>OY998149.1:19086905-19686905 GCA_963921925.1 Sphagnum tenellum | reverse complement strand
GGGGCTGGGGAAACAATTGACACTCCATATTACTCCATATTGTATTGTATGTGATAAACTCTAGTGGAGGCCCAAATAAGGTGTGTTGGGTGGAACTACTCTTATAGGGTTCTATCATCTCTCGTGATTTTGTTTGAACTTGTCATAATAGGGACAACTATTGTGTGATAACCACGCACTTTTTTTGCTTTGTTTTCTTGTTATAAACTACAGAATCCTGCAAGATTATTTGCCTTGGGTTGAGTCAAAGAGGGGAGATCTATAAAGTCTTATTAGATTGAAGATTTGTTGCATAAGCTATTTATCTATCTATCTATCTTTGAGTATAGCTTTTGTCACTAGAAATTCAATAAAAATTTAAAATTCAATAGGATTCAACTAAATCACAGCAACTGGATTGCAAGGAGAAATTAGTTGGGTAACAAGTTCAAACTTGGGTCAACAGCTCAAGCCACACTAGTTTCTATTAATCAGTAGAAATTGTACAATGTAGTATGTAAGAACACCAGTTTACGAACTGTACCTCCAACTGTACTTAGCAATATGGGAGATTGCAAACCTTGGAAAAAGCAACCGATTTTGGAGAGTGAGTTCTCCTTGGAAAAGAATCAAAGGTGGGGAGGGCAAGGAGGTCAGTGAATAAGTAAGAAGCTGCACCGGGGACTGGAGCCTTCCTTGGGGATGGATTGGAGGCACTATTGGATCCTACCTTAACTTTGCAGTTAAGCATCTTTGGATGAAAAATTAGTCTTGGTTTTGGGTGGTGATGTTCTCAAGAGAAAGTTGGATCCTATCTGAACTTTGCAGTTAAGCATCTTCGGATGAAAAATTAGTCTTGGGTTGGGTGATCTCTCAAGATAATCGTGCCACAAGGATGCATAGAGCCCCCCCCTCACTTCTGAAATGAGGCAGTATAGTTTGGTCTCGGCGGCAGCATCCTTGCAGTTGTCAGGGGGAAGACCTTCTCTGTCACACTAAATTTCCTTTATTTGCTCTATGAAGCTTGCAAGTATCAAACTGTTTTATTTGTTTGGGCTCACGGAGTATAATCTATATATATTTTAAAATTTCCATTAAAATTAGGTCTATTGTCTCTTCTTTCAAAATGGGTTCTAGATTTCAATATTCAGAAGTCTAAAGAAAATCCAATTTTCAAGTCCACAAATTTATACAAAAAATATGTAGATCTGCAAACACCACTGTGGTAAGATGGTGAGCCTACTAAATTGGTGACCATAAATGCTTGATCATACAAAATGCTCACTGCACAATTTTGTTGTTGAGTGGACATTTAGCATTTTTTTTGGTGAGTTTCCACAACTTCACAAAAAAATTTAAAGAAATTTTTGGGTATGTCTTTTTTTCTCAGTGTGTTTTTCCGGAATTAATATTTTCCTATTTCTTGACCTCAACAATTCTCATTCTCTCTTTTTTGGGGGTCTAGATCACTCCTTGGCATTTGTAGCATTGAAAGTGTAAAGTTTAGGAAGAGACTAACTTGACCAGGTTTTTTGCACATTACAAAAAGGAACTTATTAGTCCTTTAGCCATCAGGTGGAGAATCCAAAAGTTTGTGCTACTGAAAACAATGCTCTGATCACACACTTGGGATTCGCAAGCTAAGGAGATCTGTGCCAGGGATGACGGGAGGCTTATGTATATAACAAGTACCCTTTGTTCTGAAAATCAGTCAATCTGCCCCAAGAGGATGAATAGAATTAGAATCTGGAGCTCCTCCCATTTCCACATTGCTTTGATCTGCCTCAGTTAATGGGATTAAGTGATCCACTGACCTAGTGCCCAGCAACCCCATTATTGCACCATCCAGTGTATCTGATATATGTTCACTTACTTTCATGGAAAGGAAGCACAATACTTTTGATCGGGAGTTTTGTTGGCCTTGCCTTGGTAGGCAAGGATTATTGTGTTCAGATTCATTGTAGAGTACAGTCATGTCGCCAAAAAAAGGGGGATACTTTCTATATTGTGCACATCCCCATTGCTGGGCATACATAGACTAATGTATATTGTTGAACTTTTACTAAAATGAAAAGATTATGCTTCAAATATTGCTTCTTCAAAATACTTACAAGCAACTAAGTTCTATTGTTTTAATTCTATGGACCACAAGGGATCAGTCTCTCATCTCAATTTCCTCTTTAGGAGCGGGTTGATTCATGTGAGATGGTAACTCATACTCAACAGCAAAATCCCCAAAGAGATTAATTCAACATGGTTCTTCTCAAAGATTGGACAAAGATTCAAGGTAGGATTGGTGAGTGCAATCAATTCTACTCCCTAGTATCCCCTCGGTCCCAAAACCTCCAAAGCTTTCATAATGCAACAGGTACTCTTCTTAGAATGAAACACATTCCACACTCAATTCAAAATCCCCAAAATCATCAAGCATGAACTATCACACAACCATTTTAGAAATCCTTGACACACTCATCATCTCCCTTGTGTTGGTCCTTAAAGAAAAACATGTAAGACCTCTAGACCTTTTCCTAACATTCATAGAGCAACAAAAGTTCAACCGTTAGGATTTTTCCAATCCAGCAGTCCTAATCAAGTTCTATTCTTAACTAATTACAACACCCAAAATCCAAAATCCAAATCCACCACAAATTTTCCAATAATCCAAAAAGTGTAACAACTTAGCTTCTTCCATCACAAAAAGCTTCCCCTTTATATTCATTAGCCAACATCAAATATATTTTTCCCATCTTCATCCTTTCACTCCACATAATTCCTTTTGCTAATCTCCTTGCATAACCATGATTCACATAGCTCATGAAAAGTTTTCATTGAGTAGTTGGGATTACGTTCCATCATAAAAACCAACTCACCAAGCTCTCTTTGTAATAACTTGCAAAACAACAAAACAAACCAAATACAGAAACAGATCATAAACAAATTCTTTAACGTCGTTGAATCACCGCATTACCAATAGTACAACCACTAAACTAAATTAAGGTTTCTAGCCTTTATCCACATAAAACATCTAACATTGTTTCTTAAGTTACAATAACTTAAGGGATTTTTGGCCCCTATGTAATAGGTCTATTTTCATATGAGGATTTTTTAAAGATATTTTGGCTTGTGTTGAAACTTGAGATTAGTTATTTAATTATAATATTTTGAAGGATTTGGGTTTTATTTAAAGGATTTTTTGAAGATTATATTTTTGCATGGTGAAATATTTGATTTTCTATAATTCTTCTTTTGCATTAAAATGTCTTTTAATGTGAATGGAAATGCCACAATGTGACACACCTTTTGTTTGATACTTGTGTTGGAGTTATGAAAACATCATCAAAAGTGAGCTTTCAATCTTGATCATAAATTGTAAAGAGTCCTCTCAAAAATTCAATAAAAGATTAATGGCCGGAACCATCACAAAGGGGGACAAAAAAAGAAGGCCAAAAAAAGGCCAAAAGACATACAATCGGCAAAAACAAAAAAAAAAACCATCCTCTAAAATAGACCTTAGGGTTGTGTCATGGTGGATGTCCATCAAAGATGCATGTAGACTTGGGGCGTCAATAATCACTAAACATTTCAAAAAGACATTTAAGAAAAAGGGTGCATGTCCTTAGTTGTAGAAAGAAGGCCATCTCGCATTGCACTTAAGCATGATTGAAGCAAGTGTGGGCCCCTTCAACCTAATAAACATATTCCTCCAAAACGGGTCTATTGAAAATACAAAACCTAGAACACAAATATAAAACTACTGAAGCCTAACTCCATAGAAAAGCAAATGGGGCAAAATCTTCCATAAAAAAAAGGTTTATACCACTAAAAGATATCAATAATCGAACATGATGCTTTGTTAAAGGGCCTTGAAAAGACTCCCACAATCTTGAACCCATAATGTCCCCACATACTTGCATAACTCTTTTATTGAAATTTACCAAAGGGGATAGGAAGGTAGAAGAAAAAAAAGTTATCTATGTGAAATAAGAAAGCTTATGAGTTATACATGTGGACAAAATGCCCAAAACAACCTAGGCACCTCCAAGAAAAAACATCATCGATATGTGCCACATTTTGAAATAAAACCTCATCCAAAAAATGCATGGCAAAATCCTAAAACCTATTGGCACACCCAAAATGCGTAAGCCATTTGTGACCAAAATGCAACCCTGAGGAATTTCTATGCTTAGAGAAATTTGAGTTGGATTCCAAAACTTACACTTTGACATTTTCTCAATTAAGGCTAATTGGGTTGAAATGTGGTCAAAGGCATGGGTAATTTCATTCATAGGCCCCACAATGTGGATATCATCCATTAAGGATGGAAAAAAGTAGTTGGGGACCCACATGATGGTTTTTAGGAAAGCTCGATAATGGGCCAAAGTAAATAAATAATTTTTTAGGGGTCACCTTGCCTCATGTTTGAAGATGATTCAATAATGGTGACCCTTTCCAACTGTCACCCATGTTGGTAATAAAGAGAAAAATGAGCACAATAAAACAACCTAGGAAAAAGGACAATGTTCACCGAAAGCCCCCTGGCATCACACAATTTTCTAAAAATAATAGTTTTAAAAACATTATTAAAAGCATTTTCGATGTTGACTTGCATCATGGTCCAATCAGGGTGTAGGTCGAAGAAGGCTTGGTTACCAAAAAGGATGACCTCACAGCCTCTAACGGTCAATACTCCAAATTGATTGAGGGATAAGTGCTTTTAAAACAGCCCTTGAAGTTATAGAACAATGGAACTATTAATAAGTCGAAAAAACATTTCGCTTATGGCAATAGGATGAAGACCATTAGTGTCCTTTACCATTACTAACAATTTGCTAACCTTTTGCATTAGGGCCACCAATCTAAGGATATCCCCACAAATTACAATAACAATAGCTTGAAATAATTTCAAATACCTTGAAGATGGGTCCTCTATTATGAAACATTTCAAAATATGTTCATATACCATCCTGAAAAGCCCATCCAAAGAAAAATGGAGAGTAATGACTAAGGCTTGGGCAAATAAGGTCCTATCCATGTCAAAAATAGGTGGAGGGACAAGGTTTGAAAGAGGGGGTGCAACTAGCACAAGGTAGCAATAATGTCCTTCAAAGGAATAATTCAAATCATGGGCTTGAGAATTTTGGCAACGTGATTAAACTCATCAGCTCTCTTTAAAGTTAGACATTGGTGAGAAAAAAAAAGTTGAAGAATCTTTCCATGAGGGGTGAGAACGGGGCACACATGAAGCACATGAAGATTCCTTTTAAATAGAAGACCAATTGCCCGCCATGAACCTCCTAAGGTGAGCATAAACCTCATGTGGACCTAAACGACCTCCTCGAATATATCACAAACATCAATGTGGCAACAAGAAAAAAATGAATCATGTTAACTAGTCTGTAGAGTTTTGAGTAATTTGGTCAAAAGGTAAGTGAAAAACCTACCTGAACTTGTCTTAGATGGTTCAAAAGATCCTATGAACAAACAAAGCACACGAAAAGAGACTCAAATAGCTCAAAATGGAGCTAAACTAAGCTTGAGTCAACCCCAAGAAGTAAGAGGAATTGAACTAGGGAGAAACATAGGAAAGGAGGACACCTGCAAAGATAAAACAACTTGGCTAGTCTAATAAATGAGGCTAACAAAAGGGTGAACATTCTTAACATGCCTTGAAAGGTTGCCTAAAGTGTAAAGGCTAAAATAATGAAGACAAGGGGTATTTTGAATTTACGAGGGACACAAAGAAGGAGCCATTAAAAAAAAAGGCTACACCCAAAACCCCTAGGAAGCAAAAGCTCAAGTAGCCCCCCCAAAGAAAAAAAAAAGGACTAAGATTTTCTTAAAAAGAAAACTTTCTTATCGTTGTAGGAGTGCACCAATAAAGACTATCTAAAAGAAAAGTTGTAGGAGTTCCAAGTGTTGTAGAAAGGTTGCTAAGAAGGTTCGCCACACAACCGCAATTGTTCCACCATTGCCAAAAACAAGAATTCTGATTCTCATACAGCTTGGGAGCTATTGTTGCTACTCCTACTCCCCATTAGTGCACATCATGGCCACATGGCAAAGTTCAATAGTGTCATGGTAGTTGTTGCTACTTGTCATCCATCATTATTGTTGTCAAACCTTCAAACCTCTCAATCAATGTCAATGTGCACCGAACATGTTCCAAGACATGTCAAGCTTCCTTCTATGGATTGGTTGATTAGTTGCAATTCAATATTTTGCAACACCATGATAAATTGCTTAAAAGGAGTAATAATGTTTCAAACAATTGGCCTAGGGAATCATTGTTGAAAGCCCAGACCAAGAGAGTATCATCCATAAGTATATTTAGCCAAAATTGGCGATAGTCAAAAGACTTAAGCACCTTTTCACATTTTAGAAAATTGTGGTTATTTTTGGAAATTTAAAAAAAAATTAAATCAAAAATTTTCAAGAAACAGGTTATTTGCCACAAAATATTTTTTGCAAAATGGCGAAAACTCACCCCAAAAAAATCATGAGCATAAGTATTAATAACATGAAAGTTTAAGGTTTAAATAACGTGAAATTGAGTATGGGGTAGTGTTAGTTGAGTCCATCTATTTGGCCAAGTTCCAGTTTAAGAACTAGACACAATGGGTCTACATGAACCCAAACCTGGCTTAGCACTGCACATAGTGGGTCTACATGGACTTGGACCCATCATAGAACTAGACCTAGCAAGTCTCAAGGGCTTTTTCTGTAAGGTTGAGGGCATAAGATTATGTAGGGGTTAAGGTCCAAGGTTTAGAGAAGGTTTAGGGTTTGTAGGGTCCTATGCTTGAGTTCTATGCTCCTAGGTCTTAAGGTGTTGGTTCCAACTCTGTTGCTTTGTTTAAATGTATAATCTTTTGGTTTCCATCATAGTAAAGGGATTTTCCTTGGAACATCCCCACACTTGGGGTATGGTTAGAGATGATTTTAGTGGCTTCTTCACAGAAGGAAGTTGCCTTAAGCCTCTACTTATGTCTTTCAGTGCTGGTGGCTTCAAATAGGCTTTGTGTTTTCATGTACAAATGAGGGTGATGAGTGTGTAACTTAGTATGTAACTCAATGTAATTATTTAGTTACTTAATGGTAAAAAGGGGTAAGGAATGGTCATGGTGCATGTGCATGCCATTCCTTGTAATTAAATACAATATCACATGGGGTACTTTGGATTAATTAAATATGGAATCTCATGGGAAGCATGTGATTTCGTTTTATTGGGATTAATTAAATATGGAATCTCATGGGAAGCATGTGATTTCGTTTTATTGGGATTAATTAAATATGGAATCTCATGGGAAGCATGTGATTTCGTTTTATTGGGATTAATTAAATATGGAATCTCATGGGAAGCATGTGATTTCGTTTTATTAGGATTAATTAAATGGAGGATAACTTTTGGAAGGTTCTAGACTTGTTTCCTTTGGGGTTAGTATATAAGGAGGTGTTTTGTGACCTTAAGACACACCTCTTACCTTTGTAAAGAATGATGGTTTGGAATACCAAGTTGAGGATGATAGTTTTGATTTTTTTTGGAAAGGCTTTTGGTTTTGATTGTTTTGAGTGTGATAGTGTGTAGTTCATGGTTGAGGAATGTTGAGGCTCACCACCTACACGTAGACAAATGTGTTGGCGTTGATTGTTTGTAGAAGGAGAGTGATAAAGCTCTATGTATAGACAAAAGCAGAGTGAGAAAATAGATGTGTAACCCATAACATAGATCTCCATAGCTATGTAACAAAAATACATAGTTTCGGTCCCATACCCGTCCGTGTTTTACAAGTGCATTGAGGTGTTGAGCCCAATTATACAGCCTTCAGAAATAAGCGTCTAAAATCTTGAGCCCAACACCAAAGGGTCTCATAAAGCTCAGAACTAACAACATAACAAATTGGATGTGGCCCCAAAATGGATGGGTATCAATATTTTAAAATATGTTTTAGACCTAAAAGTGGACAATCTTCCATTTTACAAAAACTTCTAAACAACTGGATAATTCTTCAAAAACCAAGAATCAACCAACACTAGTTTAGACCTCTAGATGTGCATAACATAAGCACATTGCTCTTCAAAGAGAGGTGGTAAAATAAAATAAGTTTGATCAGGTAATCATGATTTTGATCTTCATAGGTGGGGATGGGAAAATAATTTGCACACTATTTTAGACATTCTAGATAGTGATAGAGAGCCAAGGCCCACATGCTGGATGTGGGTACTTTGTTCTAAGAATAGGGTGTAGCAAGTTTTCAATTAGGTCCTTTGTAAAATTTAAATGAGTGAATAGGTTGATGATGCCTAATTAGGATATATTCTCGCCTGTCACAAGAAGCACTTTGAGATTCGGCCATCAAGTGACATTACATTGTTCTCCAGATTTCATGGTTTTGCATTTAGTGTACTGAGAGGTACCTTCTTCTGCCCCTTCATTAGAATCAATGGCCAGAAAACAAAGTACACAAGAAGCTACTGACCAAAATGGGTTACAGTGTACTTGTTGGGACTCTTGGTTAGTTAAGTGACCTTGGGTTAACCAGCACCCACGTTTGTTCCATGATAAAAATCCCAAAAACCATTTAAATTATTTCTAAATATTACGAATATCCCATCCTTAGACAAAGTCAGGGTCTCTGAGTTCAGATCTAACATTTTTTGGGGCTTAATATGGTCATTACAAGCTCTCACTCAAAATGGTTAAGGCACCCAACATGGCTGCTGGTTCAACTTGGCCAGTGAAGTGAAGTTGTAACCCCCAAAAAAGGGGGCCGGGCAAAGCTTGGCAAAATATACAAATTGCTCAGTTTCACATTGCAAAGAAAGAAAGCTCGGATTAGAGTTTTATTTAGTGACAAGAGCTTGTTATAAGCATTAGTGACATACTTGTGCAAACAAACTAGTGCAAAGATACAACATTATAAACACATGTTTCAATCAGATCAGTTCAAATTTATTCTCAAGAGCTATCATGGTCTTCTTTATGGCATCGCAATCTCACGTATCATAACCCAAACCCTCTAATCACATTTTCTTGCTTGTAACATCAAGTCCAAGTCTCATCCTTTACAATACAATCCTTCTGATTCCCTACATCTTAGAAGCTTTGATAAATGAGAAGCAATTCCTTTGAAGTTCCCAGCAAGCTACATTCCCATAATTTGCTAAAATTATTCCAACAACCCACACATGATGCCAGGAAAAAAAACACTCAAAGTAACTATGCAAGTACATACTCCATTCATTAGCTATCCCACGGTGACCTAGAAAGACCCCCCATAATTCTTCAAGTATGGTAGACCTGAGAATGAGAATGTCATCCCATACCAAGTTTTTCAAATACCCTAATGAATTTTATCACTTCCAAAATGTAGCCACTAATCATATTCTATAACGTGGCTCCGATCCCTTGAGCCAACATTTCAAACATAGAGGAGAGAAGTTCTGGAAAATTTTGCAAATCTGAGACCAGAAACCTGTTACTATAGTCTTCACACTTTTAAGAACATATGTGTCCTTAAAAACAGTGTCAAGCATTTTCTGTGGATGAAAGCAGAAACCCTAATTTAACGTTGTTGCAGAGCTGTCAAAGCCGTGGTGTTTCAAGGATGTCGGAAAGTTCAATTCTTGTTTTTCTGTTGTGGCTTGGTCTGGTGGAGGATTGGTGCGGAGCTTCCAAAGAAGTGAAGGGAGGAGGAGAAGAGGAAGCTATATGAAGCTGGCTGAAGGGAAGGAATGGCAGATGTTTTGGGGCATGGAGTGGAGAAGCTAAGTTCCGATTCAGCTTGTGAGGAAGTGTGGCATTTGTTTGGATGTGGATTGTGTTCATGTAGGACGAAAGTCCTTTTGGATTTTCTTTTCTTGAACCTAGGGCTTAATCTTCCGTTGTGTCAAGAGCGTCAGGAAGGAATTAGGAGGTTGTGTGTTTGCATCTTAAGGACCAAAACAAGGGAAATAATGAATGAGTCTAAGATTTCAGGAGTGATTGTTGTGTCAGCATCATCTTTGACAGTTTGGGAGTCTTAATGTGAACGTGCAATGTGGCCATTCTAAGAAGAGAGTACCTGTTGGATAGTGGGAGCTCTAGGGATTTTGAGAGCAGGG
The DNA here is from genome assembly GCA_963921925.1 of Sphagnum tenellum. NCBI lineage: Eukaryota > Viridiplantae > Streptophyta > Sphagnopsida > Sphagnales > Sphagnaceae > Sphagnum > Sphagnum tenellum. The sequence continues at coordinate 19,676,825 of OY998149.1, read as the reverse complement.
GGATACTATGTAGTGTATAAGATCACATTCACATGTTTTTTTTGAGTCTCTGTCCAATTTCTAAGAGAAACCATGTAATGATGTTGGGGTTGCACTTGTGGGATTTCTATTGAACTGCCACAACATTGCCACACTCATTAAGCAACCAATTGGCTCTTTGAGAGGAAATTAAGAAAGGTTTGATCCCCTGAGGTCCATAGAACTAGAATAACAAGATTTGCCAAGCTGGAAGGATTTAGCTTTAGAATCCATATTTGTTGTGACATTCTCTCTGTTTCTGAACATTTCAGCAAAACCTTATTGAGTTTGTATTCACAATGTGAGGGATTTCCACACCAGAAATCATCTCCCCTTCTTTTTTGGTGGCACACATGCAGTGAACTTTTAAGATACTTAGCTTTTTCTTTTTCTTGACAAAACTCACTGCTAATGAAAATCCAAAAGCACCTCTTAAAATCCTCTTTCCCGATCACATTTCCCATCTTCCTAGAATCTACTTCACTAATCATCTTTCACAAGCATCAAATCCTTTATTAAGAGAAAGCAAACACAACCAATAAAATAAACAGCTAACACCACACAACATTCAAAACTAACAACACAACAAACCAAGCACCTGCACTCCCTTGTATTCACAAATTGGATGTCCAGAGCTTAAAAAAAAACATAAACCAAAACAAACAAAACACTTTAATTCCAAGGAAAAAGATTGCACTCCTTGCTAACTTCTCTAATTACCTCGAGCCTTGTGCATTAAATGTTGAGTTTCAGCATTTCATACCCAGATTAAATAAAGCTTCCTTCCTTTGCGGACCTCACTGAAAGAGGGGATAGGGGGTGAAAAGAGGCCCAAAGACAGGGTGAAGACAGGATGACTTTGGAGATCTCTCAAATAGCCAAAGAGGATTATGATTCCATGTTGGGCATGTGACTGTAGACTGTAAAGATCCCATTCACCCAAATGTTTATCTAAATATGTTCTAACTCCTGTAAATATGAACTCCTATCAATGTTGCAAAAGCTCTTCATGATAAGCAATCAATTTTATTCATGATAAAAATCAAGTAAATAATAGAAGAGAATTGTCGTGTATTAGAAATATAGCCCTCGTGCAATTAATTCAATATTGTTAAATTTCTAAGGAAAAGTACTCAATTGAATTTAAAAGTCATAAATTGTTAGAAAAAATAGCACAACATATATTGCTCATAAATGAAATCTTGGTTTCTACATAAATGATTGAAAAAATATGGATCCCACAAAATCAATGGAGGGAGCTGTAAATTTTAGTGGGAAGATGGTTGAATTTGACTCAATGCCCAAGATGGACCTAGGAAGCCATTTTTATTTTTGCCAAATTTTCACCACTTGGTCACCAAAAAATTGGAAATTGTCGTTTTTTTAGTGTAATTGGAAAAAAAGAAAATGTTGATTTTTTGGAAAGAAATCGCAAAAATTTCAAAACCACAAAACTGAAAACATAAAAAAATTAATTTCAAAAAATAATTTAACAAAAATTTAAAAATTAAAAGAAAAAAAAAAACACTACTGCACTAAACAGGTGCAACAAGTTCAATGTGGGCACGTTGTCCATTGCAGGACAAATTGGGAGTTCTATTTTAACGTTCCCTTCAGGGAGCTTGTTGTCAGGGCTGGCCTGGACTGGAATGGTATAGTTTTAGGGGTGTGTGCCCATTGATCCTCTTCATTTGTACATTGTCCTTGCGGCTGCTGCTGCTGGCCAAAAAAACTACTGGATCCCAAGCACTTACACAAAAAGCCTGGAATTTGTCTTCTCCAATACCCTTTGTGTCATCACTGGCCTACTCTACATCAATGACGTTGATGATGATGATGAATTGAAACAACACCATTGAATGTGCACTATTTTCTTAGCATGTAATTTCATTCACTATGGTTTCTCATTTTTAATCAACAAGTAATAATTAATCTCTCTCTATGGCTTAGCCCCTTTTTCTTTAACTTTTTTTTGTGAGCACCCAAATTATTGCCAATATGAGACAAGTAATGCAAGTAGCAAATAATGCCCAACATGAAGGGGGGGAAAATTTACAATATCAATTTCAATAACTAGGGTGTTCTTTGCAAGGGGTATTAGTTCATGCCAAAAATGGTGACCAACTCTTTTGTGATAAGAAATTTCATGCAGCCAAATGGGAGGGCCCAAGCATGCACTCAAGGTGCCCAGGGAAGGGTTTAGGGAAGGGAAGGAGTTTTTTTTCATTGTTCCCTGGTTCCCAATGTGTTCTCAGTATTTTCCCTTCAAGTTCCCAATGGATTCTCATCAGATTCCCAATATGTTCCCCAACATGTTCTCCATAGCACCTCACTTTTATCCCATATGCTTTGGCAAATGTTCTCCTCCTTTCGCCTATAATACATGGGCTTGAGGGAAGAAATTGCATACGTCAAAATAGAACCTTTTATTTTCAGGAGCCTTCATTGTTAGATAGTTTTTGAGTGATGGACCAATCAAATTGGCTCTTTGCAACAAAAAAAAAGAAAAAGAAGAACTCGGGAGGCATCTCATTCATATAAGGTGTAACCCAACAGATTGGATGAACCCATTAATAAGCAAAGTGAATGGAATGTTGGTAATATTTAATATTTCTTGCATGAAAAACTAATGAAAAGTGAAGTTTCCAGAAACTTTTATTTAAAAAAAAAAGAAAAACAAACCATGACAAGAAAAGAAAAAGAAACATAAGTCAAGAATATGATGACAAGCACACACTTATTATGAATCTTTACTGACAATCCCACTCCCCCCTTCCCAGTACACGCTTCCCCCCAACCCTTGAATAGTGAAAAACTCAACTACCCTCCCTCATTAGCATATACTACTTTCTAAAATTAAAACATGAATGAATGAATGAATGAATGACTCCCAACCAACAAAAGCAGCTTAAGTTTGGCTGTTATTATAAAAAACAACCTAAATAAATAGATAAAATAAATTTAAACTGGAGTGTTAATTAAGCAAACAGAGTGGCTAATTAATCAAATCTCATGAAACAAACATGGTTAATTAATTACATCTGCCCCCTGCTAATCCGGACTATCCGGAACCAAACAAAAAACAAATCTTAATTGCAGTTCATCAAAGCAACTCAAGTTGCTGAGCTCATCTCCTCCTTTGCCATCTTCAAAGCTCCTCTTTGTGTGTTTGCTGCTCTTGTTGCTGGTCTTGTTTTTGTTGTTGTTGTTATTTCTGTTTTGGTATGGTATGGTGCTGCAACTTTGTCTAACTAGTCCCATTTTTGCACTTTTGAGAATGTTCTTCAGAGTTTCATAAGTTTTGATATCACAAAAAATCTTGTTTTCTCCCCTAGCTTGAGAGAGAGACAGTCTAGAGATCACAAAGACACAGGGAAACTCTGTGAGAGAGAGAGCGAGAGAGAGAGAGAGAGAGAGAGAGAGAGAGAGAGTGTGTGTGTGTGCGCGCGCGCGAAAGAGACAGAGAGGGAGAGCAAGAGAACTTGAGAGGATACATCCATTTTCTACCAAACCCAGCATTTTGGTTTTCTTATAGTAGCAGCTGGACATGAGGAAAGAACCCCGTGGGAAGCAGCTCTAGTGAAGCTGTGCAGCAAGATGGGTCTCGAGAACTTCAGAAGTTGGATTTTGAGATTTGAGATCAGCTGCACAGTCTGATTGAAATTAGTACTTCAGTTCAGGAAGTGGTTCCAGAAAATGTTGAGAGACATTTCGAACGAGAGACGGATAGATTGATTGATTGATTGAATATTTGATTGCATTTTGCTGCTGCACCAGCAAATATTATCATGTAGACAAAAACTTAGTTTTTGGCGAAGAATGTTGCAGTTTGAATGTGAGTCGAAGTCTGGCAGCAAGCTTCTAAGGTTTGTTGAATTCTAGAGCTCGAGACTGACTGGTCAGTAGCTCCTAAATGCAAGGAAAGAAATTAGCTGTGCAAGCTCTAGAGCTAGGATTTGCATATGGGAAGTAAGTACTTAGCACTAGCTAGAGATGGATTCCCAGGAGTTGATTGAGAAGTCTAGCTAGTGTGGGAGATCGATCAGCAGCAGCAGGAGCGAGATCTGCGGTTTAAATGGAGAGAAAGCAGCAACTAGCTCATGGGGGTCGATTGCAGGAGCTGAATCACTTATTGCAGCACACGTTACGAAGCTTGTGCATAGATTCACAATGGGTCTATGCTGTGTTCTGGCGCATCCTGCCCCGCAACTACCCTCCTCCTCAGTATGTACACAGTATATAACACGGCACTGATCATCATCTCATGTGCAAAGTTCTCTTTTGGTCCTTCAACCTGCATGTTGCAATGTCGAAAGTTTAGCTCGAAATTCGCTTCTAGGTTCCCAGCTGATCAGACTAGGTCCGCCATCACCTGCACATGATGCACACCGCATACTACAGCTCCAGAATTTTTCATTTCTTGGACAGTTCCAGATTTGTGTTGGAAGTTGCAGGAACTAGTAGTGCTCCTGTTATGAAAGCTGCAAATGCAAATTGGGTTTATACTGTCTCCGCTGGAATTACTTGGCTGATCAGCAGGAATGTGTATTGCGGGGTTTGTGAATGTGGGGTTTCATAGATGGGAGTCCGAGAGTGAAGCGATGGATAGGTCCAGAGGCAACAAGCGCAACTGGTATAAACATCACCATTCTACTCTAGTCGAGAAAGAAAGAATTTCATGAAATCGCTGATCAGCTCGCGGATTGCAGTACTATATATATATAAGGTTTCTTCATGTGGATCATGCCGGAAGAATATTGCAGCTGTCGAAAGCTTGCAGAATGCAGGAGTCTCGAGCTAGAGGCTTGAGGCTCGCATGTACTGATGTTGGAGCCGTTGTATACTGGCTGGCTACAGGATCATGGTATGGGAGGATGGTTTCTGCAACTTCTCAGCGTGCGGCGGCGGTGGCGGCGCTGCAGCAAGCCAGCAGCAGCAAGAGCTGATCAGTGCAGCAAGAACATGTTCAGACAACTCTGCACAATTCTTCAATCTTACAGTTGCTGCTAACCATCAGCATCCAACAGCAACAGCAGCAGGAGGCGGCAGCATAGCTGATGATCATGTCGCACGTCTAGATCAGCAACCTGCATTCAGGCCGGACCTCTTCTTCAAGATGTCGCACGAAGTCTACAATTATGGAGAAGGGTAGAAGAAGAACTTCACATTCTGATGCGCGCATTGCATGCAAACTCTTTTCTCTACTTCCAGCAGCTTTGTCTAGTAGCTAGCTAGCTGCAGATTTGCGCCTGCATCATTCCTTGAGCATTCCTGCAGTTGCTTATGTTCTGGGGAGACATAGCCAAGGTTAGCTTTGTGACTGACTGATCTAGTTCTTGGTGCTTGGGATTTTGGCATTCTGCAGACTGATGGGAAAGGTAGCAGCTGACAACGGCCTCAAGTGGGTATACCGAGAACCTCCGACGCCGGAACAAGAGAGCAGCAGCAGCAGCTTCTTGTCACCTTGGGCTATCACCTCTCTTGATCCTGTAAGCTAGCTAGCTGCACAACTTCCAAACTAGCTGAATCTATCATCTCATGCAGCTTTCGAGAATCATATGCTCCCCGCGAGCTGCTGCGGAGCCCGATCGAGTCATAGATATAAGACATGATCTTGTGGGTTGCTGCTGGGACCTGTTCATCACTTTGTTTTGGAATGTTGTGGTGCATGCAGCATCCGCGTCATTGGGAGGCGCAATTCAAGGCAGGGATACAGGTGAGTAAGTCTAGGCTGCCATGCATGTTTTGGAGACTTTGAGCTCAGCAACTCTGCTGCTGGTCGAGAATGCATGCACGACATCATGGTAGCTAGCTAGCTAGCTTGCACATTAGCTTCACATTCTATAGATCGCATGTCGAATCTTGCACCTCGCAGTAAGCTGCTTCTAGCTAGGAAGAGGAACAATCTGCACGTGAGATGAGATTGTTTGAAGTCTTTGGACATTAATAGTGTGCGATCTGCATGACTTTGTGATCACACCAGACGATTGCAGTGGTTGCGGTGGAAGAAGGAGTACTTCAGCTAGGCTCTACCAAAAAGGTTTGGATCTTCTTCTTCTTCTTCTTCGTCACTTTTTCATGATCTTTCTCTGCAAAATCCAATTCTGACCCACCGAGACTAGATAGCGTCGACCTGCAGTTGGGAGTTTGTTGGATCGATTTATAATGCAGCAAGCTTGCTTTGTTGTGGCCCACAGATCATGAAAGACCTCAACTTCGCTGCTGAGGTGCAACGGAAGTTCGGCTACCTGCAAAGCATCCCAGGTGTGTTTGTTCCGCACTCTTTCTTCAACACAGCTGCTGGCAGCAGCTCATGCTCATCGAAGAAACGGATCAGTAGTATATCCGAGAGCCTGCGAGGTGGGCAATGGATGTCGATGATGAGGGGTCAACCGGAGCTGCATCTGCATCTGTCGAACCTGCTGCTACCCTGGGGTACCAGCTCCACCGGCGGCCACTACTTGCAGCAGACTTCAACATCTATAGACCAGTTGTTATTGTCCTCCCCCGGCATCGCAGCAGCAGGAATCGATGGATCATGGAGTCGATGTTCAGCTGGCACTGCTGCTTCCAGTCTGAGTACTATCAGCAGGCAACTGTCGCATCCAGATCAGGCGGCGCAGACGGGAAGCATTCTTGGTGTAAAGCGCCCACTAGATGGAGCAGGAGATCAGACACATGATCAGGGGGCCGCCCTAGTCGAGCAGCTTCCTGCGCCCAAGTCGAGCTATGCTTTCGACATGTCGGGGAGCTTCCTGGAAGACACGAGTACTACTCTAGTGCAACCCAAGTCCGGATCATCTCCTCCAGACAAGGCTTTGATCAACAGTTCTCGCGGTTCTCAGAAGATTCCGGGCTTGGGGCAGCTTGAGCCGTCTATGTCGAGCTTGCAAGCGCTTCTCTCCAAGCTGCCGTCCGTGACACCGGTCGATCAGCCAGAGAACGGATCTGCATCATGCAGCTCGGAATATCAGCAGCAGCAGGCTCTACAACTCTCGGATCTCTGCATCACTGCGTCGACGATTGCAGCAGGAACAACTGCAGCCATGATGCAGATCGACGCAGCTGCCTCCGCTAACTGCAACACGAGCAATGCAGCTGCTAGCTCCACCAGTACTACTAGTACTCCTACAACTGATACTGGCCCGGTCATACTCGATCATGCAGCAGCAGCTAATTCGTCGAAGGCGGAGGCAGCAGCTGCTGCAGAAGACAATCAGCTAAACTCCAGCAGCAGCTTCGACATGGAAAGCTTCGACACTCTTTCGGACTTGGCCGGTCTTCCTGACACTAGTTCCCTAGACTGCTGCAACAACGACGACATGAGTTACCATTCGTTCCTGAATCAGATTTATTCATCATGATGCAGTGCAGCTTCATGTTGCACTAGGATGCACATGAGAGAGATTTTAAGCTTCTTCGTCTTCTTGTAACTGCAGCTAGCTCTACGGCTATATGCTGCTGCTCATGATTAACATTATTCTCCAGCTGCTGGAGCATCTTCATCTTAAGTGGATCTAGAACTCTGTACAGTTAGCTAGCTCCCATGATGATGTTCATTCTCCTGCTGGTTTGGAGCTTCTCCTGCAGGAGCTTCTTCTCCAAGGGGATTTGCAGCTAGACTAGTAACCCATGATTATTGAAGCATCATTCCCTGGGCTGCTGGAGCTTCTTCTTCAATTGGATTTGCGGATCCTACTAGTCCATGATGATCATCTTCATTCTCCTGCTGGCAGCTGGAGCTTTATCAAGTGGAATATTTGCAGCTCAGCTCCTTATTATCTTAGCAAGAACTTAACTCCCTTTGAACAATCTGGACTTGCTGCTGGAGAATCTTGGATTTGCTAGCAACTGGAGCTAAATTCTTCAAACTGGGACAATAAGTAGCCTGAGCTCATTCATGATCATCAATTTGATATTCCACATATCTTGCAGCAGCTCAGAGAATTGAAGCCTGAAATCATCAACTGGTTCATTCACAAATCTTTCAATGTTGCTGAAATCAACTGGTGCACTCATAAATGTTTTCCAAACTCATGTTGCTTGAGCAAAGCTACTTCCCATGATCCTGCATGATCTGGAGTTGTAAATTTTGCTGCAAGCTCCTGTTTTGCACCAAATGAGCTGCTCCTGATTGGCATCATCTTTCTGTCTCTAGCTTGAGTGAACTTGAATTAGACTTGGACAGTAATTCTAGTACTACTGACCTAGTAGTAGGTCTTAGCATTGAAGTGTACAATATTGTATGATTCTTCTTTGGTAGCTTAATTTGTTAGCGGGGGAAAATTCAATTCACCAGATTGAATGTATGTTTGTACATATTATAATTGTGATTGGGAAAATTGAACATTGCACCATGTTGTAATGTGATTCTGGGTGATTCAATCTGGTGTCATTTTTATCTGCTTACAAATTTTTGGCTTTAGGGTTTTGGGCTGAAATTTGACACCGCTTATACCACCACCTTCTCCGAATAATTACTACAAATTTTTTTGTCTTGTGTGATTTCTTTTGCCAAGCTTTGCATCATTATTGGAATCATGATGTTTAGGTTTGGATTTAGCTCTCAAACTACAACTACCACCATTCTCAAATTTGACATTTTGCCTTGCATTTCTGTCCCAAGCTCTCTGCATTGTAATTCTTGAAGGTTTTGGTTTTTAGGACTCAAAACCACAACCCACCACCTTTCTCAAATATGACATTTTGTGTTGCATTTCTTTCCCCTAGCTTTTTATGACAATATTTTTGGTTTCTGGGGTTCCAACCACAACATCACAACCAAGAACTTTCTCAAATATGAGGTTTTGTTTTCTCTTTCTTTCCCAAACTTTGCATCATGATGTTTTAGGTGTTGGTGTTTCAAATATGAGGTTTTGTCTTGCTTTTCTCTCCCAAACTTGACATCATAGTTTTTTAGGTTTTTGCATATGGGGTTTCGGCTCCAACCACACCCAGCACCTTTCTCAAAATATCACATTTTATCTTTACAATTCTCTTCCAATCTTTCACATCATAATTTTGTGCTTTCAGGTTTTGGGGCTAAAACCACATGCAAGCAAATGTTGGATAAAACATTAGACATTACGATAATTGAGAGCCCAAGTTTTCCCTCAATTGATTGAGCGAGATCTTTTTGCATAATAATAAGGTGAAATAGTTAGTGGATAATTAGTCAAGCCACTTCTGTAAGAACTTGCCCTTGTTTCACTCCGACCCTATCCACAAACACACACCTATTGAACAGTTTAGGTCAAATTCAATGTATACATGTTCATCATTCGTGCTTTCACCAACCACAACAAAGCACCAACCACAACACAAATGTGGATGGAAATAGAGTGGAGGCAAAACTATAAGATTAGTGCCTAATCCTATAGTCACTACTAGGTCAGTCTGTAAGACATTTAATGTCTTCTGATGCTTAAATAAACATAAGCAAAGTTGTGGTGAAAGCAACTAAATGGTGCAAATGTTTGGTGCAATCTATGGGTGAGTTAGCATGTAAAAACATGACATAAAACATATTATAAGTACGAATGCCGTCCATGAATTGGATATTCCAGTTTGTCTAATTAAAGAATCCTTGAAATGTGAAGAGATCTAGAACAATTTTGTCATTACTTGTTACACACTATAAACCTTAGTTTACTACTATTCCAAATCAACACACATATGTATATTAGGTGATTTATTATAATTAAGCGAGTCAATGATTTGATTGTGTCTTCTAAGTTAATGTAATTGTTAATGGGTTGACGAGTTCAATGAAAAATTACAATCAATAGTAAAAAGAAGCTTGATGAGAAGTACAATAGTTCAAAAATGGGGTTTTCAAAATGTAATTTCATGGTGACCAAGCTTGTGGAGCTTTATAGACATGCAACTTCAAAAGAGCACATGATTCTATGTAAGATAGTCTATTGGGTTTTCATCATCAATAAATCTAATAATATTTTTCACCACACCCACATCTACTGTGCAATACATAGGGGCTTGTTGGAATTGGCCCTACAATTGTGGACAAAATTATGAAAAGATTTCAAAACATAAAAATCTCTTTATGAATTTTGTGTGGACCCTAAATTATAAGGGATATGAAAGTAATAGGGATGAGGAATCCTAGTAATGAGTCCAAGAAAATGGATTACCAATAACAGGATATATATTTCAAAACATTTCTAACATTAAAGTATTAATAATGCCTAAGATATGGAATCCAAATTGGAGGGAAGAAACTAATTGGAACATGATGAAGATCCCTATGGCTACAATTATAAGTTTTTTTTACACTTATATTTGGTATCCCAGAAATAGTTTATTTATCTATAAAAACAAGGGAAATTTAGAACATCTTGCAATCATAATTGAAATGATTGTCAATATTGCAGATAACCCTCTTAATGTTGAACTAGAAATGAAATGGGAGCTCAAATACTTCATATCTTCAACTATTGGTCTTAATAAATAAATCCTACAAAAGATTTGTGGGAAGAACCTCTAATTCTTCATTTTTGGGTGAACTTTTGTCATTTTGTGAAAAATCTTTTTGGAAAAAAGTCTATTTTGTTCCAAATTCCCTGTTTTAAAAAAATGGAATCAACAAAAAATGAAAAAACAAATATATTTGGCAAAAATCACCACAATTGCTTATGGGGCTTACAAATGTCGACTTTCATATTTTGAAGATTGCCATTTTTTGCTAAATATACTTAGTGATGATCACCACTTGAGCAACGTAACAAAATTGAAAAAAAAAAAAAAAAAAAACATTGGGTGAACATATGGAACTCGTGTGAATATAAAAAAAGTATAGTAGGACAATGATGACCAATATTGAAAGTGATCAATGTATCCAAAGAGGCCTCATGAATAAATTGGAAACACATGAGAAGAAATTCCTCATCATCAACCCCAAAGACATGGAACTACCAAAGGAAAGCACTTCTTTCTTCTCAATTTGTTCACATCAACTTCCCAATTTATTCTCATCATGTCCCAAATTTTGTCCCAACGTGTTTTTCAACATGTTCCCCAATATCACCACATTTTATCCCATAACCCAAATTTGAACTCAACTCATAAACTTATATATGTAATCCAAAGGAAAGCACTTCTTGAATTTTAATTTGAGAGAACAAACTTCTATTCGAGGGAATGTTCAAAATTTTCTATTTCTTTTAAAGGCAGGCCAATCAAAGTGCCTCATCATCTAGCTTTACAACAATGGTTTCTTTTAATTATTCTTCAATCTTTATAGGGTCCGAGGCATATTTATATAATAATGCTAATCATTTTGTGATTTATTAATAGGCAAATCTTCAGCTACTATTTGTTAAATGGTTTTGGTTTTATGCAAAAGTTTTGTGACAACAAATTTCTCCCCCTAATCATAAGCTTCCTCATATGTTGTGTAATCATTTTCACTTGGTTGTTGATGTTTGCTTTTGTGTATATCTTTGAGGTTCAAATCTTCATGTCTATTACCTTAGGGTTGAAAAGCCACATATATATAGCTTTTAATCTAGACTTGATTTTTTTTTTTGGTGAATAATTGTTTTAAAACATGATCTATCCATCCAACCAAGGTTAGTTTTTCTAGTTTCATGTGATTGTTTTTAAACATAAGTACGATTTTAAAATCTTTTTGAATGTTTTTTTAAATGATTTGAAACAAAATACTTGAATGGTTGTAAAGCATGTGATGTGTGGAATGGTAAGGTGCTCATGTCTAACTCAAATTTTTATACTTGTTTTATTATTTTTAAAGATAATATGATTTTTTGGGGGGCCCTTAATGTTTATTTATGAACAATTGGTTGCCCTTTAATTGACCAAACAAACCTCCATAACCAAACACGCTCTTTGACTCTATTGGTGTTGTTTCATGAAAATGAATTCAACCTGCCCTTAAACCAAACATTGCCTTTGAAAAGATTATTTGCATATTTTTCTTAAACTATCTCAAAACACACCCATAACCAAATATGCAAAACTTAACTAAAATATTTCCCACCTATTTTCATTTTCAACTATATGCATCAAAATGTGTTATTCCTCCCCCCATAACCAAACATATTTAGATATAATGATGTCTATTTTTTTTTAATAATGGTTTTTTGCTCACACCCATAACCACACACAAAAAATAACATTCCACTTGGAAACCCTAAAAAAAAAACTGAACACAAATTCTCGAGACTGAAAATCATGAAGCTTTTTAAAACATTGATTGATTCATACTCGTGCAGCCATTCGTTGGCAATTGATCTGCACTAGACCGACCAATGTTTAGTTATTGAGTGATGATGTTCAAGGGGGAGGGGCATCTCTACCCTAAGCTAAGTTTAGAATTGCAAATGAACCCATTTTAGCCTTTTGAGCTTTGAGAATACACCCATAATGAATGAATGAATGAATGAATGAGTAGGATCCCATTGGAAACTTTTTTTAGACTAGTTGGTAAAGAGTGTAGGAAATGGGAGTTCATAGCAAAGTTGTGAGAGACCCAAAAGATCTATCTAGAAGGGGATATTGGTCACCTAAAGAGACCCAAATACTTGTTTTTAATCTTTCTTTTAGTAGCTACTAAAGTTAAAACACATTTTTTATTTTGCACTTTTAGTTGACACTTATGTCTAAAAAACACACAATGCCCGTCATCATCAAGTCCATGTGTAACAAACTTTGTTGACAATTTTTCTCTATTTATCAAGCAAAATCTGCTTCCTTCCTTTTTTTCTACTTTCTTGGAGTGATATCAACCCTAGAACACATTCAACTGGCAAAAGAAGAAAACCTCCTAGTCACAAACCTTAAACCTAAGGTTTGGTTGTGCACCTCCCTCTATTAAAACCTAAACTCAAATACAAGCACACCACCAATTGTGAACCCAAGTATTGAATTCAATACTTGGGTTGCTACATCTTTCAAAAAACAATTTGCAAATCAAAATATGCAAACATTGTAAAGGATGGCAAAGTTGTTTTTACTAAGTATTTGAAAGCACCAAAACTCCTAAGAATATTCTTTCCTTCAAACTAAGGAACCTTCCACATGTGAAAGATGCTTCTTTGTACAAAACTTTGACGCTTGGGAAGGTCTCCTCCTTCCCGAGGGGTCATGTGTATGTAAGTCACATGTCCTCACTATACACTTGACCCCAAGGGGTGTGTCACATTGTGGCCTTGCCATTTTACATTAAAAAAGTATCTTAAGTATCTCCAAAGAATTATGGAAACTCAAATATTTCACCATGCAAAAATATTCCTAATCTTCAAAAAAATCCCCTACAAGAAACCAAAAACCTTCCAAGATATTGTAAGTCTATAAAAGTCTATAGCTCAAGTTTCAAAACAAGCCAAAATATCATCTTTTGAAAATCCTCATATAAAGAAATAGACCTATTAGGTACCTTGTGGCCAAAAAAAAATTCCATTAAGCTACTACGTATATATACTCTATAATGAATCTATACACAATATTGTTGCGTAGGTAGGCAAGGCCAACAAATGGACTTCAACCCATGATCCCAATAAGAAGAACAAATGGGAGTTCAAAAAGCCTATGAAAACAAGAAAATCGCATCCACCCAAGAAATGCTCTGCCTGCATCTTTCCCCAAACAAACCCAAAAATCAAAACACAAGAGTCAAAAGGTGGATCATTGAAAGTTCTCTTGAAGTCTTGGCATCATCATCTTTTTGCAAAGAAAAACACAAAACATCAAACCCCAACAAAAATCCCCTCCTCTCTCTCTCTCTCTCTCTCTCTCTTCTTTCCACCCTTGGTCTCAATAGGAACCATAGGAACCATCTTGGCACCTTTGGCACAAATTAAATTATATTTTAAAAATGTCAAAATTTTCCAAAAAATTAGTTTTCACCAAAAACAAAAGTGAAAGAAAATTAAAGAATCTTTTGAAATATTCCAAAACATTCTTCTTTTCAAAAATGAAAATCTTCAAAATTAATTAATTAATTAATTAAGTAGTTATTCTGGGTATATGTGCCAAAGCTGCCCTTGTACTTACTATGGTATAAAGAACCCCGCCCCTCTTGCAAAAAGCGGCTCCAATTCCCTCTAGAGGCCCACCCCCCCCCCCCCCACCAAAAATAAAAGTGTAAAAGAAGAGAACCTGCCTCCCCCCAGCCCCCAAGAAGATAACCGGAATGACCCGGCACCCTCCAGCACACCCGGATGGATGGATGGATGGATGGTAAGTAGTGAGGAGACAGTTATCTGTTGGGTTCCAAGGTCACCATGGTGGTTACCTCAGTTCCTATTTTTACTACTTACCTACTAACCACCATGGTTGGTAGTAGAAAGGTAGTTAAAACAGCCCTCGCCTATGTACAAACTACAAACCATCTAGTTACCTAATAGTCACCTATTTTCCTACCTACCTACCTATGTTGGTAGGTATGTAATAACCAAAAAGCAACTGAGGTCACCACCACAGTTAGCTAGGCAAACTAGAACCCCACCGAAAACTGTTTCCTGACCACATACCATCCATCCATCCATCCATCCATCCTCCCTGGTACGCTTGTTGGTGCTGGTTCACTGGGGTGGGGGGGGGCGGAGGGGACACGTTAAACACCTCTGGCCCAGAGATTCTGTCCACTCTTGCCCCCAGACGACGACGACAAGAAGTATCTTCGTTGTTATTTGTCATCCGTTTTGCCAGCACAACCAGGTTTTTTCATCCAAATTTCAAAAAAAAGAAAAACCCAAAAGGACGCTTATTCATCCATCCAACAGAGTTTCCCTGGGATTGCACAACCAGCCCTTGCGAAGGACCGTAAACTCCCTTCCGTGTGAAGAGCCCTTAGCTTGTGTCCGAAGCAGCAGTTCCTCGACTCCAGACTTCGCCTTGCTCGCTTTGCTTGCGTGCTCGCTCCCTCGCTCCCTCGCTCGCTCTCTGCTTTGCTTTGCTTTGCTTGGAATGGAACGATGACGAGATGACGTTGACGAGTTGCCAAGGATTGGTAACTCGTTGGCTGGAAGACAGGCTTCGTTCGGATGACGATCATCATCATGTATGTCTTCTTGTTCCTTCACCTCCATTTGTGAGAAACTGCAAATCCCACTACTCTCCTTCTCCTGCTCCTTTTTTTTTTCCTTCTTCTTCTTCTTCTTCTTCTTCAGTTTTCTTTTTTCTCTTTTTTTCCTTGCATAATTCGGTTGAAGGAAAAAATCCTTCTTTGTGTGTGTGTGTGTGTGTTTCTTTAGGGGGCATAATTCGGTACAGGGAAATTCACAGTGCGAGGTTTTGGAATTAGGTGATCTAACTTTTAAAGCTTTTTTCTTTGGTATTTTGTCTTCCCGGGATGGTTCTTGCTTGGTCTCTCTCTCTCTCTCTTTCACACAGTTTTTTTTTTTCTCTGCCAACTGCAACTGCTTTTTTGCCACCCCAGGTACGCACATGAAAGGCCTTGAGGGAATTCGGTGCCAAAGAAGCGCAAGGTTGGTTGGGGTTCTCTCTGTCTTTTTCTCTGCCCTGTATGTGTACTTTCTGGGGTTCGTCCTCCCCACTTCTCTCTCTCTCCTGTCTCCTTCTCTGGTGGAATTGTGTTTTCCCTCCGGCTTCTGGAGCTTTTTTTGGTTTTTTTTCCCCCAAGAGTGAGGTCTGTATGTTCTGTTAGAAGCAGAGTTCTCATTCACTTATGGCAAGCAAGTACTTGTAAGATGCTTATGTTGTAACGTGCTTCTGTTTCAACCCCAAACATGCCTATCAAGAAATGCTTGACCATGTTTTTTCACGAGCAATGCTGCATAGGATGTGGTTCTGCATAGAATGGAATTTCTTGTGATGTTTTGATGTCAAATTGGGGCTGAATGAATCCTACACCCTGTGAAAGAGATTTTCTTGGGTTTATGCTTCAGAAAAAAGGGACACCAAGTAGTTGACCATGCTTCTGTCAAATAAGCAATCCTGTGTAGGTTGTATGCTTCAATGGCTGCTTTCCTCTTTTTTGGTGGGTTATGATTATAGATTCACTTTTCTTGGTGAGTTATAGCTCTCCTTCCATTCTTGCAGTCTTATTCTTGGTCATTGAAATTGTGTGCTGAGCAATGGTGGTTATGGAAGTTGCCAAATTTTGCAATAAGATGGATGCTAAGAACAAGCTTGCAGGGAATTCTGCGTCATGCTACAGTATCAATTTGTGGTTTTAGGTTTGTCATTTAGGTTTTTGCTCTATGGTAGCAACTTTTGCAGGTCCAAATTGAGATTGACAGTGTAGATCACAAGTTGCTCATTATATTCTTTTCTCAAACCTTGGGAAATTGGTGGAAAATTCCCAAATTAAGGCATGCACAAGGAAGGGCCAGAGGAGATGAGAATCAATCATACTTTTCTTTAGTTTCTGGCAAGTTCTTTCTTTGAGGTTTTATCCTCGGACCAACTATTATTCCTTGTTTGAAGCAATTGGTCATGTATCATAATACTACCATGATTCTAAAGATCTGTTGATGAAGCAGCACCAAATGCATGCCAATTCTTATAGACCATTGCCGCTCTTGCTCCCTGGATTGTCTTTGTTGTAGAAGTATTGAAATAAGTGGTGAAATTATGCGTTGCAGGTGAATGGATTATCACAAGGTGGATGTCAGGATATCATGCCATCTTGATATCAGGCTCTTAAGATTTGTTCGGTCGAAGGGCATTTGTCCTGTTATGGAGTAGCAGTTGAAATCTGTGGGCCACTGGTGCAAGAGATACATGATGGGGGCCATGGGGAACTTTGATGTCCTGCCAGACTCAGTGGCATGTCTGATACTATCAAAACTCAAGAATGCTCAGATGGTGGCACAATGTGCCATGGTATGCCACCGCTGGAAAATGCTATCACAGCTTGTGGACACCCTTGCTTTTGAATCTTTCAAACTGTTTGAGAAAAAGGTAAACCTCGGGTTTAATGCTGTGATTGATAATGGTTAGGAAGTGGTGGGCACTCTCTCAGTATTGTGAAAAGTAGCCTTTGTTTGTGCTGAATAAACTATGTCTCAGTTCCTTCTGTGGTGGTGTGTGGTTGGGAAGGTGGACAAGAACAGCAAGGCATCATGCCTGGAAGCAATTGTCACACACATGCTTTTGAACACAAGCGGTATACGAAATTTGAAGATTTCATATCACCCAGTCGTGTGGCCATGGATTCCCAATGACTATTTTTGTGAAGAAAAGGTTCGACCTAGTTCTAGAATTAGACACATGGCAATTCTAGGCTTTCAAGGCACATTGCTAATTCCACAAGGGAACTTGATGGTGTCATTTCAATTTCTCTTTTGACAGGAAGTTTTTATCTTGGTGATTGTATATGAATGGTTGATGCAATGCTGAAAATTCCTGGTCTTTCTGTGACAGGTTTGCAATTGGCTGAGACATGTTAACATGTCACTGGAGCAACTGACACTGGTTGATCCCAACCGTGCAAAGCCCCAACCAGAGAAACTTCTCCGTCTCTCAGAGTGCAAGAAACTACAGTGGCTGAACTTGTGCTATGGAATGATTCCTGAGGTGCCATCATCCTGCCAGCGGTTTGAGCAGCTACGAACTCTCTATCTTGATCTCATTGCAATCAGTGATGAGTCATTAGCAACGCTTGTGGATCTTTCTCCATTGCTTGAAGATCTGAAGGTGAATTCCTGCAAAGGCCTCCACTCCCCAAACTTGAGTGCATTGAATTTAGCATCACTGGAGTTTGCAAATAACCTCGACGTCAGTACAGCCATGATCCATAGTGTGAGTGTAAATGCTCCCAAGCTTGTCAAGGTATCACTCAGCCATGTGGAGAAGTTGGTGATTGATGGGAGTGCCTTGCTTGAGCTTGATCTACTCTGCCATGTTCGGGCAGATATTCGGGAGCTTCCAGCACTCACAAACTTAAACATAGGTGGAGAATCCTGGGCCTTGGATTCCCTTACGCATCTGATCCGCCTTGCAACGAACTTGTGCTGCCTTCACGTGGATGCTGTTATTGATTGGAAATATCCTGTCCAGATTCAGTCAATCCTCCACCACTTATTGGAGCTGCACTCCATGCACATTGGCGCTGATTTCTTTGAGGTTGGATGACACCCATTTTAGAACATTCAGTTGATCAACATCAGGCTTGTTATTTGCCTTTCAAGCTTCCTGAGTGGTTAGGATTTATTGTCTAGCTGCCCAGTTTTGTCTCTATTGTGTTACTTTTTAGTAGCTGAGAAGTTAGTTTCAATATCAAGATTATATGTTAGGGTAATGGAAGAAGTAACAGAGTTGAGGTTGGGTGGGTGACAGTGTCTGCAAGCAGGTGTGGGGACAGGGCCCTTGGGTATAAGCACAATGAGTCTCCCAAGGCTGGCATCCCTAAGTGTGGTGGTGGGGTGTGGGAGCCATAGCTGCATTTTGGTGCTAAGCACACTACTCAAGTGTGCACCAATGTTGCATACACTTACAATTGATGCAGAGGATCTTCGAAAAAGCATGGACAACATCACTTTCTTCACGGACATTTTGGGCTTGCAAAGGGACCACCCACATGTGAAAGTCACTCTCGTGTGCCCCAATAGCCTGGTCTAGTCCAACTGTACAGTACATGAAACGACCTTTTATATGGTCCATGACCACTTTTGTATTATAGCAAACTTAGAAATAATTGCTTTGGGAAATAGATTCCTAGAAAGCTGTGGCATGGCATCCAATTGTAAATAGATTATCAGGTCATTGCTTACGGTTTCCTGTCAAACATATATGCAAGCAGTGTCTTATGCTGGTGTCAGGTAATAATACCAGTCGATCCCACTTCCCAGGGTGCAATGAATTTGGGATGTTAAGGCAGGATCTTAGAGAGAATGCTGTTCTCTTGCAGATTCTCAAATCAGAGATATCTTAGTTGGACGCACTTTGGTCAGGATCATGAATGCTCTTGATGTAGACCTTTGACTCTGTTTACCATACTACTTAGTAGTACTGGTTTCCAGAACTTGATTATTCAGCCTGTGTTTGCGACTAGGGGAAACCCAAGTTGGTCATGTGCTTAAACAGGTTGAAACAGATATAAAGACCAAATGGAATGAGTCTCAAGAATTCCTGTTTCTATCTTCATCTCCTGATCAAGGATGCCGTTGGTCATTAGGATCAGAAATTTTCCAAGAAGCAGATTACAGTTTCTTTTTCAGTGAGTTGAGGTCATCAATCAGCAGCTTTGATTGTGTCAACAGTTTTGGCAAGTAGACTGGGTGCTGAAAATTGCCTTCAAACCAAAAAAAGTCTGCAGTTCCAGCACGAAGGGATTCAGTATTGCTGTCAAGCAAATGCACAGCTGTTTTCACATCAAGTGGGTGAGCCTGTGAACCTAAACATGCCTTTTTCCAAGATCCTTAGTTGGGTGTTTGCAGAATTGATGGTGAGTGGAGATGGGAGAATCAAATTTGCCAAAACACGTTCTGGAATTAGACCCTGGAGATGATGCTTCAGGCAATGCACTGCTATCAAAGATCTACCTATACTTATATTTGCAAGTTAGATCTTGCATTGCAGGTGAGAATGTTCCATTTTGCTGTTCTGGGCCTTGTTCGGCAATAGGAAAGATGGATGATAATCAAAACCTGGAACTGCCTGCAAAAGTTTGGGCTAACTTCTCAATGATGCAGATTTTGCAGACTTAGACCAATCTCACTGATCATTGTTGTTAAAGATGCAGACAAGAATTGGGCTGTATGAGCAGTTGGATTTTGTAGGCATGGATCCATTGAGGTGAAGTGGGGAGTATTAGTCCTTGAATTTCCTGAGTGAAAAATTTCAGAAGCAATTACAGGTTTAGCTTGTAATTTTTTCACAATCTCTCACTCTTTTGAAGGAAAGAGTAGGCTCAATACAGACCAACAAATCTGACTTCAACAAATCCTACCAAACACAGTCTACACAGAAAGGCATGGAAGACAGGAGTAAGTCATACTAGCATCCAGAAGTAACTACACAACCAGCAAGGTTTGGAGGTTGCATTTCCTTAAGAGAGGATCAAACTCAAAATCTTGCAATGAAAAACCATTGATGGGTTTATTGGCATCCACAATGTCAAGAAAACAAGTGGGGTTTTATTGGCATACATTGTGCTTGTTGGAGGCTTGTTGGGAAGGTTCTTTGATTTTTTAGAACCATGGGTCAAGAGTCAGAAGGTCAGAACCTGTTCTTTAGATTCTGAGAACTGCATGTCAAGGACTAGGATTATATAATGAGCTATTTGAGGGAATCAAACATCAACCAAAATGGTCTTGCCCACTATAACAAATTCCAAACCTCAAAAGACAAGCAACCTAGTGTAAAAGACGAGGTTAGTACACCATTCAAAGCCTCTTGCCAGGATTTCAAGGCTGAAATTCAAGCCCTATTGTGAAGATGTCAATGGTACACACTAAAACCTCTACTCTAGAATTAAGTAAGGTTCAAAGTAAAATGACCATGATTGTGAAAACAAGAGTCACCATTGAACTACAATTTTCACTGACACCTTAATGTCCATCTTCCCACAACATACCCAAGTGCCCAAGGATTATGCCATGAAACAAAAATCTGCAATGTGCATCATCAAACAAGTGTGAGCTCCATTGCAAGTGTGAGCTCTCTAGTGCTTCTTCTCACACAACTCTAGTGCATGGGCACTAATGTGCAATTGGTAGCAAAACCTATACAACAAGCCAAATGACCTTTCTTAGATTAGTGCTTCACTATGTCGTGCACTACTAGTGATGATTTTGTTTATTGCTTACAAGAGTTTAGAAATGTTGTAGGGTTCAGGAATTTACACAAGGGGCATTCATAACATTTTAAATTTGTATGCATCATCTGCTTATTGTCATACACTAGAGTTGATCTAGTTAGGGATTATTTTATTTTATTTAATTATTTCTTTTTACATGAAAATTAGCAATTATCTAACCTGAATGTGTTCTATATATTGTTTTAAACTCTATCCACATGGATTTATTTATAAAAATTTAATAGTATGAGTTGATTGTTTTGGATACGGGACCAATAAAGATCTAATAAACAATTTTAATATGGGTTTTCATTTTTTTGGAAATTATATATTTTGAGCATTCTAATTAAATCTTACATGTTATGTCAACTACATAAGTGATAACATAACATAATCTAAAATTAAGCAATTTACACCAAAAGGTTGAAAGCAACCAAAACTAGATTATTCAGCGAACATAAATTCAAATTTAATTCAACCTTTGTTTAAAAGGATCACACCCAAAATTGATTTTAACCATTTTCTACTTCAAAATATCATAAATAAATCAATGCGCCACACATTCATAATATAATAACTTTTATCAACGTATTATTATGAACATATTGTTTCACATCTTCTTACACTACTTAAGTAGGTAGGTAGGAAAAGTGGGTAATGGGTAAGTAAATTATAAATAGGTAAATGACCAATGTTATATTCTTACCTAGCTACAACATGTTCACATATTACCCACCCACCTACCTACTTGCTTACATATTATAATTTACCTTCCTATCTACATATTTATCAATAACCCCAAACTTATTTATTACAAACCAACCAACCTACCTATCTATGCACCTATTATCTATCATTAACCCTAAAACCTACCTATCACAACCAACCTATCTACACATTACCTACCTATATACATACATACCTATTACCAACCCCAAACTTTCATGTCACCTACCTACCTACCTACCTACCTACCTACCTATTAATTATTAGCCCCCCAACCTACCTATCATTTATCTACCTTCTTACCTATTTGTGTACCTATTACTAACTTGCCTATTACCTATCTACTCATCTATTTATTACCAACTTAATTACATGTTATTAACATACATGTAATCACCTATGCACCTATAACAAACCTATCTAAGATAAGCTAGGTTGCCTATTATCAAATTATCTAACCTAGCTTACCTAGTTTAACGCACCTAGTTTAGCTTACCTAGCCTAAGATATATGCATCATTGGGTTGATTTTGAAATAACAATTAAATTACTCTGGATGAAAGCATGGTAAGATATATACAAAAAGTAGTCCAAGTAGCATAATATGGGGTCTTGGAATAAAAGGAAAATGTAAACGATTTTGTGGAGATAACACAACTTTTTTTGGGTACATTTTTTTAAAACTATTGTTAGCATTGATTTCTAAATTAATACAATTATGTTTTTACAAAGTACGTGTGAATACTTGAATTGGACCTTTGCAATTTTGACAATTTGAAAAGTAGATTTCAAGCACTTGAAAATACTTGAAATTATTTTGCAACTTTTTTTTCAAACACTTCAATATTGATGTGGTGAACATTCTAATACAACTTTTTTGTCAATGGAGTTTGGTTTCATAGCCAACATCATCCCAACCTTTTGAAAATGACATAATTTTGGGGATATTTTTGGGGTATTTTTTCTAGTCCAAATGATATGACAAAATTGTTTTGAAATGTCAAAAGGAAGCTTTAGATGCCAATGAGGAAAGCTAAAAATTCAAATTGTTCTAAGATGTGAAATGAAGGTTAGAAGTTTTAAACACTATTTTTAAAAACTATTTTTAAGAAATAAATAGTTGCCAAGGTTTCTAAAATCATTTATCTTGCTTGCACCCACTTCAAGATCAATATTACATATGTAGCCTAGTTATGAACATAGTCATTGATTTTAAGTTATTATAGCCTTGTAACATCACTATAGTTTGTTATTGCAAGGTACTATAGTCATATAATATGACCATACACATTGATTGGAATTGTATTGTAATTATGTAATAATAAATATGACTACGACTTCCCACCCCACCAAAGGACACATGATTACATAACTAAAGATAAACGATAGTTGCAAAATGTCCTAGTCATGAATGTCAATGGTGTGATGAATATTGAACATTTTTATCATTGAAAATTCTTTCAAAAGATCTTTTGTACTAGAATTTCCTTCATTAAAAGTCACCATTTCTTAATAAAATGGGTTTAAGTTTGCCACCAAGGGTTTCCTCAGAGAGAAAGTCTGTCCCTTTGCAAACATGAAAGGAAGGATTGTGGTTAGTAAAACTTGCATACCTTAGAGGCCATCCCAATTCTTTGCTCTTTTCACCAAGAACAAAAGTTGTGTATAAGTTACCCTGCACACTAGCCAATGCAACTTATCATGATGACGGTATTGGTATAATTCTTAATATTATCATTGAGATTGTTGATCTGTGGCTTGTTATGAAATTTAATTAAGCCATATATTTAAGCTTCTTTAGTTTCACACTTTATGCGGTGCGGTGGGCACTGATCATTATTCACATGATGCATTTTCCTGGCTACTGAAGCTGCACACCAGCCTTTTTTTCACTGGTGATACATCGACAAAATGAAAATTTTTTTTTAAAAAAAATTTTGAAAAATGTGATTTAGGAGGTTTTCCGTGCCTCGAAGCGAAAAATGTGGTGGGGAGGAAAAAAAAAAAAGCCAGACTCATCAATGTCATTTTCATATTGTAGCCAAACATATAAAAGGATGATTAAAGATTTGTACTTTATTTCTGGTGTACAGCCATATTTGGCTAAATAAATCTTCTCACTCATGATCTACATCTTCCAATGTGTTTGCCACTTCAGCTACAAACAGAAATTCCCAAAAAAATGCTATTAAAAAAAGTTGGGTATTTGCAAATGGGTAGTATGAAAGCATCTTCTTCACACATACTTTGCTGCAGCCAACAACCCAAAAAAAAGAAAAAGAAGCTGCTAACCTTTTTTTTTTTGGGTGACTGGGATGCTTTTTGGGTTGGGAAGAATTTTCTATTTCTAGAGTTGATGATTCCCAGCGGATGAGAGAAAAAATATTTGAGTTTTGTTAATTATAGAGTAGATGATAGATACCCCTATGGGGATGCTAGAAATGATTGGAGTTTTCCAACCTGAAAACTTCACTGTTGTTGGGTTGTTGTGTCATCAACCCCACCACTGAAAAGTGTTTTGTCATTTGCTTCTCTTATGAGATTGCTTAGTTTGCAGTTAATGGGTCGTTGCTGATGAGTAGCAGCCAAGTGTTTGCTTGGTTATGGAGCTGAACTGGGCTGTGCCTGCTTTGCAATGTTTGTCTGGCATTTTACTGTGACATGATGAGCTGGTCTGTTACCTGCAAGGCTCCAATTCCTCTTGTTCGTAAGGTTGGTGTCTCTCTCTCTCTCTCTCTCTCTCTCTGTGAATTTGTGTGTGTGTGTGTTGTGGGGTGGGTTGTTGAGTTTCAACAATGGTGAGAAAATGCTTGGTCGCAGTATTCAGGGGGTCTACATGTGAAGTCCTAGTTTGATATGCAGTCTGCTTTCTGCAGAAGATTTTTCAATCACAAAAGTTTCTTTTCGCTTTGTGCCACTGTCCATTTGTTTAGGGCTTGGATCTCATTAGGAGATCTTTCCACAAAATTAGTTTTGCATAGTTCCAATAGGAAAGAGATGTCCAGAAAAACATTAACAAAAAGCACAAGTCTCAAGTGTCAGAACTTCTCAATTTAACTTCATTGTCCAATTTGTCTGTTTCATCTTATCCTCCTCCTTGTTGTTTGTTGTTTGTTGTAGGAGCTTTTTCCTTGAAGGTAGAAGAAGTTTGTGCATTTTTCCTCTTGTTTGCTAAAGAAACCAAGTCTCAAGCTTTCTTTGGTGGTTTAGGTGTAAAACAGATAGAAGAAGAAGAGTGGTGGAAATTCCAAACAATGAAGTACAGGTAGTGTTGGGTCAATCAGCATTTTGTGCAAAAACCCATCACAGCTGCAAAAACTTTGAGTAAAAGCTTCAAGTGCATTGGTGTATATGCCCATGTTTATGGCACTAGGAGCTGTGAGCCAGGAGCCAAATCCTTGCTAATCCACATCTTGTGAGGGTTTCCACAGGCACATAGCCCATGTAATTCTTCTAACTTCCACCTGTGGAGAATTCAGTGATCTCAAAGAAAGATTTTGTGGTTGGTTTAGAGGGTCGCTGCTAAAAGACAAACCCCTCTCAAATCTTGCAAAATCTAGGTTTTTCCATCTCCCCATTCTAATGTGTTAAATTTTTTGAACAATCTAGGGTTTTTAAATACTTTTCTTCTATTAGATCGTTACTAGATGTCAGAGTTTGTGTTGATGATCAGCTGATGATCGAAACTTATTTTCATGGCAGCAAGAGAGTCAAGTGCATCATGGCTGACAGTCTCACAAAGGATGATATGGACAAATTGCTCATGATATCACACAATCAAGGCTCAATCTTGGAGCCTTTTCTCTGGAAGGGCAAGAGAGAACCACAGGAGCCAATCAAGGCATCCACAAATGAGTCACGGTTATGGCATATTCATAGTGCACCATCGTTGCACATTCTTGATGAGAATAATTTGAGAAGAGAAAAGCCACCATCGCATGGGCCTCCAGGTCCACTTGCAAAAGACAAAGGTCCTTCGACACTTGTGAAAGCATTGATTGGTCTTGCAAGCTACTTAATTGTTGGTGTTTTCATCTTTTCATTCCTTCGTGATGGCCTGGGAGGTGTATCTACCACCACAGTTGTTGATGCCCTCTATTTCACAATTGTCACACTGACAAGTGTTGGATATGGAGACATCACTCCAAATAGCACCAGTGCAAAGCTGTTTACATGTGTGTTTGTCTTTATTGGCTTTGGGCTCATTGGTGTGTTGGTTAGTGGAGCAGCAAACTACTTGGTTGAAAAGCAGGAGAGAATCTTGGTGCAGAAAGTGTACAACAAGTACAGGTGGCAGGCGGACAAAGTTTCTATTGGAGATGATGGTGTGGTTACTGCCCAATGGAAGGCAATAATTGCAGGAGTTATAGTTCTAGTTCTGTTTGTGCTGGGTGTCTTGGCTTTGCACTACTTGGAACACATGAGTTTCATCAATGCTTTCTATTGTGTGTGCGTCACAGTCACCACGCTGGGCTATGGTGACCAGAGTTTCAGCACAAAAGCTGGCCGTATTTTTGCCACCTTTTGGATTCTATTGAGCACTGTTTGTGTTGCTCAGTTCTTTTTGTACTTAGCAGAAGTGAGAACTGAAGAACGTCAACATGAGATTGCACACTGGGCCTTGTGCCGGCACACCACACCATCTGATTTGGAAGCTGCTGATCTTGATGGAAATGGTGTTGTCAGGTAAATTCTCTTTATACTGGTGTGTTGCTAAGTATGAAAATGTCCACGTTCAAAAATGGCAGCAGTGAAATCAATCAATGAATTTGGTGGTTGATAGATTTGGATTTTCTCAGTGCGGGAGGGAAGTTGCTCTGGTTGTTGTTTACAGTTGGCTTTGAAACCCTAAAGTTTCTCTGGGTTGCATGAGGTTGCAGCAAGGCAGAATTCGTGCTCTACAAACTGAAGGAGTGTGGCAAAATCGAACAATTAGATGTGGTTGACTTCCTGAAAGAGTTTGATGCCCTTGACTATGATCATTCTGGCACCCTTTGTCACTCTGATGTCCTCCTCTCACAGCAATCTGCTGATGCTGAGCAGTCTGCTCCTGCAGCTTAGTGAGGTAGTCAGTACCTTAAGCACTTTGACAGCATCCTAAAAGTCCTTACAACACATCCTCAACAGTGACATGAAGTTATAGAATGTTGAGGATTTTGTAGAGAGTTTCATCGTGTTTGTGCTGATGCATGAGGACATCAATCTGCAAACAGATGCACTCCTGAATCTCTTGTTCTTCCACATGGGAAGCAAGTTCCTATACGAATAGAATTCCTCAGTTTCCAGTGAAGGTTCTTGAGAGCAGTAATGAATTAACAGCTTGCCAATCTTGGTGACTGTTGATCCTGCAGTCTAGGATTAATCTTCAGAGAATTGGGCTTGGAAAACATCAAAGAACCCTATAATAGCAGGAACAAGCATGGAGACTACTGCTGCTGCTCTGCAACACTGTGCCAAGGAATGAAGAACTTAACAGCTTCAGAAGCTCTGTTGAAGGAGTAGGCCTGAACAATAAGCTGAAGGAGCAAGAGTGTGATGACTGCAGGGAGGTCTTCGTACTCTTCCGAAATTGAGCTGCAGATAATCCAATCTCCATTCGATCATTGAAAGTTGCAAATTGTTGCAACATCCTGGGCTTCCTTCTTTTGGCACCCAAGGGCGTAATTGTTCTTCTTGAGCAGATTTCATGATACTCAGCTCATATATTTTGTCATCTTCACTCAGATAGTACAATGTTGATTCAATTTGCAGTAAATATTTTCAACTGCTGAGTATCGAAACCCCCAGAATCCTAGGTCAAATACAGCGTGTCAAAGACATTCCAATGTAAGCTCCCATGCATGAGCTCCCATGAATGAGACATTCACGACAATAACAAGTTCATTTTGGAGCATCTCATCTCCTTGTCCTTTTGTTACACACCAGAGACTGGTTTCATCAGATGTGACAAGCCCAGTCAGTACAGTGGACAGAAGAGGGCCTGTATGTCCAATGGCTGCAGTAGTGCCTTTCTAACTTCAGGCCTTCAATACAGATTATGGGTTGGCAGCACAAAGAGACGAGCCATGTTGCATGCACAGACATTGGTAAGGGAAAATTGAGGCTTAAAATTCAGCAAGGAGTCTTCAGATACTGGATTCACAGCACCAAACAAGAAACCCAAGCAAGAATCAAGTGAAGACACTGCAACACAGGGCCACTTACCCATTGATGCAGATACCAGATGTCACTTTATTGTGATGGAAGCAACTTGGCATGACTTGTTCTCCCAGAAATCACTATGTATCTGATGGGATACAATCTCTTGAGTTGTGAATGCAGGATTCTCAAAAATCAGAGGACAATTCTCCCTAATCTTCTGACCTCATTGTTCACTTCAATCCAAGGTTGTGTCACAGCTACTTCATCATCCTTCTTTGCCATTGAACATTTGGACTAAGAAGATTCCAGTTTGTGTGTGGCAGCAACATGGATGTCTGATAGGAGCCCAGCATTTTCAAGGCAATCTTCAATAACTTGTTTTCAAATGTGTTCTCCAATTGCCACAAGTATTCCAATGAATTCTGCCAACAACAAACAACACTATCCTCAGAGCACACTTTGGTTCACAGGGCATCTTGATTGTCATATCCTCTGCCCTTGTGCAAATCGCAAAGCAAGGCCACACATGTAAGCATAGTGTCCCATGTTAGCAACTGTGCCACCTCTTACAAAGGAGACTGCACCCACTAGCTATGCTGCTAATATCTATATCTCTCAAGGTTAAATCAACCAAGGACATACAACACCGATTGAGCAACATCTTTACAAACTTCTGCGAAAACAAACATCACATGAGTGATATATTCTATTCATTGAAATTGCAAAACCACAAGTTTACGAGAGTGGGTAAGTCTTTCCATCCTTTCTTGACTGATTTGTACACATGAGAACACAACATTGTTATGTAGTCCAATTTCACATGTTTTAGTGAGGATAAATTTATTTATCTGTTGCTCGGTTCCTCTCATCTCATCCTCAACCATGTATTTAATTGAAAACTGAAGTCAAAAGCCAACAGAATTGTTTAAGCTTCTGGAGTTCGTGCAGTGCCCAGAATATGAGGGCTAATCAAAGACAGTCCTTTCACCCTCATGCTCTTGATGTCCAAGGATGTAAATCCAGCAGCCTCTATAAGTTCAAGTGTATTTCTGGAAAGGTGACATCCATCTGCCACTAGTTGCTGAACTGGATCTAATAGATTTTGCCAGAACCTCAGTGTACTGCCGTCTGCAGAAAACAGATTGCACACCACAAATTTCAACCAGTGCATTGTCAAAGAGCTTCATTGTATGCCTTAAAACTTGAAGAAGCCTACTCTGTCATGATTCCCAAATAAGCCTTCTTGCATGGAAGGATGAACACCCAATTGAGATGCCAATTTGCAATGCATCTGATGACTGCTCAAATCTTTAGAGATGAGTTTCCATTCCAACAATTTGACCTAATTCAAATCCCATTTACACAAAAGGTGTGGTTTAACAAAACCAGCATATGTTTGACGAATTAGATAAAATTGACCTGTTACATGACATGTCATGAAGAGTGAGGCTTTTCCATTAAGACTAATATCTCCCCGACTTTTTACAGATACATAGCAACAAGTCCAGTTATGCATAAAATAATGTGGGAGACATCCAGATGATTAGTTGATACATACCAGGTGCTGCCACGTGCTCAACAAATAGAAACATTCCACCTGGCTTTAGGACCCTTTGAACCTCTGCACATGAATAAGACACGCACGGATGACCATATGCTTGTTCAACATAGTTGTTTATCACCAATATGCTCAACAATAGATTTTTCTTGTGAGCATGTGGTGCTTCTAACAGTGAACATGGTAGCAAATTCACCTTCAAAGAAATAGGGAACTGGTACCTTTGAGAGTGGCAGCAACATCAGTCACAGAGCACATTACCAAAGTGCATACTGCTGCATCCATACTTGAATCAGCCACTGGTAATCCCTCTGCTACCTGTAACTCCCACCTTATATTACTTCATCACGTGCCTGCAAGGTCCCAAAATTGGAATGCATTTCTAAAGCCAGCCCAATCTGGTATGCATGCACCTTGCATGTATGTTTAAGGTTCTGGTCATGGCTTTTATCACACAAAGCATTCTCCAACTTTCCTAATTGGCTTAAGGATACGAAGATAGGTGTAGCAAAGTGGCAAACTATACAAGTTCCATTCATACTACACCACAAACTATGGTGCACTTCCCTGTGCCCAATTGAGTAAAGACAGAGCATGAAAAATCAAAACACAGCAATTTCAAATCACAGGATTACTAGAGCTGGATATGCTTTTCTCTGAGATTGTACATTTTTTCTGCTACATTGTTGGAGCACGAGCCTATGGGTGTGTGCATCTTACTTCCTTGTTGTAAAATGCCAACAGTTATTTAACACCACAAATTCTTCAGCAAATCCTACTAGGCCACAAGATTCAGGTTACTGACTGAACTATTTGGGAAGTCAATTTTAGCAGAGGAACCAAATGGTAAATACATGGGTGAGATAAAGAGAGAAACCACTGTACCCCATGAAGAAATTCGAATTGAGATGGTGCTAAGCCAACATCCAAAGCAGCCCGTTCAGCAAATCTGGCCATACGCTCATTTGGGTCCACACCTATTACTTTTTCTATATGAGACCGTCCTCCATAGAACTTCAAATTAGGCCCTGTCCCTACGCCCACCTCCACTATAGATCTCACATTGTCACCCAGCTGATCAAAGAGCTGCTTCTTGTAGCCTGCCATCTTCCCCACTAGCCATGTAAAAGTCAGAATAAGCATTCGGTAAAATAAGAGACTAATAATGTAGGTCTTTCAGACCGTGGAAGAGTAAAATGGGGACAAAATTCATGAGAACAATCTTTGGACCTGCTTGCTCACATCTTCACTTGGTGCAGACATAAGCAAGACTAGGAGCATGGCATGTTTTCACAGGGAATTCATGATCCAATGATAGCAAGAGCTCTATGCTGAATGATGCCTTTAGGCCAAGAAGCTCCATCCATCAGAAAGATTTCACACCTATATGGGTGGTTTGTGTTCCTAAAATCTCCTTTTGGAATGTTGCCTGTCCCTACAGTTTTGATGGTGGAAACCCTGCTGCTTTGAAGGTGTGACAATTTAACACCAGAGAAAAGAGCATCATCACATTACAGAGAAGAGGGCTAATGACTCACCTCGACCTCATATGACTGCATGCCAACATTCATAGCTTGAGCATAGAGTTCTTGGTACCACACTGGCCTTCTTGGATGCACCTTCTCCATTATCTCCTACACCCCACCAACAACATCTGCACCTCAAATTGCAGGACTCTCTAATTTCACCACCACTGCTATAAACTATACACTTCCTGAAACTGATCAAAGTAAGGATGTAACATTATCTAGCAATTTCACCACAGATTTGATGACAAAGCTCTATTGTCAAATTGGAACCAAGGGGAAACTTGTTGTTTGGACATTATTGCATTTGGTGTTCCTGAAACTCCTCTGCAAATACCCAAATGAGAATCAGCATGCTTGAGAAGATCCTCTGGTTGAGCTTGGACCTCCGTGACCAAATGTTTATAGTGACGATGGGATTCCTCCTTGATGGAAAATTGGTTACGACAGCACCTATTATGAGAGCTGTTGTGGAAATCACGAAAATAACTCTCATGAAAAAAAACTGCCGACCTTTACCTGCCATGGTACTCAACATTCTGCCTCATCTGGACCTAAGTAGAGGAATCAGAAACATGTCTCTGCAATTGCAGAGAACACTCCACAAACAACAGTTTGAGTGTAAAATCTTCATACTATGTTCATTTGTTGCATTTTCAGAAGCAACAAACAGGAAGACACAGTCATGATCATGTGTGGCCAGCACTCGACTCAATACATATAGCTAATTAAAAACTTTGACAGTTGCATCCTAGTTCAAATTTAAGAAATTGATAGAGCCTTTTGCCAGGAAGAAGAAAGAGAGAAAAAGAAAATCAGAGAGAGAGAAAAGAATGCTGACTTTGGCATTCAGATAATCAACATCTGCTGCTTGTGAGTCTTGTCCATTGCTGGCTCTTGATAAGAGAACACCTCCAAATGAAGTGAGCAAGTTTCGTCGACCACAGCAATTGCATGCATTCCTTTGCCCCTCCATTCCCCTAACTACCTGATACTGAGCCAATTCTCTTGCACCACCCTCTGTTATGGAACACAGAAAAAACCAGCACCCATTTTAGCATATTAGCTCAAAGTGTTGGGTTACAGCTCCTGAGTTGTTGTGACCTTGACTCTATATATATTATCCAACTGATCCACAAAGCTTGCACCAATTCTGAAGGAAAAAAACAATGGTTTAGGGTTTAGGTTTCTTTTTGTGCTAGCAATTTCTCAGAACCCAAGAGTGGCATGTTGGTAACAAGGAATTCCAGTTTGAAGTTCTCTACACTTGGTTTGAGATTTAGCTTCATTGAGAGATTCAAGGTAGAGAGAGAGAGAGAGAGAGTTCTGGAGTGAGTGCAATGAGAGTTCTGGATGCAATAACTCTCTTCAATCAACTTGTTGCAATTCCATCAGTATGTATCAACCGGACAAGCAAAGCAACCATGCAGGAAAGATGGAAAAGGAGCTTCTGCAACAACAACAACATTAACAACAACATGAGGAATTGGCTTCTTCTGTCACCTGACTTCCGATGCACCTTGTTGCCTTGTGGAACCGATTGTTGTTGAGAACGCGGCCTGAAAGAAGAGGAATTGGCAGAACGTGATGATGATGACAGACAGAGAGTCCGCAAAGGAAGCGAGCAGTAGGAAATGAAATGCTGCAAAGAAGCCATCGCAAGCTATGTGCACATACGCACCACTCTTCCTGCTGCTGCTGCTGCTGCTACTGCAATGTCCACTGCCGGTTGGAGCTTCAAACCCTAATGCGTCTGCCCTCGAATCTTCTTCCTTGTTCACTTGGTTTTGCTAAGCTCTTTGTTGCTGGGAAGACACGGCTCTCGTTCCTTCCGCTTCTTCGTCGACGAGTTTTGCAGAGTTGTAGATATACGGCGCTCAACAAGGGATCGACAAGGGATGGCGGCTACTTTGAATCATGAGAGAGTTCGGAAGTTCATTGTTTCTATCTGTAAACGAATCAATTCTGCGGAAGATGATGATGCACAGGAAGCTGCTGCTTCGTTTGGAGGAGAATTTGGCACGAAGGGATTAGGATTTGAGTGCAGGTCTATAGTGGAGGCGGCGGGAGCGACTGCAGCAGATCGACTGCTAGGGACCACGCCGGAGATGCAAGCTGAGGTATCACAATGGCTATCTTTTGCTAGCTCTTTTGATGCTGCGAAGACTAAGCTCAAGATCTGACGATAGATGGCAGGTTACAACTGTTGAACATGCATTTGGAGGATCGAACTGTGTTCGCCGGTAGAGGCGTTGCCATCAGTCTAGCGGATCTTGCCATGTTTGCTGATGTGCACGAGATCGTGAGCGATGAAGAATCGTATCCGGAGCTTGTTCAGCTGCCTCATTTGTTGCGGTGGATCGATTACATTCAAAGCAAAGACGCAGCCGCCAAGATCTTCCCACGCATTCCTGTCAAGAAGGCGACGTTCGATCCTCCTCAACAACAATCTCCAGTGGCTCTCGCGTGTAACCGGATTGCACTTGCATCATTACCGTCATCATCATCAACAGACGACAAGACTGCTGCGAAATCTGTA
This sequence comes from Sphagnum tenellum, assembly GCA_963921925.1. Taxonomy (NCBI): domain Eukaryota; kingdom Viridiplantae; phylum Streptophyta; class Sphagnopsida; order Sphagnales; family Sphagnaceae; genus Sphagnum; species Sphagnum tenellum. Next base: position 19,643,575 of record OY998149.1, on the reverse strand, counting down.
AAGAAGACTGGTGCCGAAGCTGCAGCAGCAGCAGCAGCAACAACCAGTAGTAGTAGTGTTAGGCCGCAAGCTGCAACTGGATCAGCGAAAATCCTCACCACCAATGCTATTGCAGTTTCTCAGAGAGCCGCGGTTTCGGAAACTGCAGTGAGAGAAGAATCGAAGGCAGCAGAGGCAACAACATCTACTGCACAACAACAACAAAGGGATCACCAGCAGGTTGCTCAAGAGGAGGAGTCGTCCTCCAAGAAGAAGATCCAGAACCAGAAACCAGCTGCTGCACAGAAGAAGAAAGAAAGTGATACAAATGTAAGTGTGCTAGACATCCGGGTGGGGCTCATCAAGAAGGTATGGAAGCATCCTGGTACAGATGCCCTGTATGTTGAGGAGATTGACATTGGTGAAGGGAATGTGAGACAAGTTGTAAGCGGGCTTGCGAAATTCTTGACTCTAGAACAGATACAAAACCGCAAGGTTTTTGTCCTCAGGAATGTGAAGCCTGGTAAGGTGCGGGATGTTTTGTCATCAGGTCTTGTTCTGTGTGCATCAAACACAGATCACACTCAATGTGAACCTGTTATGCCTCCTGATGGAACTCGGATTGGTGAGATGATTACAGTTGCTGGTTGTGAAGAAGGATCATCATCTCCTGAGGAGATTTTGAACCCCAAGAAGAAGCAATTTGAGAACCTCCAGCCTGATCTGACAACAGATGATGCTGGAGTTGCAAACTATCAAGGCAAGCCTTTCATGACAACTGCAGGAGCCTGCACATCTTCTATTGTAAATGGGACTATCAAATGATACCATATTTCTTCTTCTTGTTATCCTTCTTCTTCTTCTTCTTCTTTGCCATCCAAATGTTGGGAGCTTGGATTGGAGAAAGATTCATTTCCTTCATATAGGATCATCATTTCCTGAGGAGATTTTGAACTCAAAGAAGATTCAACAGTTCAAGAAGATCCAGCTTGATTTTAACAACAGAAGACACTGGGGTTGTGTACTATCAAGGCAAACCTTTCATAACCTCTGCAGGATTTTCCTCTGCACATCTTCTCTTGTGAATGGGATTGTCAAACGACACAAAATTCTTTTCGCTCTTCTTCTTTGTCTTCTTCACCTTCCAAATAGTTTTTCTTATTGGATCACTCCTCAATTATGGGTGACAATGGTTCATCAACAATTTATTTTCTACTGTAAATGGGATTGTATAGTGACACTAAATTCTTCTTCTTCTTCTTCACCTTCTGAAATGGTTTTTCTTATCAGATCACACCTTCTCAATTGTGGGTGACAATGGTTCATGAACAATCAATGATCTCCAGTCTCATTCCTTTGGGTCATTTTGTTCTAGTATCCAATATTTGATCATTTGACTTGTTGGGTGTCTTCAACAGCAACTTATGACACAGAAAGAATCAGCACTCGAAAGATTATTTATGTCTTTTTCTGTGGGGTCAACACCTCTATTGTGAATGAGACAGTCGAATCACACCATTTTCTTCTCCTTTGACCTTGCCTTTCAAATTATTTTGATCACTTCTAAAGTATGGGCTTTGGATTCATGAACAATCAATCTACAGTCTCGTTCCTTCTTTATGTGTTTCTTTTTTCAAAACTTCTGAATGGAACTATCAAATGACACCATAATCATTTGCACTTAAGGTTGATTCACACCTGATGGTAAGTGAATATGATGTCATTGGTAATGGTGCATGACAAAAAATGAATTCAGACCTGCAATGTTAGTTGAACACTAAAATCTACGTTGCTGTGGAGGTGGCAGCCAATGTTAAGAGGATGTTAGCCAAATGTTAAGTTAATGCATACTTAACATCAAATCTTCACAAAACCGAGATTTTGTATGAGAAGCTCAATGGTAAGCTATCAGCCCCTAAACAAGACTTTAACTCAATGGTAATGTAAATGAAATGTTCCCAAGATTCTACACTTGTTCCCCTCCTATTCACCCGCCACATTTCCCTTCCACTCTCATCTCCCCCCTTCTTTGCCATACTCTACCTCTTCCTTCTTTTTGCTCTCCCTCTATCCTTGCTACAAGTTGCTTAAAGGAAAAAGAACATAGTTGCAAAATCTTATTGTTCAACATAGTTCAAAAGCTATAGCAAGTCTTCACCAACGCAATGGAATTTCTAGGGACTTGCTTCTCCAACTAGAATGATCAACAAAGTCAAGTAGATAATCTTCTTTTGCAACTAATGAACATTTGCATGTCTTGCTACAAGTATGTCAGATAGGTCTATCTTCAATTTGTGAATAGCTTGAATGTTTGACAACAAAACCTTTTGCTTGTATAGTTGAAAAACGAACTTCTTGAACAACAAAGCAAGATTTTAGGAGTCACAACACTTGCACACACAAAACACATGCACAAATTTGTTAAATTCAACAACCATAGACCATCAACATGTCTAAATCACATAGATGTAGAATAGAAACATATCTCATACCTTCTTATGTGTACGTGGTGTAAAAGGATTTTTCAATTGCAATTCCCTCAATGATGGGGCACTTGCTCCAACAAAAAAGAAAGGGAAAAACAAGAAGACATCCAACTAGACAATCAATTCCACTGTGCAACAAGTCCAAGGCCGCAAATCACACCAACCAAATTGGGAATGTGATGAAATTTTGGCACTTATCAAAGCCAAAAAGGAAAAGGTTGGCAAGCCTTGACACAATTGATGCATGAAACAAATTTGAGATTGTTGTTACAAAATGGAACAAAATTTTAGCAAAGGTTATGAATGTAAGGTTTTCCATTCAAATGAGGAGTGGTGTAGCATGTAAAGACAAATGGGGCATTTTTGCAAGAGTTTTCAAGAAAATTTATGATTACAAACTCAAAATAGGAAACAATCAAAATTAATGGTCCTTGAACACAGCAGAAAAAGATGCATGAGGATTGCCCAGGACCTTTGTGTGAGGATTATATGAAATGATTGCAATTTTTTTGGGGAATGTCCCATCTTCAACCCACTTTACATGTAGGATTTAATGGATGATGCACACAAGAACTACAAGCCTTGTGGTTTGACACCCAACAATGCCATCAATCTAAATGAAGACTCAATAGATGCAAATTATGAGGCAATGCAAAAAATGAATGCAAAAGAAGATACCAATGTTGATGATGGCCAGATGTTTGAACCAACACCAGCTACACATTTTCCACCTCATAATGCAGCAATAAAAAGTTTCACCAAATTGATGCATGAGATAAGTGGTAATTACACTAGTCCCATTCATGTTGAAGTCACAACTTTTTAATGTTGGCACGGTATAGTTACAAAAACATCCACCCAAGAAAACAATATAATGTGACTACATAAAGGGAGTCACCATAAAGTGCTTTCACCTTGTAGTCAACCTAGATTATCCTAATTTTGAACCATGACTATAAGAATTTTAAACATTTCCAAATCTAACTTGAAAGTCAATGAGCTTGCACAACTTAATGTCACTATTCCATTTGCATGTAATACACATTAAGGGCAAAGAGTTGATAGTTGATTATTCACAACCACATGTGATTTTCAATGAGTACCTTAGATATCATATGAAAAAAGTCATGGACAAGGCAACAATAAAAGCAATAAGAAAAGTAAAGCAAAAGGAAAGGGAGGATAAGCAAGCTATAGAAAAGTAGTGGTTTCCTTGACCATGAAAGAGCAAATAGCTTGAAAAATAATTGAAAAATGTGCAATAACATAATTCATTTAAGTTTGATTTGAAATGGCTATAAGGGAGGTAAGTGATTGCTTCAAATAAAACTTTAAAAACATACTTATGAATGTATGCAACAAAGTACATAGGTGTGAGTTCCTTAGAATCATAACAAAAGTTCAAAAAGAGGTTAAACGATGGGTAAGGGCTAAATGTAAGCATGAAGGCATGTTGCAACAAGGTTACAACCTTCTGATGATCAAGCAAGAAAACACCACAAAATGGCGCAAAGGGGACCGAAAAAAAAATGTCAAAAACATCATGAAAGGGACCACCAAGAGCATCACAAAGAGAAACACCCAAGAGGAAGACTAAGATGAAAGAGACAAGAAAAGGAATATTGAAAGCATCACAAAAAGGACTAGTATGAAGTTGATACAAAACATTATGAAAGAACCAAGAAGCAAAGGCTTCCTCCAAGCATCATGAAAGGAATAGAAGGCAAACATTGAACAACATCATGATCACAAGAGGGGAGAACAAAGATGTGCACAATTACAAACATTTGGAATGACAAGGAATGCTAAGAGATGAAGGCACGAGGACAAGATCAAACATCATGAAGGTTCTACAAGAATAGAAACACCACATTTGTAAAGCCTTTGTGGCAATTTATATTTTTCGATAAATTTAGAGCTCATGGAAATTTAGACACCACGATGTCAATTTCTAAACCAAGTTTTAATTTAGATCTTTGTCACATACAAATTTGAATGTTCAAATTTAAGATTATGTTCATTTTTCTGTTTTATCCATTTTGGTGATGAAGCAGGTAACGTTTGTTTATCAACATTTGACTATTTGGTTATAGACAGCAACATACATCATTCTTAAATTTCCATGTGTTTGATAGATTTGCTTTCAAGAGCAATCTTCTTCATTTCTTTAACCTTTTTGAATGATTTTTTAAATGTATAATAAGTCCACCCTCTAATGTTTTACACAATTTCTTTGAAACCTAGAGATAAAGGACCATGCATAAGTGAGAGGGGAACTTTTTATAGACTAAGTGTTCAGTCACGATTTGCTTAGGGAGGAAAAAAGTGAACCAGAAAAGAATGATCATGAAAGATAAAAGCTTAAAATTAAAAGAAACAATCTTCTATATATATTCATATAGGTGTTTTAGGGGTTTAGAGTTGGACTAGGTATGGACAACCCCAATCCAAGACACCTCGTCTCTGTATATCTATAGCATCCGACTGAAAATCAATAGATCCAAGTTCTACCCAAGTTGCCAATCCCACTGAAAACAATGGGAAAGCATGAAGTTTCAACTGGCAACTCTTCCATTTCCATGAAAATATACATATGTATGCATGCATTCTTAACGCTATGAAAGCAGACAAGCGATCAATAATGCCTTGACTATCTCTGAAAGGTAGAGCAGAAGATTACAGTAATAAACACATTGGGAGCATAATAGACAAATTTGGCCCCCGACAAAGCCCAAGAGAGGGCCCCCAAAACTGGAATGGAGAAATTGCTGAGGACAACCTGCCTGCAGGAACTCTATACAGATCCCTGCCATTTTCAAAGACTATATAAGCCATGTTTTGGCAATGTAGTCCAAGTTGCAAAACTATTGTATTGTACAATTCATCTGCAACAAACAACAACAGAAGCAACAGCAGCGATAGGCGGTGGTGACTAAAATGGCAGTTTGTCAAATTCCCAAGATCATGGCTACTGCAAATTAAGGGCATTATTCCTCTACTGGGTTGTTTGTTCATCTAGGCTCTATGGCACTGACGTAAGTGGCTGTTGCACTGGAGTCTCGTCGTGATCCTTGCTCATCTGACTTTGGTGAAGAGCCAGTTTTAATGTCCTTTGAAGAAGATTTTTCTTTCCATGCTAGTGTGCCAGCTCCAAGACTGTTGAGAGTAAATAAGCGGGGCTTTGAACTTCCAGCAACTTCAGGAATTTCAATTTCAGCACCACCAGTCAGCAATTCGACTACTCGGGTCATCGTTGGACGCATTGTACCAACCGATTGTGTGCATAATAAAGCTACTTCTACCACCCTCATCGCATCCTCATCTGAGTATCCTTCCCGCACCAGCGTTGGATCCATAAGGCTAATTAGATTCTTCTGCTCGTGCAAGTGCCATGTCTGCCTCCCATTTGATATTGTTAGTTTATGAACTTGCAAGCACTCTCATCACAACAAAAGAAATTCTGGATGATGGTTCTGTGGAATCCTAAGTTAGTACTAAACTTGTTATCATAAACCACGAAAGAAAAGTTCATGTTTTCATACAAGATTTCAAGATGATTTCATTTGGAAAACTATGAGTTCTTTGTAATAAATCAAAATTGAACCAAATGAGGTCAAATTCAGACAAACAATTGAATTTCACACAAACAATTGAGCTATCTGTTAAATTTGATAGGAAGCAGATTGCACCCACAAAACAGCTCAGAATAAAGGAGGCGCATAATAATACCCAGTCAAGAAGGTATGCCATTTCAGGAGGCAAGCGAAGGTCTAAATTGCCTCGACCACTGACAAGCTCCAGGGCAACAATTCCAAAGCTGAATACATCAGCCTTCTCAGTGAGTTGACCCCTCATTGCATATTCCGGTGCCAAATACCCTCTGAACCCCAAAACCCACACTTTCAATGTTAAGGTAAGTGCTTTGGTTCATCCCTCAATAATCATTCACCACATACCCAAGTCCAAAATTTAGCAAAAAAAAAGTATCTGGCTATGATCAATACCCAACTTGACATAATACACATAGAATGCAAGGTTCTGTACTGTAGATATAGATTCCAACACATGGAAGTCAGCTATATGGAAGTGCAAAATCAATGGAAGAAATGCAACCAAGGATGGCAAAGCAGCTGGGTTATTAGAGACATTACACAGTCCCAGCAACACGGGTACTGACATGGCTTTGATTATCCTGAAACAGGCGTGCCAATCCAAAGTCTGCAATTTTGGGGTTCAGATCCCTGTCCAGCAAAATGTTGCTGGCTTTGATATCACGGTGGATTATACGGGTTGAACACCCCTCATGCAAATATGCTAATCCCCTTGCTGTTCCCACTAAAATCTTCAGCCTTGTTGGCCAATCAAGTTTCAGCACACGTGTTTCATCTGGCACCACCATCACAAGCTTAAAATCAGCAAGTTTGGTAAATTTCTATTCGGGCTCTAAACAGAACTCTCAGGCCAGGCCATCAAGTTCTCAAGGTAGATAGATAGATAGATAGATCGAAGTGTTTCTGAGTGTCTCATTTGAGAATTGCAATGTCATATCAAAAAAGGATCAAGACATACCAAACAATGCTTGGTGGAGGCTTCTGTTTTCCAGGAATTCATACACAAGAAGGCGTTCATCTCCTTTTAGACAGCAGCCACGGAGTTTGACAAGATTACGATGTTGAACACCTGTGATGAGCATCACTTCATTCAAGAACTCTTCCTTGCCTTGTCTTGAGCTGACTGACAACTGTTTTACAGCCACTTCTGTACCATCTGGTAAAACCCCCTGTCCACATACAACCCAATGGCTGTTACAAATTTCTTTTGACCTCATGGTAGAGTTAGGGACCGCCTTGTTTTGTCATACCATTTCAACTGCAAAGGATACGACAAACTTTTCGAATTCCTGTGAAAGTTTTGCACAATGATTGCTGCACTGCTGAAGGAAAAACATCTCACTACTGATCAAGTAGTATCATCTGTCAATCAAAAATTTCAGTCACGTCTACAATTGTGTGTTGAATGCAATTGGCAACTCATTCAGGTCTGGGATGGCAGATTATGTCATATCTTGACCACATTATATGATACAATCCTCCAGCAATGATTGTACACTCCTAATATCAAATTCTATTGAACTTGAAATTGTTTTACAAATCATTGAATCTGCCACCCCAGACCTTAAATGTCACACAGAATGATCTTGCCCAGGTTGCCCATCATGTTGGATGTGCCACCCAGCTCAATGCCTGATCAGGCTTGCTTGGCACCGTACCCAACATAATGGGCAGGGGCTTGAGCATTTTCTATAGTACATAAAGAGAATGGATATTACCTTGTAAACAGCACCAAATCCACCTTCCCCAAGCTTGCTTCCTTGATGAAAATTTCTGGTAGCAGTTTTCAAAACACTGTATGAATAAACTGTTGGCTTTCCTTCAATCTTCAAAATCTCTGGATACACACACACACACACTTCATGACCCCGCACAAACCCTCCAAAAATTCCAAAGGGCATTGGACTCATTACTCTTGCAAAAATCTTACAGGGAGTTCAAAATTGGCGATGGTGTTAGAAAGATCAATATATATATATATTTACCATCAAGTTCTTGAGTTGAGTCCGGAAACCTCAAAGATTTCTTTTTGTGCAGACAAGACCGCCATATGAACACAGCTAGTATACCCAACACAAGAGTAATGATGGTCCCTGCCACTATAGGCAGTAGACTGATGGGCTTCTTCGGAGGTCTTGCTGCAGATCATGACAACAACCATCACAAACCTTCCATATTATTAACTTCACAACCATGTCAGTCAGTCAGTCAGAAGACCCAATTCACAAGACATTAAGGTCTCAGGGGGTGGCAGATTATCTCATTTTCTTGACAACATTTTATATGACATAATCTTCTGGCACAACAATCATACACTCGTAATATTAATAGTGACCAAAATGTGTCTACACTGAAGACAGATTTCTATGTAATAAATCCTGGAATCTGCCACCCCAGACCATAATGTCATGGAATGGCCTTGCCCCACCCATTATGTCACAAGAGCCAATGCACAAGACATTAAGGTCTGGGATGGCAGATTCTATCATTTTCTTGATCACATGTTTAGATGGCATAATCTTCCAGTTCAGATGATCATACACTTGTAATAATAGTGACCAAAATTGTGTCTGAGGAACACGATTGTTTTTTGGTAATGTATAATGGAATCTGCCAGCCTAGACCCTCATGTCATGAAATGGCCTCTCCACCCTGCCCATTATGACCCAGCACGGTTTGATGAAATGGGTTCGTCTGGCACTTTACCCCAACATAATGGGCAGGGCTGCTGCTTGACCACTCCATTCCACGGTACATGAAGAATCCAGCTTCCAGAAAATGACTTTCACTTGGGGGAACTTTCCAGAAAGCAAAGGCTCCACATAAAATGTACTCTACAGTAGGTGGCAATAATCACTTTGTGTATTTTCTTGGGATGCTAGAGTATTTCTTGAGATACTAGTATTTCAGAAAAGATACCGTATTGGATCTTGAGACACAGAATATTCCATGAGTTCCAGCTGCTGTGGAAGAAGGACTAGACAGAGTAGCAGCAGCAGCAGCAGCAGCAGTAGTGATAAGCATACAAAGTCTGCAAAGGAGAGCTTCCCAAAGGAAAAAATAATTCCAAGGGATTGCAAAGGAAAAGAATTTCCCAAAGGATTGCAGAGGAAACTTTTTTCCCAAAGGATTTGATCAATTGCTGCAACAGACTGGATCTAGTGTTGAATTCTAAGGTTTCAAGCTGCTGCTGCAGAAAAAGAAAATCTTTCTAAAAAAAATTTGCTAAAGACTGTCCAGATCTAGTGTTGAAGCTTTGGGTTGCAAGCTGCTGCACCAAAAAAAACAAAATCTTTCTGAGAATTGTCTTCTGCAAAAAGTAATTGTTTCTGAGAATTATCTTCTGCAAAAGACTGGATCTAGTGTTGAATTTTTGGGTTTCAAGCTGCCGCAGGGAAGGAAACAAATCTTGAACTGAGAATTGTCTTCTGCAAAGGATTGTAGTAGTTACACGTACCTGGTGCAGGAGCGGGACCATAAGCTTTGCTGCAAGTGACTTGCGAGGAAACAGGAGTGGTGAGACTGGCAGGGCAGACGCTACAGACATCGGTTTTGATGTTGCAATAAGAAGGCATGGCGTACTGAAGAGGAAGAGAGATGTTGAGTCCCACGGGAGGATAGAAAGTCACGTCGCAGAAGCAGATGAGCGACGCAACAGACAGTTGTTGTAGCGCTGCACAACACTCCGCATTGGGTAAGGCTGTGTTGGTTTGCAGATAGGAGAGACACGGAAACAGCGCCGGCATGCGTTCTCCGCAATCCGTCAACTGACACACCGTCAAGTCTCTCACCGGCGACGTGCTGCACGCCAGTGTTGGTATTGCTGGAGCTCCAGCTGCCGTCGTCGACGTCGTCGTATTCGCAGCTGTTGTTGTTGTTGTTGCAGGCGATGCCGGAGGTAGTACTACTAAGTCTCCTACAGCATCTGCACCTACACCCGCTACTAGTAGTAGTGCTGCGAGTGCCATCACTACTGCTGCCACCACGTCTTCCATTGCAGCTCCCTGCATTTTTCCTTAGACTGCAGCTGCTGCAGCAACAACAAGAAAAAGCAAAAGCTCAACACTGGCAGTGTTTGAGAAACAACTCGTGATCAGCAGCTCCTTCTGATCATGTGGTCACTGCGATGAACAAGGATCCGCGATCAAAACACTACTAGTCTGCTGCTTCTAATTCTATCAGGTCTTGAATGGGATCATCAAGAGCTGGTACATAATTACACTTTAATATAAATCTGGCAAGAAATTAGTCCGCGAGTACCAAGAAAGCTGCAGCCGCTGGGAAAAACAGATCACATGACAAGCTTATTAGCTACCAAAATTACTGAACTGTAACTCTTTTCCTTCGTGAAAAAAACCTACCTCTTGCAGCAAAAGAAACGTCAACCCATTTCGCACAATATGAAGCAGCAGCTTTGCAACAGATCAAAGGCATGAGCTGCTTGCTGCTGCTCCTAGTCCTGCAGCTACAGCTGCAGCAGAAGCAGCTTGTTGATCATCATATTATTGCTGCAGATCAAAACCCGCCTTGGAACAAGAAGCTCAAAGGTTACACAATCAAAAACAAGTTCCCACACTCACTCCACAGCAACACCCCCTAGCCTACTTCCGGCAAAAAAAACTGTGAAACGTCATAGAGCTGAAGAACAAGAAAAACAAGATCATGAAAGGCGAGCTGGTCCAGCAACTGCACTGGGGAGCTAAAAAATTCAGCTGTGGGCAGCAGCAGCAGCAGCTTAGGTCCAAGCTATACAACAACAACAACAACAACAACAACAGATGGTGTCCAGGCAAGCTAAACTATAACAACAACAAGAACAGGTGCGTGCAGCCAGCGATCGATGAAGAGCAACGAACAAAAGGAGATGCAAATTAGTGTGGGGCCTGATGGCAAATTTGATGAGTGAGTGAGTGAGCGAGCGAGTGCATCAGTGGGTGGGTGGCATAAATCACATGCGCTTCTTAAATGTGTGCGCGTCTTCCTGTACAATGGCGCTGGCTTTCCACAAACAAAAACAAGGGCTGTGCTGTGTGTCTCACACTCTGCCCTTGCCATTTACATTACAATTTAGTATCTTAAGGCATATATCTTAAGAATTATGGCAAATCCTCTCAAAGTAACCAAATTCCTTCAACATATTATCATAACTCTATTCTAACTAATCTCCAGTTTCAACACAATAGCCAAAAAATATCATCTTTCAAAAAATCCTCATTCAAAAATAGACCTACTAACTACATAGGGGCAAAACCCCTTAAGCTACTACCTATACTTTATAATGAATCTAAACACAATCTCCTTGCCTATTTCAAATAACTACCAAGATCAATACCAAGACCAATACTCGATCTTATATTTGAGCTTATATTTAAATCATGCGCTTCCTTTATGCAATTGATACCGAAGTAGACAAGGCCAACAACAAAGGGGTGTGTCACATTGTCACCTTGCCATTTACATTACAAAGCATCTTAATGTAAAAGAAGAATTACGAAAATTCCAATATTTCACCATGCAAAAATATAATCTTTGAAAAAAAATCCTCTAAAGAAACCAAATGCATTCAAGATATCATAACTCTATTATAACTAATCTCAAGCTTCGACACAAGCCAATATATCATCTTTCAAAAATCCTCATATAAGAATAGACCTAGGGACCAAAATCCCTTAATCTGCTACTATACTCTATAATGAAGCTAAACACAATATCCTTGCCTTCTTGGTAGGCAAGGCCGAATACTATTACTACTTGTCGCAGCACAGTGAGTGATTTGAAGTGTATTTGGGTGAAAATTCGCCATTTTCTCTATTTTCAGAAAAAAAAAGTAGTCCCCAAGACTCATGGTCAATGGAACTTTTCTTAAATTTTCCCAAAAAACAAATTGCCACATTTGGAGGAAGAAAAAAAGTTTTGAAATCAACTGCCAAGATCTTTGAAGGATTTGTACGCAGATTTCTAGCTTTCTTCTTTTGAAGAAAGTGCCATACTTAACTCAAAAAAGAAATCGCCCTATTTAACTCAAAAGAAATCGCCATATTTAACTAATAATAGGTTTTAGTGGTCCGTCATCATTAACATGTAATAGGATTCCTAGAGTTTTCATCTCCTCTAATTTGATTTGTAGCCAGATTTGGCTATATCCGCTTGTGGCTGATTGCGCATCTTTAGAGCAACATGAGAAAAATGGAAGGAAAATAATAAAACACCACATTGCTGTTGCACAATAATAATGCAAAAAATAATAATTTAAATCATCTTTCTTCTAATGTCACTCCTAGCTGCATTATAATCTCTCTCTGTGCCTAATTTTTCATTGGCAACAAGCTTGGCACATGAATGCAAACGAAGAAAGAAAGATTGAAGTCGAGTTCACAATCCAGCTCTACCTTATTTCTCTCTCTCTCTCTCTCTCTCTCTCTCTCTCAGAGTCTCTTCTGTCTCTCTGTTTTGTCTTCCAAATAGTTTGATCATCTGGGAAACAAACAAAACAATCCAACCAAACATACAACACACACCAACAACACACACACACACACACTCTCTCTCTCTCTCTCTCTCATGAGTTCCTTCCTTCTTCACTCCCTTCCAGCTCAAGACTCTCTCTGTACCCACAACTTTCATCCTTTTTCTCTTTGTTTTACTATCTATTATTCTCAAGGCTTTCTCTTCTTCGTTGGTTCTGCTTGTCTGTAAGGGAGAGCAACTACTGAAAATACATTAACCCATTTTGGTTTGGTCCCACATTTTGAGGAATTTTCAGCTGGTGTTTTTTTTATTGTGAAACTACAACTGATGTGATTTTTATTTTATTTTAATTTTTTGGATTCTTATATTTTGTTAACTATGGTACTATTGTGACTAGTTAGCAGGGGTGTTATAAATATATATATATATATTTGTGATAGTGAGAAGTTGATGAAATTTTCAAAACAATTAGGAAAGTTTAATAGTCGACCTTAAATTTTTTAAATGAAAAAAAAAGAATCCTCTTTTTGTCAAAAATTGATCAATAATTTGTTGGGGGAATAAAAAAAACATTGTCAAATTGTGAGTTTATTTTTTTGGGAGCTTGATGGAAGCTTTGGAAGCTTTTTTTTTCTTTTCTTTTTTTTAAAACAAGTTTTTACAAGTGGAGATCTATAACAAAACAACAACAATGATTTAGTTTTTCATTGGGTCTCACATTTTGGGGTAGGGTTTGGTGCCACTTTTCTTTATGAATGTTGACTAGGTGTTAATTGTGAAGTACTAGTACTGGGAGTTCATTTGTCAGGGACTTTTCAACGAACTCCATGGAGCATTTTTAAATTCCCATTCCTTCAAACTAAGTTTAAGTTGCATTTGGTCCCCATATTTTGATGATAAACCAGGTATTAATTGTGAGTTGTTTTATTGGGAGTTCACTATTTGGGGAATTAACTTCATGGAACATTCTAAATTCTTATTTTCTAAACTAGGTTTTTAATTGTGGTCCCACATTTTGATGAAAGGTTTGGTAGGTGTTATCAAGAATTATTGCTTGAGAGTTCTTTTTTTTGGGGGGGGGAACTTATACTTCATGGAACAATTTTTCTTATTTCTTAAAAACTAGGGGATGAGAAATGGGTGCCCTAACCAGATCAAAAATCAGCACATGATCATCATCATGGACAATGGCCATGATTGAGGCAACCCATGAGGGACAAAGACAGGAATGAAATCATGATAGGTTCTAGAAGCCTGAGTGTAAATAAGTAAGTAATTGCTTTAGGTTTGTGAAGGCAAGGAGAGAGCAACTTGTAGTTGGTTGTCATTTTGTTTAGCGTGAAGCTTTTTTTGTTCATTCGGTATAATGAAAGAGTCAAGCGCTTACAAAATCAAATGGAGTGTTTTGGAATGTCTTCAATCACCAAAGGTATTTTTAAACAAATGGAAAAAGTTTCCAGTTTTCTGTATTTGGTTTTTCCATGTGTAGCCCAAAATATAGAAAGATGATTAAAGATTTTTTATTTCATATATGGCTTATAGCCATATTTGGCTAAATCTTCCTAAGGATGATTGTCACTTTTTACATCTTCCTACGGATGACGGCCACTTTGGCTACAAACAAAAATTCCTTTAAAAACAAAAACACTTCTAGAGAGGGGGAAACCCATATACATGAAACCAGCTCCCAATAAGTCCATGGTGGAGGCCACTAGGCATAGGCTAGGAGCCGGGATCAGCCATAGCCATTAATAGCAAGGGATCCAAAGTAAAGGCATATATTTACACAAAATTTGCCTAGGTGATTGAACCACCCTAGCTCGATTGTATTTACAACTCGAGCATATTTGGCACAATTAAATAGGCAAAAAAATTGTATTTAAAAGAGGTGCCAGAAGTTAGAGTCTTGTATATAACCATCACCCATTTGTCCCTTGTCATAAGAGATGACATGCAATACCTAAGAATGTTATGAACAAAATTACGAATTCGGGCTTCTGGAATGCCATACATCCCAATTGAGCCACCTTACATACCCACATCCTCAAGCTTTTCATACCTGAGCTTTGTCGAACAACATTAAATTTACATTTTGCCTAGTGTATGGAAGTCATGAAAATGGAGCCACACTCAGATCTTGGCTTTGGTAGTGTGTTCGAAGAACTACATTAAAACCTTACATAAAGTGCTCATGTCTAGAATTCAATTAATGACGAGAAAAAGATTGTGGCTATGAGATCTGATCTCAGACTTTTCAATTCATAAGCTATCAAAAGTGTTTAGGTAGAGTAATGCAAATCTATGCTTGCAAAGACTGAGATTTTGTCAGTTGTATTTGGATTCGGGAATCATATGGTTTCAAACATTGTGAACATTTCTTCAATAACTTTTGAGTAGCTTCACTTTAACTTGTTATGGGGCCTATGACTGAGGATGAGCTGCAGCAATATATGCTACTCTTACTATACCAAAACAAACTGAAATTTCGAATTGTTTTTGGAAGATAGAGTAAATCAAATAGAATTAAACGTGTAAATGGAATAAAGAAGCAGCAATGATAGGATTTTTAAATGAATATGTATATTGTCCATTCGTATCATGAAATGAAATTCTATAAATTTTTGCATCATCAACGTAGAATCTTATTTGTTTGTAAGACATGAAATTAACATAATTTACTCCCATTTATGCCCGGTGCTTGCATACTGCAAAATAGATGAATTCGTACGTATCCACTTTTGGAATAAATGTTTTATATTATGAAATTTTTTATCGTATATGTTCTTGTGATAATAGTAAACATTTTGATGTGTTACAACCCTAGGATAATTCTCAGATGTCAATTACATGGAGCTCATATTATCTAGTTTTCACTAGCATGAAAACAGAAAAGACCTAACAGCCTTCACCCACATGTGAACTGAGCACGTTTGGATATTTCAAGGCCCTTATTATGTATGTGAGTAAAAAGATGGTCAAGTATGCCACCCCCGAAAACAAAGTTCTCATTCTTGTTTTCAATGCAATCACATACAAAGGCAATAAAGAAAAATATTAAACTATTTTGAATATGATTAGTAAGGCACCCAGATTCCATGCCTTTTCTTGAACTTTCAAAGTCTAATAAGGCCATGTGTCAGGAAACAAGTGCCACAAAGAGCAGGTTTGAGTACACATGTTAAATCTAGGTTAAATCTTGGTACAATTTCACCTTACAAAAGCACCAAATCATTTCCTTCTGTGTATGTTTTAAATTGTTCCTTGACCGCCCAATGCAAGTGGCAAATGCACCAAGAGGTAGTAATTCACTAAGACCCACTTGCTACCTTCAAAAGCTTTGGTAGGAATTTTGAGCTTGGAAAAAGAACAAAGTGACAATTTTTTTTGTGGATTTGTCCTTTTTGAAGTTTCATCAACTGACAAAGTCAGGGTACATAGCTTGTTGTGCCTTCCAAGTTCTGTCTGCACACTAGTTTCTGGTGATGCTCTTGCCTTTTTGACAGCAGGCAGATGCTCCTTGTTGTTTTACAGGGATCCATCCACAGAGGATATTTTGAATTGGGTAATCTCGTACTTGAGCTAGTTCCACATCGTCTATCTGAATGCCCCTTTATAATCATGTCGTCACTACTTACCTTCAGTACATTCATCAGAATCCAATTGTTTCAGTTCAGCTAAAAATTCTTAGAAACTCTCACCAACAAAAGTCTGGCATCTGCTTGCACCTCCAGGTCCAAGTTATTCTGCTCAAACTCATTACCATGTCAAAAGTATTAGGACTAGTTGCAACAACTGAACTTGAACATGCAAAGGTTTTTAGAAAAAACCTTGTATACAATCATGTTTAGCTTGAAATCATGCAAATGGGAACTCCGTGGTCCAAGTTATGAAAAAACCTTGTATACAATCATGTTTAGCTTGAAATCATGCAAATGGGAACTCCGTAGGAAAATTTCCAAATGGAAACGTCCTGGGCCTGTTCTCAACCTCTGGATTCTTTGACAATTTGAATCCCTTCTCAAAGTTTCCAACCAGCTTCAATTGAATGCACCCTGATTGCCTATTCCTTCTTTGCAAAGACTACAAGTATCCCAACTTCTGCAAACACATGTCATAGAATTGTAAAATTCCTCCAATTGGGTGTCTGCTGTTGTGACTTGGAACATAACATGGTAGCCTCTTTTGTGTGGAAAATGGAAATCTCATCAAGGAATGACAGATTCACAACCTCTTTTTGCTTGTATCTTATGTTGGGAATATCCATTTCCATATGTTTGTTGTATGTGAGTTGTTAGGAATTCCAAGAAACCAAACAATGCCTTGATTATGTCTATTGTGCCAATGAGGAGCAATTTGCTTCTTTGCTTTCGATGTTTACTCCATGACTTGTTGTGGTAACCCAAAGTTTGTATGAAATTTCTTTTGTTTCTTTCACATTTGTGGCTATAATGTGAAACTAGATAAAATTCCTTATAAAATGTATGACCTATGACATTTGTTGGAGAACTTGGCTCAAATTTTTGAAAAGCATGAAATCAAGGAGAAATTGTTCATAACTTCATTTTTCTTGAAATTCATAATATCAAATGTAGTACATACAATCTTGTTTTTCTTATAAGTACTTTTTAACATATTTTAGGTATGTATTAAATATATTTTTAAAACATTTCTCAAAATGAATTATCAAAACCCTCTTCTATTTAAATAAATTATAATTTTATTTTTTTAATAATTTGCATGGTATATATTTTTGCATGTCATTTCTAGTAGAATGGAAGTAACCTCCTTGGGGTTAATGTACATGCCACATAATCACTACAAGCTCAAAAAATGCAAGTAAATTAAAAAAATACAACATGATATTTTCATGGATTAGGGATTAAACCCTTATTCATAAAAGGATTATGCCCCACCATAACTTTGATAATATCTTACATGCCACGACCACACACAAGACAAAAGATGCCATAGATGCACACTTTTTTAAAATGCAAGGAAACCAAGGTATACAACATGATGTTCTTAAAGGGGATTGAACCCTAACCAATAATTAGATTTGACTCAACTATAGTTGAAGGTGACTTGCAAGCCATGAGACCATACATCATTAACAAGAATCATAGTTTCAATTACAACAAGCAAAAGGAATAAGATGGATTTAAAGGGGTTTCAACTTTGAAGTCTTTCACTTCACTTACATAGAATCACAAAACATTCAAAACTTGAAATGAATTTAAACCAATTCAAAAATAAATTTAAAAATCACCATAATGCATTCATATAAAAACCCAAAAATTGATGATTTCAAAATCATTACAAAGATAGACTTACACTAAATGGAAAATAAATTTAAGTATGTTGCCCCTACAATGCACTATAAATCCACACCATACTAACACTTGTTGGTCCACAATCTTGAATGGCATTATAGAATAAAAATGCAACCGAAGAATAACATTTTTAAACATACATCCTAATGACCAAATCCATATGAATTGTGAGACAATTTCTCAACTTATTTTTTAAATGTGAATTAAGGTTGAGAAGGTGTGTTTGTCCTTTACAAAACTTAATGTGATTACAACATAAATTTAAATGAACTTCAAAAACTTCAAAATTTCCTTCAATATGTCATTGGCCCTTAACCTTTGCCACAATTGAAATGTTAGGTTATAATTAAAGAGTGGTAACATGGTAGAAATGTAATTGTTATTCATTACGACAACAAATAAAGATGTTTACTAATATAATTTCAAACCATTCAACAACACTAGACACATCACACCATCTTCACTAACTTCCATCGGGTGATGGTATTGTGCTTTGAGCAAGGCAACATGCCCAAAAAACGTTTGCTTGACATTAGGCTACAACCAATATTGTGAATAAATTATTCCTATAACATTCAAAACTTTTTGAGCAAAGAATCTTTTGTTAAACTCATATATCAACAACAACACAACTTGAGTGCTTTATGATTTCACCTCTTGCATTGAATCTACCCAAGTTTCTTGATTGACCATGATGTAGTCATTAGTCACCTTGCATGTTTTGTGGATGTTATACATTATGCCATAATAAGAAAATGTTGCATTTTATACACCAATAACTAGATTGTTCCACCACAAAATATGCAAAGGATCAAAGGCATGCTCAATGAAATTTTCAAATTGGGGGAAGTTGGTGCAATTGTACTTTTCCTCATTGCAACAATACATGTTGTGCAAGTTACCTTGACACAACTTCACATTACTCACAAAATTTCATATGAAAGTCTTTCAATTTAAGCATACTTGCTCAAACCTTGCAAAGCTTCCAACATAGGGATCATACAAATAAGCCCCGTTACGATCTCAAGGTCACAAGCTCATAATTCACAAATATCAACTCATTAATGACAACATATTATGGCCCATTTTCACCAAAAGAGTCTTGGATTCTTCATGAACTACCTTATTTCAAACAATCATGTTAATCCATTGAATCTTAATAAAGTTGCAAAATCTTGAAACCTTTCGTCTCCATCAATTCGGTCAATTTTTAGTTCTCAACGTTTCATTTTGGACTATGGTTGAAATAGGCATACACACCAACTAACAATGTTTCAATCTTTGTTATTATGAAAAGATCAGATAAGGTGAAGACTACCAAGTTGATCCCATGAACCACACAATGCATAGCAATACAAAAATGTGAGGACTTCTTTGTTAGTTGGGTTGAAACTCCAATTGTGATGCTTTGAAATGTAGTAGCAACATCTACATTGAAACAAAACCTTAATAATCAATTCATGGTCATTGTTTAGTGTGTAACTTTTTATCACCCCTTCCAAATTCACAAAGATTGGTATCCTCTTGAAATCTTTGACAACAAAAACATGCACAAAAATTCATGATTGGTTATCTATACTAATCACCTCATTGCAACTTACATTAATGAATTTTATTGTTTGGATGGCCATTTTTGTGGTTACCAAGACCATATTATTCATGGATTCTACCAGGCCCCAACCACTAGTGTATGTCCAATGGTTGTTAAGACTGTTTTCCACCTTTCAAAAATGGTAATAACCCATGCATGTTCTCAAAGTTAGAGATGGGTCCACACAATTCCAAAAGGGTAAATGAATTACAATTCTTTTTTCCTTTTTAACCTGAAGGTAAGACTTCCCGACCACCTTGCTAAGACAAACTACATTACAAATTTGCATTTCACTATGTTTAAGGACAAAAAAATTCTCCCTATGTTCAATTATGGAATAAGCTTTACATTAAACCATGTGCATTTTGCCATTTGGTTTACCAACTTGTTCAACACAAGGAAATTTTGTACGACATGTATCCTATAAGCTTTTATTTAACTCCCATTTAACCTTTTTCTTTTTCTTTGTACTTACAAGTGCTTTTTCACTTTTCTTTCTCATCTACAATTAGATCAACAAGGTCAATCTTAGAAATTTTGAAATTGGTCATTAAAGAAGTCCCATCGACAATTGGCTTAACATTAGCAACATGTGTTTTGCTTTTGTTGGATCTAGAAGACACGAGAAAAATCAATTCAGAAATGCAAAACCAAAGTTTACAAAAAGTGGGATAGAACCATTAAAAAATAAGCTATACCTAAAGTTTGATGGCAACTTGAAGGATGGCATGTTTTGAAATCTTGTTTTGCAATTCAATGGCCACCTACAAATCCCAAGACAATTCTCTAACCCCATTCATTACAAATCAACCCATGATGTTTTCAACTTGTTACAAAGACAACTACCAAAGTGTTTAGATCATAAGCTAGAGGGTACTTTATTCATAACTCGTAGAAACAAGTAAGATAACACATAATAAAAATGAAGCACAAGAAGGTGGCAAGCTTGCTTGATGACATAATCATAATTAGTGAATGCCTCCTATGAGAGGAACCCTAGCCGAGACATGTACATTTCCATAGTTACCCTAGCTAGCAACATCTACATTTCCATGGTTGTGACAATAATTCTTGAACATTGGTGGATTGTCAGGTGAAATACAAAGCACCTTCAATAGCTTTTTGGCAAAATCATTGCCATAAACCTCTTTGTGGGTGTTGCTTCTTACGGTCTAAGGTTGCACAAAAAAAAACAATGGCACCACATGTTCATGAAAATAATTAATCTCACTATGAATGCATATATGTTCAACGAAATGAACATAATTAGTTTCATTCCAATTGCATATTCTCTCAATGCAAGAATTAATTTCATTCCAAATGCATATGTTCATGGATTAATTAATCTCATTTTGAAGTGCATATGCTAATGAATTAACTAATTTTATTCCAACCGGAGATTAGTTTTGCATAGGAACAAAAACCCCCAAGGGATTCCAACCTGAGCTCTGAGGTTGTGACCAAAACTACAAGTTCTCTCAATAGTCCTGACTAAGGACTTGGTTCATGGATCTATTGAGCATTTAATGAGATTGCTCACAGTTGTAGACATGCTTGAAACATTGCTTGAAACTCACAACAAAGCTCCACATTGGTAACCTATAATGTAAAACCCTCTTACTTTCACCTCATGCTATCTAGGTTAACTAGGCTACCTATGTGATGGTTAAGTATCCTCAGTAACTTTGAGATTTTGAACCAACCAAAAGTGACAAATCTACGATTTTGAAATTTTTTTTAAAATAAAAATAAATAGTGATTAGACTTTTATGAATTCAAATAACCTCACAACACTAGTTCAAAACTCGCCCTGTTGAACATATCCTGTACATATCCTACTGCAATATTTTTTTGGCACTAAAAACAAATAATGTCACCATGACCCAAGAATGGGGAGTACTAACCAATGATGGGTCAATACTAATTGCTTTGGTGGGTACGAACCATCGGTTCCAGTTCCAGTTAGTAAGAACAGGATCTGAACCAGTTCTACTTTTCAAAACTAGAATCAAAACGTGAACTAGAAATGCTTTAAAACCTCGAAGCTCATGAAGAGAGGGGAATGCTGCACCAATTTAGCTGCAAAACTATGAGAGGCTTGTGAGTGAGTCAGGAAGATGGGTTTTGAAACACGCATTCGAAGCAAGAGAGCTGAACTGTGCGAGGACCCTAACACCATGCATCCACAAAAGTGCGCAAGCACAGACCGAGGAAAATGGGCATACAAAGTGAACAAGAGCTGCAAATCCTTAAATCCCCCTTATTTCTTCACCCTATATTTCCTTCATTTTTCATCTGTTTTGAGCAATCTAAATGATTGTGGGTGTGGCAAGCAAAGCTGTATGTATATAAACTTTTTGAAGTCTAAAGACAACGAAGCAATGTCTTAAGAATTATGAGCTCCTTGAAAGCTTAAATGTTCGGTCACCAACTGCTTACTGTATAGGTAGTGAGCATCATCCTAAACAATATTTAGCATTTATTCATGATAGTTTTTAAAGAATTCTTCAAAGACCTTTGGAGCTAATAATAAAAAAATGAAAAATTTTCAAAACCAAAAATTCCTCTAGTTATTTTGATGAAAAAACCAAGCATCTACAATAAAGTATTCCTATTTTTATTTGTATTCTTTTCATTGTGACATGAAAACTAGTCACCCAAAAAGACATAAGAGTTTGTAAGTTATTACCTCACCCCCACCCGCACATAAAATATTAAAATATTGGACAATATACCGTACTACCTTGGCCCTTTCAACACATGTCCATCGAATAATTAATGAATTTTGAAATTTTCATTTCAGCAAATAGAATATTCCTAAATATGCACTATTATCCTTCACAATATTTATTGATTTGGAAGAAATAATTTTCTAAAATTTCAACATTTCTGAAAACAATATAATTAGTGTCAAATTGGCCAAGGTAATAGGGTATATACCTTGTGGATCATTTAAATGCTATAGCCTACGACGTAGATGCTATCACACTGGCCAATCGATGTGAGTAACAAATCAAAGTTCATCAAAAAGGTTTTTCTGACCTTGTTTGGAGAGGGTTGAATGTTGTTGTTGTGAGCATCTTGTGCACATTTACATATCCAAACTCAGTTTCACATTATATAAAGCCATGGAACATGCCATGGTACTACTACCAATGGAGGACTCTTTTATAAAACTTTGAACCTCTTCAACTTTCAAAGTTGGAACAACAATCCATCATGTTACACACATTGATGTCTTTTGGTGAGCATTATTAGATGCAGGAAATGTAAGACTTGAAAAGAATGCAAGGAGAAAAAAAATGGTGAGAAGCCCTGAAAACCTGACATAACACTGAAGAAACAGATCGAGAGTAATGGTTTTCAGGCTTCACTATAATACATGACATAACTCTGAAGAAACAGATCAAGTCAAGACTGAAATGTCCATGCTTCAAACACACTGACATGGTTAATAATCCAATATGAATGTCAACTTAGATGGGCACAGATAAGTGGGTGATGGGTGAAGCATATCTTTACCCTAAAAAATCCACAGGTCTCTTGGGCCATGCAAGCAATGCGTGTGAAACAAGGAGCTCTGAATCTACAGTAAACAAACAGAGCATGTAAAGAATTTGCGAAAGGATCACAAATAAAGAAACTGCAACAACTAGCTGAGATAATCAAGCCAAAACAGAAACATCAGTACACATCAAAGGTCTTCAGGTGCTTGTTGTGCCTGTAGGCTGGTGAGAGACCTAGATGGCACATGACAGTGCAGCTGCTCCATATGCAAATTGGGGATGGAAAGCAAAAAGTCTGAAAACACGTTGCCAGGAAGTGATAGTGACAATACACACCCAACTCCACCACCACCATCCCCATAGATGAACCACTATCTCACTTGTATGTGTTTGAGCACATTAACAATAATGGCCAAGAGAAGAAATGGCAGACATCACAGACAAGGACATGTTTGAGTCCTTTGAGGCCGTCAGAATGAAAAAGACAATTCACAGGATCCAACAACTCCTAGCCAATTCCAAGGGCAAATGAGTGCAAGATAATGCCAGTTTTGTGAAGATCAAATCAACTCTACCATCTCCCAGACAACCATGATCATAGGGGTCCATCAAAACTCAAGCTCAAATACCTCAATCAGCTACACTACAGACCAGAACATTTGAAAGGTGTGAGGAGGGGACTGCAACAGAGTGCCTGCCAATGATCATGACTTACACAAGCATACAGAGTCTGAAAGAAGTAGTAGCAGAATCTTCAGCCAACCCTGGAAAAATAGTGGGAGAGAACAAGAAGATTGCAATGCACAGCATACTCACTGTAAGCATTCATGCACAGCTCATGCAGCACATATGACACACCATCTGTATGCTTACAATGGGTGCAATAATCTTCTACAGAAAAATTACCAAACAATTTGGCCATCTAATGCTGTCAGGGGTGTATACATAATGCCATGACAGATGCAAAAGGGTCAGGAAGGGAACATAGGATTGCAGTTTTGAAACAGGAGAGAATGAACCATTCCAGCAGAAGGCCACCCACCCACGGGCAGGGTGACAAGCACATCATGAAAACCACGAGAGCAATTCAGAAGATAGATTTAAATAAACTGCTGAAAGCACAACAGATCTTCATAGAACCAAACTGTCAACCACAAATTCCCACACAAACCCTAAAAATATGGACCACGTTGGAACTGATGCATTTGCACATGACCACTTCAGACAAGACAAAAACTGATACTCCTCCCATCTAGTTGCAATGCGAGACGAGGTGCATCTCCAGCAAATACGTGATACTTTACTCGTGATAAAGAACGTTCACATCATCATCATAACCAGTTACATCACGGCAAACCCTAGAACAGATCCAGAAACAGCGACAGTCGAACACACAAGACGCATGTCACAGAATCATTTGAGCAGAAGGACCTCGACGACACTCGTTAAGCATATCAACGTAGAACTGGCACTTCGCAATATCACTGCCGTTGGCATTCAGACAATCCTGAAAAGCCTTGGACTGGTTCGCACACGAATCCACGGACCCCGAAGATGCGACCGGCGCTGCAGACCCTGATCCCTCCTGTTGTGCATATTCGTGCTGAACGGTGCGCGGTCCCATGATGGAATCCACGGCTCTATGCGCCACGGCACTCCCTGTCCCGAACGCCATTCCTTGCGCGATGGTGCTAGCCAAGCCTCCAAGCATCGATCCTCCACCGCCACTCTGCTGCATGGGCGCCGGGGGCGGAGCGTTATGCACCGGTGCGGGGGGAGGCGCACGACGCCCCACCGGGCGGGATGGAGCCCGTCCTCCTGCGCTCCTTTGACGAGGCATTTTCTTTGTCTCTTTCTTTCTTTCAAGCCGCTTGCAAAAGTGAAGCGAAGTTGAATACCTAGAACAAAATGCACAAGAAATAAACAAGCGAGAGCCCACGACAACAACCCGGCTGTCAAGTCCACAAGCGATGGAGACGACAACAGGAAATGCGCACCACCACAAGAGTGGCAAAACAGATTTGAATCAAACCCTAACCCTAATTTTGTCTTCTTTTTTGGAAGCCAAGGGAAAGAATCTTTTTTGCACATCAAAAGGAACCGAAGTTTCTAGTAACAAGCAGTGACATTTTACTGTAATATATGGCACAATAATTAACTAAATAAATAAATAAATAAATAAGTAACTCCCCCAGAGTGACAATTTTATGTAATAATATATGTCACAATAAATAAATAAATAAATAAACAAGTACCCCACCCCAGGTTGATATGGGGGGTATTAGCTGAGATTGCGAATGGGGAGGGGCAATTCTATGAGTAGAAATTATGGGTTTCTGAGTGAAAGATTCAGAAAATTTGTTGGAAGCTTTTGTGAATAAGTATTGCTATGGATGGGAAGGTCTGATGTACGAAGGCCAGTCTTGGGGGTCGAAGGGAGGAATTTTTTCAATTTTTTCTTTGTTCCTAACATGTTCCTTTCAAGTTCCCAATGGGTTTCTATTATATTCTCAATATGTTCCTTAGGTTCTTTAGATGTTCCCCAAGGGTGTTCCCAATAGCACCTCGCTTTAATCCCATATGTTTTGCCCAAAGGCCTCTCCTTCTCACCTATATAGCTGGGCTGAAAGAGGAGGCATTTCACCTTTCCATAGAATATTTTAGTTCGGGGAGGCTTCACAATTTCAATTTTATTAAAAATGGGCCAATCAAATTGGCTCATTGCCAAAAAAATAAAAAATTGAACTTATGAAGCACCTCCAACTAATTAATATGAAACAAAATAAGTACCCCCAATTTGTCACAATAAACATCACATATTGTAGATTGTAATTTATGAAATCATAAAGTTCATCTCACACAAATGTCATGGGTTGTAACCTTTTTGTGAGAAAAATCTTTTTTTTTACACTATTATTTTGTTTAACTAAACCAGAATCCACTCAACTTCGAAACAAGGATCACAATAAAAACTGATGGTGAGAACCATCACAGGGAAAACAAAAAGGAAGGCCAAAGAAAGGCCAAAAGACTCACAAACTACAAGAACCAAAGAAAGGAAAAAACTACTCTTTCTTGTGATATGAAGTTATCTCATCCACAACCCTTCTAATGTCACTTGCATGCAATCATGAAGTCTAATAGTAATAAAAGGTCTACAACAAGCATCTCCTACCAATGCAATCTTCCTCTCTATATTAGAAGCAAAAGCACGTTGAAAAGCAATACTAACACACTGCTTGAAAAATTGAATGCAAAAAAACAAGGATAAATGACCTTTGGATCACATGTCATAGAAAAAACAAGCACACTCCTTGATGAAATGATCCATATCACACCCATGTGTGCCATGCACTTCAATGGCCATCGAAATAAAGTGGTGCCTTTCATGAAGTCTTCTATACTTGCGAATATTAACAATGGTGTTAAATTTTGCAATTACACCTATTGGTCAACTAATGACACTCATAACCACCATCTCCCATGTCGAGTCAATAATTACCACATCAGCAACAAAGACTTGGTACTCACAAATCATGTAAAAATCAACTCATAATGAAACTCCTAACATAAAGGCATACCATTTGTTTCTCCATACATCATGCCCACTCTTTCAAGCGAAAACATACGTGATGTCTTTAATGGCATCATGTGCGCCTATCCATTGACCTCCAAATGGACAACATGCTAGATGCATGTTAAATGTATTTCACCCATGTTCACATTCACACATGAAAAGACTAGATGCCGAAAGCTGAATCAAATCAAAACAAAAACACAACACCGAGGTGAAAATAAAATGTGCGATGTGGAACAAAGGGATAAATGGCCTAATAATCAACCGTAGCCCCGCCCCCTTGTCCGAACAAGAATGCGAGCTTTGGATGCTAAAGAAATGGAATCATCTTTCAAAATAAACCTAAAAGATGCATCGTGGTGGATGTCCATCAAAAAAGCTTGCAAACTTCGCGCGCTAGTAATTACAAACTTTCAAAAGAAGGGTGCATGTCTTTAATTGCGAGAGGAAGGTTATCCCAAATTGCACAAAAACATGATTAAAGGAGGTGGGGGGCCCCTCAACTTGAAAAACATACTCCTCCAAGACAGGTCTATCGAAAATACGAAACCTAGAACATAGATATGGTGCCAACAAAACCCAACTCCCTAAAAAAATAGATGGTGCACAAACCTCCATAAATAAAAGGCCTATACCACCAAAGATATTAGTAGTTGAGCCTAACACTCACTAAAGGGCCTTGAATAGACTTGTAATGTGCCTACATGCATGCATAACTTTCCAATCAAAACTCACCAAAAAAAACAAGAAGGAAGAAGAAGGCGATATTATCCAAGTGAAATGAGAAGGTTGACGAATCGCACATGAGGACAAAATGCCTGAAGCAATTTGGGTGTCTCCCAAAAAAAGGTCATCAATATGTGCCACATTCTGAAATGAAGCCTCGTCCAAATAATGCATGACAAAATTTTAAGATTTCATTAACACACCTAAAATGCATAAACCATTTGTGACCAAAATGCAACCTTGAGGAATATTTATGCTTGAAAAAATCCTTGATGGACTCCAAAGCTTGTATTTTAACACTTTAACCTTAAGCCCAACTAGGGCTAATTAAGTTGAAAGGTTGTTAAAGGCAAGGACAATCTTGTTCAAAAGGCCCACGATGTGGGTACCATCCACTAAGGATGGAAAGACATGACCAAGGGCCCATGTAATGGTTTCTAAAAGTGTTCAATAATGGGCTAGGGCAAATAAAAGACTTCCTAAGGGATCACCCTGCCTCATGTTTTATGGGGATTCCTTCCTCATGTTGCTCATGCTGATTGAAAAGTGAATAAGGAGCACCATAAAACATCTTAGTAAAGGGGACATGTTCGCCAAAGGTCCCCTAACATCTCATAATTTTTTTAAATAATAATTCAAAAAACATTAATAAAAACATTTTGAACATCAATTTGCATCACGACCTAATCAAGGTGTAAGTTGAAAAGGGTTTTGATGCCAAAAAGGATGGTTTCACAACCTCCAAGGGTCGATACCTTGAACTAATGGGGGGAAAGGTGCTCTTGAAACGACCTCCAAAACTATAAGATAATGGAATGACTAATAAGTTGAAGAAACATTTCGCCTATGGCAATAGAACAAAAACATTTAATGTCCTTTACCAATGCCACTAATCTATTAACCCCTAGCAGTAAAACCACCGACCTAGGGATATCCCCATGGGCAACAGTAGACACAATTTGGGATAATTTTGAAAATTCTAAAGATGGGTCCTCTAGTCTGAAACATTTTGAAAAATATTCATAAACCATCCCAAATAGCCCACTTGAAGACAAATGGGGGGCAATAGCTAAAACATGCGCAAATAAAGTTTTATCCAGAACAAAAGTGTGTTCTAGTTTATATTCAAAAATAAGAGGAAGGACACGGTTTGATGGAAGGGGGTGTAGTTGACACAGAGTTGCAACAATGTCTTCCGAAGGAATAGTTAACACCATGGGCTAATGAACTCTAGTAGCGTGACGCGTGACTATACTCTCCAGCTCTACCGAAAATTAGACATTGGCAAAAACGAATGGTTGAAGAATCATCTAATGAACGATGGGAACGGGGAGTATGCAAAGCATGAAAGGACTCCTTTTGAAAAGAAGGCTAGTTGCCTACCATAAACCTCCTAAGGTGGGCAAAAACCTTTCGTTGACTTAAGCGACCTCCTTGAGTATAATGCAAACACCAATATGGCAACAAGAGGAGAAAAAACTATGTTAATTCGTCCATTGGATCTCAAGCAATTTAGTCAAGGGGTAAGTGAAAAGTCTACTTAACCTTGTCATGGATTGTTCAAAGGATCCTATGAAACAATCGAGGACATGCAAAATGAGCTTCAAACAAACCCAAGATGAAGCCAAATTGAACTTAAAACCTACTCCAAGAGGCAAGAAAGGTAGAACCAGGGTGCAACACAAAAAGGGAGACGCCTAAAAAAACAAAACGACTTAGCTAACTTGGGAAACAAGGCTAGCATGAAGGTGAACACTTTTGACATGCTTCGAGAAGTCACCTAAAGTGTAAAGGCCAGAACAATGGGGACAAATGATATCATGAATTGATAGAAGATGCAAAAAGAAAGCCATACATAAAAGAGCTACACCCTAAAACACTAGGACGCAAAAGTTCAATCAAACGCCTAATAATAAATAAATAATTTAAAATAAACCCAAAAAAAAAAATCAACCGCAAAAAAAAAAACATTTTCTTGGAACATGTTAACGATGGTAGACTTGAAGCACCACTCAAAAGGCACATTGGACTCTGCTCCCATTACTCCTTCAATCCATGCACTCCATTACACCTATTTTCTTGTTTACAAGGCTATTATTTATTTGTGTACGTTTCATTGTGATGGTTGGTTAGTGTCTGGTAGGTGCAAGCAAAGAACTTCCTAGGCCATGGCAAACATTAACATTGTTGCTTCCAAGTGAAGTTTTGACAATGTGCATCTTCCTTTTCTCATCTTCCAAACACTCCTTACACCTCACCTATTTTTTAATTCCCTTTTGATCATCGTTTCCTTAGTTCACCCATTCGATAATTCTCTACAAATCTATGTTGCCATTGCTTATATTTTATCTTCTACCTTTGTACTAGCAATAGCAACAAGCTTCCAAATTTGAATACCAAAAGAAAACTTGACAAGCCAAAATGGAAGGAAAAAATAAATTTGCAACTTGGTCCACCCAACTTACCTTTGATTGGATGCATTGAGGGGTTTGTATTGAGAACACTTCAAACAATCACAAAAGATAGCACCATAAGTCATAATTTGGCTTGATGAAATGTGAAAGAGGTGTTGGTGCCATTGAAGTCGTTTGATCTCCCAAGTCATTAATTGCCAAAGGCCTTCAACTGTGTGGCACACCACACCATTTGTCCATCTTGAAATTATTTGCAAAATAAAATTTAAAGAACATGAACAATTGCACACATGCACAAATTGCAACCAAGTTTCTTTTCCTTTGCCAACATTCTATCATGTTTTGTGGGAAAAAAAATTAATGCGAACACAAAGTGGATAGACTAGAACAATATACAATTTCAAAAAAGCAAGATTCCTAAAGGAAGATAATTTAAACAATTCCAACATTTGAAAAGGTGAACGCATGAATGACTAGACCAAAAATGGTAGATGATAATAATTTTGTAAGTTCCTTTCCTTTCTATTTTGTCAAACACAAATATCACAAAATAGTGACGGAATGACAATCCATCAATTCCAAGAATTTTTTCATTTATGGATGGTCCAAAATGAATTAGGTTTCACTATTTTGTACATGTGTCACAAACTCAAAGATTATTTTTTTTCAAAATGATATGAATTTTTAAATGTCAATAATTATCATTAAAAGTTCATAATTAGAAATTTATTAAAATATATTTATAAGAAAATCTCATTTTAAAGTTGGTCATGATTTATTATTAGGAATATTGAATCCTCAATAATCATTTTGAAACAAAATCACAAAATGAAAAGCCCTGTATATAAACCCAAAGTTATGATATAAGTTCAAATGTTACAATCTCAAAAGTTCATACAATTAACTTTAGGTCATTAATTTACAATATGATCATGTGTGTATTTTCATATTTAAAAAACCAATGTTCATTGGATAGAATATTTATTTTGGAATCACATCAAATAATTTTGAACAGATCCAATTTGCAAAAACACTATTGGTGCACCACATAATAAATTGAACAACTATTTCACCTTCACCTCACACCCAACCACTATTGCATTTATAGTTTTTCCTAACTAGAGAAGAGGAAGAACAATAACAAATAAGCCATTTGCAAAACCTTAATGCATGGTAAAATAACACGATACAAAAAAACCTAAAGATTATGTGTTCTTACAAGAAATACCCTTCAAAACAAATGATCTGCACCTTCATCTCCTTTCTTGCAATCAAACACATGTTGTAAAAAACACATAAAGAGAATGAAACACGTGTCTGATAGAAGTTATGAAAAAAGATTTTATACCTAGTGTAAGAAAACTAGAAATTGCTTCAATATCAACAACAATGAACAACAATGAACAAATAAGGAAAGAGTCATTGAATTTTGAGTATTTATTGGAAATTTGAGGTGAAGTCTTGACAATTTTGGAAAATCTATCATGAATATGTGTGAATCAAGTTGGTTTTGTAATTTTGACAGCTAATATGATGTGAAAATTATTGAAATTTGAGTCATTTTGATCACGAAATGTTCAATAAATTAGTTGAAAAATGTATATATATTGTGAGATTGCATTACAATACATGATCAAGCACAAATGACAATATAATACTTACTAGAAAAACTTGCCCATAGAAATAAACAAAATGAAATACATAGCAAATGAACAAGAATACATTTTTGAAACATTTAATGAATTATCAAATCATTTGCATCCTCTTACCTATGTCTAGAGCTTCAAATTCTAACCTTGTGAGCTAGTTCCAAATTTCTAAGTATTTTTTATACTAGTGCTTGAAGATCAATTATTTCTCAGGACAAGGTCCAAGATACATATATTGGTGTAAGGTGTTTTAGCCTCAATGAATGCTTAGTCCTTATAGGCATTGACCAATAAAGTGGGGTGTTTGATTTATATGAAAAACAAAAGCATTGTCCATCCATCCACATGAAATGGGAATTTCTGTTTATTTTTTACTCCAAAATGGAAACATTTAGTTTGTGAAAGGGTCTAATTGGAATTGTGAAAGGCCCTTTCCATATTATTTTAAAGCTTATTCTTTCCATTTCAAAATTTGGCCAATTACCACTTGTAAAGTGGTGACTTAAGGCCACTTTAGATGAGGGTCGAAGGTCCAATGAGATAAAACAACTCTATTGGATGAAAGTCATAAATTGGGCCCATGATCTTTAGATGAAGGTCCAAGATCAAAAAGTGGCACATCCAGGCTAAACCTACATGGCACCGTTTTGGAGGAAAAATCAATTGGTTCAAACCAAAAAAACTAAAAAACTAAAAAGGAGAGCTCATGATTTGAAGAACCAAGATGCAAGCTAGGGCCCAAGGTAGGGTCCAACTCAAGGACTCAATTTGCTTCAAATGAGTCCAAATTGGTTCCTAGCAGACCATGGACCCACCTCGGAGCCCCATCTAAAGTGGGCCTTATTTATTTGTTTGGCATGTAGGTAGCCAAATTAAATGTTGTTCAACCCCTAGACACCCACATAGTGTTTTTGGTCAATTAGTTTGGTTTCATAGTCACAACATATGTATTGGTGGGTTCAATTCTCAATTGGGCCATGCATACATGTTATCTATCACATTTGACCTCAATGGGGTCCCAAGGTCCACCAATCAACAATAACCATGTGACAACTATGGTAGGCACACCAAATAACCTTGGGAAGGTCCCAATAATTATGTTACTTGTGTTCTAGGGTTAGAAATTGACCAAGTTGAAGAGGAAGCAATAGCTCTATATAAGTCAAACTGTGTCTACTATTGTAACAAAATTGAGCAACATTAGTTTTGAAAGTTTTAACACTTGTGAATTAAAAAAAAGAAATCTCTTCATTGGGGTTATACATGGCAATTTGGAATATCACTAAATATGGTGCACACTTGAGTGTTAACATGTACATGTCAATTTGGTAATAAAAGAAGTGTAATCATTCGATTATTTGACATCTTTCACAACCAAACATCATTTTTGTGACAAGCCAACTTTGCATATTGTGTTTATTGATTGCTCCATCATGTTTCTGGTTGGGTAGATAGTTTGATTGGTCCAAGTGGGTTGCTACCTAGTTGAAGACCAAACCTTAAGGTTCCTAATCTCCTCTTAGCTTCCCTCTCAAATCAATCCCAGCCAGCAGAAAATTGTCCCATTTTTTTACACTGGGGAACAACCTTGAATGGTGCTGTTCTGGGAATTTGGTCTTCTGCTTGTCTCAAACATCGAAAGAGGCCTGCATTCCCAGAACAACCCACCTTCTCAATCCTCGCCTACACATAATTTGTTGGGCATACTGAGGAGTTTGTGTGTAGCAGCTCAATTGAACCTCCAAAGCACAGTTCTCACAGTCCCAAGTCCTAATTGTCACTCAGGAGAGATTCCACCCTTCTCCCTAAGCTTCTTAGAGTCTGACTGCTCTTTCAAATGCATTCGAGAGATTCCACCCTTCTCCCTAAGCTTCTTAGGATCGACTGCTCTTTCAATTGTATTCGAGAGATTCCACCCTCCTCTCTAAGCTTCTTTAGGGTCAACTGCTTTTTCAAAGGCATTCCAGTGGTACATAGACCATTGGTGCACCAGCAAATAGTCTACAAAGTTCCCAATGATGGTGCAGTGTAGTAGTTGCCAATTGTGAATTACATCAGATAACGGCTATTCGTCAGACCTGGCTCGCGCCAATTGTCAATTACATCAGAAAAATGGCTATTGATCAGACCAGCTTGCAACCACCCACTCCTCGGACTGGTTCACCCCATAGCCATTACTGGACTAAATAGAAAAAAAATCACCCTGGAAATAGCTTTTGCAATCCATGTCTAACACAGAAAAGTCTGTATCAGACCTTTACCTTTTCAAAGCTTGTTGACACTGGAGATATTTGCCCAGAGAGATCCTTTCATAACTACCATGCTTTGCACATTTGCAGACCAAGGTTCAGGGTATAGATAGTATAATACACCATGTGATTCTTTGTGTTGTCCTAGAGCACAAAGAAAATCCTAGTTTCAGACCAGAGACCCAATTGCAATATTCATTATGCCATGAAACAGATTGAGTCATAATGGGTGTGGAGAAGGGTTTTTATTCTCTTAAGTATCCATCTGGCTACCTGACTTCCTCCAAGCCATAGCTCATTTCACACAAACCAATTTCTGCATTGTAAAACAAGCTACTCATCATGCAAATTTGCTTCCACAACTCAATGGTAAGTTCAAAAGTTCAAACCCAGCAAAAGAGCAAGCTAAAATAGCAAATGTTGTTCCATGATGAAGTTCGCAAAAAACATCCCAAG
Source organism: Sphagnum tenellum (assembly GCA_963921925.1). Classification (NCBI taxonomy): domain Eukaryota; kingdom Viridiplantae; phylum Streptophyta; class Sphagnopsida; order Sphagnales; family Sphagnaceae; genus Sphagnum; species Sphagnum tenellum. The sequence goes on along the minus strand of OY998149.1, from coordinate 19,609,533 downwards.
TAAGTTCATTTGGGTAGGCATTTCCTTTGTGTTTTTTTCAAACACACAAGGAAGATTAGGTGTTTCATCAACAACAATATCCATTGATTTCAAGCAATTCTTTTTTCCACCCATGACAACATTGCTGTGTTCATTCACAAGCCATGAGTCTCAATATTGTGTTTACAAGACTTGGACACTCCACACAACAACATGAGAGAGAATCAAAAGAGACTGCAATTTAAGCAAAGATGAAAGCATGCACTTTTTTTCAAGTGCAAAAGTCATTTCTCAAAATGAAAAAAAAACCTCAAGATGGGCTAATCAAAGCTCCAACTACATATATCATATCTTTTTTGTCCGGAAGGTGATGTTTAGATGAGCACTTAGAATATAGTCTTTGCAGAAGCAAGTTATGCTTTCTTTCCAACTGCATTTTCTTTCTTCCTATAGTTTATAATCCTCATAGAAAACGCACTAGTATAATAATAAGTGGGGGAACCTCAGTACCTACTTATGTTGTGTTAGAGTGACATTGCAGCAGAATTCTTAGAAATCACTGCCTGGGTGAGCAAGTTCAGCCAAAGGAAAAGCCGGCATTGCATCAGGGTTCTTACTAGAAATCCACTCCCTGGGTGAGCAAGATCAACTGAAGGATTTGAAGCTGACATTGCATCAGGGTTCTTACTGCAAATCACTGCCTGGGCGAGCAAGTTCAGCTGAAGGCTTTAAAGCTGACATTGCAGCAGGGGTTCTTACTAGAAATCACTGCCTGGGTGAGCAAGATCAGCTGAAGGATTTAAAGCTGACATTGCAGCAGAGTTCTCACTAGAAATCACTGCCTGGGTGAGTAAGATTGGCTGAAGGAAAAGCTGACATTTTAGTCTCCAGTAGTGCAGAAGCAGCTGCCTTCTTAGCCTTCCATCTCTTATGCACAACGAAAGCCGCCGTCACAGCTATGCCCACATAGGTTAAAGCCAACAGCACTGCAAGCCAGATGGCTGTTGTCTTGTACTCTGCCACTTTAGCAACTGCAAGAAACCAATTTGCCAAAACAAAACAATCAAGACATCAGTAATTGTACTCATCTCTGGAGAAAAAATCAGACTTGAAGAAGAACAACAAGAACAAGAAATCAGAAGAAGATCATTGCAAGCGAGCCCAAGAACTTCAAAGCTCATCTGCACTAGTTTGTAAGAAGCTTTGTAGCTGGGAAGTAGCTGGAAGCTGGTTCTTCCAGAAGCTGCTACTGGGGGACAAGAAAAGCGAATTCCAGAGAACAAGTTTATATATGAAGGACCCAATTGCAAGAAGAGGAGCTTGCAGTGATGAGCTATAGAAATGGGAAATGGCATGAGCTTGGAAAAAAGAACCAAACAAAAAAAAGCTTCAGCTGGTACAGCAGCAGCTTCTTCTTGTTGTACTGACCAAGATGGAAGCGAGGTCCTCCGCGAGCAGTCCAGAATGGTCGATCCATCCAGTCCGGTCGGGTGTATGTGCGATTGACCAAGTATTGAGGACAAGTCTGGCACAAATCCGTGGTGACATTGCAGAAGCTGGCCAGGCGTTTCTGTTGTGTGATGTTGACCATGCGAGGTGGGTAGAAGGTGACTTTGCAGAAGCAAGCAGGTAGTCCACTGGAGACGTTGCTCACGCTTCCACAACAGTCGGCTGAGGGTGTGGTTTCCTCATCCAGCAGAAACGGCAAGCATAGCTCCATCTGGCTTACCATGCTCTCGCCTTCGAAATGTGGACAGGATTCAAAGGAAACCATGGAAGTGTTTGGAAATGAGCATGCGGGTACAGCAACAGCAACAGCAGCAGCAGTTGCAATGCTGTCTTCAGCTCCTGCTGTTACAAACACAACATGACCCATCATGGCTAGTGCCACACTGACTACAAACATCAGCATTGTTGTTGTGGCAACTGCATATTGTCGAGTCCCGGCCCGATGATCAGTAGCTGCTCCCGTTCTCTGCTGCATCAGCATGCTCCTCCTCATCTTCATCATGGACGACGACATCACCGCCTTCACAAAGTTTATACTCCAACTTCCGCTGCTGCTCCTCCTCCTCCTCCTTTCAACAAGTTATAATTTTTCTTTCTTCAAGCATTCAGCTGCTGTTTGCAAGCTCTGATCCCAGCTGCACAGCGCCACTAGATGTCGTTTATCAACTCTGGTACTCTCCAGCAACAGCAGCTCAACAGCTCTTTCTCCTTTTCTTCTTCAACATCAACCACAATGCAGCTAGATTATTACCAAGCTGCTGCTGTTGCTGCTGTTGCTGATGAGTGATCACTATTAGCTTGGCTACAAATTATATATCAAACTTCCCTTGCAACAAATGCAAAACGAAACAATAAAAAACTCTGGACTCAAACAACACAAGAGCTCATCACTGGACTTGGAGCTCCACTCACCAACAACAACCAGTTCACAATTGGGGAAGAAGAAAGAGCTAGCTAGTCCATTCACCACTTGGGTTGTTATTTTTTTATTTTGTTTTGCACAGAAACTGTTGCAACTTCCTCCAACTGCTGCACAGTAGTTAGTAGTAGCGGTGCAGCAACAAGAAAATATCCCTGTAAAAACCTGAAACCCGAGGTTCTCTTCCAAAAGCTGGAACCTCACAACACTAGGAAATAGCCCTTAGGTACCCACAAAAGCCAAAACCGAGCCCAGAGATTCTCTTCAAAAGCTAGAATTGGACACCCCAGGTTCTCTTTGAAAGCTATAACTGGACAATGCTGGTTCGGAGCTGGACCAGTCCTGGTTCTCTTCCAAAGCTACAATTGGACAACACTGGTTTCAAAACCGAGACCAGAGGTTCTCTTTGAAAGCTAGAACTGGACAATACTGGTTCGGAGCTGGACCAATCCTGGTTCTCTTCCAAAGCTAGAACTCGACCACACTGGTTTGGAAATTGGGACCCGACCGAGGTTCTCTTCAAAAGCTAAAACTAGACAGGCACTCTACTGGATCAATGAAACCCAGACAAAGGATTTTCTTCAAAACCTGAAGACAACTATCTAACTGGTGGATCAGAGTTCAAGACATCATCCATATGTAAGGGAAGGGAAATATATATACTATGCTGAAATAGAGGGTACTTTACTTACATGATCTGACTGTATTCAGAGGCCTGTTGTTGTGTACATGTGCAGTCATGTGACATGATGGACTACATTGTTCTTTCTTTTGTGTCTTTCCTGTCTTGAACCTAACCCGAGTAAGTAAAGTAGCTGCTGCTCATAAGTCCCAGCCTCAAGCTCCCTCCCTGATGAGGAAGCTTCTTTCGGTTGTCTTTACATGTTTTGGTCACTCACTAGTTGCATCCCCAGTTGATCTAGCCATTGATTGATGGTGGTGGTTTTTACTGTTTGTTTCAATATTGCTTAGGATGATGTTCTTACTCGACAAAGTAAATGGAAAGCAACTTTAGCAACTTTCAAATGGTGTTCAAAACAGACTTCTTTCCTTAAATGCAAATGGGATGATGATTCCAATCTTCACCCTGTTGTTGTACTCATGTTGAATGCCTATCCACGCCACTTGGGTCCATGGGCACTTGTGGATTCCACTCTCTTGGGTCCATGGGCACTCGTGAATTCGGAGAAGAAGAATTATTGTGACTCAAATAATATTAGCTACCACATTAGGTTTTTCTATAAAAGAATGATACAAAAACCTGGAATTTCAACAACCTTAAAAAGTGTTTTCTTTCAGTTCACTCAGATTACAAGCCAAATGGGGGGATTTTTCTTTTGGTATTCTTTTTCTTTTTTTTTTGGTCTCTCTTTCATTTCTGTTTCCTAAAGGGCCAATGAATTACTGTTGTTGACCCTAATCAATGGAAGCCATAGAGCTTTCATTGTCATTGCAAATCAAAGAATCCCCAGAGTGTTGTTTCCTTTTTCACAATGGCATAGAATATGGGTGTTTTGCTTGTTAATTCATCATCCATGGTCCATCATTCAAATGATACAAAGATTCGTAATGTACTATTGTACTGAAGAGAAAACTCCAAACTCATATGCAGACTTCCCAAAGTATTGGACCCACCTACCTTTGAATCAAAGGCCACCATACTGGTCATTGACAAGACAAACTAGAGTTGCACCAAAACATAGAAACTTTGAAAGCATATAAGAGCCCATAAACAAGGATTTCCAACAACTATTCGGGCATACCCGTGGACAACATGTCTCAAAATTTGGCATGTAGTTAGTCACATGTGCCACTTGTCAATTTTTTGATAGATTTGTGTCACATTTGGTAGCAATTTTATTAGGGTAACCTTACGTGTTAAATCATCGGAATTGTGTTGTGCAACAGCACTAATGTTATGATACAAGAAAAATGTAAGAATTGTCCAATGTAAACATTATGGGGAGTGCTCAAATTTTCCCATGCAAAACTTGTTTGCTTTGTTCTTCTGAGCTAGTTAATTCTTGATGCCACTGGTGGGTCATCAATGTGTGTGATTTGCACACGATCATTTCATGTGGCAATGAAGCTTTTCTTGGGGTGTTAAAAGAGAGAATCAAAGTCTTTTTTTTCCTGGTGTGAAATGTTGGACTAGTGTGAAGAATGAAGATATTTCTTTCACATATTTTTCCCCTTAAAAAAATTTTAAGAATTTTTTTTTGGTCACATTTGGATCTAGATTTTGGTTTGGTAGCATTTTGTTTTAGCGATTGTTTATTTGCTTAGACGGTTAGACAGGTTCCACGAACTTGTGGCCATTTATTTGTAAATCTCTGTTCAGATGCTTGTAACTGACTCGTTGTCAGAAAACTGAAGCAAGCAAACACAGAAGATGAGGGGATATGGTGAGAATCTTCAAGGAAGGAAGCACCAAGTTGTGATATGTTTTATAACATGATAGTCCAAAAGTCTTGCAGAGATACTGCAACCAGGAGGAGGAGTAGTAGTAGTAGGTAAACAACAAGTTGTCCAGTACTTGCAGCAACTTAGTACCCAAGATGTTAACACAATCAATTTGAGAACAGAAAAAACAAAACCCAAAAAAAGAAATTGTGGAAGGAAGGTACTGTGCGACACTTCCATTGGGAATTTGACAAGTGTCCTTGAGTCAGCACTAATTGGTACAAACTCTCAATTGGAAATGAACACGTTTCTCTGGATACTATAAAAGCTTGAGGGGGTCTAGCTAGCTACTAGCTACTACAACCTGATTGTAATGAGCTATCCAAACCCAGCTGCTGATGATATTCATCATTCCAAACAGCAGTAAATCATAAAGAGTTGGGTAGAAAGTTTTTTGCAGGTGGGTATCAGAATTGCAGCATTTGGGTCAGATAATTGCAATGGGAAATTGCCATGTGTTGAAGAGAGATCGAGAGAGAGAGAACAAAAGATCAAAGCAGAAATTGGGATTGACATGTACAGAGAGAAACAGGTAAGCAGTAAGTTTATAACTAGTCTACTGCTTGCAATCCTAGAAGGATGGCAGAGAAGGAAGAAGGTGTGTGTGGATTGCTTTAGCAACATGAATGCCTCTGATCTGATGATGAAGTTAACCACAAGGCACAGCAGCTCTCTTAATGCTCTGCTCCCTGCATTCTGTGTGTGTGGCTTTTGCCATCCTTTCTCCCTGGTTCTTTGAATCTTCTTCAAGGAGCCAGCTTTGGGGCACCCCTTGAGGGTGAGTGGGTGGATGGGTGGGTAGGTGGGTAAGAAGTGCAAGAGACAAAGGCTTTTGCCAAATCAATGTAGCCCCTTTGGATGTAGTTCTAAGACGAGGACAAAGAACAAGGTTGTTCTAGGAATGAGAGCCTGACTAGTGATCGGAGCCAAGCATGGCGATCTGAATTCTTAAAACTGCCCCTTTCAAGGTCCTTATCAGGCGTTAACTATCTAGTAGAATTTTTAATACTTGTGATTTTGTTTGAGAAGGAGAGGAGAGGAGGTGACGCCTTACGCATTGAGCTTGCTCATTTCATTTTTAAAGGAAGTTCCTTATGTGTAAGGTGCCACTAGTAGCCTTTATGTGTAAAAGTGTGCCTCCATTGTGATGACAAAAACATTAAGGAGTGTAAGGCACCCTCCCCTTGACTAGAGTGAACTAGCACCCACCAATGCACCATCCATCCACTGGATGCCCCTTTTGACTCAGTTGTGGATGAACCTCAACTGAGTTAATATCTGGTTTCACCTTGGTAACCCATGTTGTATGAAGTAGGTCCTATAAATATATAGGTAAGTAGGTAGGAAAATAGGTAACTACCAGGTAAGTAAGTAAGTAGATGGGTTGTTAGTTGGTAGGTAGTAAAAATTAAAAAAAAGGACCTGAGCTTACTACTATGGTTACCTAGGGAACTGGAACCTAACAGAAAACTGTTGCCTGACTACTTACCATCCATCCTTCATCGTACCCTGGTGGTGTGTGCTGGTTTACTCTGGCCCCCCTCCACCACATACACTTGAAAATATCTGCAAGTTCTTTAGGGAGATGAGATGAAATGTGTTTTTTGACATGAAGTTTATGGATGTAGAATTGATACCAAATTTTGAGTCACAAATCTACATTTTTCACACCGAACTCAATTGAGAAATGAAATGAAATTTTTAAACACTCCAAATTCTCAACAAAATTGCTAGAATCATCATCAGTCTGCATATCCAAATTCCAACAATAGAATGAAAGAGGTTTTACATATTTCTTTATCCAAATGATTTTACACTTCAATCAACATTTCCATTTTCATTACCTAGGGAATTTTTGAGAATTTTTTTGTCACAATTTAATTTCCACTAATTTTTATTTTTTTCTTAGTTTTAAATTAATTGTTCCTATTTATTCAAATAAACATTAAGCATTTTGTGTTCCTAGTAAAAAAATCTTTGGAAAAAAAATGCCCCGACAACAAACATCTGATCAATTATGAGGTACATTTCCATCAATACAATAAGTATGGAAAATGAGAAGGTAACCTTCAAAGAGAAAAGAAATCAAATCCCTATTCAAGGACTTTGTAGTAATCTTAAAGAATTTTAATGTGTCTAGCTAATATTTGCAAAGCATAGTAAGGGAGTTGTTTCCCATGTTGGGCAAGTATGACAACACGAGATAAAATTGGTTTAAATTTGAACACATGAACTATGAAAAATTGTGTCCATGAAAAAATTCCTCTCATGTAACTACATGTCTTCTACAATGAATGTGCAATTAAGTCCATCTTTTTCATAAAAATATGATACATATATAAATAGAATGCCACATCTAAAATTCACAAAATTTCATTGTAGTCACATAATAATTCCATGCAATGCTCCTCTATGATTATAATATTATATATATAATTTCGGTCAATATATTTTTATTATTTTTGCAAATTGCATGAAAGCTATTATAAGCAACTATGACAACATGCATACAACTTTGAATTGTACAATCATGTCAAATTTGCACGTGGCCACCGTAGCAAATCTAGACTTGCAAATCAATTGGCATGTCATCCATGAGATCAATGCATCCAACTATTTTGTAATTGGTTTTCAATCATATAGTTATTTATGGATCAAAACTAATATGCAACTAAATTTCAACTTGATCTTTTTTATTTTGAAACTTTGAAATTTGGGTGGGATATGCAAAAGTAAGTAACACATGGCAATCAATTTGTAAATCTTTCCCTTTGCATTAACAACCTTCATGCATTGCTTTCAAAATATTCAAGATGATCTAAAAAAGAAAGGGCCTTTCGTTCTAAACATTTTGTGCATTTTTTGTTTTTTTGGGTTGTAATGCAACTATCATATGTGTTACATAGCTAATTAGATTATTTTTGTTTTGTTGGTCTTCAATTTAGAACTTAAAATGAAAGCTTGTTGCAAGTCTTTTTGTTAATTAAAAAAATCATGGAACCTTGAAAGTTCACATGAATTTCTTTTTGTTTATTTGCATCAAATAAAAATGGTGTGAGGAAACATCCATTTTGTTTTTAAGTCAACTTGTAAATTGTTACTTACATTGATGAGACACAAACATGTTGCAAACTTTGTTTGTGTGTTTGAACATTGGGATTTTTGGGGTGAGAGGTGTCACAAATGACATCCCCAACATTGTGACCAACATCATGTCTTTTATCATTTCCAGCATCATCATGGATGAAAGTTCATCCATGAATGTCCATTTTTCATCCACATGGATGAAATTCATCCATTTAAAATCCATAATGTAGTTAAAAGGGTTCCCAATAAGGTTTTTTGAAATATGTTTAAACATCTTGAATTAGATTGAAATCTTTTGAAATATTTCTTCCTTTAGTTAAATATATGATAATGTATATATAAAAATAGTTCCCCTCATGTTATTTTTAGGTTGTTCAACATTAGTTTCGGGTATGATTTTCCACCATGACCATGTTATGTTCTTTTCATGTTTTTGTAATAAATTTTCATTTAAACTTACATCTACACATTTCGTGTTCTTGTCTTTGAATTTCATGTTCCATGATTTGAACTTGAAACTAAACATGCCTTCGTCATGGTTGGTTTATGTACTTTAGAAAATCATTTTGTTTTGATTGTTTTTGTGCCTATGATAAAATGTGACATTGAAGTAAAATTGAAAAAAGATTAATTTATTAAAACACACATGTTATTTTGTACATTTGTTACAATTCTCATTGTTCTTGTGATATAAGACCTTATTAATAATGTTTGAGTTCATCAAAATCAAAATTATACATATAAAATAAGGTTTTTTCAAAAATAAAATGGTGACCTTATGTTCATTTTGCTTATATCAGACTAAATGTATTATTGTTCATTACATTTAACAAACCAAACCCAAATATGAAAAGAAAAAAAAACAAATGCCAAAACAACTTGGTGAAACAAGAGACCATATGCGGTGAAGTAACTTCAATACTTTAACTATGTGATGCATCATGTTTTGAAATCATCATTATGTGAATGTAGGTTGTAGTTTCATATGTATCTAATCACAATGTGTTATGTATGTTGCATTTTAAGGAAATTAATTACAACAACTTTATGAATGTCAATTGCTAAAACAAAGTTAATGGTGCTATAGGTGTAGAATAACTTTATTAAAGTTGAAAGTGGGTGAGTGCAAGAATGAATGGACCAACTTGGATGTGAGAGTGGTGAATTTTACATAATGGTTGTCATTTTCATGATGATATATATTCCATATGTGAATTTGAAAATTTATCTAGAGGGATTGAAATTGAAGATAAAAACTTGAACATGTATATGTTGCACATGTTTAATTTGTTTAATTAAGAAATGAAAAAATATGGACTTTAAAAGTTGAAATTCATGGACTATAACCATAAAAAAAACATTATATGGATTTTGTGTTGATTAGGGACTTGAACTTAGTAAGATAATTGATGAAAAAAAATAAGTTAAATTTTTTTTTAAGGAGGGCAATTGTAGGATGTTACTTATGGACTTTTGAACATGTTTTCAAAAAATTAATCCATATCATATAAAAGAAAGAACATTTGTATGTTGTTCACCTGCACACATGTAAAAGAAAAATGGATCCTAAATGTGCTAGAAATTACATGGAATGTTTTTGTAGAAAATCAATGTGGTTATTAAAGGAGGAATTAGGAAAACATAGAAACATATTTTTTTGGGACATTTTTGGATATAATTTCCTTTTTTTTTGGACCACTGATTTTTGCACAAGCCCAAGTATGAACATCTAAATATCTTTTAGACTACAAGGTTATTTATATGTTATTAAGACCATTTCATACGAGACATTGAATATCAAATATGGTTAATTTCAAAAATAAACAAGGTGGAATGAACAATTTTTTTAAAATGATACAAAATACATGGAAATATAATCTAAATGTTTTAGATTTTGATTATTACATCATTTTGTGACGACTTTTAATATGGAAAGATGAAAACCTTTGCCATAAATAGCTTGGGCATTATAAATTTATAATCAAATTGCATTCCAATAGGAACAAACATATGTACAAATGTTCTTGCAATGTATTTTCCAACTTTCATATTGTTTATCAATGGTGATGAAACACATTACTATATCGTGTATCACAATTTGGACAATTATAATGTATGTACAAGGGTTGTTGGACATAATGGTGAAAAATGGTGCTATGGCATCACAATACCAAAGTTATTAAAGAATATAATTATAATTTTACATAAGTTGCAAGATAATATTGTTGCCAAATTTTCAATTGTTAAAAAAAGGTTCCAAAATTTATTTCAAGTGAATAGTTTTATTCACAAAATAATATTTTGTTAGTTGCATACTAATTCAATTTTGATCACAACTAATTGCAAATCAATATCATGAATGTTTTTAGAAATTACAACCTACTTGTTTTATAATTCTAACATTTCATCCATAGTGTCAATGAATAGTGATCCACATAAGTGCCATGGCAAAGTGGGTTCATTTTTTTTCACCAATCAATTGTGTCACATGATAATCCACATAAAAACCATGTCATAATTAATGGAGCCACCAATGTTTGCAATCTAGCGATGTGTTTCCTAGATTATTAAAGTTATTAGGTTGAATGATTTGCAAGATGGTGATATGTTTATGTTCAAATTTATTAAACAACTTTATAAAAAGTGTTTTAAATTGATCATTACAAACAATCTTGTCCATACCAACTAGTGTTTATGTGACTACCTTGCAACTGGTGCCCAAATCAACTATAATTGATACTAGTGCAATCCTCCATGGCACTCAAATCACAAATGATTGGAAATACACTTTCAATTACCAACTAATTTTGTATTAATTGTACATGGGTTGCATGTGTAATCCTCATATAACATTACTCATGAATATCATTTTTGGCATAGTGTGGACTTTTGTTCAACTTATATTACAATACAAATCAAATCAACACCATCTAGGAGAAGCTTGAATTAATTTTGGAAGTTCATTACATGTTTAATTTTTTGTGCATTAATCAAAAAATTAATTTTTTTGGATAATTTTTTTGTCACTACACCAAAATGCGTCCTAATTCATTTTGGGTTTCATTAGATTTTGAATGAATTTGGACATTTTTACTTTACTGAAACAAATCAACCCCCTAGTGAATGGGGACTAGTTGTTATGGACAATGAAGTGGTTCACTAGTACATGGTTCACTAGTACATAGTGAAACAAGGTTACTCTCAAGTGAAATAAAAATTTACTAAGCCATTCACTTGCTAATTAATTAACTATGCAACATGAAAACAAATTTAATTCAAGTTATTTAATATATAATATTATTGATATTTTCATATTTTCAACCTATGAGTTATTGACACGTGTCATTATCTAGGCTAAGTTTAAAACCTAACCTACATAAGTAGACCACATAATCAACCTAGACACCTATTTAACGAACTAAAAAATAAAATATTCAATGAACTTACATTGTTGACCATGCACACACTTGTAAGGTTTGATCCCTTGACATTTAGAATGGAAGCAAACATCCATGCTATTAAGCTACCCACATTTTGTGTTAATATGTTACATTGCTTTCTATTTATCAAATACTTCATTTTAAACATTATAAAAACATAAACTTTGAAAATTCATATGTTATTGAGATTTTGTCCAAACAAAATGATTCGAATTCTTTTTTTAAATCCAATAATGTACATAATTATAGTTATTTTCTTTTGAAAATGTAAATCATTTGAACAATTTTTTTAATATCACTATTCAATAACATTCCAATGACCATTATTTTGAAAAAGAAAATATTTAATAAATGGATAATATTTTTGTTAATATAATAATATTACCTATGTTAAACTACTTTCAGCTATTATAAAACTACTTTTCATTAATTTATATTATTTCACCCTACATTGTTTACAACTATTTATGTTGATTTTCAATTATTTTTGGCTATTTTTGGTTATTTCATCTTAGGTTACATTTGATTATTCTAATATATATATATATATATATATAAGTTATTTCATTTTAGGTTACAGTAGGTTATTTCACCTTAAATTACTTTTGTCTATTTTTAATTATTTCACCTTAAATTATTATTGGCAATTTAAACAAATTACAATATATGGCTATTGGTGGCTATTGATTGTTCTTTTATTGGTGGTTATTAATGGTTTTTTTTCTTCATGGTTATTAGTGGTTATTTTATTAATGGATATTTATAATTACTAAAGGTTATTTTATTAATGGTTATTAGTTGTTATTTTATTAATGATTATTATTAATGATTATTAATAATTATTATATTGGTGGTTATTCTAGGTTGAAATACCATGAACTCTTAATGGTTATTAATGGTTATTCAATTAATGGCTATCACTAGTTATTTTATTTGTGGTTAATTTAAGCTAAACTACCATAGGCCATTAATGGTTATTGGTGGATATTGGTAATTGTTAATGGCTATTAGTGGCAATTATATTAATGCTTATCGGTGGATATTCTATTGATGAATATTGGTAATTATTAATGATTATTAATGACAATTATATTAATGCATATCGATGGATATTATATTTGTGAATATTGGTAATTATTAATAGTTATTATTGAATATTGATAATTTTTATTGGTTATTATATTGGCTATTGGTTATTATTTTATTGATGGTCATTAATGGTTACTTTATTAGTGGCTATTGGTGGTTATTTTATTAATGGTTATTGGTGTTTAAATTATCATAGGCTATTAGTGGCTTCATGTTATATTATGACTATTCGTGACTATTCTATTATAACTTATTTGTTAGTTAATTTATGTTATATTAGAACTGTTGGTGATTATTCTATTATAAATTATTGTTGGAAATTTGAAGTTGCATTATCATAAGCTATTGGTAATTATTTGATTGTAAATTATTGTAAATTATTGTAAATTATTTTTATGATATTATTAGTTATTCTAGGTTATTTTACCTTAGGTCATAATACAATGATATAATATAATATATTTATTATATTCATGATAAAATAATTTATAATAACATAAAGTACAATTACTTCAAATAACTTAAAGTTAGTGGAATAATTTTATTTAAAATAACTTTAAAACTTATAATAAATTACTTAGGATCCCTTCAAATATAATAATGTATAATAATTTAAGGTATAATAATTTATAATAACATAGGGTATAAATAATTAAAATAGCCTTAAATAATATAAGGTATATCATAAAATAACATATATAGGATATTTAAAACAACATATAAATAAACTTATTTATTACAATAAATTATAATAGTGAATTATGTCAACTAGTAGTGAAACACAATGTTCACATAGTGATATTATAATGAAATAACTTAAACCATGGTGAAATTATTAAAATGCAATGAATTTATTTCACTTTTTAAATCCCATTGTGATTTAAATTAGTGAATTGCACCCCACTTTTGTGGTAGTGTGTTTTCTAATCAATTAATAGAAGTCTATTGAATTTATTACATTGATTTCCAAGGTCATAAATAATGAATGAATATGGTTCATATAATGTAAATGGTGAAAATAATGAATTCATAAAGAATTTTAAAATATCCATGTAATGGTATTAAATTACTTTCATAAACATCATGCCTAGTAGGAAAAAAAATTGGAAAAAAAATAATTTCCATACTTATATTTATAACATTATCTTGTAATCCATTACATGTAATCAAAAGTTATTCATGTGATAATTTGATTTCATTATTAAAAAGAATTCCAAAGTTTCCATCATTGTAAAATCCTTATCCATGGGAGGTTGTGAATTGACAAAAAATTTAAACAAATTTGATAAATTTTTAATTTTATTTATAACTTGCATGCTTTCAAATCCATCATTTATAAGGTACATTCATGATATAACGTACTAAATATTGTGTTGACATTCTTTAATCATGCACCTTCAATACCTTTGAAAGAGGACAACATAGATTTTACGTATTGAAATGATGTTTGATTTGGTGGACAATGTTGAACTATTAATAAATTTTCATTTCAATCATTCTTGTTTAATTCTAAAATGTTTCATTTAATCATTTGAACAATATTAGGATTTATTGCAGTTGTGTTGATTAATTTTTTAAAATATAAAACATCTTTAACTATATGTGCAACTAAAGCATTCATTCTCAAAATGCATGGAAACACATATATTGATGATTATGAAGGCTTGGTATTGAAAAGAACATGGAATTACATTATATAAATTGTTTAAAATTGATCTACTTAATTTTTGTGGTTCAAAACAAGTAGCAATGTTATAAAACATACATCCAAGTTCATGAATATTTAATTTATTGTGATTACTTATTTTTTTAATTCTTTATGTTGATGATTAACTAAATTCCATACATTGCACAATATTTCATTTCTAAAAAATACACTTGTAAAAGAAGGATCCATTCATTATATAATTCATTTGGTGCACTCAAATGTTGATCATGATAAGGCTTATAACATTGTGTTTGTCGCAATCATAACCAATCATAAATATCCTTAAACCTTAATTTTCATTAGCATGACATTGACATGTACATTTAAAGATAATAAATTCCTACAAAGCAATTTTCAAAAGCATATCACTACATTAACATCATCAAACGCATCAAGTACAATATTATAATGTTTAAAATAATATAATAACTTGAAAGCCAAATACAATATAAAACATTTCAATTGATTTACTACTTTATTTGCATGGGAAAAAACCCAATTTAAAAATTATTGCTATTCCAAAACATAAGTTACATTGATTATAGTTAAATACAATGAAAAATATAGAAAATGCCAACATGGTTATATAAGAGCTTTATTGATTATTAACACAAATTAATTTGATTTCCATTCATAGTAGTATTTTTAAACAACACAATCCCAAATTTTTATACCTATTCAATACGAGGACAACTTAAATAGGAACTTGACAATCAATTTTTATTTAGTTTTCAATTGACACTAAATGAAAACCATCTTTATGTACATTAATTAACTATCTTATACCAATAATATAATGTTGTGCAAAAAGTCATTTCAAAAATCATGATTTCTTTGTTGTTATTGAGTTGGGAGGAAATAAGTTATGCACATGTTTATGAATGTACACATTAAATACCCAATGCTAATTATTTCAACTATATGTATATATGTATAGTTTGTTGTTATATTTAATTGAAGAGAAGGAAAGGTACATTAGTTTATGAATGTAAATAATACATAATTGGTATTAACTCCTCTTGACATTTTGTCCAATTTCAAATATATAATGAGTTCCTATTTGGAGATGTTTTTTCTCTAGCATTTTTTAGTGTATGGACTAATCTTAAACACTTTGAATATGTCACCAAGAGAATCAAAAGTCGAGACCGGCAATGATTCATTTTAACCCAATGAAAATGAAATAATTGTAAGAAATGAATTGGAAAATGACAATACACAATTGGGAAATCTATGCCATAGGCATATGGAACTTTGCCCACATATATATCCTTTGACAATTTCGTAAATTACTTACCATGTAGAACCAATGAAACTTTTTCACCTTTTTAGCCATGGTTTTTCTACCACATTATTCAAATTCTGAATCATGAGCCTACCAAGTTCTAGTGTTTTTTTAGGAAATTTTTAATGTAGTAACATAAGTGATCATCCATAGGAAGATGTAGAGAAAATGGTGATCATCCCTAGTACCAACTTTGAACATAAATAGGCCAAGAACATGTTTGGATTGAAAAAACCAATGTTGGATGGTTCCTTTTTTTTATAAGAAAACCACTAATTTTGGCTCTTTGTCAAAAAAATTTAAGAATCCATTCGATTTTTAAACAATTTATTTTTCAAAATTTTCATACCCACCATGATTTTTAGATTGACCTTAAGAAAAAAACTTCAAAAAAATTGTGAAGTTTGAACCCAAGGCTTCATTAAAAAACCCTAAATGTTGACAATGTCTTAACCACAAGCCATAACTTTTATGTGCTTAACAATGAAGATGAATTTTAAATTTTAAAATTGTTTTCTCCCAATGGCTTAAAAACCAAAATCATTGGCATGTGTAGAGTTTAATTAAATAATATTCTCCTAACTTATTGAAAAGTTGTTTAAAGATGAAAACATTATTTGAGACTCAAAGGTCTAGAGTTCGAACCACCTTTACAAAGGGCTTACATTATAGTTGTCTTTTAGTAACATCTCCACTAACATGAAAATCAAAATCAAGGATTTCTTTGTAATCTCCTTAGGTATCAAGTGGAGTCCATGCAATATTAGGCCATTTCTGAAGGAGGCATTTATCACTAAAGTGAGAGCCTCCAATTTTCAATGCAAGAACCAACTTTAAAAATCAACTTGAAAATTAACTCCCTAGGTGTATCCCCATCCAACATTGGAAAAATCAACATTTCTCATGTAGGATTCTAACATGTATACTTTGGTACTGAAATAAGTGGATGCATATTTCATTATAATTATTGACACAAAGGAGTTCACAATTTGTTAATTTGATTGTAATGCAACATGTTTCTCCCAATGAATATCTAAGGTCTTTCATAATAACCACCAATTCCAAACACTACCTTGTTCCTTAAACTGACTTGGCAACAAACTGTTGAATAAATATTAAATCTGAAATCTTAACTTTAACTTCTAACTACTTCAAATTCCCCACCCTTCATTCATACAAACATATTCCTCCAAACCTTGAACCAACACCAAATGTTGATAGTTAGAAAGTTGCCCCCATTACCAACTAGAGGTGATGCAAAATCCAAACCAAAGAAAACACAGAAATGAAACACCCCCCGCCCCCCCCCCTTCCCCCTTCCCCCTTCAACTTCCCCCAAACTAAGAAAGTGTTGGGTAAAGCCCTAGGCCAAGGTGGGGCATTCACAAAATAAGGGCCTAGGATGAAGCGATAGTTGAATCTAGCCCACATTTTGGGAATGTCCCACTATAGGCTTTGCTTATCATAAAACACACGACAAAATTTATCATGAACCAAACCTTTGTAGATCACAAAGCTTATGAACGAAAGGGTTTTTATGCCTATTCTTCAATAGGAGGTTTTTCACCTACAAGTAGGCATAAGTTTCCTTTCGTCTTTGAGGAATAGGCATAATATTCCTCCCAATTTCTAGGAGGGAAATTGATGGATATAAGGTGCCTTCCACATACGTTACAAATTTTCTCTTAATGCTTTATGATGACAAAAAAACCTAAACATAAAATTGTAGTGAAAACATTCCAAAAAGACATTCCAAGAAAGTTAATTTTGTATGGAGGCAACATATAAACTCCAAGATGTATCCATTTAAGATTTGGGTATTGAAGGGTTTGTTAGGTTAATTTTGGTATTGGTCACAATGTTACATTAACATAAACATTGTAAATAATAGAAGGACCAACTTGGTTGTCCTTGTGGAATGATTTTATGCATAAAATCAACTATTAAAAGAAACTATTCAATGAATTCCATGTACTTTTATAGGCATGAAGCATGTTATTTATGCTAAGGAATTGGTGTGTCTTGGCCAATTTTGACAAGCTTGGTTGTTGTGATCCTAACAAAATTTGTCACTAAGGGTGTTTTCTCGAATACAAAATGGGAGTATGAAACAATGTTGGACACATACATCAATTTTATTATACTAGTTAGATAACAAAAAATCATTTTTAAAAATCAATCCAATAAATCATTTTTTTTCTTTTTGCAAAGGTATAAAGGTTTTGCAAAAATATCAATATAGGTAAAGGACAAATGTAAATATTTGACTTGTTCACAAGGTAAAAGTAGGTATAAGTATTTAGCGATCATCTTTACCATGTGAGTATAAAAGAGTAAAACATAAGATATAAAAAAATCTTTAAACATTTATGACACATTTCAAACTAAAGAAAGACAATTATTTCTGCATTTTGCATTACATGTGAACTTTTAATCATCTTACAAGAAATCAACAAAAGTACAATTAAACCAATCAATGGCATTTTAAATGATTAAAATGATTTTAATACATGCAAATGGTTGTGAAACCTAAAAGGATTTCAAGAACATATGGTAATAATTTTGTTCAAAATAATTGACAACAAATAGAAATATAGTGGAAAAAGAAAATATATTTGATAATAATTAGTCACCATAATTTGAACAAATCTATCATAACCACAAGCATTGCAAAATATGGAAATAGATATATAACAATTTTGGAATTTACCCTTAGTTTATCAACTTCAAAACAATTAACCCTCTTGGGGTAAAGAAAAATGTCAATAACATATATTAGCCATGTAAAATAAAGATAATGTAGGTTTGAGATGTTTATCAATTGAGTAGGGTAACTAAAAGCATAACCAAAAAACTTTACTAAATGAACATGATATATATTTACCCTATTATATACTCCTAGGTACAAAAGGGTAAAAGATTTACTTGCCCAACATTGGTATGATATCAAGTTTCAAGTTTAGGCCTATGATTGTTAAGGGATTTACAATCAACAAAACGGTGTTTTTGAATGTTTTTAGGTTTCTTCCAATGGGAAGAGACTTCATAGCAATGTTTGAAGGTAGAATTATAAAATTTGAGGGCTTAGAAATAATATGTGGGTGATACATAGAAACCAATTGGTACTCTTGGTTACTATATTTGACCAAATATTTTTTATAATCTAATTATCTAACAATGTTACATGGTTTCATCATTTCTCATGATTTTGTTTAAACATGAAGGGTAGAGCCATGACAAAGTGAACTACTTGATTGGAGTTTGAAATGGTACAAAATAGAACAACAAAAAACTAAGTATTTTATCACCTTCATGTAGCCCTAATTAATGTGGCATTTAATGTGTCCATCCATGGGCTTTGCTTTAATTTAAATGTTTCATAAGCATAATCCGTGTAATAAAGAAACTAGGGTGGACTTTGGTGTGGCAATTCTTTCATTATCTTCTCTTCACACAAATCAATGGGCAAATACAAGGGCATGGACACTAGTTGTGTTTCTTTGCTGAGATGAACATGTTAACACTAGTGTTATGTGGCTAATGTGACCCAACACCCATCAATGCACCAATTGGAAAAAATCTATTTTTGGTTTTCATTTGGATGAAACCTAGTTTAGCCTCCACTAGGGTTTAGAAAAAACTAGGTTTTTTTTTTTTTTTTTTGGCCTTCTCGTTTTATCTTTGTTTCATTTATTTTTCCCCCCCTCTTCCTACCTACCTTTTTTGCCAACATACCCTTTTTTCCTTCTCTTTAATTTTTTTATTTGCTTCTCCGTTCCTTTTCATTATTTTTCTATTGTCCATCTTCCTACCTACCCCCTTTTTTTGCTCCTCATTTTATTCTCCTTCTTTTTTTATTTTGATTTTTTTTTCTTGTTTCTTATTGCAAAGATGACGACGACAAGCTCAAGCTTTTCATTGTCATCATCTTTTTATTATTCTATATAAGAGTTTTTCTTAAATTGTAATTTCCTTTGGATGCTACAACTATATCACCCTACCCCACCTTTGAGCTATAATTTCACACCTCTTTAAACTATGTAAACTATGACTCACCATTGTGTCTTTAATTGTGACAAGTTGTTATAGGTATAAACTTCTTGGAATCATTTTTTTCTAAGAGTAAAAAGAGGAGGAAAAAAACAAGGAAAAAAGAAGAAGGATGAAAAAGGGGGAAAATCAAATAAGATGAAAAAGAAAGAGGGAAAACATAAGGAAGAAGAAAAAGACTATTAGGGTTTTTATATGTCTTGTGTTTTTTGTTTTTACTAAATTTATCAACAATGGTTGGTATTCCATCTCGTGACAGTTTAGACATTCTTGAAAGTGAAAGAGAAGTGTGGATGAATTGTAACAAGGCATTGTGTTCATCTTTGATGATTTTTTTGTCCTTGTTGTGATTTCATTGCAATTTGTTTATGGGCTCCAACTTTCAAATGGGTTATTTTAGACATTTTTCATGTGTTTTTGGTATGTGCTCCAAGATATCAACTAGTGTTGTGTGATAAAATTTTGATTTTAAAACAAAAATTAGTGAGTTGATTGGGGTATTTATGTGTAGAAAAATTGGAAGTTAATTAATGTGAATGTAGCAATGGTTGTAATAAAGATATATTTGTTTTCATGAAAAATCAAGTTGGACTTGTGTGTATCCTTGTAATGGATTCTTAAAAAGATTTTTTATACTTTGTAAGTTATTCCACTTCAAGTTGAACACCTTTTCTTTTCATAAATCAAACACTCAATAATTATTTAAATGTAATGGAAATAAATAGACAAAATTTTGTAGTGTCATTCTGTTCTTTTTAAAAAAAAATTTAAACAAAAATCTTGGCACTGATTCAAGGTTCATCTTTAGGTGTTGCACAATTTTCCTTGGGTCAAAAATTATTGATGAATTGTGGAGAGCCATCATGGGACCTACACAACTGCCTTTTTTTCTTTTTTTTTGACTACCAGTTGGGATTGCACTTCACCCATGTTATTTTTTACATATCTGTGCAGACATGAATGTTGTCTTAAGATGTTCAATATGGTTTAATGTAGTTGTTCATTGTGGTGTAATGCAGAATCATGGATGGGAAATTTTAGGGTTTGAATAAGATCATCTCCATTAGGCTCATGTGTTGAAAAGTGTCTGTTGTTTTGTCATCGTGTCATTCACATAAGGTTTTCCTAGAGGAAGCCTTAAGGTGGTGATAAGCTTATTGTTAATTCTATGCAAAAGTTTAGGGATTAATGTTATGTTCATTGTTTTATTCTTGAATGGAGGAGAATAATGCAAGCTATGGAGCATGGGAGCGGTGCAACTATAAGAAGGCACAAATTTTGGAAGTTAAGCACCTATTTTTTTTATGTGATGTGTGTAGAGAATATTTGAGAATTTTTTTCATGTTGAAAGGAAGAATGCCCAACAATAGAAGATTGTGATGAACTTTTTGGAAGGTAGATCTAGTTGTTTCCACTACACATTTCACCTTTCAAAAAAAATGCATTTATGTAAATAGGTTAATGATCAAGGGAATGATACAAAATCTAGGGATTTCATGAACAACTATTGGCAAGGGAACATGTTGAATGATTGATGCGGTGGGACTATTAATTGTTTTGTAGGAAGGAAGAGAGTACCTAGTAAGTTGGGACCTCTAAATGTGTGCTTATAATTTTCAATTGGGTTTGTCAAGTTTATTTTAGTGAATGTGATAAAAACATTTGTCAAACTTCTTTAGTCTATTTTGTAGAGTAAGTGGGGAGTCAACATTTTTAAAATGGGTTTCCTATGTTTTCTAAAGGTGTAGTTGGATGACAAAAGTGAATCTATTGGCAAATATTGGGGTGGAAATTATTTGAGTGAATCTGGTTTTGCTTTTTTAAAGTTGTTGTTGATAGATTATGTTGATGTTGAGGGAAGTTCTAGACATGCCCGGTTGGTTAGTTGAGGTTCAAGAAAGAGAAATCGAAGAGGCTTGACCCCTATAGACTTAGTTCTAGTGCATATGATGACCTTTGGGCATACAAACTTCATGGAAATGTAATATTGAAAGTTTGTTGGATAAATTAATGAATCTATAAACTTTATGTGTATAGTTCTTGTGCATTGTTAATGTATGTTGAGTGTAATCTTTTGGAGTTTATTAAGCCCCTCTTTTTTTGTTACAATGGGCCTATGAAATAATTAAAAAAGTTATGTGTGAATGCAACTAATTAGAATTCTTGGTTAATGGATTTGCAAATAAAACTACATGAGCATGTTAAAGGCATTACTAAACAAGGTTTAAAGGGGATTGTTAAAATCATATACACATATAGTTTATGTGTATGTTATTAATTCCAATTTTCAAATTCATAAGTTGCACAAACAAAGCAATTAATGGAGTACATTCTTGGGTTTAGACACTTGAGTAATAAATGATTTTGTAACATTGTCATGGGTCATAAAATATGCATTGGACTTTTTTTTATCAAACTTGCAATACCCACATTTGAGTGTGAAAACATGGGTTTGTTTTTTGAACCAACCGTGCAATACCCATATTTGGGTGAGCAAATATGCATTGGTCATTGTAATCTTTTGAATTTTAAATGACATGTTTCATATGCAAGTATTGCATTTTGGGATTGGGTCTTCAACTACTCCCATTTCAAACAATAATTTCCAAAACATGCAATATGAACATATGGGTTTTAAAATATGCATTGAATTTTTGGACCCAAGTTACAATTGCATTTTGGGATTAGGTATTTCAATTATTCTAGTTTTGAACATTAGCAGCCAAATATGCAATTTTTTTGTTTGATCATTGAAGAAATCATAATCTTAGGATAGGTTTATGCTTATGTATGCAAATTCTCCCCTTCCCCATACACATGTACACAAAAGATTATCCCCAATATTGAATCTAGGTTTGATTTTAAATAGTGTAAATAAGGTGCAAAATGAATGTTTGTTGTCTCTTTAAATTAAAATTGATTGGCTATCATTTAGTTAAACTAGATACCTATAGCTTAATTAAATTAAATTCATCATACATAAATAGTCCAAGGTGAAAGTAAAAGCTTGGAACTAACGTTGAAAAATTGTCCACAATACATTTGGCGCTCATAATTTATGATCATTAGGGGCTTGAATAGAATTAAAATATTTATACAATTTTTTTGGAATACTTGCATTCTATGCTATAACTTTATGGGTCAATGTTGATAATGTGCAAGTGACAAGTAGGTACAAGGATGGGTGGGTAGCTAGGGTTGTTGGTTAGGTAAGTAAAGGAAACCGATTGTTAGTTGATAGGTAAGGCCAAGATGGAGGGTAGTTGTAGTTGAGATCAAAGTTGGAAACAAAAGTTGAGAGAAAAAAACTAATTAAAAGCTCAACAAAATTTTTTTTGGATTGTGCCATAGTAATTAACAAAGTTCAATAATAAGATGAAAAATCTTACCCCCATGTAATGAATAGAGCAACCAATTAATAGGTGATGGTTCACTATGGCCATTTTCTATGTAGTTTTTTTGGGGGGAAAAAATAACCATTGGGTAAGTGTTATGCACAATGGCAACATTAGTAAACATTCAACAAATTGGTATTATTTGTGAAAGAATTTGATCAATTATTTGATCTTTTGAGAACCATGGTTATGTGATTAAACAATTACTCGAAGAATTCAATGTGGTTTTGTAATATTCACTCAACGTTCATCAACATGAATGTTTGACCAATTATTCTTAAACTGGTCAATAATCAATAAAGGTATCAATGAGGATATTAATAATAACCTAATTGTCAAGGTTAGAGAATTTATTTACTTTCGAAATAACATCCAAGACTTTGATGAAATGAATATCTATTTGTCAAAATATAATAACCTAGACTCAAATGCTTTGAACTTTTTTTCCAAGGAGGTTTTTCATTTAAATTTTTTATAACCATCAATTGCATTTTGCAACTTTATGTGCTACCATAAAATCATCTCACTACAAACAACAAGGGGTGTGTCACACTATGGCCTTGTTATTTACATAAAAAAAATATCTTAAGGCAAAACAAAAATGATTGAAACTCGAATATTTCACCATGCAAAAACATAATCTTCAAAAAATCCTCTTAAAAGAAAACCAAAATCCTTCAAGATATTATAACTCTATAATTATTCTCAAGTTTTGACACAAGCCAAAATATCATCTTTCAAAAATCTTCATATAAAAATAAACCTATTACCTATGGTTCAAAATCCATTAAACTACTATACTTTATAATGAATCTAAACACAATATACTTGCCTTGGTATGCAAGGGTAACAATTATTTTTAATGCACTTTACTTAAACATAATTTTAAACAAGCATATGCATTAGAATAATTCAAAAAAGAAAGGAGCTATGATTCTCAACAAATAAAAATAAAAATCTTAAAACCTATTTGCACTGTATCTATGTATTAGGTGGTGTAGGAGCAAGTATTTAAAAATTGACCTTTATGCATAACATGTGGGTATTCCCCAAAAATGAAATAACCAAGTAAATGGGCAAGGGTTATTTTTTTGACCTTCTAACTTGCAATGATTTATATACATATGTATAAGTTCATGATAACCTTTGCTTTGTGCTTTGGGTGAAGTCCAATGTTGGGTAGTTATTGCCTTTTATTGAAAAATCGTTGATTTTAGTTCTATTTCAGAAACCACACTTAGTTTTGGTTTAATTCCATGTAACTAAAATTGGAATCAATAGTTCTAATTGGCCAAACCAGATAGTTGCCCAACATTGGTAAAATCCACTATTATTCTATTACATTGTCCTTTGGACATACCAGCTTGGTAGTGGAATTGATTTTTTTTGTTTTTCACACCAGACCCATTTTTAAATAAATAAATAAAGGAAAAACACTCGATAAATGAACAAAAGAAAAAGAAAAAAGGACCCAAGTCCAAACAAAAAATCACATTCAAAAACGTAAAATGTGGAATCCTAAGAAAATAAATCAAGAAACCTATGACCTAAACCCATCATTAGTAGTGCAAAACAAGTCGTGCAAGGAGATGAAAAAATAATTTGAAAACACGTGGAGCCTATAGAAGGCCTTTCCTATTGGCATAATTGTTTGTCACAACATAGTAAGTTCCAAAACCTTTGGTCAATTATGTCATGTTGACACATTGATGAAAGAAGTCATCCACATGTTGGTCTGTAAACATCCAAATATTTTTTTGTTATAACAATAAAATCAGATTTTAATATTGAACATTTTTTAAAAATTTGATAATATGAAATAGATGTATGCACATGATATAAAAATTGGTATAAAATTGATACAAGGTTGGTATTACCTTTGGTCCATACTAGTCATTATTGGGTTCGTGTAGGTTTAAGGCTAATATTGTTTTAGCTCATACTAAACTTTTGGGGCCTAAGGTCCTTACTATTAGTACCATATGCCTAAACTTGTATAGGAAATAAACACTAAGGCCAGAGTGAACCAACAACCACCAATGCACCAGTTGGCCATTTTGTCCACTGGATGGGCTACATTTTTTCATTTAGCATGAGATTGGATTCATCACAATCCATTTCTTGTTGACCATTATATTTATTTATTTTTGGTTTGTTCTTGATGGGTTTTTCCCTGGATCTGACCTCACACATAACTACCCTACTCACTTTCCTACTTTCATAGGTATTGTACCAACCTTGGTATTTTACTAATTATCCCCTACTAACAAAGCTACCTTAATAATCATTTATCCTACTAACCTAGTTACTATATCAACTATGTAACCTACTAACTTAGTTACCTTCTTAACTACGTACCCTATTGACCTAATCATTGTATTAACTACCTACCCTATTAACCTAACTACCTTACTGTTCAACAACCTTATATACATAACCACTTTATTGACATAAATATTCTACAAACCTAGCAACCTTGATAACGTAGTTTGTTTCCTATGTATTAATTTAACTACCTTGCTACCTTGCTAGAATAAGTTTCTTCTTACCTACATGCCTACCTACTTTAGTAACCTATCTATTAGACTCCTTGAACTTCCTTTTTACTTATTAACCTACCTATTAAACCAATTACCTACCTATATACCTACCTATGCACCCATCTTCTTAAGTACAACTGTCTTTATTTACCTACTTATGATTTTTACATAGCTAAATACTTAATTAATTACCTACTCATTTTTTCCACCCCACCCCCCCAATCCTACCTATTAATTTATTAAGGTTTGCCTTAGTTCATGGATGATGAACATAGGTCCCCATATGTAGGTATTACAAAGTAACGTGCTCCCAAGTTCCTTGTTGGACCCAAGTTGGGTCCAAATCAATTAAACAATGGAATTGTTTGAAATTCAAGGGCCCGCTCCCATCTCTTAGCATTAAAAAGGGTAGAGGGGTGTGCTGAAGCTCTGGGATGGGAATAGGAAGAGCGACAAGCTTTAGTTACTTACTCAAACCTGCATCAAACCAACTAACAAGTTGGTTAATTCACATTCTATAGCACCTTTGGTGCCAGGACAAGCCACGGGCAATTCTAAACTCATAAGACTCATCACAGCTCGGATTTAGGGGAAGCCACCACCTTCTCCCATATAATATTATTTGCCTCTCCACGACACCTACATCTGAATGGCTTTTTGTCTTGAGATTCCCAAGGAGGATCTCGACATTGTCCTGGTTTGGACTCTCGGGACTTTGCAAGTTCATAACTCTTTGCTCAGACCTTCGACTAGGATGAGGTCTAAAGCAAATTTGTAGCTCTCCTTGAAAGCTTTCCAACGGTGTGTCACACTCCACTTGCACACACCAGGGTCGGGTCGATTCTTAACTTTTAGTGGTTGGGAGTCAAATTGCCAATTTGATTCTTAACCTTTCTTTTTGCCATCACTTGTGCTATAGATGTCCAAATGGTTCATGTGAGGCCATTTTCAACATCTACATTTTGATAGCTTTCCAATGATATAAATAATGCTTCAAGGCGAGGTGCTTTGACCCTTGTAATCGAACTCTAAAGTTTCGAGAGTCCCAAAGGGCTCTCAAATCCCCATTTCGGGAGTGTGAGTGTCATCCTCACACTCTTCCAAAAGTGGAGTTGTAACACAAATAATTTATAATGGAGACAATGTCATAATTGCGACCATTTTGGTTTAATTAATGCATATTTTACTAAATTTTTTTTACTTAACTTATTTATGGAATGGACATTATAATACATCTTTTCATGTCATTATTATAAGTATGTATTATTGGATTATGGTTTAAGGTTGGGACATATAAATTAATTAGCAAGTT
Source organism: Sphagnum tenellum (assembly GCA_963921925.1). NCBI lineage: Eukaryota > Viridiplantae > Streptophyta > Sphagnopsida > Sphagnales > Sphagnaceae > Sphagnum > Sphagnum tenellum. The sequence continues at coordinate 19,582,757 of OY998149.1, read as the reverse complement.
TTTCATGAATCTATAGTAATTAATCTAAATTATTCTAAATTTGGGGGGAAATTTTTAGGGTTTAGACATATGTGAAATAATATAATATCATTTTATATCTTCTTCAAAGAGAGTGGAAAACAATTAGCTTGGAAAGATCACACAAAGTTCAGATACATATCATTTCTTTTAATTTTTTACAAAATTTATTTGATTGTTTTTTAATATTAAGGTTTTTTTTTTTTTTTTGGTCAATAAATGTTTGTAGTTTAAAAGCTTCAAAATTTGGTTTCTAATTTTTTTCCTATTTTAAAAAAATAAATTTGTTTTGCATTATATAATTTGTATGTTTTGTATAATTTCTTGGGGTTAAGGCATATATCATCAAGACTTTTTTTTGTTAGGGTTTGTATAGTTAGGGTTATAATAAAGCTTATGGAAAAATATCATATGGATTTCTAGGGTTATGCCTTATGATTTAATGTTAAAAATTTTGATTCATATATATGAAGGATCAAAGTTTATACTCTAAATTTTGCTCATGGTATTGGTTTTTGATCTTATTACTTGTTTATATCTATAGCATAATTATGAATCTCCTTTGTTTCCATATGTTCGATAGTTGTTGAAATTCAATATTTTTTAACCTATTTTTGTTTAAATGCAATACCCGTATCATATTGTAATAATTCATGAACCATGATACATAAAAATAATCTAAAAATATTTGATTCCCCACTAATACATCATGAAATGAATGTTTTCAAAATTATTTGTTCAGTTGATAATAAGATTTAACATATATAAAAATGAACATAATGCAAAATTGGTCACATTGATGGTATAAGGGGTTAGGGTTATTTGTAAAATATATTACTTAATGTTAAAATTATGGTTAAGTTTAGGGTTTGGGACATGTAAATTAATTAATTTTTTTTTACAATTATATAACAATTAAAATAAATCTAAGGTGCATTTTGGGTGAAATTTTTAGGGTTGAAGCATATGTAAAACAATGCAATGCCATTATATACATATTTTTTAAAAATGAAAGAATTCAACTTGGAGATATTACCAAATGGTAATAGAAATATTTTCTTTTGTGTTTTGTTACAAATTTTATTTAATTATTCAAAAAATTAAAGCCAAATTTATAGTTAGTGAAAATAAATATATGTGTAAGTAGTTCAAAATTATATGAATACTTAACCCTAAATGTAATACCCATATTCAAGTTCATTTTGATATAACCCATATGTGATTTAGGGAACCTAAGTTGCAAACCCAACCTAAACACAATATCCACATGTATGGTCATTTCAAAATAACCAATATGTAGTTTGGGTGGCCTTTGAATGAAAATTGTGGCCTATATGCAATAGTTGCATGCAAGTTCTTTTTGAAATAAGTAAATAATTCATAGGTGATTTAAGTAACTTTAAGTGAAAAATCAACCTTAAATGCAATACCTGCATGTAAGGTCATTTCAAAATAACCAATAAATGGTTTGGGTGCCCAAAATATGTCTCTTTATATGCCTAAATTATTTTTATGACAATTAATTATCATGAATAATTATTAAAAATAATGCTTTGAATAATTTATCAACATAAAATATTTAATTAAGATAATAAATTAAATATCAAATTATCAAATTGATTTTTAGACGTATATTTTAATAATATAAATAATTAAGGTCTAACCAAACAATTAATTAATATTAAGAAATAAATGATTGTTTAAATATGATAATCAATCATTTACATTATTTGAATTTTTTTTTGTAATTCCTTTATTATGAAATTATTTGTTGATACTTAAACTATATCATTAAATCATATGAATCCCATAAATATTGCAATGGAAACTTACATATGGGTATTGCAATGGATGTAAAGAACTAGTAACTATCTACAAAACCTATATGCATGTACTACATATTTGAAATGGCCTTATGGAAGTTAGAATATAAAGGATGTAGGTATTGCATGTTTGGTTTCATGACAATGCCAATAGATTAATTAGAATGTGGGTATTATTTTAAAAAATTTTAAGTGATGTGAATCACAATACATTACCGTAGTGCCACGAAAAGTTCGTTAATGAATTCGGGCTGGAGGTCGAAACAATCCTTTATTGGGCAAATAAATGATTTTTGGACTTCTGTAACGAACGTTTTCCCCTAGATCAATGCAGAGTGCAGATAAATGCTTGTATGCTCAGAATGTTGCACATGTGTGCTTGCAACATCAAAACAAAAAAAAATGGAAATTGGCTTGGACCTGTAATGGACCTTTTTGGCAGATTACTGGACCTTTCCCTTGAAAATAATGCATTTCCTGCAGCATTGATGGACCTTTTCCAAAAAATTTCCAAAAAATTTCCTCAAGATTAATTAAATTGATTGTTACAGCCCGCCCGAACCTTTTGTGGCACTACGGTAGATGTAGGTATGGCACAATGTTCATTTTGATTTATGTAAACCTTACACAAATTAATTATAAAATGTGCATATAAGATTATTTAAGTTTTAATTATTACATTTAAAACACTAAAAAAATGATAAAAAAGAAAACATATATGATTAACCATGTACTTGTCAAATTCATGTGACTAAAAGAAAATATTATATTGATAAAAAATGTACAAAAATGGGTAGTCCAAAAAATGAACTAACTAACTATATAAAATGGAAATCTAAAACCATGTCATTATTTATAATGTCGTGTATAACTTGGTAAGTAATTGCCACATTTGTGGCCTTTATTGCATGACAAGCAATGTACAAATGCTGGCATTCCATCTTAGCATGAACTGAATTTGCAACAAAATTTTGTTTTGTTTTGCTTTAAACCCTATAAACACCAAAAAATATTAAATTAAACCCTCACACATTTTGGATGAAAAATAATTATATATAAAAAAACATTGATTATTATTATTTCTTACCTTTTATGAATCATTTTAAATTCATGGAAATTCAATACAACTATAAACTCTCGTGTTCGACTCGTTTTAGTGGATTTTCAATCCTAATTTTTGACATCTTATGTCATCTTTCATCATCTTGCATATGCAGATTGGGTGGATTGAATCATCTTTTGTAAATTTTTATCTTTCTCCATCCATGCTGTTGCATTTCGATGCATGCTTCCCATGCTTTAAGCATTAAAACCGAACACTTATAATAATTGCTCTGAAATTAATTTGACCAAAATTGGTTTTGGTAATGTCGGACATTGTTCTGCAACAACACCATTTTATCTCACTCACATTCGGCTTTGGCATAAATGCAATTAAGAACCTTTTCATCATTTCACCCCTACATGCTCATGGTATCTCCTAAGATGTGAGTGTTTATTTTAGCATGGTTTTGATGTGAAGGACCTCTTTTTAAAAATTGAAGGCTTCCCAAATTTGACCTTTTCTAGCACTAAGCCATGCACCTCCTTCAAATGCTTGATTAACAACCGTTTGATAAAATATGCAATAATGTAAATGTCAACTTTACACTTCCATTTTGACCTAACCTTCATCCATTTTTTTTCCTTATAAGCCATATTAAATAAATAAAGGGGTGCTGATGGCTAAGAGGTTTGGTTGGTTCCAAGTTTCGAACCTAAACCAAAAACTATAAATACAAATAAGTTTTTATTTTGTTATAAAAAAACTTTAAGCCTAAAACTTTAGACATACAAAATGACATAATAAAATGTAGGTATTGCAAAACATCAGATCACATAATCAAATGTAATTATTACAAAATTTAACCTTTTCAAGTATTGCAATAAATTTTTTTTGAAAAAAAAATCCCACACCTTCCATCAAATGATAAAAGGTGCAGGTATAATTAAATTTAAATTTTTTTCTATAATTATTTTTTTACATTTGATCAATGTATGTAGATTCTAAAACAATTTAACCCAACATTTTCAATCAAAATTCCCAATATGTATTAGAAGGGATTTCATAATTTGAATTGCAAACAACCACCATTGCCAACTTTAAGCCACATGGATTGGTTGATTCATTGACTCCTAATTCTAATAGAACCATATTTTGTTCCCCAATTGTCGTTTTTGATGAAATAATATTTTGCTTCTAAGTTTTCAAATCACCACCAACTTTTTTTAGTTTCTTCTTTTAGCCATTATAACTTTAAACATTTAAAATCCACTAGATCATTATTAATTGTCAAATCTAATGAACAATTAAAAATTATTCACAACAAAAGGACTATAAAAAAAGAAAAAAAGAAAGAAAACAAAATTTAAAAAAAAAAGGTTTATGGTTTAGCTAGCCATTGTGTTTTTTGTAACAAAACACTTGAAAAAAATGATGACAATTGCAATCGCCTTCTTTGCAACAACGCCAACAGAAGAAAAAAAAGGTGACGACAACAAACTTGTTATTGCCACCCATTTTTGCTTCAAGCAAAAAGAAAAAAAAAAAGGGTGAGAGTAGCAAGCTTATTGTCGTTGTTTTGTTCGTAGTAACAACAAGAAAAGAAAAGAAAAATGTGACGACAATAAGCTTGCTACTATCATTCTTTTTCGCTTCAAGTAAAAAGAAGGAAAAACTAGGTGACAATAGTAAGCTTGTTGCTATTACCTTGTTCATAACAAAAAAATAAAAAGAAAAAAAAAGGCAATGACATGTTTGTGCTGCCACCTTCTTCACTTCAAACAAAACAAAAAAACAAAAGAGGCGGATGGTGTTTTCTTCCTTTGAAGCAAAAGAAAAGAAAAAAAACACAAAGAAAAAAAATGCAATGAAAGGAAGGAGCTTACCTTTCTTGTCTTCTTCTTCAACAAAAGAAAAAGAAAAAAAAAACATTGACCAAAGAAAAACCATAGAAAAATAAAAAATGCAAAGAAAAGAGGGAGCTTACCTTTCTTCTCTCGCTTCCACATTTGGGATGAAGCATTCTTCTTACTTTCTCCTCTCCTCCTTCAATGTTGAGCTTTCCACCTTCCTCAAGCCTTGTGTCTCACGTCTCCTCGAAACTCTGTGCTACTTAAGCTCAGGAGTTCTCCCAAGCTCTAGAGATGGAATGAGCAAAAAAAATGAGGTGAGGGAGGTAAGAGGGGGGAGGTAGGTAGGAGGGGAAAATTTTGTGGTAGAGAAGGGGGCTGAAAAATCCGTGGGCAAGGGAAGAGGATGTGTTTTTGGTTCATACCAAAACGGCTTGAACGACCTCATCCTGAACTGGTGCACATGGTTGTACCGGTGATAGCCCCTTATTTTGGGAATGTCCTTGCCTTATTGTTTTAGGTGTATGGTAAAGCCCTTAGGGCCTTGTGAGGTGGAGCTAGGCACAAGGGCCCCCCACATCTCATAAAGCTTGGCCCTTACGAAAGACATAACACTCACTTGGAAGTTGTAAGCTCAAAATTTGTTTATGACAAATAAGTCACTCTTCAAATGCACTTTAAAAAAAAACAATCTAGGTTTTTACATATAGAAGAAGGGTCTATTGACAAAACATTTCCAAATTTGAAACTCTCTTGACCTTGATAAGTCGAAAGATAAATATTACAATAATAAAGACAATGAGGAGGGATAAATTGGTAGGTTACTTTGACAAATTAAAAAGCACCTTTTAAATTGTGTAATAAAAATAACAAAAAGAGACAAGTTGTGAGTTAATTCAACCGAAAAAAAATAAAAATTTAAAATTTGTGTAAGGCTACTACTATTCTTCCAACATTGTTACGATATCAACAAATACAATTTCTTCAGCCCAACAAGGGAACAAAATATTTAAAAAAAATAAATATAAATTTGACAATGGTTTTCAATTAAAGGGATGAAGGATGGGGTTGAGGCTTTAGGGATGTAGGTACGTTACATCCAAATGATGTACGTATACGAACGACGTACGCTTTACATACGAAGGGTCGGGGGCGGGTCCTTGTTGCGAGATTTAGGGTTTAGGGTTTAGGGCCTCTCCTGCCTTCCTGCCTGCCTGCAGGAGCGTCTTGTTGACTCCAAAGACCCCCTTTGCTATCGCACACACGTCTAGCTGCTGTCGTACGCCTTTCTCGTAGTTGACTCTTCGTTGCATGGTTCCTCCTCCTCTGGCCCACCACTTTTGCTGTGCTCCCTGAGACTCTAGGCCCCTGACCCACAATCCAATTTCGTCAAATTTCTTCCCCTACGCTTCCTGATGTACTCAGAGGAAAAAGTACTAGAGCTCTCTTCTTTGTCAAGATTATGTGACGGGATCGCAGTCACGGGGTGCTGTGATCCAGTAGGTTCTTTGATCCAAATGCTGTAAGGAGGAGGAGGAGAAGGCGGAGGAGCAAGGGAGGGGGAAGAGGAGGACGAGGCAGAGAAGGGGAGATGAAGCCGTTTCGTGCGTTTCTTCTGCTGAGTTTCCTGGTGGTAGTGGTGTTTATGTTCTCGTATCACCTGAGACAGCCAAGCTACTGGGAGAGCGTGGTCCACTCGCAGGATGCAGTTGCCCAAGTCTCCTCCTTGTCTTCTTCCACGCACTCAATCGGAAACGGTGATCGGACTGGTAATGGTATTTCCTGTCCTGTGCACACGCACGCACGCACGCACGCACACCCCGGTTTGATCTACACTCAGCAGACTTCCAGAAACCCTTTCTTAAGCCGCAGGCCAAGAGCAAAGTTCTTTCGAAATTCTACTTAAGCTCATCAGCCTTCTCCATCATCTTTTCGCTGGATCCCTAAAACCTCATTTCCAAACTCTCAAGCTTCTCGTCTTCTGTTACAGCAAACTTCGATGGACCCTTTTCTTCAGTTGAATTGAGGAGGAGTTAGGGTTTTCTCAACAAGGGTAGATCAGTGAGTACTGCCACTCACAAATTGTATTAGGGTATAGGATGTCAGGAAGAATGTCTCAAGCTCAGCAGTAGCTTCACCTGATTGAAGAAATCCTGTCACCTGCGAATTGGATTAGGGTTTAGGGTTCAGGATTTCAGGAAGAATTGCTCAAACTCGGCAGCAGCTTCACCCGATTGAAGAAATCCTGCCACCCACAAATTGGATTAGAGTTTAGGGTTCAGGATCTCAGGAAGAATTGCTCAAGCTCAGCAGTAGCTTCACCTGATTGAAGAAATCCTTGAGAAGCCTGAATCATCATCATCATTAGAGGAAGAATTTGGCAGACATCGTCATCATCTTCCAAGATTCTGACTTGTAACAATGCACCCACCTCATTCTTTTTCACCTGAAACTCAGGAATCTCTGAGAAGCCCAAATCATCATGGAGTGTATGGATTTGGCAGAGCCATCATTGTCATCATCTTCCCACAAACCCTAAACCCTTTGCAATGCACCCACCTTCATTCAAGCAATCTCAATTCCACAATGCACCCACCTCATTCTTTTTCCACCTGGAACTTAGGAATTTCTCTAAGCCAGAATCATCATCATGGAGAGTATGAAATTGGCAGCTTGCTACCATCAATCATCTTCCAACAATCAAGCGATCTGAATTCAGCAATCCACCTTGTTTTTTTCATCTGGAATTCATGCAGTAGGATTGCAAGAACAAATAGTCTATGGCTGACCCTCTCAAGTACCGTTACACATGACAAAAAATTCTGTTGTCGATGACACATAGGAGCAGACAATCCATTGCATCATGGTTCGTGAATCAGTCATTACATCAAGAGATTGAATATGGGTTTCTGTATGGGAGTTATAGGCTCAAACCTTTGATGATTGGCTGTGTAGCTTCAGAACTCTTCCAACCCCTGAAGCCTGTACTACAGTCTCTCTCTCAGACTTATGTTCTGTTTCTTACACTTTGTTATCTTCTTCTACATGTGTGAGAAGTGATTTTGTGGAGAAGGAGTCTTGATGCCTGCTGGCATGATGACATTACTGCAGATGCAGACGACTTGGGTCAAACAGGGGGAGGCTCACTACCACAATCCATCGAAAAGCAGGTTGACATCAGAGGCGTGCAAGATGAGGATAATGTGAAGCAGGAGGAGCAAAATCTGGACAAGACAGCTGCAACCCATCAACAGGTGGAAGCAGCACACAAGGACAAGGGCATTATCACAGACACAAAGAATCCTACAATTGAACTTGGACTGCTTGAAGAGGAGGAAGCACTTATTACAGTGGACAATTCCGGCCAGCATTCAAAACCAGGCGAGAATGGAGAGAGTCATTTTGATCAATATCCTGTCCTGAAGCAGCCCATATGGAGTGTCCCAGACCCTGGAAGTGAAATGCCGCCTATGGATGCATTCGTTCTGTCGAAAGCTATGATTGAAGTCCGTGCAGAGAAGAATGTCATTGCAGTCACATTTGCAAATTTTGCGTTTCTGGACTTTGTGCTCAACTGGGTTAAGCACTTAACAGAATACGAAGTCTCCAACATTCTTGTTGGTACATATTCTTACTGGATCAAGCTTTATATGCATGCATGCATGTATGTATGACCATGTGCAGGTTGAGCGTTTTTTTTTTTTTCTGTTCAAACTGATGGATTGCATTTTTCCAGTACTCATCAGGGCAATGTACTGATCAGTGACTACTCTTTGAGTTTCTTTAGGCTGCCAGGAGGAAAGGGATATGATTTGCATGTAAAATAGGTCTCACGAGGTTGCACAATTGTGGAGGTTCTTGTTATTGGAAGAGGAAGAGACTAAGGAGGAGCTTGGGTTGTTGTTGTTGTTGTTGTTGTTGTTCTGAAGGGGCAATGGACTCAAAGCTTCTAGAAGCTCTGTTCTGGAAAGGTGTGCCTGTTTTCGACATGGGGAGTAACGTGAGCACAATTGATGTTGGCTGGGGCTCACCCAAGTTCCATCAAATGGGTCGGGAGAAAGTCAAACTTGTGAACACCTTCCTGTCATTTGGATACGAGCTCCTCATCTGTGACACTGACATGATATTTTTTCAGGCACGTATACATATCTAGGTGATGAAAAACATTGTCTTCAAGTGATCAGAAACAAACAGAATGAAAACAGATGAGAGGGATTTTCTTTTTAAAGGGACATTGGTTTCTAATTTGCATCTCCATCATTGCAACAGAATCCATTGCCCTATTTTGAGCGGTATCAATCTGCTGATGTCTTGACTTCCAGTGATGAGGTGGTGAACTCAGTGGATGATGACAGATTGGAAATCTGGGATCGCTGTAAGCATGCCATCATCAGCCATAAAAATTGCTTGTAGCCTGATAGTGCTTTGATTTAGGTTCTTTAAGCTCTTTGTTGCATTAACTCTCAATGCCAGTCCCAACAGTGCAAGTTCTTGAGTTTGACCCAAATCAAGATCTTTAGGTCTGCCAATCTGAACATCATCCTCTTGTGGAGTCTGCAGCAGGAGCAGCCTACAACATAGGCATACTGTACTGGCGCTCGACAGGCAGAACAAGAAGCTTTGCAAAGGAATGGTTGATGCTGCTCTTAGAAAATGATGAGATTTGGGATCAGAATGGGTTTGATGATCTTCTACGTGAGAAGTTGGGACCGAGTGTTGACAACACAAGTGGCCTGTTTTATGCACACCATGGCGAGTTGAAACTTGGCATTCTTCCTGTCAGTCTTTTCTGCAATGGCCATACCTTCTTTATACAGGTAAACTGTTTCATCTGATCCCTCTCAATAAAATTGTTTTTTCAGACATTGAATTTGTCTGGCCAACTTCAAGGTTGTACTTCACAGAAGGAAGACCCAATGTGTTTCTCAGTGATAATGATGATGATTGTGCCCATGTGGAAAGTACAGGAGTTGTACAAGAAGCTCAACTTGCTACCATATGCAGTCCATGCCACTTTTCAGTTTGGAGGAACAGAAGGCAAACGCCATCGTCTACGTGAAGCCAAACATTTTTATGACCCACCTGAGTATTACAACACACCAGGTACATCTTTTTTGTTCCCATGTACATCATCCTTTCAGACATATTTTGTGAGATGTTTGATACTTCTTGGGTAGGTCCTTTCTTTTGCATTGAAAAACTCTTGGATTCATTATGTTACATCTGATAAGGTCGCATCCTAAATGTGGATTCACTTCTTTGATTCATTTGAATTTTTTTTTGAACCGTTGTGATTCAATAGGTGGCTACATAATATTCAACTCATCAATTCCTGAGGCACTCCTGAATGGGGGATTGCACACTGTAGAGAGCCACTTCAATTTGGTAAATTATCAGGTAATGGAATCATTTGCACTTTTAATTGGAATCATGGGTTTCTTTCATTGCATTTGAGTTTCATAATGAATTTCATATTTGATAGCAGCATCCTTTATGCATTGGCTTGATTTTTTTCTGAAATTACTGTGACCCATCCTAACAAAACTCCACTTGCCATGCATCATGTGGTAAATTTTGCAGTTAGTACAGATTCGTACTGCATTCAGCATTGCATCAATTTTGAACCGCACATTGGTAAGTCACATCAACATACACATGACAATTTGTAATGTCCATTTACTGAAATGTTTTTGTCCTGCTAGGGACTGCAGCACTTGAAGTTTTTCAAATGCAAACTGATATTGAAGTCATTGTTTTGCAGATTTTGCCATCTCTGTGGTGCAGATTTGACCGTTTGTGGTATGGTCACAATGGCAAACTGGATGGCACCAAGACCCATCAGCCGTTTTTGTGTCCTCTTGATCATGTTTTTGATGTACAAATCTCTCTTATTCCCTGAGTAGTGATTGCAATTATTAGATATTCTCCTCTCAAATCTCTCGACACACTTTTAGACAACTTGATATGAAGATGCTCGATATGTTCAGATGTAAGTGGAGAGATTTATGTTGGGTGTGCAGGCCTTGCAATATGTCCAAGTTCTGATCTGATTTGAGTTCATTGCAGATTGATCAGATGTTAGCAGAATTAGACAATTTGGAGTTTGGACCAGGGATTGGCTTCCGGGAGTATTCCTTTATTGAGAATCCTCTTCTGCCTCATGAGGTAAGTCTTGGAGTCTTGGGCTGCAAAACATTTTCATTCTTCCCATTGCTGCCAGTTTGTGAAAGAAACTCAGTACATTGGTTAATGTTTGATATTCACCACCAGCCACTGTTCATGCTCACTCAAAAGTAGACCAAAATTTGCTTAACCATCATGGCTGTTTCCCGTCATGAGATGGGTCTACCCTTTCATATTTGCAGGTGAAGACATCAGTGTTGAAGGTTGAGTTGTGCAATGAACACTCTAATGGGTGTAGTAGGCAAGCAATGAGTCCTTCAGCAGGGGTTCTCAAACTTCCAAAGAATAGTACAGAGTACCAGGCAAGCACTTACTTCCTACACATCCCTTATTGCTGATGAGGAACCACCATCAAATCCTGGGTTGCCCATACAACCTGGGATTATCTAGCTCTCCTTAAATTAGGACATGCACACATTTGAGGAGGGAATTTTTTATCTCCTTTTTGTAAGAGGAAAAGTATGACAAAATACTTTTATGTGGTATGTGCTGTGTGCAGCTCATAACAACATTTGATGCTTACAAAGATTACAAAATACTTCAATTTTCTACTGCAGAGGATGCATTTGGAGGCTTTTCGGATGTTGTATGCTACCTCTAACTCACAATTTGTTGAGAAAGTCAGTTCACTGTTTGGGAATAGTGCAGCATGTTTCTCTTAGAAAGTGCAATCAACAGGTGTGACTTCTTGTTTCTGATCAACTGTAGGCTGATAGATCAGTTCACAGGTGACAGAAACTGTCTAACCTTCAAAAGAATGCTCATCACCATGTGCAGGTGCGAGAAGCAAAATTCAAACAAAGAATCAAGATGTATACAGGGATATGGTGCTGTGTGTTGGATAAAACCCCAGGTCATATTTATTATGACATTTACTGGGATCTTAAACCCAATTGGAGACCACTCCCTCCTGCTACACCTGAAGATGACCATAAACCCCAGTAACTTATGTATAAGTACACAACCCAAAGTATGACCTAGATTTTTGCAGTTCAAAAGGAACCCCAATTTTGGAAACAATCTACACACCCAGATGAGTATCATTTGGATTACTTCAGAATGGCTGGGCTCTTTCTTGTTTAGGAACCAAAATGATAAGAGTTTATCAGCTCCAGTTTCATCACAAGCATCTGGAGTTGCAGAGACTTTCTCACACCAGAATTGATGTGACAAAATGTGTTGATTGTATTGTAATGCACAATTCTGCTATGGAAAACATACGTATAAAATGGTGCAGGCATTACCATATCTCTCACCTTTCATGCTGATCAAAACCCTTTTCATTATATGGAAGGTAATGCAACTCACTGCTTGTGCTTGAAAAGCCATCTATTCCCCCAAGTTCTAAACTTTGTTTTCTGAGGACAAATCATGGCTCAAGATTGTAAATGAAAATACAGATAGCTAATCTGGTAACACAGCCACTTGAAATTGGGTATATGAGAGTTTGATTTTCCACAAATGTAATGATTTTGTTGAATTTTTTAGCATTGTGGAAGAAGAGAGATTTAGAATGTTAGCAATGGGTTGAGTAGTGATGATAGATTAAGAGTTTCATTTTTTGAGTGCCAATGAAGAAGTCCTTATAATGATTTTGTTGTTTTTTTTAGCATTTTGGAAGAAGAGAGATTTAGAACGTTAGCAATGGGTTGAGTAGTCATGATAGATTAAGAGTTTCATTTTTTGAGTGCCAATGAAGGAGTCCTTGTAATCGTTTGTATAGTGCTAGCTTCTTGGCATGCATCTAGCATTCGTTTTGTATTCAAGACATAGCACAGAGATTGCTAGGAAGCCAAATGGTTATTCCCATCAGTGTTGTTGAGATTTCTCAACACGCATCTACTAGCATTGTTTTTATGATGATCCACCATTACAGAAAACTCCTCACATTGATATGAACAAAATTCTTTGATCTTGATGCCTCTTAATCAAGACCAAAGCAATTACAAGAAACAAGTGCTTCATCTTCAAAGCACACATAAAGTGCACAAACCACGGAAAAGCTGACATTGCAAATGGGAAATTTTCCTTTTCTTAAAACATTTTTAGGATATTGTCTAAAGTGCCAACACCCTCCAAGCTTATAATTTACTAGTTTGACCACATTTTACAATTTACACCAACTTGATGCAAATTTTAAATAGGTGATTTATTTGATTCAAAAATAGCATCAAAAGCTTCAAGAATTTAGATTTGTGCAAAGGAGAGCCCACTTCTCTACATACTAAAAGTTATCAAGTAGCTTATCTTCATTTTATCAAATCTACATTGTAGACTCATGTGTCTAATGTCAACCATAGAAGTTTATAGTTTGCTCCGAACATTATGATGGGACCTCCTTACAATTGGACTCCACCATACTATCATATTCATTCCATCAAGGTTGTGAATTGAATATGTGAAGCAATGACCACTACCTACTATATGCAAACAATTAGGGTTGATTCCATTTTTCAAGTAGCCAAAAAAAACGAGGATATGCTAGTCTAGAGGTGAATTGAACCCGCAAGTAGTTGCAAGGTAACCACATGAATCCCAAACATGTGGACTATGGTGTGATGATAGGGAGTCCCCTAAAATTGTTAATATACACAGATTTAATTCATTGTTGCTTCTAATGTTTATAGCATAACCTTGCAAGCCCAAAGATTCAAAACCTTACCATTAAGTCATGGATTACAAGGCCCCTAGCTATGGAATACAATTTGGAAATCCAAACGTCTACTCCACATCATAAACAACTACCACACATTGAGTTCATACCTTGGTGTGAACCTCTAAACTACAATACAACGGAAACTTCTTTCCAATAGTGACTAGTAGAACTTCCAACAAAGAAGACTTCAAGCTAATCCCCATATAGAGGACCCCACTTCCACATAAGACTCTTTATCCCTTCAAACCAATGACACAACCAATTCAAATAAGGAACACGTACATATTTTGTGCATGACCTTTATATATACTAACCTCTTGGTTCCACCATGGGTATATAAAAGAAATTCAACCTTCACACACAAGGTCAAGGTTGTCATTTTTTTTAATAAAAGAAAAATGACAAAGCTATACAAGAGATATACCATGAACAAGGCACAACAAAACTCAACATTAAATGGAATTTCCTTTTATGAAAGCCATTTTGCTCACAATCCCAAAGTGGCTATGAGGTGTGAAGTTTTTTTTTAACATGATGCTATATAATTTGTCAAGTCAAGGCATGTGCATATTTTGTCCCTTCACATTACATACTATTTTTTAATACAAGAAAAGGCTGGTAGTAGCAAATATCCATGCAAGGATGAGTTACATATGATTGCAATTTCCAACTCACATGTTTTCTTTTTTGTGTGTATGTGTGTGTATGTGTGTGTGTGTTTTAAGACACAGATCTGGCAAAACTGACCAGGTGGTGGAGATTCTTCTTTTTGTCCTCTTTAATATTATTATCATGTCCTATCTTTGAAGAAGAGCATTTTTTGGAACCACCCATTGTGTGCCCATTTTGAATGAGGAAGAATTGGCCATAGCAAACCAACACCCACCAAAAGCACGATGTAGGATGGATGATGTGTGGAAAGAAAACATTTTGTTCATTGTATTCTTGTCCTGTCGGGTTTAACCACACTAGTTAGCTATGCATTAACCATCCACATACCTAGAAATTACAAAAATGTATTATCAACTTACATTTCCTTACCTACTTACATACAATAGTACACCGTTTATAATTCCCTACTTAGAGCATCTCCAGCGGTGCTCAACATGCTACGGTGCATAAAAAATTTCACATCTGAGTTTAGTTATTTGTTTTCTTGCAACCCAACACATGAAAGTGAAACGAAGATAACAAATAGGTAGTGAACTACTAATAGCAAACCACTTGGACGAATCATTATGATGAGCCAATTGGAAACACTGGGCAACAGTCAGATCATATTTGTTACACTTTTTCTTCCGAAAGTGCACAGTATTGCTGCGCCTTTTACCTGGAACAGCAACCTGTTCAATTATGCTGAGCCAAAACCAATTTCCTGAGCTAAACCAGCACATATTGACAAACAGTTTGTCATCCAGACATAACTTTACTGACTTACACCGAGTGCTTTCCACCTTACAACTTACAACCCATGTCTGAATTTCAGCATGGGGTGGGGGGAAAATTCTTCTTTTAGTACAGAAATTTCAATTTGAAAACACTGGAGTCATTCACTCACTCCTATTTGATTGCTCTGGGCTCCTACTGGGCCCACTCACTGATAATTGGCAGTTTTTTTGTCAAAATATTTAATTATTTCAAAAAATTAGGTCTGGAGTCTGGACTCCAAAAGCCCCCAATTTGAGTACCTATTTTTGAATTTTGACCCATAAGAAAAATAAATAAATAATAACGTCCAGCTTTTAATTATTTTTCTATCTGTAGTGGTAAACAAATGGCAGGGAGTGTGTGATTTCACTCCCATTTAGGTTGGGGTTGGTGAGTTTTTTTTCTGACAAAATTTGCCTCTTTTTTGACAATTTGTTTTTTTGGGAAAAAATAAGTGTAAGTTTGATCCTTTTTTCTTTTAAAATTTTAAGAAAATTCAGGTGGAAATTTTCATAAATTTTTTGATCTCACAAAATTGAAAAAATTGAAAATTGGGTTGGAATTTCTTTGTAATGAAGTTTACTTTTGCCTTTATCTATCATAAGCTTTGCTTCTAAGACTTTTTTTTTTTTTCCAAGCTGGGACATGCAACTATTTTTTATTCTTTTGTGTTTGTTTCTTTAAACCTCTCACGTCTCCTCCTATCAATTTAGATGAGGTGCCTCCGAAGTTCTATTTTATTTTATTTTTACAACGAGCAAATTTAATTAGCCCATCACTCTAATGAAATGAAACTATGGAGGCTTCTCTAAGTAGAAGTTTCTATTTTGAAGCATTAGAGTTCCTTCCCTTTGGCCCAGGTATTATTATATATTGTAAAAGACGACGGGATGTTACATGAAGCCGCCCCTGAACCCGCCTGGTCCGTCATCCACCCCGTCGTCCATCTGTCCATCCATCCCATCGTGGTCTGTTGACTCCGACAGGGCGGAGAAAACAATGGATTTCGCCAGATTCTATTGTTCCCAGAAAATGAACTCAGCAAGTTCCAATTCGTTCAAAACCAGCAGCAGTTAAAATAGAAAACATTCCATCCAATTCCTGAAGCCGGACGGACAATGACGACAGACAGTAGCTAAATATAGAGGCCCTTGCACATGGCTGCCAGAAATTTACCTACCTACGTCGATACCTACCATAGAAAAAGATAAGTGAAGCCACTTGGGAGGTAGGAACACTGGACAGGATCTAAACCCTAATAGTGACACGGTAGGAAAATGGTGAGAAGGTGAAAGGTAGGTTTAGAGAGAACTCACTACCTACTTTTCGCCTTTTCAGGGAGTCAAGCTAAGGAGGTAGGAAAAAGAACCAGAGAGGGAGGCAGGCACGTAGGTAGGTAGGTAGGAAAGGGGTGGTTTTTGAGAGAAATAGTGAGAAGGTATGTAAGGTGGGTAGTGAGAAAGCAGGAAATGAGAAAGTAGGTACAAGAGCCTAGGAGGTAAAAAAAGAAGCACATAGGTAAGTAGGAAATTTGATAGGTAGGTGGGTTGATAGATAGATAGGTAAGTTGTGGTTTTGGAAAGGTAAGGGGTGGTTTTTGAGAGAAATAGTGAGAAGGTAGGTAAGGTGGGTAGTGAGAAAGCAGGAAATGAGAAAGTAGGTACAACAGCCTGGGAGGTAGGAAAAGAAGCACATAGGTAGGTAGGAAATTCGATAGGTAAGTGAGTCGATAGATAGGTAGGTAAGTTGTGGTTCTGGGAGAGAGTGAGATTTTTATTTCACTTGTGCATTAGGCACGGGGCTCACACTAGTATAGGTAAAAGGAAGACAACATTTGAAAAAGCATATGAGATAAAAGTGAAGTGCTATGGAGAACATGTTGGGAAACACATTGGGAACTTAAAGGGAACATAGTGGGAACACATTGAGAACACAGGAAAAATGAAAAAAATCTCTCCCACCCTTGCTCAACATCATGAGGAACATCATTGGGACCATATGGGGAACAGGACTGGGAACATGTCGATATGGATTTGCTACATTAGAAAAGCATCATATATATTTTCCAATTGTCTTTGAAATTCAGTGTTGTTTTAATAATAAAAAATGCCTTCATGTAAATTTTCCTCCAAAACTATTATTTTTCTCTCGAAAATATGGTGAAAATTTTCTTTTAAACCATAGAATTTGAGACAGAATATTTCCTTTTTAATGAACTTTAGGAATGAACCACACTGAAAACAAAAACTGATTCTTACCCACTTAGCATTAGGGTTTAGGGTTTAGGGTTTTAGTCCCTAAACCCTAAACCCACCTAGCCTAGGAAGAAAGAGAATTTTGTTGGTGACTTGGGTTAGAGCATATCCATGGGCAGCAGTTTAATGACACCTGTACATATTAGTGTGGATGAATACAGCTGCGTTAAATTCCCTAGTGTGAAACGGACTTTGAAAGCGTGAATAGGATACAATGGTCTCCAAAAAGTGCCAGTTCCAAAGGCCATTTTTGTTTTTGATTGGTCAGTTGCCACTATTGGCTAAAAGTGTTGCCTAGGTGGCAATTGAATCCATAGCATCATACCTTAGGTAGCTTCGACACCAAAGGTATCCGTCAAATAATTATACTAATTTTAAAATAAAAATTTCATTTCAACAAAAGATTAAAAATTAAAAATACATAAAAATTGAATATTTTTCTTCACAAATTTTTAAAAAAATTATGGAATTTTCTTTTTTTTGGAAATTTCCAACATTTTTGAAAATAATATAATAATTAGTGTAATCGAAGCTGCCAAGGTAAGTAGTGAGTAATAGGGTTAATCTTTTTAGTTTTTTAGTGTTTCAATTGTGCATGTTTATTGGGTGGATTGGTGGGTGGGGGAGGACTATTAAGCGTAATTAACACTCTATGACGGGATGTGTTAAACACGACAAGAGAGGCCCAAATAAGAGGTGTGGGTGGAGATGCTTCTTCATCTGAAGCTTCGGTCGGAGCCATGTAATCAATCATGCCCGTCGTAAGCTATCTATAGTGTTTTTTTGAACAAAAAAAAAACTTATTAAAGTAGTTGAGTCTGTTGCATGTGTTGAGAGTCCAAATTGCTGGCTGATGATGTTTTTCCTTAAGAATTGTTTTAAAAAATTCCTTCCAAAATTTCCTAGTGTATTATTATACACGGTGTGCCTTATTTATATGAATATTTTCCTCATAAAAGGTTGTCGGGTACTTTGAAAAACCAAAATTGTCACACATGCAAACATTTCATTTCCAAAATATCCTTCCTCTCCTTTTTTTTTTTCTTTTTTTTCCCCCACGATACGCCCCGATGGACATCGCAACAAAAAAATGAACAAAAATAAAATAAAATTCTGCGAGGGTGCCTTTGTACTCGGTAATGCCCTTGGAGCAGGGCAATCTCGATATAAGTACCCCTCGGCTCTGCCCGGGAGGCACTTAGTTCAAGAATGCAGAGCGGAGGGGTACTTATTTGAGGAGGAATGCCCTACTCCTTGGGCACTACCCTACACTTTTTTCTGCCTTTAAAATTTTTATTTAAAAAAAAAAAACTATTTTCTCCTCTCGTATAGCAGTAAAAGACCAACACATTACACATAAACCCAATTAAATCAATCTTTAAATTTAGTAGAAGAAAATAGGCATAATATATTTTAAAATTTCATATGACATGTGTAATTGCATAAAATAAGTTGCCAAAAATCATTTTTTTTAATCATGATGTAATAAAATTTTAAGTAATTGTTCAATTTCATGATGGCAGGTAGCTTGAAAAAAAAAACAAAACAAAAGCTTTAAAAATACTCTACTAGACATAGATTCTCTTAAACTCATGGTTTAGGGTTTAGGGTTTATGGAGTAGGTACCCCGAGTTCATGTCAGATTTTATGCATGTTTTAATTAAAATTTTCCTTGTTGATACTTTGAGTATGTGTAATAATATATATATTTATATATGTATATTTCCTTTCCTTCCTTTTTTTTTACATCAAAACTGAAAACCTCATCTTTTTAGCTAACTTCACCTACTTGCCTTGAAATTGTGGAATTTTTTAAATTTTACACTCCCGGTGTGGAAAACTAAGAAAAAAAGAAGTGAGGTGTCAAAATTTCTAGACACTTCAAAAATAATTGTTTCAACACTTGGGTGCTGAAATTGTTTTTCTTATTTAAAAAGTTATTGAATAATTATTTTGAAAAATTTAAATAAATTTCATAATAAATAAAATTTTGAAAAAAGAAAACCAGGGTGATTTCAAAGATCATGACAGCACAAAAAAAATGGCAAGTTTTTTCATTTTTCAACTAAAAAATAAAATGACAAACACATGTTTAAAGAGAAGGCAATTTTTAGGCTAAATAAATGATATAGTAGGCCTAACCATCAATCTTACATATAATTTCGCTTGTTGCGTGTGTGCGTGCGTCTGTCGAGGTGTTGAAACCCAGTGTCCGTTTATCGAAGTCTTGAAACCCAAGTCCTGAGAGTCAAATATCGAAGTCCTGAAACTCAGGTCCTGAGAGCCAAATATCGAGGTCCTGAAACCCAAGTCCTGAAAGTATATATTCAGGTAGTTTGTGCGTGCATCTGTCTGACACGACAATTTTGCATTTTAATTCATCGGCAAAATTGGCCTCTGCAATTTTTATGGCAGAACCGGTGGCAATGATCACGAGGCGGGTTGTTACATTTTCTATGGTAGAATCGGTGGCGGTCTGGTAAGTATATATTTCCACCTTCTCCTTCTTTTTTTGTCGCCTATCCTCTGAATGATGATCCTCCATTCTGTCTGAAGTTTTTACCTTTTTGAAATTACCTTCCATTACTTAATTTACCTAAGTTACTTTCTACTGAGCAGCTTTTGCATGTGCTCAAATGCTATTACCTACCTTTCGTTTCTCTTTGTTTCTATTATCAACGTGTCTGTCATGTCGTAAGTATATTATACGAAATGAAGGTATGTAAATATTTACCCACCTACCTACTTACCTACGTGACCGTCGATTTTTAATTTACATTCGTCCGTGTTGGGCATCCTTGCCTGCCCTGGAACCAAATTTTATCTTTTTTTGGGGGGGGGGGGAAGGGGGGGTAGAAAACGGGCACCAACACCTTCATAGGTACACCAAAAACCGGGTAGAAACCTATTTGAACATTAATTTCTGGGCAGTGTGGGAGGCAAATTTTCCCAATCGGTCAGCTTAGAAAACTTACAGCTGCTGCTCGTGTATGTGAAGGCACTATGAACAACCATGTCTGCCTTTTAGGCATTAAAGGGGAGGCTTATCTGGCAAGCAAGCCAAGTCATTTTTATTTTTTTATAAAGCTGCCCAAAATGTCCGGTCAAAGCTAAGACCCCGCAAATATGAACTATGGACTTGGCACAAGCACGGGCACGGGCAAGCTGGGCACAGGCGGATTGTGTCCAAACGTCACAGGTACCCACTAGTAAATATTGAAGAAACAAAGGAAGTAAATAGGTGACCTGAAAGAACGATAAAGGGTAATATTTAGTCCCTTTAAATAGTTGAATTTTAAAATTTTCCTTATGATTTCCTTCATGCAAAAGAGAAGGGGATAAATCAAAACTGCTTTCTGAAGAATTTTCACCAGTAAAATTAAAAGGTGGAGTTTAGGTTTTTTTTTTTCCCCCCCTAGTGTTTTGTGCATTTCAAAACCATATATTATTTCCAAATTACTAGAATCTACTTAAAAACTAATTATTCATTTTAGTACTTAATTCAGCTTGCATTGCACTTCTAAGTACAAATTTTTAAAAAGTTGAAACATGAAAGATCTTGCTTGCATCACATCTTTGGTGCAGCCTGCTGCTGCATCCCTGCACTCAAGCTATGATCTGAAGCTGTGTGCAATTCTAGGGGATCAAGCCTCTCTGCAGATGAATTGCACAAGTCTGGCGTGTGTGTGTGATCGATCGATCACGCAACCAAGAACCAATCCCGCACTAATCCCACAATGCAGCAGCAGCAGCTGATGGACACAAGTGACAGGAGTGCAACAACCCCAGGACATTTTTGAACAGAGAGTAGTAGTAGGCTAGTCCAGCGGTTTTGTCACAACCTCCAACTTGTTGAACTCATGATCAGTACCAGATATTTGCAACACTAGTTTAGACTCTCGATTGATTGTGCACTGTTCCTCCTCCTCCTCCTCCTCCTCCTCCTCTTCTTCTTCTTCTTCTTCCTAAAAGCTGCAGATTAGCAGTGTTCTTGCAGATACTAGAGTCTGCAGATTAGCAGTGTTCAGCTTGCAGATACTAGAGTCTGCAGATCATCAGTGTTCTTGCAGATACTGGAGTCTGAAAGTACAACAAAAGTATACATACTTCTAACCATGTACAGTTCAAAAATGATATGGAAAAAAGCTTTGTCAGATTTCATAATTAGTCAGGGCTCTTGGGTTCAGAGCAGGTCCATCCGCAACAACAACCCGTATAATGGCATGCAAACGGTAATTTCATGTTTGGATCGTTGTTGGTATGGTATATACTATAAAAGTAGAGTTTTCCGTAACGTCACGAAAACACCGCACCAGAACCCTGAGTTTGGTCCAAAACCGGGTGAGATTTGTATAAAACCTGTTAAAAAAACAGACATTGCCTTCAAAGGGGAAGAGGGTGAAACTCAGAAATGCACCAATTTTTTTGTGCCAAACTGAGTTTTTTCATCTGGTTTTGATGCCCTCTTTTCCTTTTTCATGGGCGCCTCCACCAGTTGCCACGTATTATTTTCACTGCTCCTATATGTACAACTACTATAATCACCTCGAACCTCATGCATTATTAAATGCTGAGTTTCAGCATTTCATACCCAGATTTAGTAAAACTTCCTTACTTTGCAGACCTCACTCAAAGAGAAGAAATGGGGGGGGTGAAAAGAGGCCCAAACACAAGGTGAAGACAGGGTGACTTTAAGGAAAACTCTACTATATGGGCCATGCAGTGGTGTCAAGTATCAACACTGGTAGCAATGACCCTACCAATCTGGTACAAAGCTGAGGCAAAATCAGCCTTGTACAAGTTTTTTTATCCCAATCTCAATACCAGTGTTGGGTGGGTATTTCAAATTGTGCTGGGTATCACAATTTGAACATTGCAAGGCATCCTATTATCTGATACCCCAATTGATTGACATCACAAGGTATGTCGGTTCTTTCTTATTTGAGAACCAGGCATTGAGAACCAAATAAGGCATATACCCATTCCAAAAGTGAGACCCGAGTGAGATAAACAATTTTACCCATGTACGGTTCTCATGATAAGCATTAGACCAAGCGTTTAGAACTCAAAGGATTTCCTGATGGCGTCGTGTCTAGCCATTATCTTCTATTTGGTGAAGAATAAAAGGAGCCACAAGCTTCTCCTCTCTCATTTTCTTTTTGGCTTGTTGCTTAGTTGTTACTTCACTATCTTTTGTGCTTTTTTTTTTTTGTTTTCTTTTTTGTGGTAGGTCGTGGATTATTGGTGGGTTCTTCTTCTTGTTTCTGAATCTCCTTGCTCTTTTCATTTACGTCCTCTCTTTTTTTTCTCCTCTTTGCATGCATTGTCATGTCATATTGTAGCACTAATTGTGCATCACCGACCTATGTGTTGTGTTGCCTACTTGCCATCATCACTTTGTTTGCTCGTACTTTGCATGCATGTACATCTCCCACATGCTTCATTTCTCAACATCATCTACTTGTTTTGCTTTGCTATTCACTAATTGTTTGCATGCTTGTTTATGATGCTTTGTTATTATTTCACTAGTTACTTGTGTTGTGACTACTTGTTTCATTGTCATTTTTTTTCTTTAGATGTCTACTACTTACCTATTTTTATTCACCTATTTATCTTTTTTGTTATTCTTATTTTTGTTGTGTGTGTTTGTTTCAAGTTCAACCTCACTTGGTACTATTGTTGCCCTTTGTGTAGGTGTGGGAACATGGAACTACCAAAGCTTCAAACCATCCTTTTGTCTAGTAAGCCCTTTTTTAGTTAGTTAGTTTTATTTATTTTTTTCATTTTTTTATTCATTTATTGTTTGTTGGCATTGTTTGTTTTTTTGTTTGTATATTTATGATTTTTTTTTTTGGTGGTTGTATATATTTCTTTGTTTACTTAAGCAAGTTTTTATATGTATTTCTTTTTTTAGTTTTTTAAAAATAATAATAATTTATTTACTAATGAGAAAAATGAGTGAAAATTTGTGTTTATTTTTAACCCCTAATCTTGAAATTATAAACCTTAAACCCTTGTATTGTAATTGCTAGTATTTTTAATTTGCATTGGGGGAGGGGAGATGGGAATTGTTTAGTTTCCTCCATTCTCTTGGTAGATCTTCTTGTGAAGATTGCCAATGGATTAGTCCTTTACAAATGAAAATAGAATTAATGATAATAAAGCATGTGAAATTTTCATGAATGATGTAATTATGAAAGAAATGTGGAAAAATTCTAAAGATAGTCCCAATGTGCAAATTTAAAAAATTAAAAATTTAGAAAATGGAAAAGATCATGAAAATGAATTTAAAGAAGTTGCATGCATATAATATTTTCATTTGTTGAAAAAAGGCAAGGTGTTACCATTGTTCAAGAATATGATATGAAGTTTTTGTACCCTATGTTAGTGAAATGCCATAAAAATTTGCATCCCTTGATTGATTGAGTCTAAATGAACGTTCTTGACCATGGTGTCTTTGATTAGGATTGCACTTTGGATATCTTTGAGCAAATTGCAAATGCTAATTGCAAGAGCTTGTCCACAAAGAATTATTGATTTAAAAAAATACCAAATGAATGTGAAAGGCATCAAATTTGTTTTTGCCAATGGTGGGAAAAACTTGAATCATTATTTCCTTGACTACCAAATTTAAAACATTGTCAAATCATAAATTGGAATGAAACAATTTTTTTCCTTCATTGGAATATTTCTTAATCTTGGTTATAAACTAAAAATTCAATAATAGGGCCAAAAAAATTTATGGGTCAAAATACCATGTAGCCAATGTATAATACATTTTTTTCAATTGCAATTCTATTTTAACATGAATTTCTCTTGGATGCTATAATCCTTGTTACATCTAATGCAAGTTGCCAACAATGGATACATAACAAACAATTAAAACTAGTTGCCAACACTACCTCCAAGCACCCACATGCTTTGCCAAGTAGGTGACCTTCAAAAAATGAAAGATAAAATGTGACTAGAACCCAATGAAGAAATCTGGCTATTTTTCAATATATATATATATATATATATGCTAATTTAATGAATAGAAAACCAAGAAAACAAGTAGTTTTAGCCATTTTTATTTTTATTTTTTTGTCCAAGTAGCTAAGTTTAGCCAGAAAAAATGTGAGTACTAAAAACCAAACCATTAAGGTGAAGATTGTGGAATAGAAAAAAAAAAGAGGCCATTACGACTGGCCACTACCTTACGTGATGGAATATTCTCATAACCAGGGGTATGATATGTGTGGTTTTGGGTATATTCTTATGTCCCAGGTTACAAGGAATATTCTCAAATCTTGGACTTCAACCAGTTGGGATAGAATATTTGAGTTACCATGGGTCAATGACCTAAGGTTAACAAGAATATTCTATACCCAAATGAGTGACTAGTGGTGAATACCTAGTGTCGGTCGGCTCCAGTTTTAGTTTTGATTCTTGGTCCGGGTACCCTAACCGGGTTATCGGGTACCTAGACCACTGGTTAAAAAAAATTTGAATTAGGAACCAATAAAGTGAATATTGAAATTATATTATATTATATTATATTCACTAATTAGTAATATTAAATTTAATTATAATAATTAATAATTAATAATTAAAAAAAATTTGTGGGAAATATGCACAAAAGTTGTAATACTTTGAGGGAAAAAAAGGGTTGGGGGGGTTAGAAGTCGCCATATTTAGACAATGAGTCCCTAGAGTGCCCGTCTGCCCGCCGTCTTTCCTGCCCGCTGCCCAAGTTCTTTTCTTTCCACTGCCCTCCAGCCTGCCCGCTGCCCTGCCGCATGCGCACTTACTTCCTTTCTTTCCTCCTTCCTTCCTTCGTTCCTCTGTCTCTCGTCGCTGCCGTTGCTGCTGTGCGGCGCGTTTGTTGCAGCAGTGTCCTCGATCTGTGTGCACATCTGAGGAGGAGGCGGAGCATCATCGTCGGCATGCGATGGTCGATGATGCAATTGATCTGATCCCGAAACCCAAGTCACCCATTTCACTCACAGCTTTACGTCCGCGTTCCTTTCAATCAATATTCTTTCTGGGGTGTCTGTCTGGAAGTACGAGCAGCGGCTATGGCCTGTTGCTTTACAGCTTTTCCTGCCTGTCTACTATCTGTCTCTCTACTGTCGAGGACTCTCCTCCTCGTTGATTGTGCGGATCCAATAAGCCCAGCAGCATCATCAGGAGCCAGTAGCCTGCAGATGCTGTTGATTGTTGCAGTTGACTCTGCAATATTGATCGCAGCATGCAGTTTCCCCAAGTACTTTACAACATCATGTATTTAAGCCGAAGTACTTCCCATTGGAGCAGGATCTCATTACTGCTCAGCTGACCCATCACACAGGTCAGAATCCAGATTGGTCAGACTCGACTGTTGAGAAACCCAAAAGAAATAGAAGAAAAGGGAAAAAAATAAAAGAACAAATCATCGAAGAAGAAAAAGTTTTCTAGCTCTCCATCATTGGAGAGAGAGAGAGAGAGAGAGAGAAAGTAAGTAGAGCCTCTAGTACCACCAACCTCTAGTACCGTGGGAGGAGGAGCAGCAGTCTATAAGGATCCCGACATTCCAGGAGGAGCCTCATGATCAGTTGTGTTCTCCCAGGAGAAAAACGTGTCCTACGTGATCGAGATTCGAGTATCTCTAGTGCTGTTTTCTGGGAATTTGGAGAATGGGTGCTAGCTTTCTTTTGTTGGGGAAGAGGAGAAACAAACTGTTGGTTGTTTTTTGTTTAGAAAATTTCCTTTAGTTCACCGTCAACGGCTCTTTTCCCAACTGGGGTTTTCTAGATCAGGATTTGAAGCTGGCGACTACCAACAAGCTTCTGCCCGATGATCAGGAGAGACTGCTTGCTTCGAGAAATATGATAGTGTTTTGATAGACATTCTCGAGAGGTGGTGGGAAGAAAATATGGATCAGGTGCCACCAGCAGCTTCAATAGCAGCAACTGCTGTAGAGGCCAGCAGTAGTAAGGCGGCAGCAGCAGCAGCAGCAGGCAATGATGATGAAGCTGATAAAGCAGGAGCAGGAGGAGGAGGAAAAACAACAGCTGTGATGGAGCCTCAGCCATTCTTCCCCTTCATGCTGCATGTGGGAGGAGTGCTGATCCTCAGTTGGCTAGCATCTGCCTTCTCCATCAATTCCATCCTCATTCTGGTCATCGGCTTCATCTACTTGTATCATGTAGGTCTAATAGTTTGTGCTGTAATTCCAAAACCCTATTTTCTTTTCTCTTGGCTTTTCTTGACATGCATGTATGAATCCATCTTACTTGTTGCATTAAGGACCAGCTTCACCATTGATCATCCTTTCCTCCAAGCAAACCTTGGAATACATACTTGTTGCAAGCAAGACCTTTCATGTGCGCCTTCACCATTGATCCTTTCCAAGGAAACCTATGAGTACTTAGTTCTTGGGAGCTTCACTATTTGATGCTTTCCAAGGAAACCTGTGCAAACAATTTTTTATTCTTACCCACAAAACGAGCTTGCAAGGAAGCTTGAAAGTGCTTACAACATGTTGATGATCTATGTGTTTGAAAATCAAACCAATACATGGAAACAGTGGGAAGGAAAGAAATGGAGTCTATCTGTGTCTTTGAATGTTTGGTACCTTCAAAGTGTTTTCTTTGTGGAGTTTTTTGATGTTGCAGTCTCATTAGATATGATTTTTGAAATTGATGCAGGTAGAGAAGCATGGACGAGAGAGAGAACATCGATGGATACGCCATCAAGAAAGACGAAAGGCACACATTGCAGGGGTAAAAATGCAAAAATCTCTTTACTGACCCAGAAATTCTATTCTTCTGAAGTTGACCATTACTGAATAAGAAATACAGAAAAAAACAGAATGCACAACTAGTGCATCATCACTGCTGATCTTTCTCAATTCTGATCCTCTATAAAAGAAATGCAGAGATGAGATTCTGATACAACACATTGTAGCTGAAAAACAGAGAAGCAAATCCCAGCGTTAAGTTTTCTTTCAGCAGGACTGATGTTGTTGTTACCATTGGGTTCAAAGAGTTTGAATACTGACTAACACTGTCATGTTCCAAATCCTTTGTGCAGCTTGGTGATGGAGAAACCGTGCGCTGGTTAAATCAAACCCTAATGAGCATGTGGCCTGTGTGCCTGGAGTCCTTTGTTTCTCAACAGTTCTTCCTGCCCATAGTCCCATGGTTTCTGGATATGTACAAGCCCAAGTCTGTGGTAAATGACCGATCAGAATCTTGCACCCCAGTGTTTTAAACAATGACCTGAATTTATGCCCATTGTTTGTCACTGTATCTGCTTTCAGCTTGCAAATACTGATTTCGAAGCTTGATTTATTATGAGTTTTCATCAGGGCATAGTACCAATTGACCATTTTGGGTGGCTGATGAGGCAAGTTTGGGGATATGGGTAGAGTGAAGTTTTGTTGCAGAAACTTCATTTGGGAAACCGAGCACCAGTATTCACATTAATACGTGCATTGGATCAGCACAGTGATGGCGATCACTTGGTACTACTACTCTTCTTTTCTATCCCATTTCTCCTCTTTCAGAAAATCCAACAAGTTTGAGCTGAATGAATGAATGAATGAATGAATTTGCCCTTGTCATCCCCAAAAGAAAGGAAAAAGAAAATAGAGCATGAATTGGACATAAACTGAACCCTAGTGATGGGTTGTGCAGGTGATGGAAGCAGCAATGGAGTTTGCATCTGGGGATGACATGAGTGCTGAGATGTCAGTGGCATTATTACCCCGTCGTTTTGGTGGGTTTCGCACCACTTTCTACATCTCAAAGTTACACATAGAGGGAAAGGTAATTCTTCCATAAATCTTCCCTGTGGGCAACTCAACTAGTTCATCTTCTTTCCTATGCCTTCAAGTGTGACATTCTGTCTGTGAGAATTAGGATGTCTATCTCATATCCTATTGGATTATAAGTTTGATGTTGGATTCCTGAGATTGGGTTTGGTTGTAACTTGTAGGTCAAAATAGCAGTGAAGTTTGCGAATGGCTGGCCAGTTATTGGGCGCATCCGCTTCTGCTTTGCACATCCACCTTATGTCCAAATGACAGCCCGTCCAATGTACAAAGGAATGATGGATGTTACCTACATTCCAGGTGCTGCAGGCTGGCTGGTAATAAATATCACACTCTTGTCTTCCCAAACTCATCAATTTTACTGGGTTTTGTAGCAGATGTGTTAATTAGAAATTTATATATCAGTTGTTGCAGATAATTCATGTTACCTACATTCTGGGTGTAAATGCACAGCATTTGTAGATATTTCTTTAAAATGGATGGATTGGGTATTTCTTTCACAGGAAGCAACGCTGGTGAGTGCACTGGAGCAGTCTCTAGTGGAAGTGAGTGCACTCCTCCAGGATCTGTCTTTGTGTTCACTCCTACTACCTATATGAGCTTAAGGTTCAGATCATTTAAGTTTGTCCTTGAGTGATCTGCAGGTCTGAAGTAGAGAATTTGGCTTGTGTGCAGCCAAATATGCTTGTGGTGGATGTGGAAAAGCTTGCTGCAAACAATGTGATGTTGCCAAACTTTGTACCTGAGCGAAGTACAGTGCCTCTGACCGCATCTGTAGACAACAAGCAGTCCACTTCAATAGCAATTGTGCACATCGAAATCTTCAGTGCAAAACAACTACGAGCTGCAGACAGGAATGGTATGTAAAAGACTTTATGTGCATATGCCCCTGTTAAGATCAAGCTTTGCTTTGGTACAATTTGATCATTACTCTACAGGTGGAGTAGCCATGCCAGAAAATGGTGTTGACAAATGGGAAATGCATCATGTCAGCTGATTTGTTGTGCGAAACTTGGGTTCTGATTTACCATGGTGCTTGTTTGGTTGGTTGTTGTTGTTGTCGGTTGTTGTTGTTGCAGGATTATCTGATCCTTTTGTAGCAATTTCACTTGGGTCAAGTTCCAGAAAAACAACAGTGAAGAAGAAAACCCTAAACCCGACTTGGAATGAGAAGTTTCAGTTGCCAATCTCATCATGGGATCTTCCCAACATCCTCATCTTGCGTGTCCGTGACAAGGATATAGTTTTTCATGATGAGCTTGGGTACACATCTCTCTCTCTCTCACTCATGTTAAGTGTTACTTTTGTTTTTCATTTTCTGTGCCATAATCAGTTATTGTTTTCTATTGCATTGTAAACATCTTGGCTACTGGATTGCATTTCCTATTGTAGTATCTTCACTTGATTTGGAACTTTGATACTGTGATATTGTACATCTCACCTGGAATCACACTAACTGATCCTTGTGTGTGGTGGACTGGGCTTTATCCGACTGGGTACTTAGGTCGTGCACAGTTTGTGTCAGCGATTATCAAGATGGCGAATGGCATGAAGAGAATCTTGCTCTTGAAGTGAAACTCAAACGCGAAATTAAGAAAGTAGGCCAGCTACACTTCCGAATCATGGTAGAGAAAAGTGCAACTTTGGAACCATTTGAAGACAATCAAAGCAGTGTCACTGGTTCACTGGTAAGTCATCAGTTTTTTCTTCTCATTTAAAGGATCCACAGAAAAACCCATCACCCCTCTGTTTTTTCATGAGCTTGTTCTTCCCAAACTCTCTGACTCTTCTATCATATCTTTTGTTTCTGTATTTTCCTCATGCGGTGGGTTTTGTTGTCTTCAGCGGGGATCTCAAGAACTGTGCACGAGTGGAAACAACACCATTTCCACTGAATTATCACCACCCTCAACTGATACATTCATCAAGAGACTGAAAAATGATCAAGCATCTGTGAACAATGCATCTGGTGATCAGAAGCAAAAGGGTAAGATTTCTCACAGTCGGTCTTCTTCAGCTGGTGGTGGTTATACTGAAACACAAACAATTGTTGTACCGGATGTTGCACAACAACAGCAGCAACCACGTCAAGGAGAAGTTAGTGAAATCATTGATGTGCCAATTGGACCACGCGGTGCATTCACCATTCTTCATCCAGGCAAAGCATCTCCAAGAAAATGGCCCATTCAGAAATCAGCGAGTATGCGAAGAGGAGGAAGCTCACAGGAGAAAGTGAAATACGAGGGACCGGAAGTAGTACGAAAATCGGGTCTTTTGAAGATATTTCACCGGAGGAAAGGGAGTACTGGTGGTGGAGGTTCTCAAGAGAGCATCCCAGCAATTGAGAAGGAGAGTGATCAATCCTTTCCATGTAGTAGTGTGGAGCACTCCAGGGAGCTACTACCTCCACATCCCCCTGAGCACAATGGAACTGTGAGGCTGATCCTGGAACCCAACACTGTTCACTCGATTGCACCAGATGAGCCCCCAGAGATGAATATTCACCCTCAAACTCTGACACCCATTTTGAGCAATCAGAAATGTGATGTGGATCAAGAGGAGGATCATGAGGATGAGGATGAGGATGACGAGACTTGGACTCCTGAGCAGACTCCAAACAGCATCGAATTCACACCTGGACAATATGAGGTCGACAATTCTGATTCTCAAACCAATGGGACACCGCCTGTCAAGAGCAAGAGACGTGGGTGGCTAGGGAAGATGACCAAGATACGCCTAAAGCGAAAACCAAAAACCCACTTGGACATTAACAACAACAACAACAACAAAGACATTGTGAATTCACCAGAGCTGTCGTATTCAGATGAGTTCGGGGATAGGGAACTGAATTACAACAATTCAATATTTGCTGATGAGGATGAACCACCGATCCATGAGGATGAGAAGAAGATCATCAATAGTTCACAGTCCCAACGAGGATCATCACTGCGCAGCATCTCAGAAAAAACCTTGGCAAAACTGGGTCTTGGTCCTAAGAAGCCCTCACAAACGCAAAGCTCAACTTGATAATGCCACCTAGCTGTTGTACCATACACACACACACACACACCCCCATATATGTATGTATGCTTAGTGCACACCTTCAGAGTGGGTTTTTGAAGGTGCATCAATTTTTGCTTCTGAGCTTTCATTCCCTGGATCTCTGCTCAAAGCAACCATCAAAGCCAACTTCTTAATTTGTCTATTCTATTTGTCATGGTATTTCTGAGCTCCACAGCTGCAAAACAGGGGCTTTGCTTGCTCTACTCCCATTGCTGATTTAGGGTTTAGGGTTTTAAGGGTCAATATGTTTATGGTATGTAGGTTTATGGTCAGGGTTTAGGGTTTAAGGGCCCAATGAGTTTATTTGTAGGGTCAGGGTTGAAGTTGCTTGGTTTAAAATTGGCTCAATTACAAAGGGCCAGTGCTTAATGCGCTAATTTGTGCACCGATTTTTAAGTAGCTTGTTCTTTTGAGGATCTTACGATTTGTTACTTGGGAGACTGGACTGGTTAAGGATCATGAATGGTTTGAAGTATTTGTTACTTACAGAGGCCCTTGCTTCTTAGTTGGATTGGGAACTGAAATGCAAAAGTTGGAGATGGTTTAGATATGGCAAATTTTGAACTTTTCCGGCACTTGTGCCAATATAAATCATCACTTGTGACACAGGGTATAGAAGGTATTCTTATTATGAGGAGGGAATTTGTTCAAAGGACCTTGTTCAAAGTGACTTGTTAAGTTGAAATTCATTTCTTTAGTATGATGAGAATGGAGATGTAGTCTGAATATCACAAGCTTTGAATATGAATCTCACCCTTATCAAACACCCAGTGAGAAGAACCATTTGGTCCAATATTAGTTTGATAAAAGCTGATACCGTACTTGTATCAAATTCACACATGTTTCATCCACATGGGTAGTCTCCAAACCCTAAACCCCTTTTGCTTTGCACTTTTGAACTATGAACATTGCTTTTGCTACAAGGTTGTTCTCTACTTTTGCCAAGTGCATTATTGTAATGGGAACAACATGAAAGCAAGAGCCCCTTAAATGCAAGTAGATATAGATCCTACTTTTATAAAAGTAGGTGCAAATAGATTAAAAATTAATTTGAGTGGGAATCCTTTTTTAAAAGTATATCATAGACTTTATGACAACATGCAATTTATAAAATTATGTAATTCCCCTTTGGAATGAAAGTAGGTTTTGACATGGATTCCACATACGTATTCAAATGGGACATATTACCTTCATAAGTGGAGCTACATTGTTGTTGTAGGATGGATTTTAAATTTATTATCATTAATTATAGAATTTTCACCCCCCAATAACAATGGTATATGAAACCTAGGTGTATGCATGTGAATTTGCTTCCAAGAAAAGAGTCTAGGTATGAATATGTACACTAGTATAATTTGGATGGACCTTATCAAGGAATCACAAAATATTTCAAATGTGCTCCAATCCTATACCCAAGAGGGTAGGGGCTTCACATATCAAGGTACATGGTATTTATAAGTGTTGGTAGGTTCAAGGTACTCAAGAGGTTCTTTGGTAAGGTCCATGTCAAGTTTAACTCTCACTTGGAGTGGAGGTTCACAATTTTGTTATAACCAAAATTAGAACTGAAATTAGATTTGGATGTTGGAACTAGCCTCTTGCTTGCCTCTTGCTCATAGTGCAAATAAGACTTGGATTAGGCTACTCTCTTCTTTTGAAAAAGTTAGGTTTTAAAACTATTTCGTTGTATTTATTCTTTTTAAATGCCAAAGTAATGCTTTATTTTTTAAGCTTGAGTTTTTGGTTTTAATTGGTTGCACATAATTAATATCATGGAATCATTTGTCTTGGGCTTTGTGGATTATTTGAACAAAAAAGATTCACACAATTTTTAGTTTTAGTTGTGCTTAACGTAAATAAAATTTAACTCTGTTTTAACTTGATTGGGCTCCAAATGCTTTGGGAAAATTTCGGCGTTACATGTCTTACAAAATTAAAAAACCATGTAAAAAACTACATTAGAGGTTTTATCAAATGAAAAAAAACCAAGAATTCAACGACATTGGCCCCCAACCTATAGAATAAACCAACATTCGTTCAAATCAATGTTAGCCGATTCTACAATTTTTAAAGACAACCTTTCGTTCTAGTCTTGACCATTCAATTTTTGTTGGAGGTTTTTTGAAGTGTGGGTTTGTTTTCAAATTTTTAAATGTTTAAACCATGTGATTCTAATTTTGGCCCATTTTTTCAAATTCAAGAACCTCTAATCTCAATTTCATATTTGAATGTGGCTCCATGTATTCAATACACACATTGCAATGCTAGAAATTGCATAACCACAAAGTTTTACAACAAATTAAAGTTTGGGTTTAAATAGGTCTAAAGTTTTACAATTAAAATTAAAATTTACCCACGAAGATTTATCTATTTACTAACTTTAAAAAAAAGTTCAACTTGGTTTATTTGAAAAACTTGGGTTCAAGACTTGTTCTAAATTTAATGTCAAATCTAGCAAAAGACTAGTTCCAAAATTCCAAAATTTGGTTATTGTGACAATTCTTTGTTGATGTTTATTCATTGCTTACCAATGTTGTATCAAACTAATGTTGGCTAGTTTTGGGTTTTTAGTCTAGTAGGTTCAAATCCAATTTTAATGACCACATCACAAACTTTTCATCCCACGATTTGATAAGGAAAATCATGCAAATTTTGTTTTTTCATAAGTTTGTGTTTTTTGCATTGTGCGAATTTTGAACAAACATATGAAACCAATAAATTTGTGATGAAACACTTATGGGTTTAACTTGGACCCAAACTTGATCAAGATTTGAAATTG
Source organism: Sphagnum tenellum (assembly GCA_963921925.1). Lineage (NCBI taxonomy): Eukaryota > Viridiplantae > Streptophyta > Sphagnopsida > Sphagnales > Sphagnaceae > Sphagnum > Sphagnum tenellum. Next base: position 19,548,865 of record OY998149.1, on the reverse strand, counting down.
ATGGGTTTAACTTGGACCTAAACTCAACCAAGATTAGAAATGGATGGGTCTACTTGAACTTAGACCCAAGTCAATGTGGGGCTAAACATAGCCTAGTGGGTCTTACACCATGTTTGCGTGGGTTTGGTTTGTAGGTATGCAATCTAAGTAAATAAAAAAAGAAAATATTTTTCCAAGTTTGAACTTGCCACTACTTTGGTGACAATGACTATCTTAACCATTTGACTAGATTCATTTTTTTTATAGAAATTGATTTATGCTCATTTTATATTTAAATATGAATGCCAAACTTTTGCAACATTTTCAAGATGGGGTTGCCAAACCCTTTTACTTAAGAATCATTAGATTTTTTTCCCTTCCTTATATTGGGCTACTTTTTTTCCTTTTTTCAGTTATTATACATTGCATTGTTTGAAATGTAGGTTATTAAGTAAGGTCTAAGTAGGATTTAGGTAAGGTTTTAGGTAGGGTTTACATAGGGTTTAGGTATGGCCTAGGTAGGGTTTTTGGTCTAAAATTTAAAACCTTAAAACCCATGATTGATTTTGGATTCAAAATTGACAAGGCCTAAAACAATTGAATTGGGGAACAAATGGTTTTAAAAACTTGACCCAACCTAAAACTAATGGGTATTTTAATTTTTTTTGACTAAACCCAAAATTTATAAGTCTTGCATTTTAAATATATATATATATATAATTTTATTTTATGATTATTTGAATTATTGTTGTTGGTTTGAAGTTTAAACCAATGTTGGTTGGTTTTAAATTGAACAAGGGAACTAATGGTCTAGGGTGTGATCACAATCAAATGAACCAATGCCCATATCAAACAACTAAAAAATTATTAATTTTGCAAACATATTTATGTGACGCCACTTTAATGTCGTGTTGATTAAGGAAATTTGTGCTAGAAAGTTTATATGAATGTAAGAAAATTCAAAAAATAAAAATAAATTAATTAATTGAGTTTTGGTTTTAATAAAATATTTTTGAACTTTAACACCCCAAAATCAGTTTTATGAAACTCTAAGTTAATAACTTTTTTAATAAAGAATTTTTTATATGAATGTTTTTGAAATGATGATAACCTACCGTCCACATATGAAAAACACTCATAATTTAAAATTGTGGTACTTGCAGTTTTTCGAAATTCAAAATATAATTTCAAAATGTTCAAATTTCAATAATCATTTATTATTTGTAAATGGGTCATAATGTGTATGACATATGAACAAAGTTGTGGCTTATGATACAGAAAATTAAAGCTTAAAGTAGTTAGATCATATTTTAATATGATTTGAAATTATGATCATTTTTCAAAATGAAATTATGTAGAATCTAGTAGAATTTGTACATTAAAAATAATAATCATAGTTATTAAAAGAATTCAAAGAAATGATATACTTTATTGGGGGAATTGTAAATATTCTAAAAAAACATGTTGTAAAAAAAATCCTTTCTATGAAAAAGTTCAAATGTTCAAAAAGGGCCCCTTTGTGGTTGAATCCTTTATCATTGTTGGCTCATTTAATTATGATTGCACCCTTTAGAAAACTTAACTTATCCCCAAAATTGACAAATTTTATTTTTTGAAACTTGTTACTAGACCTAGAATTGATGGGTCTTGCATTTTAAAAATAAACATAAAAAATTAAACCGAATGGTTTTTTTTAAATTTAAAAATTGGTCAACATTGGTTCAAACTAGCGATGTGATTGTAAATGTCAATAGCCAATATATGTTGTGTGTAAATCTTGTGTAGGTGTAAATGAAATCATTTTCATTTACACATGAATAGTGTAAATATTTGTCAAATACACTTACACAATGCCATGTAAATGTTTTAGGGTGCATGAATGTACATGTATTATATACCTTTAATAGTTATACTTACTTGTAATCCATATTATTTAGTTGTGGGTACATCCAAATATGGGTGCATGCCAAAGTTCAATGGTTTTATTACAAATGGCCACTTTGATTGCCCCCTTGCAAAAACATCATGATGTTTTTAATACTCTCCAAATAGAAGCATTTTCTATCAATATGGGACCATGTTTATTTTTCCCTTTATATATAATAGAAGGGAAAACCTTTAAGCATAGGATATGGGGCAAATTGTGGTGTTATTATAAGGAATATCTTCAAAATACATTTTTGAATGCATTTTTCTTGAGTAACATTTTTATTCCTAATTTTGTTCATCATTATTTTTGACCTAAGACTTTACAAGAGCTTGGGTACTTATTATGATATATGTTAATTAGTATAATTAATTTTCATGCATCCCAAAACACAATTGTCATTATTAGTATTATTATTATTTTTTGGTCTTTTTGTCTTTTTTGTGTGCAATGGACCACTTTGATTGGCCTATCACCTACAACATTATAAACCCAACCCACCCCTTCAAGCTTCAAAAACATGTTTTAACACTATTTTAAATGGACACATAAAATCACATAAGTGTAATTGTTTTACATTTACATTGTTTTATACGATATAAAATAGATCAACATGATTTTACACTTACATGCAATGTAAGTCCTAAACCATATACATGCACAACACTAGTTCAAACTTTAAAACAACAACAATAGTTACAATAAAAAAATGTTCCATTAAGTTCCCAAGAACATAAATTCACATTTTATAGTAACACTTGGTGAACAACATTGTTGAAAATGTGGGACCAAATGAAAACTTGTAGCTTTCCCTTACAAGGAAGGAGAGCCAACAAACCAAATCATTAAAAATGATGATGTGATCTAGAAGGAAGCCCTAAGTTGAAAAGGGGAAAAATTAACTACCCTAATTTGACACCTGATGTGTCCAGTTGATCATTCACGGTTATGGTGATCAAGTTTCGTTTCAAATCATTTTTCATTTTAATTTTTTTGGGTTATGTTTGCAAGGGCCTACATTCATGAAGAAGGGAAGAAGGCAGGTGCTTGCTAGGTTTCTGTGTTTTAATAGTGAACTTACAAGCTTATTGTTTTTGTTTCTTGTTTGTCATGGTAGATCAAAATGTTTTGGCTTCAATTGGTCTAAATGATTATGGTGGTGGAGAATTGGCATAGCTGCAACTATAAAGAGTAGGATGTTGCACAAGGCAAGACAATTTTTTGGTTTTCAGAGAAAGTTGAATATCGTAGTTAGTTTTGTTTTGTTTGTGGGTGGTTGTTTGGATTTTTGATGCACCTATGAAAATAATGCTTGTGGTGTATGCTTTGGTTTCCAAGTTTTTGCTAGGTTGGAAATTTAGGTTTTTAACTAAGATGTTAAGATGGACTGTTGGTGAATATGATGAGGAAATGAAGGAGTTTTAGGGAGGTCTTGAATTGACATTATCTCAAAACCAATTGTGCTTGGGATGCATACTTTTGAAGAGTGAATTCTAGAATGGGATTGAAATGAGTGCCGTTGTGAGTGCTTAGAGATAAGAGTTGTAGTTAATCTTGATATGGAATTTATGCAATTATTAGGCAAGGGGTTGGTTGCAATTCTTACTTTTTGCAAGCTTTTTGGGTTGTTGAGAAAGTTTTTGTTGATAATGGACTTGGGTGACAAGTAATGCAATGAAAATAACTATGATGTTTCATGAGAGTGAATATAGAGAGCCTTGATTCACTTAAGGCTTGTAACTTTGTAATATTATAGCTTTTACTCCTTATGTGACAAATTGTGTAGTGATTATATTATGTATACAAACATTATTTTGTTGTTGTAACTTGATTTCTTAATGTCATCCCTTTATCATGATGCAATCAATAGTCGTCAAGTTCCTTCCTTTTGCCTACAATGGAGCCATGTAGCCCATTTTACACAAATTGAATAAGAAAATGAAATGGAGAAAAATACACATATTGGTCTAAAGTTCAACCCAAAATTTTAACCCAAAAACTTTACAAACTAAGTTAATGCAAGGTGTTTGCCCTTTGGGAAAGGCCAATAATGGAGGGGCAAGTGTGAAAAGAAGACAAATGGAGGAAGACAACACATATAAAAGTGGGGTCAGTGTAAACAGGGAGTAGGCCATTGATCATTGGATGTATGAAAAATGTTAATCACTTAAGAAAAAACATTTCCAATGTGAACAGAACTTCGAAAGGGGTTGAATATTACCCTCTTTATTACCACTCCATTTATTACGAAGTCTTTTGCTTGCGTTGCACGTGTGGTCGGTCCGTCCAGGGACGGATGAAAAATGTGGACTAGATGGATGAAGTTCCATTTGGATGAGCAGGACACGACACGACAGAGTCCTGATTGGGGATTTGTGGCAGTTTTCATCCAAGAAGAACGCGTAGGCTGGTCTTCCGTGTCATAGTTGGCTTGGTTGCCGTTGCTTTCGTCGACGGATGGAAACGTGTAATATATGGATGAAGTTCCATTTGGATGAACATGACCCGGCTTCTTGGTTAGGGTTTGCGCGAGTTTTCATCCAAGAAGAACGGGCAGGTCGGTCTTTCGCGTCGTCGTTTGGTCGCTCGCTCGCTCGCTGCTGTCGTCTCGTCGTCGAGTGCGCACAGATCTTGCGCTTTCGCGGAACAGACTTGGGGATCACTTAGGACGGCTGCATCATTCGGCTTCGTTCCTAGAGCCCTATCGGAAACAGCAGCGAAAATGATCTGAAGGTCGTCGTGGACGGCTACTTGGATCGCATTTCTTTTTCTCTCGGATTTTCTAGCTTTGTTTTCTTTCTTTCTTCGCAAAGTTGTGAGCTTCTTGGAGGAGCTTTGCGGTTGGGAGCTTGGAAGGAAGGAAGGAAGGAAGGTTGGGGTGCTTGGATTTCTGATGCGTCATCATCATCATCATCATCATCATCATCAACTTCCAGTTTCTTTTCGAATAGGTGAGGATAAGAAGAAGAGTGGATCGTGATTTTGATCTCATGTTTTCAGCCCATATCCAATTAGGGTTTTCTGGATTTTCGTTTGGGAGTTGCTAAGAGTCGCTGCAGAGGCTTAGGGCAAAGAAAAGGAGAACAAACGGATCGGTGTGTGTGAGAGAGAGAGAGAGAGAGAGAGAGAGAGAGAGAGAGAGAGAGTTGTTTAAGAATTTTTCTGAGAGACGTTATTTAGGGTTAGAGTGAGATTTGTGAAGGGCTTCGTCAGAGAGAGTTGTTTAGGGTTTTGTCTCATCGGGAAGTTTGGGGTTTTAGGTTAAAGGAAAGGAGGAACGGGGAGTGTGTGGGTTGTGGAGTACTCTCCTCTGGAAGCTTGAGCTATGGCGATGACTCAGGCCACAATAAACGTCATGTTGGCTATGAATGCAAAGCGAACAACGCCAGTGGACATGTACAAGCCACTGAGGCAGTACATAGTGCAACATTACTCGGAGAGGGAGGCACAGGACATGGAGGAAGATCTTCAATCAGTTCACCACATGCGCAATGAGGTCGAGAAATCCACGGATGCATTGGAGACACGGCGGGATTTGTTGCAAAGGTATTTCAGAGCTTTGACAGTCATGGAGTCCAGGTTTCCTATCTCGAATGAGAGAGAGCATGTCAACAGTTTGCAATTCACTTGGTATGATGCATTCAAGCAAGGGCGGAAAGCAACGCAACCAAACATACACTTTGAGAAAGCGGCCATTGCTTTCAACCTTGGAGCTGTTCAATCCCAGTTAGGTTTGTCGGCTGATCGCTCATCGGCTAATGGCCTTAAGCAAGCTTGCAATGCATTCCAAGCTGCAGCTGGGGTCTTTGCCTTCTTGCGAGACAACATCTCGATGAAAGCAGCAGGAAATAATTCTACGCAGGATATCTCTGTGGAGTGCGCAGGTATGCTTGAAAGGCTTATGCTTGCGCAGGCACAAGAATGCTTTTTTGAGAAAGTGGTAGGTGACAAGAAGCCGTCTTCGATCTGTTCAAAAGTTGCTAAACAAGTGGGATTATTCTATGAAGAAGCATTGGCTGCACTGGTGCTGCCACCACTGAATCAGCATTTTGATCGCACATGGGTTGCACATGTCCAGCTCAAAGCTGCACAATTCAATGCAGAAGCTTGTTACAGAGCAGGGCTTGAACTTCATGAGAAGGAAAATATTGCTGAAGAGATTGCACGTTTGAAGACAGGCAGCCACATGCTCTCTGAAGCTCGGAAATCAGGGAAAGGAGGAGTTGGACCCCTCATGGATGCTGTTGCAAAGCTTGAGGCGAGCATAAACCGAAACCTTGAACGTGCAATCAAGGAGAATGATAGGGTGTATCTGATGCGAGTACCATCTCCTGATTCTCTTCCCCCTCTCACTGGAGCTGCACTTGTGAAATCAACTCCTGTTTCTGAGGTCTTTGATGCAAGTCAAGAGAAAATGTTTGCAGGTCTTGTACCGGATTCTTCTGCAAAGGCACTCTCAAAGTATACAGAAATGGTTGATGATATCATTCGAGTGCAAGCTGAGAAACTGCAAACCGAAAGTGAGATCACACGTGTGAAGCTGAGGGAAATGGATCTGCCTGACTCTCTTCATGCCCTTGAAGGCAGTGCTTCTCTTCCTGATCAGCTGCGGGATGATGTTGAGGCTGTTCAATTGGATGGGGGTCCAGCAGGTCTTGAAATGGAGATGCAGCAATTACGTGACCTGCGCCGAGTGAATGAAGAATTGCTTGCACAGACTGAAGAGCTTTTGGAGAAAGAGGCAAGAGAGGATGCACAGATACGATCACAGTTTGGGACCCGATGGACACGGCCACAATCCAGCACTCTCACCAAGACCTTGCATGATCGGGCTAATGGATTTGCTGCAAATTTGAAACAGGCAAGAGACAGTGATGCTCGGATTGAGCGAACAATTCGTGACAACATGGTTGTGATGGGGATTTTGGATGCAAAACCAATTGAGAAAGCCCTACCTACTTTGGGTCGGCCGATGCTCTCTTTGGATGGGAATGAAGATCAGATTGTTGGTGGTTTACGGCAAAAGCTTGTGGAGCTTGAGCAGCTTGGATTACAGAGAGCTGGACTGGAAGACATGCTGAAAGACATGAAGCGTAAAGATAACATTCTTCCAAAACTGATGACAACATCCAGTTCTTATGAAGATCTCTTCAAGAAGGAACTTGCCAAGTATGACCAAGTATCTCTGGAAGTAGGCCGGAATGTGGAAGCTCAAGAGAGGGTTCTCCAGCAAATCAAGTCACAGAATGATCTGTTTTCTGCCACGTTCAATCTGGAGGATTACAAGACTTCTCGGGAAAAGGCGTTCAAGCAGGTTAATGTGGCAGTTGCGAAGTACCGTGATGTCCGAGACAATATCAATGAAGGTTTGAAGTTCTATGTTACGCTGCAGGATGCAATCACGAATCTCAAACAGCAATGCAGCGACTATGTCATGACCCGCAACATCCAGTGTCGTGAAATGATGGAAGACCTTCAACGTCAGATTGCTGGACTCTCTTTCAATGACAACAGGCCACCTCGTTCATATCCATCAGTTGGTGGAAACCCACAAGCACATCCGCCTGCACATGCTTCCCATGATTCATCATCGCATAATGCATTCTTCCAATCTTCATCAAATGTTAGTTCTAACCCTCCATCTGTGCCGCAGAGTGCATACTCTAGTTACCAGGCACAAGTGCCACAAGCAGCACCTGCTCCTCAACCCCCATACTATGCAGGAGGTCAAAATCATCCTGCAGCAATGCCTCCTCCTCCATACTACACTCAGCCACCACCTCAACAAAACCCAAATTTTAGTCAACCTCCATACCCAGGATGGCAAGGCTCGTACTACAGTGCACCACAAGTGCCAAGTCAATCACAAGCAGCGGCAGGTCAGCCTCCATATCAAACTCCACCACCTGGAGGCTATTACAATGCACCACCAGGAGGCTACTACAAGCATTGAAGATATGATCCAAGGTTTGTGTCTAGGCTGTTGCTGCTTGCAGTTTATATGTACAGTGACTTCCTCTACTCAGACTGCAAACTTTACAATGAAATAAAGGAGTAGAAGTTCCAGCTCTGATGTTCATTGTATATTTGTGACACAGGAATGCATTCAGCAGGCGTGGGGCCAATATGGTACCATCACTGTCTCATGGTTTTTGTTCTGAGGATGTTGCTGCTGGATATATCATGGAGTCTGGTCCCATGTTTCTTTCCAAGGAGGAGCATCGGTGTTGAAGATGCATGGTGTTAGCACTGTAGCCCTGACTTAGAAATTTGCAGCTTATTTGTTTACAAATCAGGCTCTGAAATATGAGGCTCTTTCTAGTAAGCCCCCACAGTGGGCTGCTTACTATCTTTGCATCATCCATGTAAAACTGGTAGTGATTGAGGTGATTTGGGAATTGTTTATATGTCTCTAAAGAGATAGTGATGTACTGTCTCATTCTTAGTTCAGATTGGGTTCTCTAGTGTTGTGTCAAACTTTGTAAGTAAAGTGGATAACATACTCTTTGCAAGACCCCATTCTCATGTTGGAGTTTAGGGTTTGAGATGACAATGGTAATAGAGTATCAAGTATCATCGACATACATATAAAGTCATAGCATCTTATGATGTACCATCTTGGGAAGTCATGGACTAACATTGTTCTCAATTCATTTAGACCTGTGTTTGCTGCTTCTTCCTTTCTTCTATTCTTTTTTTTCTCATAACCATGGCAGCAAGTCCTTAGAGAATTTTTTTTTTCTGTCTCACATGGTAGCAAATAACCAGATTTTGAAGTTGAATGAAACCGGCCTACTATCGATTTGCTTGCTTAAAATGCTTGAACTGTCATTTTCAGTATTTTATGGAAGCAAATTGGGTTCAAGAACTTGAAGGGACAAAACATGGAAAGGTATGGATTGATTTTTGGTTTTCATCAAGAGCAATGCCCAGGTCACAAGGGTCTCACTGGGTCTCTACAGAACGGATACCAGCCAGGTAGGGTCTTTGTTGGGTACATGACCAATTTCAGACACGGCGGGTCAGCTGTGGATAAACATATATTTGTACCCTTGTTGATGACCGACCATTTTCTCAATAACCAGCCAATGCTGGTTAGGACTCAGGTTACATTACCCTGCTGCACCCATTGCTAGCACCCCATATGATACCCATATGATATGATTGGAAGGTGTTATTACCAGATGGTTGTTGCAAGAGCAGAGTATCTCTTTAATACAAAAGATTGAAGAGAGTTGAATCTATTGACCATGTATCTGAGAGTCTTGCACAAACAGAGAAAAATCTCTCCATCCTTCCTCTTGAACCCAACAGTGCAAATCTGAAGTAAAAATCAAAATCATGAACAAGCAAGATCTATAATGTGACCATCACAGATACAAACATATCATGAATGGCTTGAGTGGGAACAATGAAGCTCCAGACACAAACTCCACTCTTGTTCAACTGCACTAAGAATCTGTGCTACTCCACACAATCACAAGATTGTTGAGTAACTCTCCAGGAGAATCCACCATCTTGATGCAACCCCTAATGCACCTGGAGTCTATGAACAGAATGTAGCATAATATATATACATATATTACATAATACATGAATGCAAAATGTCTGCTAAATTAATGAATTTTAAAGGTAAACTGGTGGAGTTTCTCTTCTCCACTTTGCATCTATGAAGTCTATGACTGTATGTGAGACCAGGATGTTCACTGTGAATGTGAATTTCCTCTAAAGGCTCTATCCAATTTCAAAGAGTGAAGATGTGCATGCTGGGGACTTGGGAACTTTTTGGCAAGTTGCCTAATCCTGAGTGAAAAAAATCAGGTTCCTGGAGGGGTGCCACTGCCTGAAACGCTTGAAAGGATGACATATGCACACAGGACAGAGGACGAGAAGAGAGAAACCCAAGCACCACTTGGTACGAGCTCCATAGCTGCAGTCACAGGAGATTTTTCACGGCCTTCTGCCCAGAGACGCAGTCGCTCAGCCTCCGCAGCATATACTGCTCGTCCCTGTGAAAGGAAACAGTGCACATTATTAAGTGGAACAGATTCCCTTGGACTAGCCATAATGGGGTAACATCTCATAACTTCCCTAGGTACTCTCCAGGTGATCATGATATAAGCATGATCCTAACCTCATAAGATCATAGAGAAAATGTCTCCAACAGGATGCTTATCAAGAACTGCTGGTCTTTCTTGTGTGTAAGTACCATCGCTATATATATGTTTCCCCACTTTCCAAGTGAAGCTGTTTTGTTGCATCCTGCCAAACTGAGGGACTACAATAATATGCAAGTGGCAAGCATTTCCCCTTCCAGAAAAAGACTCATAAATAGGATAATGAGTCAAGAATCACATACTTCCTCATCGAACCAGCGTCCACGCCGAAACCATGCATTCACAAAGGCCAGCACAATTCGTGGAGGGGTAAGGTAGTTCACTGCTTTGCCAGTGCCTTTGACAGTCCGTAAATTTGGCACTAATGCTCTTGCAACAGTCTCAGGTTGCTCGCAGATGATATTGAACATCTTCTTGTTTTGCAGGGAAGCACCGCTGGAGTCACATTGAGTATTCTCTGTCAATACTGGAACAAAAAATATTGTACATTGCAAGCATCCATCCTCAAGTTTCTCCTAAGCTTATGTCATGACAGGAAAAGTGAAGTTTAATCCTAGAGCTCCCATTTTTGGGAACCTAGTGTTGTGTTGGAAACACAACACTGTGAAGTGATGACCAGAAATCAGAAAACTTTCTGTGAGTGCGTCAGGTTGTCTACTTATGTTATGATAGATGACCATGTACCTGAGAAGTAGTTCAGTGAGCACCATGCCTGGGGATGCAGTGTGGATGCCAACACGAGAACCCTTGCACTCTTGCAAAAGGGATCCAGACAACTGTCTCAGACCACACTTTGTTGCTCCATAACTGGCACATATATGTACGTCAATTCATTGTGGACAAAATGATTCCATGAAACTTCAGTGGCAAACATCTGAATCCTCCAATCCATCAGAAGAATACAACAGCTGCTGACATGAAATGGAAAGCAATTGACAAAAGTACTACGAAAAAATGTTGACCAGAATTGATCAGCTATTAAGGAATAGCTACCTACCTCTCTAAGAAGAAATCCAGATACAAAAAGCTGGAGGACAATTCAAAAGACACTTACGCTGCAGTCAAAGGAGTACTTGCACCACCAGAACCAGCCCCATCCATGTTGAAAATATGGCCTCCTTTAGGTTGTTTCTTCATAACACGAATAGCTTCACGGGTGCAGATTAAAGATCCAGTCAAATTCGTGGACACAATCTGTAGGCAATCAATCAGTTCACAGCACCACTAGTCAGACCTCAATCAATCAGTGATCTTCCTTACATCTGTCCAAAGCAAGGATCTGCCAAAGAATTAAGTATTGTTTAGCAGCAAAGACATTGCTGGAAATACAACAAGCTCTCACTTCATATAACAAATGCTTCTTAAGGATGTAGCAGAATTCTTACTTGAGAGATTTCTTCATCTGAGAACTCCACTAATGGCCTGAAGCCCTTATTCATACCTGCATTGTTGATCTGTTACACATCACCATGTCTACTTTGTCACATGCACCAGTCTAGCTTCAGCAGCTACAAGTATGTTGTTCCAATGACACTAGCAAAGCCACCAACAAATATATACAAATGAGCAAGGAAATTTTAGCTCACCCAAATGTCAATTGTTCCCAGCTCTTTCACAGCAAAATCTGCCAGTGCTTGCACCTCCTTACTCTTGGCGACATCACAAGGTATACCAACCACCTTTGACCCTCTTTGTTTTGCTTTTAAAATTTTTGATACCATTGCTTCAGAGTCTGCAGCCATGAGTAGGTTATCATATTTCTCTTGAACCTCTTGTTGGAGCTCCCTGACTGTGTCTCTTACTGACTCAGGGCTGTTTCGTCCAGGAAGAAATCAAGAAACACAAAGCTGAGTAAGAACTTGCTCAAAGCTCCACAAACATGTGTTCAAATCAACTATGGAAATGACCTTTTCTTAGTTGAGCCTCCATAGTACAAAGAGAAGTTGAATAACTGGGTGAAAAATGAAGTGGTAACTGAGAAGAGGAAAAAGTATGTTGAGAGTTTTGACTTTCACCTACCTACGAGAAGCTATAATGACATTGTCTCCAGCATGCAGAAACTCACGAGCAAGTGCCTTGCCCAGGCCACGGGTGCTGTTGAAGCTCAGCAAACAAAAGATCTAATCAGTAAATAGAATGTACTGCAGATTTACCCAGCAACCTTCTCATTCTTGAATACTCCAGTTGCGCATGCAAAGAAACCTCACATAGACATATCTGCAAGTTGATGCAATAAAAGGAGACACAGCATCACTGAGGAGGTGATGGTCCAGAGTCAGACTCAACATATAAGACTTGCAGCTGAGGTTAGGAACTGCTGATTACCTTCCAGTGATGACAACATTGCGGCAACCTGATCTGGCATGGCTGTCCAAAACCTGACCAGCACCAATCATGGAACCCACAACAATTCCAGCAAGCCAACTGAACCACAGTACACCTTCCTGATGTGATTCACCTCCTGCCAAGTTCATTCAATAAATACCCTGGCAAGACATTATGCCGAATTCTTTTTGGGCATAAGCAGAGCAATCTGTGCAACACAAGCTGGTTTTTGCTATGTTTGATTCTCAGAATACCACGTTCCATAACTGAATTTCTCCCACAAAAGGAATATTGAGGTGATATAAAGCCATGCCATAAATACAAGGTGGTCACAACAGCATGCACACAAAGCTCCTCAAAGAAGAACACATATTGCGAAGTATTCAGCCAATGACAGGGAGTCAGTGTTAATGCTCATGTTGCAAGCAGATGTGGGACTTAACATATGTAGGCAAATCATGCAGCAAGCACATCAGCAAATCTGGCTATGAATGAGGAATAGATTGACAAATTCCAAGTTCTTAAGGTAAGGGTTGAGCACCACCGGCAAAAGAGCTCTGCAAAATCAATGTCAGTGGTAGGTTAAAACCTTTGGCAAGGGTGTGAAGGGTGAAGGAGATGATATATCATACTGCCTTTTTCCTGGAAAACACTAGTACCATGCTTCTTCTAACTTCTTTGACACTGGACAAAAGATACAAAAATCCACACTTACCAGACAGCTGAAAGCCGGTTGCAAGAATGGCTCCTGTTGCTGTCATGATGAACATGTACTTTCCAAGCTCCTTTGAAAACTGTCAAATACCCATTTCACAGAGAAGAAGAAGAACAAGCAGACAATAAGCTTGAAGTCTGACAAAGCTCAAGGACAAGGATTGCACAAAGGAATGTTACTACTCTCCTACACCAGCAGAACATTTGCTTATCATCAAACCTATTGTACACAACTGCAGCAGACACACAAAGTGCATCCTGTGGCCTGCAGCAGTATAGAAGTAGGCATGCAATTGTGGATCTCAATTGCTTTGCCCTGACATACATGTAAGAGCTCGAGCAGCAGCATTCACTAAGTATGTCCAACAAGAGAGAAGATGCGACAAGTCGACTGAAGCTCCTGCAAGAGAAATCAGAAATTGCGTATACATACCGCCATGAAGTCTTCCTCAGCCCTATGAAGTCCATCCACGACTCTCCTCCTTAACGGCTCAGTGGCTGAAGGACTACTACCGTCGAGCAAGCGGAGAGGATTCCACCGAAGCTTTCGCTTCCTCCTCTTCGATTCTGCACCCGTTTTCTTTTGAGGAACGCCACTCAGGAAGCGGACAATGGAGCTCACGAGCTTCCTAAACGACGTGTCAGGACTACTGTCAGCAAGGTGTACAAGCTTCTCTTGGTCTGCAAATTCTGCAAAGCTTTCTAATGGAGAGACGTCAACTTCATCGAGCTCCAGTAAAGAAGCAGGAGTTTGAACATCCAGCAAGTTCTCTAGAAGTTTGTTCGTCTGAACAAAAGGATGCGCAAGAAGCTGCTCTTCTTCTGTTTGTGATTCAGCATCTCTTTTTTCTTCTTCCCCTTCGTTCGTCTCATCTTGCGCCAAACTCCTGATCCGTGTCTCCGTCTTGACCGCGCGTGAATATTTCCGCTTGAAACCACTATTTCCTCTCTGAAACAAATTTCTCGTCGACAAGTATCGCGGGGGGGACATAATCACAGATCCGTATGTCGAGGAAGAAGCTTGCAACCTACAACACTCGAATTGCTGCTTCCTAAGCACAGGACGACTCCAGAAGACTTTCTGACGATGATGCCTTCGCAGTTTCCTAATTCCACTACTACCGGGCAAAGCTTGCACCAAAGACAGAGCAGGACGATCATCACCATGGCCATGGATCGCCTGCAAGCTTCCTATTACTACATTCTGCAAACTAGCCATCTCTTTTATCTATCTATCTAGCTACACACGAAAAAAAACACACTTCCTGCAAAACTCTCACACAAAATACACTACAAGCTCTCTCGCTTCCCCCGTCCAGTTGCAAATCCGAATTCACGGAGCCGAATTCCAGCAACGAAATCCGACTAGTCCGTGAACAAAATCATCAAGAACTGGAAGGAGGCAGTAGAGAAAGACAGTAGTGAACCTGAGAAGAGTCACACCATTGCCACCTCTTCCAAACTGACACTCTTCCTGCTAAAGGCCGCAGGAACATTCACGCTAGCAAGCACTGGAGATGATCAAATTGCGATCAGAATAGCACGCAATCTCTTCGATGGCTGCTCGGTCAGAACTGTGAGAGACACGAAAGCAATGATGCGTTCGGCAAAAGAGAAGAACAACAATAGCACGCAAGCTTTTCGATTGTCGTCGAGTCCTTGGTCAGAAACGAGAGCCACGAAAACGATGTGTTCACCAAAAGAACAGTAGCGTGGAGGAGGTACCCAGGCGATGATGGAGTACGGTACACAGTAACAGGGAGGGACACACGCATGCACGCTCCCAGTTTTTAGGTGGCGTGCTTGAGGCAGCACCGCATACGACTATTGCCAAGATTGCTTAACAGATTCTCTCACTGCCAGCCAGATTCTTCTTCTGTTTCTTTTCCATTAGATTACTGATTGAACTTGTGAGATCGTAATCTCTGCCACAATTCACGTGTTGCGTACTAAATCAAAACACCAAACACATGGCTCAGCTGATTAGTTATGCTCATCCAGAGAGAGAAATGAGTGGCGCAAACCCTAACAGACCTGGAGCTTCCAGAGAGAGAAAGAGTTATTCTTAAGACAAAAAAGCAATCACACCTGGAACCCTTTGCAGCAGATGCAAAAATGCACAAGCAAAAAAGCCAAAAGATCTGGAAAAAACTTTGAGAAAAGCGCATGCATGCATGATGATGTTGAGCACCAGAAAACACAGCAACCCAAAAACCGGCAACAGAAAAACTTGCAACACTTTTATATTTTTCTGAAAGAGTAATAAACAGCAACAATGCAAAAGGTGTTGGGTTTCTTTTTGTTAAGAGCTTGCAATTGCTAAAAGCTTACACAATCGTTTTTGTTGCCTTCTGAGCATCATGAACATGGCGGGTTGCAGAGAGATAACTAATGGCCATGGAGAAACATGCCTAGTCATCATGGATCATGATATTCATGCTGTGTGTCTCCCCAATCTTTTGCTAAAGGATTTGGTTTGCAGAGTGGATGGATTTCCAAACCATCATCATCATGAGACTCTTGCAATGCTCTGACCAATCACCCTCATCCAGGCCAGAAGAATCACAACCCTGTGAACTAAATGGAAGAGAAAAAGAACTGGCCTTGAATACAGGACTTGGTGTCTTCCATGGTGCCTTTGGGACTTGGTTTGCAGAGTGGATTTCCAAATCATCATCATCACAGGACTTTTGTGATGCTGTGACAAATCACCCTCGTCCCAAGAAGAAGAATCAGAACACATGGAGAACTAAATGGAAGGAAAAGGAACTGTCCTTGAATACAGTCTTTCTTTGCTAGCGCCTTTGGTGATAAGCAAGCAAACAAATGCCCCCATCCAAATGACTGTAGAGGAGAATCACAGTGCTGGCAACTTTTGAGTTTTGCTTTCTGTTGGTATCATCACAAGCTCCTCAATTCCAAGAGCGAAACCTCAAAATTGTCATAGGCCTTCAATTTGAGCAGAGATTCAATCATGCAAAAAGCAAGCCCAGCCATCTGCTCCTCTACACCCATAATTTGTGCTGTTACAAATGTTCAATTCTTCAAGTAATTGTGAATTGGTCCACAAGTGACCTGCATAGTGAAACACCGACACAGATCATGGCTTCTTGTCAGATATAAAGGTTGATGCTCAACACAGAACCTGCAGTGTGAAGTGCCGTCAAATGGAGGTTCCCATACACATAACACTGATCCCATCTCCAGGGGGGCCATCTGCTCAGGAAGACTCTCATGATCTGTTTGAAATTTCAAATGCTGCTGATCCACAGTTTAAATGTTGCTCAAACCCTCTAATGAATAATACTCTGGAGAAAGAACCTTAAGCAATGTGCAATGACATGCTAACAAAAACACTGACCTTATGGCTTGGAGTCAAGAGGATACAGCCATAAGTCCAGGACATCCCAGGCCTCAGAATGCAAAGTCAGCTGAGAATAGAGAATTCTTTGAATGCCAGAAGTTCACAAACATGCATAAATGCATAGAAGGAGATCAGTGAGAAGAAGAGCTGAATACAGAAAGACTCACCTGTTGAACAGTATGGTTTAAGCACAAATGCTCTTCACCAAATACATTGCGTTACTTGAACTACAAGCCATTCATGAGGACTTTGCAGCAGCACGTTTTGGTAGACCAGAAATGAAACCTGCTCGTCCATCATGCTGCGATGACTGCTTGAGAGTACTAGCATCGTGAACACTTTCTGTGTCTTCCTGCTGCGAATGCTTCAGAGTACCAGAGATGGAAACACTGCCTTGTCCATCCTGCTGTGACGATTGCTTGAGAGAAGGAGCTTCCAATCCTTCAACTTTGTTTTGCCCAGTGCTACCACCTTCCTTGAAGAACCCTAGTTCTGTCAAATCCTGCTTCACCATCAAATTCCTGCGGTCACCAGAAGAACTCCAGTTCTTTGAGAACTTCCAAACTGGTGTCTGCAATCAACACAACCATTGCGAGAAATTTTTTTGAAGGATGATTGATTGATACCTTTCCATGCGACACTCCAAATAGTCCTTGGAAAACTTGCGGCATTTCTCCGATTCGTATTTGTTGGCCTTCAAGCACTCCATGTACGCTTTCATTGCCTGAAACATACAAGAATTCCGCACATTCGCCTTCTCAGCTACCGATATCTTTTCTCCAAGAAAAACTCCAAAACCTAAATGGATTCCAAAAGGATTGAAAGCAAAATTGACAAGAAAACAAATCAAAACTTTCTTCACAGAAAGCTACAAAACCTTGAACTTCGCTTGAACCAACATCAGAGCGCCCCAGCCTCGCTACAGCGTTGATAAAAAAATGATTGCAAGACAGAGGGATCACAATGGGGAGAGAGAGAGAGAGAGAGAGAGAGAGAGAGAGAGAGAGAGAGAGAGAGAGAGCACGTACTGGTTTGCATTCTTCGAGATGGTCTAAGGGGAAGACTCCTTTCTCCGGAGGTGTAGGCTGCAGGCCACGGCCTCCTCCGAAAGCTCCTCCTGCAGCCATGGCGGTTCTTGACGTTCTTCCTGTGATGCACGAGGATTTTGATGCTTTGCAAATCCTTCAGGAGAGATCCTTCGATGTGTGTGCTCCATAGCCCACGCATCTGCTGCTGGTGATCTTCCGAGTGGGTGTCTTCCCCGACCTAACCCTAACCCTAGGAATCCTCCTCTCTGCGAGCACTAGTCCTCAACAGGGATCTTTGACGTAGCCAGCTTGGGGGTTGGGGTTTTGGTGATGTTTGTGGTGCTTTTAGTGGATTCTGTCGTAGTGCACTAAGAGTCGAGCTCTCCAGCATTGCAGAGAGGTTTTGCTCGGGCTGTTGTGCTGAAGAAAGAAAAGGATCTGACCAAGGAATAGGGATCAAGAGCTGATCAAGATGAAGCTCGACGTGAATGTGCTGCGCTATCTATCCAAGGAAGAGTTTCGAGTACTCACAGCGGTCGAAATGGGCATGAAAAATGTACGTCCTCTTCTTGCCGCCTCCTTACCTACCTGGAAACTGTCTCTTCTGCACATGAACAAACTTGAGCTCTTGTTGATGACTGTCTTCTTCTTCTACTTTCTCTTGGCGGTGGTGAGAATTCTTTCTTATGAGTGTTGGTTTTTAGTGTTCAAGCTTTGGTTCTGAACTAGTTGTCACGGTTAGCTTTGAGATGCGTCGCTGCTGCTGGAAGAAGCAAACAATCTGAACTCGATAATGAAGGTGGAAGAAGAGAATTCTGCTGTGCAAGTGAGCGATTGTGGTTTTGTGCTGATTTTTGTTCTATCTCTATAATGTGACAGCACGAGATTGTGCCAGCAGAACTTGTTGATCGAATTGCAGGCCTGAAGTAAGTCTCTATACTTCTCTTCTTCCTCTGCTGTGTGTGGGGGTTCACTGCTGAAGAATTACACATAGAGTGTAAGATGCATGGCAACTGACTTGTATTTGTATGTGATGTGAGTTCTGATAGGTGATGGTGCTGTGCAGGCATGGAGGAGCATTCAAGAATATGAAGACTCTACTGCGCCACAAGCTCGTTCATCATGATTCCTCTAAATGTATGTCAATTTTGTGTGAAAGGCAGCAGGTTGGAGGGCTTGCGAGGGACTAGAAACTATGCAACTCATGGTTTTCAACAAAGAGTTGATGGACATAATTAGAACTGCAATTGCATTCTCTTCTGGCATTGGCAATAGTCCTTGATGAGGAGACTGGGGCTAGGTTTTGTAGAGGTTGTGACCTTTAGCTGATGTGATAATGTGATGGACAGATGATGGATATCGGCTTACAAACTTGGGATATGACTTTCTGGCAATAAAGACAATGGTCAGTCGGGGGCTGATATCAGGTGTGGGTCGTCAGATTGGGGTTGGAAAAGAATCAGGTATGCATTCTGTTGTATTGGAGCCCAGATCCAGTGCTTTTTTAAAATCGGAAACTGATTTTCAATCCTTGCTTCATCCCTGCTGAAACAGAACAAGCATTCATGTGATTCACTGGTTTGATGGGGGTGCAAAGACATTTTTGAGGTGGTAACGCCAGAAGGGGAGACCATGGCTCTCAAGCTACATAGGCTGGGCCGCACATCATTTCGTGCTGTCAAGTCCAAACGTGACTATCTGAAGCATCGCAACAGTTATTCCTGGTTGTATCTTTCTAGGCTGGCAGCTCTCAAGGAATATGCTTTCATGAAGGTCTTCTCTTCCTTCCCCCTCTTTCATCAATTTTCTATTCTTGTCAGGAAACCTTTTCTGGCTTGTCAAGAAACATTGAGTCACCTCCCTAATTGTGGCAAGACCTTGAAGATGGCTTGGTTTGTGTGTATGTGGATCTTAGACTTTCTGTCATATTCTTGGTTTCAATCTTTTCTTTATGTTTAGAGCAAGGGTCATTTCTGTGCAGGCACTGGGAGAGCATGGTTTTCCTGTTCCAAGGGCTGTCGACTGGAACCGGCACTGTGTATTAATGACTCTTGTGGAAGGCTATCCTTTGTAAGTGTTGGTTGTGTCCTGCACATCTTTTCTGATTTCAGTACAGGTGGCAAGAACCACTATGAGAAATTCAAGGTGATTTAGATGAGAGCATGTATCCAAAGAAACTGACAAGCTGGATGTGATTTGTTGGCAGGGTTCAAGTGAAGAAGCTACAGAATCCTGAACGTGCATTTGACACAATTTTAGGGCTTATAACACGTCTTGCAGAACATGGCCTCATCCATTGTGACTTCAATGAATTCAATCTTATGGTACCTCAAACTAGGCGATATGTGGTTTTGCAAAGTCCATTGTCTTGCAGGAGTCAAAAACAAGCCAACACTTGAGAGTTAATTAGAGTTGAAGTTCCTGAGTTTACAGAAACTCAGGATACCGATGTTTGTATAATTGTTTGGCCAAATTTTTGAGCAGATTATTTTTTTCTACACCCACCATCCAGAGTTGATGAAGTGGGGAGTAATGACAGCTAGCCACTGTCATTCATGATGAACATGATGGTCTGATACTTTGTGAGTCATACTCAGAAGGTTGAGACTGCACCTATACTTTCTGTTTTTTTGGGTTTGGCTGGAACTGTAATAACAGTTATCTCAAAGTTCTGTTTTAAAGTTATATCTGCAATTTCATATACATGTAGTTATGTAAAAAAATTTGCAAAATACCTGAAGTGGGCATACAAGTTGGTGTGCAGGTTGATGATAAGGAGAATATCACAATGATTGACTTTCCTCAAATGGTGTCTGTCTCCCACCGTAATGCAGAAATGTAAGGTCAATGTGCTCCTGGCTTGTTGAAATTGAGGCTTTACCATCAATCAGTTGTGAGGTCCTCTGTTTGAGATGTTATTGAAGTTTTTTCTACTTGACTAAAAGACACTTATACAAAGAATCATGAATGGCTGGCCAAAGGCAAAGGTTGACTAATAATCTCTTTCCACAAGCAGGGGTTGGATCCAGGGAACCAGTGACAGTGGACTGCTCAAAGAATGACAGTTTTGTAGATCTGCTGCCAGCAACACTGAAGTCTGATTCTTGTGGGATCTTGTATTAGGTACTTTGATCGAGATGTGGAATGCATTTTCAAGTTTTTTGGGAAAAGGTATGTCGATGCCACTCTGTAGGTCTTAAGTTTGCTGCAGTCTTCATTCTGATGCTTCATGAAGTTGTTTCCATTGGACACTTGCATGGCTTTTGTAGTCTCTACATATGCCCAGTTTACACATTTCTGAAAAGAGTTTCAGTAGTCATCTTCAGACATGTCCCTTGCCTTTTTTATTGGCTTCAGAAATTCCTTGTGTGACCTACCTTGCAGGTTTAACTTTTCACCTTCAGGACTTTCAAAGGTTGAAAGCGATATGAATGGAGGAGGAGGCGTTGATTCTAATAATGAGGAGGGAGATGGACGACCTGATTTTGAGAGTGTAGCTGGGGGTCTGGGAACACTAGATAAGGAGCTTTCAGCAAGTGGGTTCACCCGTAAGAACCAGGAAGTCCTTGAGAAGGTCAGTTTCTTTTCATGTTTTGTGTTGCACTGATGATCTGAAATTTGAAGACTCTGATATGTGTGCTTTTGAACTTTTGGCAATGGAATTCTTACTGTGCTGTTGAGACATGTCAATGGTTGCAAGTTGCAAGGCAACTGGTGTGCTGACATTCTTCAACCTTCCCAGTTTGTTGAAGATGCTGAAGGTCTTGAGGAGGAGGGCTCTTCAGAGGAGGAAGAAGAGGAAGAACATTGTATTGTACACTTGCAGACTGAGGTGGATAATGTAGATGAACATTTTAGTGACCTCAGTGCATTCAACATGCTTTCTGTCTCAAATGGGGAGCAAGAAGCTGGGACAGAGTCAACAGTTTTGTCAGATGACATACAAGGAAGGTCTATATCAAGCACTCTGAGTGGTACAGAAGAAGGCACAGCAACAAAGCTGGTAAGCTTAGGTTTTGAGGACACCTCAAGTCTGTGGTGCGTAATTGTCATCAAGCACATAGTGTTGAAGTGGTTAGATAACTATGTTCACTTGCATGACAACTAAGTCTTCATCATACCTGGTCAAACTTTCTGCTTTGAGGCTTCAATGATCCATCAATTGTAGGTTCCACACTGTGCTTGCCCTCTTACTCTGGTTTATACTTTTATAACAACACAGGATGCAGGGGAACAAAGTGAAGGAGATGCTGACTCATCATCAGGTGAAGAAAGTCCTGAAATGCAAAAAAGGTTGGGGAAGCAGAGGCGTCGAGCTGCTGCGGCAGTGCGAACAGGTGGACGGGCACACACTAGTAGAAATGCCTCCAAAGACAAAGGAGGCCGTAGGTCAAGGCATGTGAGCAGCTCAAGTGGTTACGACTTTTGAAACTTTTCTGACAGAAAAATGGATGGACAAAATTAGCAACAAGCTGTAGGGATATACCGGGATGGTCAAGGTCAAGGTCAAGGTTTGAGTTGCTTCTGGTGCTTATTTTAAAAACCTTACCAGTTGGCAACCAAACAGCTGAATGCAGACCATTTGAAAGCCTTGGATTAAGAAACATGAGTATGATGTTTTTCACCAGGTGAAGCATCTGTCTACAGTCATGGATCAGGTGTAATGTCAAATGCACAGACATGTGAAAATATGATTCTCATGTTTTAAAGCAAAAAAACCCTCCAGTTAGTTTTGTCATTCAGGATGATGATTTGCATTCTTGTTTGTCTTTCCAACAAATTTTGCAGCAGGCTATTGCCCCTGCTCCTCCATTCTTGAACATAGGCAGCTAATTAGTGGAGAAACTGTTTTCTTTTAACAGAGAAATCCTTCCAATTGTGAAACTAACTCTGATTCTTAAAGAGTGTTTTTTTGTTGATGACAAGGTTTGATTCTGCTATGGATCCAGATAGAGGAATCAAGACTGTAGATGGATTGATGATGACCTTGGTCTGCTTCAGATTGTCTGCCCAATTTTTTGCAGGTTCTCTCAAGGACAAAGAAGTGCTTCCGGTTTCAATGATGAATTGCAATTGCAGGTAGAATTCTATCCATAAAATGGATTCGAGCAATGTGATGGACTCTATGTCGAGCAGATCTGAAGAGACCTCTGAAATCAGCATACCAACACAGAATGGTGAGAATGCAATCCAGTGAGAAAGGAACCATCAGAAAAAGAAAGCCATCAAAAGTTGCAGCTTCAGTTTCAGCTTCAGCACTGAAGAATGTTAAGGTGAGACAGTGCAGTGGAATGGCAGTGCTGACGACAAGCCAGGAGAGAATCGCATTGCGGTATAGGTGTGCCCATGCTGTGAGGATGTCTGAATGGCTGCTCATATGTAAGCAGATCGATACTACTAAGATCAGGTCTGTAATCATTGCCACTGATGCAAATTTGAAGGCTAGACCATTGTAGAAAGATATGATTTGTGGAAGATCTGTGCAGAAATCTTCAACTGTTGATGTAGGTGTAGCATCCGTAGGTGCAAGTGCTGATGGGTATTTGCTGATAAAGGTGTGATCTGCTGCAGAATTGTTGCAGAAGCTATTGGCCAGCAGAGGTTGTTGCAAGCGCACCCCATATGTGTGAGTCACAATGAGTGTGACAACCAGAAGTATTGTGACAACAGCAGTCAAAAACCCATTGGAAAATCTTTGCAGATATTCCTCTACCTCAGGTCTTTCCAACAAGAGCTTTTGGATGCCGAGCTTGACATGATCATCAGAGTTCAATCCTAGTGCGTAATCAAGAGGCATCATCCCAAATTTGTCGAGTGTTGCAGCTCGGAGGCACCAACTGTTTTCAAGACATAGAGCTTTCACCACAGCAATCCGGCCATTCTGCACAGCTCTGTGAAGAGGTGTTGAATGCAGAGCATCCAAAGCATTGACTTCGTCTGGTCGCCACATCAATATGTGATATATAAGCCGTTCATGTGCCTGCTTTGCAGCTGCATGTGCAAGTGTGGATCCATCCCATTCCCCATTCTCCTTGTACACATTCTCAAGCTGCTTGAGGAGAAAGAAGGCTACAGACATGT
This sequence comes from Sphagnum tenellum, assembly GCA_963921925.1. Classification (NCBI taxonomy): domain Eukaryota; kingdom Viridiplantae; phylum Streptophyta; class Sphagnopsida; order Sphagnales; family Sphagnaceae; genus Sphagnum; species Sphagnum tenellum. The sequence continues at coordinate 19,525,330 of OY998149.1, read as the reverse complement.
GTATGTCCAGATCTGTTGCTAATTGCAACAAGTCAGCAAAGAGCTCGAATGTTTCTTCAGATGTTGCTGATTGGAGCTGGGCTGCAGCTCTCACCTTCTCCAGTAGCAGTCTCACAACCTGGGTATGACCATTCTTCACAGCATGAAACAATGGTGTCAATCCTTCATCATCTTTACTGTTTACAGCAACGAAGTCAACTTCGGATTGTTCCAAAAACATGTGTACAATGACTTCATGCCCCTTGCATGCAGCCAAGTGCAGTGGGGTTGAACCTGAGGTATCTGTCTCATTAACCTTGATGCCTATCGCATTCAATAGCAATCCCAGTATCTGGATGTGACCCCTCTCAGCAGCCAAGTGCAGTGGGGTGGAACCTATGCCATCTTTCTCATTGATTTCAATGCCCATTGTGCGCAACAACAATGCCAGTACCTTGATGTGACCCCGATCTGCAGCGAAGTGCAGTGGGGTCCAACCTGCACTATCTTTCTCATTGATCTGTATGCCTGATGTTGTTGTTGCACTCAACAGCAATTGCACCATCTGGTTGTCTCCCAGTTCAGCAGCAATATGTAGTGCTGTCATCCTGTGGCTCATCTGCTGCTGTGGTGACCCGACATCCTCAACTGGAAATAGACATTTTGGGGCACCAGATTCACTTGTAAAATTAGGCCGAATGATCTCATGCCAATTGCAGGACTTTGCAGTTTTGACATTCAGATCGATGTCAGGCTGCATCTGGAGAAGTAAAGCTAATGCATCTGACTGAAAGCTGTGAGCAAGCAAGTGCAATGGTGCAAATCCATAGACATCCACAGTGTTGAGTACATCAGAAACAGGAGCCTGCTCAGTGTTGTTCTGTTGTAAAAGCGCTTTGATCAACTCTGTGCAACCATATATTGCTGCATAGTAGAGAGGAATCCTTCCAAGAATATCTCTTTCGTTCTGACATCCCCGCATTCCTCTCTGCTGCTGCTCTTCCAACAAGAGCTGCACCACTTCACACCGTTGGGCAATCGTCCCTCGCTTGGGAAGTCGCTGCTGCTGCAAGTACCCTTGATGAGTGATGGCTGTATGGGTCGAGTCCTGCAGATCCCGATCATCATCACCATCACCTTCAGCCACCAGGTGAAAAGCAGTGAACCCGTCGTCCGTCACGGCATCCAGCCTCACTCGCGGATCCGCCAACAGTAATTGCATTACTCCAGTAGTACTACAAGCAAGCCTAGCGGCCAAGTGCAAGGGCGTTAGGCCATAGAGCGCGGTAGCGTTCACATCCACTTCTTGTCTAGCCAAAAGGAGCTCCACGAGACGACGATGAGAGTTCTCGTTCTCGTTGATGTTCTCGTTCTCCCCCTTGCCGCACCTGCTCGTGACGGCAACGTGAAGAGGCGTTCGCCAATACTTGTCGTGTGCATTGACGTCGATTTTGTCCGACCGCTGCTGCAAGAGCAATCGCACCACGTCCAGCAACTGCTCGGCGCTGTCGTTGTCTCTAGGATCGCAGAATGCAAGCACTGCTCGATGCAGCTCTAGTCCGGCCTTCATGCGCAGAGCTTCACGCTCAGCAAAACTTTGGCTCATACCAGAAGTGACGTTCATGCAGCTGCGATTCTTGAGATTGCGATCTGCAGGGTCTTCATACAAGTCTTCATGATGCTGCTCCTCCTGTTGGGCGGAATCAATTCCAACACTGGCAAGACTTTCTTCTAAGTCATGAGCTTGCACCAGCTCCTCCTGCATCGTTGCCAGCTGAAACGATCACGGGAATATTTGCGACTACAAGAAGTCTAAGAATCACACTACTGGATCAGCTGACAGATCAGAAGGTTTCGTGCTAATCCACGCTGATATTCTGATGGGAATGGGAAATTGCAAAGCAGCTGGCCGAGATGGTACGCCAGAAGAACCGATGATTCTTGTGGCAACTGTCGAGGAGGGTTTTATAAGGACGATTGCACTTGGCTGGGCGGTCACTGCAAAGAAGAAGAAACGCAAAACCTCAAAACGGAGAATTTGGATCAGCGAAACGGCCGGGGGCTGGAGCGGCGCCTGGTGTTCCTCATCCTCCACACACACACACACACACACACTCTCTCTCTCTCTCTCTCTCTCTCTCTCCATCTCTCTCTCAGGGTCGGTGACTCCACTTGGGTAGGTCTAAGTTCTCTGCTACTCCTAAGAATACTAGGCATAAGATCCTTTCCACTCCCTCTTACGCCTAGAAGTAGTAGGTGTAAGATCCTTCTCATTCTTAAGGATTGGGTGTAAGATCCCTCCTCTTTTGTAAGAGGAGTATTCAGAGATATAAGGGCATCTCCACCCCCACACTTGCAAACACCCCTTTTCATTAAATCTTGAAATCCTGCTGCACTCATGTATTGATGTCGTCCATTTTGCAGTGTTCGAGGTGGAGCCGTGATGACCCCCTTCTTCTGAGAATTCCCTCCTCCAAGTGCTTTACTGTGGTAGTAACCCCTGGTAAACATTCCTCAAAATGTGTGACCAAAAGAAATCTGCCATGGTCAATCTGCACCCACATTGCTATGTACTAAATTAATTAGTTGGGGGGAAAGGTGAGCAAGGTATCATAATGAGCCTCTTTCATTGGTCTATCCCCCCAAAAAAAGGTTTACAAACTTTGGGGACTCCTCATTTATAAAAGTATTCATTCCAACATCCCACCCCACTCTCCTCAACCAACATAATTTTTATTGAAAATAGAAATCAAATTTCACATATGACAAAACTTATTGAAATTTTTAATTTTTCTCAATGGACCCAAAAGGAAATAGAAAACACTCCAAAATCCCCCTTACCCAAATTTATTAAAAAAAAGAAAACTCACATTTGTCTCCTCCCTTTCAAAGGAAAATAATAAAATCCTAAGAATCTGGGGTGCATGCTACATCTCCTCATTGACCGCATGTAAGTTTTATTTTTAAATTTATTAATCGCCTATTTTAGTGTACGCTAACTGGTGACACAATGACTGGATACATAATAAACAATCATCACTAGAATTTAGAAATAATTTAGATGCATTTTGGGGTAGGATAGATAGGCTGGTGAGTGAACGTATAAGGAGTCAATGGAGGTTGAATCCTCACAAATTGTTTTTTATTGCTTCTGAAGCTGAAAGAAGATTTGTAGCCCTCCTCCATCTAGTGCTTCCAACATTGCAAAATTTGCTCAATTTTGTAAAGAAATGAGGAAGATATGCGGTGTTCGGTGTAAGGGGGTTTGGTGTTTGATGATGGATGAATTAGAACAAATTAGGATTTAAAAGATTAAAACCTTTTATTGTTGCATAAAAAGATATGGGGCTGGAACTAGAGAGTGAGAGCGAGATTTATAGCTATTTTTTCAAATTAAAAAAAGAAAAAAGAAAACTATCATTCATCCTCATCCTGTGTTTTCTGCATTACTCCTTCACTTCTGATTTCTGATGCTCAAAGAACATTTGTAACCCTTCAAATTTGCAAGTCCAATAACACAAAAATCACTCAATGAGTAAAATATTGGAAAATGTTCGATAATATAAATACATGTTCGGTGATGGGCGGTTCTACCCTAAACATGATAGCCTACCAGCGTGGGTGCTTGTTCACCCAAGGCAATTAAACCACGTCCTAAGTTACCGTAGACTCGTCTCTCCCTTGGGTTGTCGAATGTCCCACCAGATTATACATCTCGAAAAGGGATCTCGAATGGACATTGAATGAATCTTTGTCCAGATGCGACGATAGGTCGAAAGCCAGATTCGAGAACCCAGGACGGGGGGAATTGACGTGTCGAAGAAGCTTTAGTTCTAGAAACGACATCCCAAAACGAGGTCCCAGAGATACACAGCAACGTTATCCCCGGTGCTCCTCTTCTCTTCTATCTCTGCGTTTCGAAGCTCTCCTCCTGTCTGGTGGTCTCAGGAGCAGTCGTCAGCTCTTCCATCGCCGAAATTGCTCACCTATTCGAGCTTTTCCGTAAGTTTTATCCGAACTTGACTTGCTCTTCTGCTGCAGTAGTGAAAATTTCATGTCGGATGGTTTCATTTGGTTGTGTGACTCGTCCGGAAATCGTAATTATCTCTTCAGAGTTAATTGCGGGAGCACCTTGTGTCAAGGAGAGAGAGCAGTTGTTGGTTCTGACAGTTCGTTAGCAGAAGAGCCTTCACTAGTGCAGATTTTGTGAAATACATATTATTCTGGAGTTCGATTGATTTTGAATTGAATTGTGAAGAAACGTTCCCTCTTTTGCCGGTTCTTTTCAATCCTTATTGGATATGGAAAATAGCAGACGCATGGCTGCGGTTTCTTGCTGAATCGCTGTGAGATTTGCAGGAGAAGATTTTGGAAGGACGCGCATCTTAGGAGATTCTTCAAGAAGGAATTGCTTCGAGGAGCCGGGGCGGGGGGGGGGGGGTCCGACTAGAGAAGAGTTTTGCAAAGGCTTGGAGAAGCGATATAGGTAGGTATACACCATGGCAATGGCAACAGGAATGGCAACTCTTCTGAAACCTACATCGTTTGGCAAGGAGTTGAACGGCCGGACTCTTCTCTTGCCCTCCCTATCGTCGTCGCATATTAAGCTTTCCTTCCCCATCATTGCAAAAGCTTCCGCAAGAGTGCGCAATGAGGAGAATAGGGATGCTCTTTTGAGTGTGAGCAGCAGACGTGGATTGTTGAAAACTTTGGTGGGAGCAGCTGCTGGTGTTGCAGTACCTGCAGCAGCACTAAAGGCACAGAATGCCAACGCTGCAGAAGAGCAACAAGAGGTTGCATCATCCCGCATGTCGTATTCTAGGTTCTTGGAGTATCTTGAAACAGATAGGGTGAAGAAAGTGGATTTGTATGAGAATGGAACCATAGCCATAGTAGAAGCTGTGTCTCCTGAGCTTGGGAACCGGGTTCAGAGAGTCAGGGTTCAGCTGCCTGGAACCAGTCAAGAGCTTCTTGCAAAATTTAGGTCTAAGAATATTGACTTTGCAGCTCATAGCCCACAGGAAGACACTGGCTCTGTGATTTTGAACCTGATTGGGAACTTGGCCTTCCCTCTTTTGCTTGTTGCATCCCTCTTTTTCCTGAATCGAAGATCACAAGGCCTGGGAGGACCTGGTGGCCCAGGAAATCCATTTGCTTTTGGAAAATCCAAGGCAAAGTTCCAGATGGAGCCAAACACAGGAGTCACCTTTGCAGATGTTGCTGGTGTTGATGAAGCAAAGCAAGAGTTCATGGAAGTTGTGGAGTTTCTGAAGAGACCAGAGAGGTTTACTGCAGTTGGTGCCAGAATTCCCAAAGGTGTCTTGCTTGTTGGTCCCCCTGGAACTGGAAAGACCCTGCTTGCCAAGGCTATTGCTGGAGAAGCTGGCGTCCCTTTCTTTTCAATCTCAGGTTCAGAATTTGTAGAGATGTTTGTAGGAGTGGGAGCTTCGCGAGTCCGGGATCTGTTCAAGAAGGCAAAGGAGAATGCACCATGTATTGTTTTTGTTGATGAGATTGATGCTGTAGGGAGGCAGAGGGGAACGGGTATTGGTGGAGGAAATGATGAGCGAGAACAAACGTTGAACCAGCTTTTGACAGAGATGGATGGCTTTGAAGGTAACACAGGAGTGATTGTGGTTGCTGCCACCAACAGGGCTGACATTCTTGATGCTGCATTACTTAGACCTGGTCGATTTGATCGTCAGGTATGTTATACATGTTCAGCACTTGGCCATTCATTGCCAGTTGGTTAGAAGTTGCAAAGGTCTGTTGTCAGAGATGGAGAAGGCTATAGGGAAATAGATCCACAGATTATGCTGTCATGTTATGTTATGCTGCAGCAGTAGATTGCAAAATGTCTTTCAGTATCTCCTTGTGGAGAGCTTGTCAGGAGCAATGGTGTTTTGTTTTCAGGTGAGCGTGGATGTTCCTGATGTGAAAGGAAGAACTGAAATCCTCAAAGTTCATGCTAGCAACAAAAAATTTGAAGCTGATGTGTCTCTTGAGGTGATCGCCATGAGGACACCAGGGTTCAGTGGGGCAGATCTTGCAAACCTTTTGAATGAGGGTGCAATCCTGGCAGGAAGGAGAGGAAAGACAGCCATTTCAGCCAAGGAGATAGATGACTCAATTGATAGAATTGTCGCAGGAATGGAGGGCACAGTCATGACTGATGGACGGAGCAAAAGCCTTGTGGCATATCACGAAGTTGGACATGCCATCTGTGGGTAAGCATTAATTGAGCCCAACCTGGTGACTTATTTTTTGGTTACAGTGTTTGGAAGCCACCTTTGGAGACTTTTGCTGCCTGCAATGTTATGTGAGATTGAAGTGGATTTTCAGAATTTCAACATCAGTAAGATGCAGTGCCATTCTTTAAATGGTGTTTGGAAGGAACCACCTTCATGCACCCATTTTTATCTGGAGTTAATTCACCAGTTCTGACTTGTGGATGTGGAGTGCAGAACATTGACCCCAGGGCATGATCCTGTGCAAAAGGTAACCCTAATTCCAAGAGGTCAGGCCCGAGGTCTTACATGGTTCATCCCAGGTGAGGACCCTACCCTTATTTCCAGGCAGCAAATCTTTGCTCGCATAGTAGGTGCTTTGGGTGGAAGAGCTGCGGAGGAGATTGTTTTTGGTGATGCGGAAGTGACCACGGGTGCCTCCAGTGATTTGCAACAGGTCTCTTCAATGGCAAAGCAGGTATTTACTTATTGAACACCTTTACATCTAGTACTCTTGGCATGTGTTGCAAGCAGATGAATCAACCCTTTGCAGTCTTCACAAACCCCAGATGCGCAAGCTGAACTCCACTACAAAGATCACATACCTTATTTGTGTAGCACATCTTCACAAGACAAACTGAACCTCTCTGTATGTGCAGATGGTGACAGTGTTTGGCATGTCAGATATTGGGCCATGGGCTTTGATGGACCCATCAGCACAGGGTGGTGACATGATCATGCGCATGATGGCTCGTAACTCCATGTCTGAGAAGCTAGCTGAGGACATTGACAAGGCTGTGAAAGCCATTTCGGACAAGGCATATGGAGTGGCGTTAGACCACATCAGGAGCAATCGTACAGCGATGGACAAACTAGTGGAGGTCCTGTTAGAAAAGGAGACTATAACTGGGGATGAGTTTCGCACAATCCTCTCTGAATACACACAGATTCCTGCTCTCAACCAACCAACCAACCAGGCTGCAACAGTTTCTGTTTAAGCCTCGAACACAGCAGCAGCTGCCAATTGCTTGAAGAAGCAATATTATTCTTCTGTATGAAAATCACCAGTGGATTCAAGACAATTCTTCTGTAAACCAATTCAGGAGTAATCAATGCTCACAGTCAACTCTTCTGAGCATTTGTGGTCAATTCCAACACCACATGACTTATTGTTTCTTTGTTCTGCTGGTAATCGGGTTCTTGTGTATCTGATCTTCATGCTCCTGGTGTTCTGTCCATTGCTCTAATTCAGTCTGACCTCACAATGTGCATCGTCCTTTTCCATGAACTTGGAATTGAGCTCCTTGAAATTGCTCATGAGTCACTCACTGTGCAAACAATCTTATTGTGCAAGTTCCAGTGTCAGCAACCTCAGGATATTCATCTCTTCCTCATCCTTGTATTCCTCCTCTTATTCTGCTTCTTCAAATAAAGAGAATTCCTTTCAAAAATCTGTTTGCATCTGGCAGTTGAACATCTGTGTCTCACAAACTGGTTTTAGGGTTTAGCACTCAGTCTTATCAGCAGCTCAGGGATTCTTCATCCTCTTTTTCATCACTGTCAAGTCAGGCAAGAGCATCATCATCATCATCTTTGGATCTTTGATATTGCAACCAGTTGGAAGTTGTTTGAATGTGATGTGTCAGGACTTCACTTCTGTTGTCACAAAGAGTTTTTTTGTGAAACAGCACACATTGTCATCATGTTTTATCTTGCAATTGTGGATGGAATCAGCCTCTCCACTTCTTCACACTGCCCAGAATGCCATTTGATATGCAGAGAGACACACAGAGAAACAGACAGAGACAGAGAGAGGAAGAGAGGAAAGGTTTTCTAGGGTGGATAGGGGGTGGAGATTGTTGTCAAGGATTGGGCTTTTGAGGATAGAAAACAAGACATTACTAGTTGAGAATTCAAAGAGGTCAGGTTCACACAATCTCCTTTCCCTCCCTCTCTCCCTTAGGGCAGTAGATTAGGTTGTTATATCTACGTTGAACAACTGACAGGCATAGAGATTTTTCATGAGTTCTATCTCAGGTATTCAAAATCCAAGGCCAAATATGTGATGCATATGTCACACCTGCAAGTACATGGTACATACAAACACATAAACATGGCTTTATACCTCACCAGAACAGCTTGATATGTCTTGGTTCACAACTAAGGAAGTCTACGTGCAAAGAGAACCCACTGTAGTACAAATTTTGAGTACAAATTTTTTGGTGTTCAAAGTCCTGGTGTTGTCCTTTCCAGTAGATTGCATGACCTGTTTTGTTGCTGGATCATCAAAGGTGTCCAGGATTGTTTCAGTTCAGTTCTTTGTCAATTTTGTGTGTTTCTCTCTCAACACTCTGTCTATTTCCTCACTGTTGTTAGGAAGAACGTTTTCCTCCAATGAAAACTCAGTATCAGCTTTATGCTAGATGAGTATTCTGAAGGCCATGGATCAGTTTCCTGTTTGAACTTATGTGACCATTGTGTGTTTTCACTGTGTTTGTTCCTGCTTGTGGTTCTCAGATTTTGGACACTCTAGTGCTGGATGGGAACATTGAGGAAATGGTGGGTGGTGCATGTTCAAGCTTGGCATCATATGCTAGTAAGCTTATTCCATTGATGAGTCATGTAAAGGATACTACTTATCCTTTTAAGAGCTTACAATGCTATTCAATTTGGATCTGGTGCTAACAGACAGCCATTCATCTTTGTTATGGTGCAGGACATTGTATGTTACATGGCAGCTAAATCTTGAATACCAGAGTCATTGGCTCTCACCTGTGGCATTTGCCTGGTACCATATGCAACTTTGATTCACATTACTTACCTTTCTGTTTCAGAGGTCTTCTGCCAATTTGAGAGCATCTCTTGCTCACCTCATTGTCCCAATCTCTAGAAAGCATGGACAAACAAGTTGAAATTAGAGTTCAGTATTTTGGTCTGCAGGTTCTGTGTGGATGCCAACCTGATGGTCTCTTATCACCAGATATACATTTACTTTAAAGACAGGCTCACCTTTTAAGCCATTGGGATGCTTCTGCCATTGTCTACACTGTTGAAACCAAAATTTCACAGGGAAGTTCTTCTGCTTGTCAATGGTGTCATTGAGTGTCAACTTTATGAGATCAGCAGCTGGCTAGGGCACAGGCCGTTAGCTCCTAATTGGATTATCTAGACTGGCTCTTTCCAAATTGAAAAGCAGATTGTGAGCTTCAATTTTGTGTAGTAGCCAACACTGCAACTCATGGTACTTTCAGCACATAACAGCTGCTTAAAAATACACTCTTAGCATGTCTGTGCTGAGAACTTCAATGAGGCTGTGGAGATTTAGGGTTTGAGAAAGGCTGTTATCTTACACCACCTTCACACAATTTGTCTAAAGACTGTCTTATATTATGTGATCTGATGTCTTCTGACCTGGGCTTTGTTGCAGCGCTGGGCCCTCCTGCTCCAAGTATTGGGGGCAAAGGCATGAAGGCTTGTAACACTTAGAACATGGTTTGTGGTTCTTACTTCCTACCTACATGATGAAGTGAGCATGGAGCACTCACACTTGCAAAGTTTTGTATTTCTCATGAAGAGAGAGTGAGACATGGCTTGTGAACACTCAGACTTCCCATCACGACAAGAAAGGTATGAGTTTGGAAATAATGTTGTGATTAAAAGTTATGGAATTGGGTTCTTTTATTGGAAGATTGAAGTTTTCCCGTTTGAGTTGCTTAGGGTAGAATTTTCTTGAATTTGTCAAGTTTCCTCCTTGTAATATGGTTAGTTTCATCCTTTGTGATCACAAACTTTCCTCAAATCATTATCAAAAGTATTTAAAATGGGTTTGAAAGTTATAACAAACTTATGACAAAAGAGGTCTTAGAGTCTTGATCAATGTTGGCTGGTTCCAGGTTTTCGGCCAAGTCTGGGTCTGGATCCAAATCTAAGAATCAGACATGCCAGGTCTACATCGACCCCAAACTGGCAAAGAATCAGACCCAGCGGTCCTACATGGACCCAGACCCAACCTCAGAACCAGACCCAATAGGTTTTCATGCATCTAAACTCACCCAAGAACTGAACCTAGTGGGTCTTAAGGATTTTTTCACAACGTCCAATGCTTAGGATTGGGTAGGGGCTAAGATCTTAGGTTTAGATAATGTTTCAGTTTTTTGAGTTTTAGAGTCCTATGTTTAAGCTCTAAGGTTCTAGAGTCATAGGTTTTAGCCTTAAGCTTTAATATATAAAAGCATCTTCAATGGTAGCATGAAAATAGTCTTTACACAAATATGTTGTGATGTTCACTATGTTGTTCCAGAGCCTAAATAAGGTCCATGTGAAGACTATTGTTTGATCCTTATGTTATATCCTATTGTTGTGTTTGGGAACATGTTAAGGAACATTTCAAAAACTTTGGGAGCTCACAGAAAACCCCACAAGAACCTCTTGAGAATGTGATGCGAACACTTTAAGAATATCGAAATCCAAAAAAGAAAAAACAAAACAAAATTATTTAGAAATAAATTTCTAAACCATCTGAACACTAAATTCGAACCAGCTTCAGCCCAAACCCAGAACTGGCGATTCTTATATAGATTGGACTCCGAATCGTTAGCAAGAAAAATTGACCTGGCCCCAAAATCAACAAGTTTTAATTTTTGAAAATGTGTGCACATTTGAATTACTTGTTCAAGTACTAGAGTATGATGAAACATTGTATTGTTAATAGAAAAGTAGATAAAATACATGGCCAGTAAATTAATTTTGATGACTTCATTGCATTACACACCAGATCAATTCATTTTTATGTACCCATAGTTGAGGTGGCAAGATAATAAATTCATTGAAGATCTTATGAAGATTTCAGCTAAATTGTTTGACTAGAGCCCAATGAAGGCAAAATCTGGTGTCCATACTTATCCACATGCCAAACTATATGTAGGGTCAAGTTTGTAAGTGCATGAAAAATGCCAACAAGTTGATGTGTGAAAGTAAAGAGATGTCCCTCTCTGGCTGAAAGCCCTCTAATGCAAACAATTGAATGTTTTTAATCTGTCTCTGGCTTTAAGTTTTACGAAGAAATAAATCAATAATATAGTGTGATTATTATGCAACCTGATATTAATATTAAGTTTTTTTTTTAAAAATGTGTTTTATTGGCTAGATTTAACCCAAATGTTAAATTTTGGCTTGGAAACCCTAATTAACTCTTTAGAGAATGTATTTATAATGCTTTTAAAAAACCTAAAAAAATGAGTGTTTTTACAAAGTGGTGGAGTTCTCTCCTTTTTCAAAGAAACAACTAATGGGTACAAGGGTTGGGTATATGGACCTTTCAGGAGTGGTTTTAAAAAAATCAAAGAACCTACCCTAAACCACTGATTCCTTGCTAGTTCCTTTTAAAATTTCAAACTCTTGAAACCAACAGTTATTTGTTTACTTTAACCTTCTAGGGTAACCTGCCCTATGACCGAACATTTTATTCATATCTTCTCATCTCTTCTTCATTTTGAGTGATTTAAAACGTTATGGAAGCATTAACTTGGGCTCTTCAATTTGTCTTTGAGCAGCAGGGGCAAAGGAGTAATTATAGAAGAGTAAGAAGAGAAATAAGCTTTTCCAAGTTGTAAAATGTGTTTTTCTTCTCTTTTCTTCTCTTCTACCCCTCTTACATTCGATGCTCATAACTTTCTCATTTCTTATTCAATTTAAGTGATTTAAAGTGCTATAAGAGCGTGACCTTATGATCTACAAATAATCTTTGAAACATAATGGCAATAGAGCGACTTTCAAATATGTTTCTGGGTGTTTGTTAATAGTCTTCCAAGTGTTTGGAGGTTTTTCGTTTCCACCATTTGAGCCCCCTTACTTTGAAGGGTCACATCTGACTCATTTTTTCATCTTTTCCAACGATTCAACTTTATGTGGGTGCATAAATAGTAGGGCTACCATTTCTCTTTGACCTCCAAGACACTAGTGTTTTGTGACCGGCTTGGATACCTTAATAAACTTTGATCTAATGTGACCTAGATTTGTATCAGCAGAAATTTTTGATCGTTAAGCCCTAACTAGAGGGAGTGATGAGGTAGCCCTAATGAATGAAGTATTGGGTTGATGATTGTATTGGTAGAAAACATCAAAAAAGAGGACGGTTGGCAAGCATTCATTTTAGAAGAGTTGCATTTTGCTTATTGATGTCTTGGTTATTTTTTGTGTTTTTGTTGTTTTACATGTTATGGTATTTTGGGTGTTATTCTTTATGGAATGTCGACACCTAGATTAGATGTTGGTGGTGGAGCATTGCTTCCTAGATTTCTTTTGTTTGGTGATGTGTGATTTGCTAATGGGAAAGAAGAAGGTGCTTGGTGAGGAGAGGAAATAAATCCTTGATGAGGAGGAAAGCTAAGCACCTTGGTTTTCTCATCAAATTTTGATTTTCAATTATGATTGTTTATGTTAAAATCTTTTTAGTAAGAATGCCTAAAGCTTAAACTTTGAATAGGTTATTCACTTTTGTTTCATTATTTTCTGTTCCATTGAAGTTCATGAGAAGAGCGCTAAAGCTAGTGAACAGAACCTTAAGAATTAATGTGTCAATAAGGTTTGAGGACAAAAGTGATGAGAGGCTGAAAGGGATTGTTTGGATTGGCCTTAGTGGGATTCCTACTCAAGTTGAACATGCTTGAAATAATTGGGAAAGGTGCATGGTAAAGATTGAATACTTGAATGTTTGGGAATTCCAAGTAGGTTTTTTGTAGTGGGAGATTTTTGGGAAGATTTGAAAAACATGTTATAGATATTGCTTGTCCATTTATTTGCCATTTCCATACCTACATATCTATTGGGATTTTGGAATGCTATATGTAAAATTCAATTTTTGTAAAATACCTAGTGGAAGGCCATGATAGTCCTTTAAAACAAAAATCTAAAAAATGTTGATCGGTCAAAGTCCCAGAGCGTTCAATGAAACTTTGGTTTAGTATTTGGGCAGGGAACACATGGCAATAAAAGACCTAGTTGAGGAATGACCAACATCATTTAATGCCAACTTTGCAAATCATAAAAATATATCGCATCTACATGCCCTAGACTCATTGATTTAAGGCTAAGGTGTGCCAAATGTGGTGGGGGGCATAAGACAAATAATTGTGGTCTGAAATGTTTTTTTTGTCTAAACATGGGACACATAAAAGATAAATGTTGGAAAAAGAATGGCAAGGGCCTATTTGTGTCTGCAAATTTAGTCCACGATGAAGAATATAACTTAATTGAATTGAATTGACTATGTGGAATAAAACACAATGTTCTTTTTGGAGTTAGAATGCCAAAATGCAAGATGCTTGTATAAGCATCCACATTTGGAGCAAAAGAAAAAGTACATGAGGAAAATAAAGAATCTAAACACCTTGGGATTGATAGAAACATTAGATTTGTCACACTTTGTTAAAGAGAAGATCTTTTTAACACCCATGGAGGCCATCCTGATTATTCTTGAGGAGTTGGAATACCTTAAGGGTTTGGTGAAATTGGCCAGAAAGAAAAAAGATGCTCAAGCAGCTTAGACACGGGTGGTTGTTGTTATGGACACCCCCACAATTAGATGGGTTTGCATCAACAAAACCAACTACAACAAAACTTTCCATTTGGTGATTGAAATTGATTGAATATTAATTGAAGGCTTAGTTGATATTAATGTTTCAATGTTAGACATTGTAGCTAATGTGGTAAGAGAACTTGGCATAATGCATTTGGTTTTAGGTCATGAAACATACAAAACTATGTTAAGAACAATCATACAAGCCTTGGGAAAGATCATGGATGTTCTTGTCATTGTTGGCAAGGTGGTTTGCCAAATGATTTTCCTAGTATTACACACTGATAATTACGACTTACTATTAGGGTTGGACTTCCTTATGAAAATTGGAGTAGTTGTAGATGTTGAGCAGGGAATTATACAAGTGCGCAATGGACCCAGTGTGACAGTGGACGTTTTACCTTTCAATGTGGTGAATATGCTGCACAAGATATTAGGACTAGAAATTTCAAGACATGACTAGATGAGAAAAGGTTTTAACAAGGTGAGTTTGGAATATTGGTGTACAAGTGAATTACCTTCATGGGATTTCACATCCGCCCTTCCTAATTTTGTTGAATGTATTAATGATTCCTTTTTTGAACGAGATTTGAAAGAAGAAGAGGAAATTGTATATGATAATCTTTGTAAGATTTTATCAACAGAAGAATTTATGATTGAGGAACTAAATGATCATGGTATGAATTAGGTAGTGGAAGATGAAGCCCCAATGTAGATGCTCAATTTGGTATTACAAGAATAACAACATAAGTTGTCAGAAAGACATACATAGAAGATGATGATTACCTAGATCAAATTTAGTGTGCTCAAATAGAGGAGGCATAGAGAATCCAAAATCCTACAATATGTGCTTTGAATTTCCATCACAACTTTTTCCAATATTCCCATCAAGAGGAAAATAATCTAGGAATGAGGAAGATGAATCGATTGAAATCAAAGCAAAGATCCACTTGATTTTGATGAAAAACAAACATATGAGTTGTGGTCCTTGTTAGAGTAGTTTCAGGACATATTTGTATGGCACAAGGGAAAATTAGGTTGTTGCACCATTGGAGAGCATACAATTAACACCTAAGGATTGTCACCATGTCAAATGACACTTGGAAGGCTATCTTACTAGGAAGAAATAGAGGTCAATAGACAAATCCAAACACTTTTAGATTTGGGTAAAATGCGTAGAAGTGCTTCCGAATACACATGTAAAGTCACTCTCCTAGTTAAAAAGGACAACAGTAGGAGGTTTTGTGGAAATTACTACCTTTTGAATGCCCAAACTCGACATGATTCATTTCCTATGCCTCCAATAGATGATGTGTTGGATCAATTAAGGGACTCGTTTTGGTTTTCTACATTAGATCTTCATTCAGGATTCTTATAGATTTCAATGGCTCCAAATCACATTAAAAAGACCACCATTGTTACCAAATCAAGAGTATATGAATGGAATGCCATGCCATTCAGGTTCCAAAATGTTACTAGCATTTTGTTTTGAACTATGGCAGAGGTCTTTAAAGATTGAAGCAACCAATTCTTGAAGGTCTTTGTAGATGATGTCAACATACATAACATGAATTGGATTGATCATTTGCAACATGTGTGGATGGTCCTCCAAGATTAAGAAATGTTCATTTGAAGTTAAACCCTAGCAAATGTTGCTTTGGAACTCAAAGTATCACCTTTCTAGGTCATTTGGTAAGTGCCAAAAGATCTCATCCTGATCTTAAGAAGATTGTCGTTGTGAAATTTTTTCCAATTCCAAAGTCAATAACCAATGTGAGCACTTTTCTAGGACCCATTAATTATTATAGAAAGTTCGTACCTAAGTATGCCAAGATTGTAGAACCATTGTTTGGTCTAATTAAGAAGGATAATAAATTTGTGTGGATACCCTTTTGCTAACGAGCATTTGCAACTTTGAAGAAGCAATTTGTGGTATCCCCAAGATGACAATGCTAGATTTTTCACAACCATTCATCTTGGATGTAGACTGGTTTTATAAGGGGAGTAGGAGCTATTTTATCACAAAAGATTGAAAGGTAAGAGCAAGTCATAGACTATGCCAACAAGGGATTATCTCCAGTACAAAAGCTCTTCCATCCAATGGAAGGGGAATGTTATGCCCTTGTGTGGGGCATAATGCATTTCTGACAGTACTTGCACCAAACCTTCTTTATTTTGAGGACAAACCATAAGCCTGTGGAGTGGCTTGTTATTGTTTTTGATGCATACATATGGAGGGGGGGATGGATTTCCATGCTTTAGGACTTCCATTTCAAAATAATTCATAGGGTAAGAACTAAAACATGCCAATGTGGATGCATTGAGTATAAACCTCGTTGGCAATTCTAAAGTTGATGAAGACTTTGGAAGTGAGATTAAAGATTTAGACAAGTTGACACCAAAAATTCCATAGTTTCTACTACTTAGGGAGGTGAAACTATCAACATTCTTTTCATTATAATGGAGGTGGATGCGACATTAGACCATATTGAAGACCAAACTCAAAAAGGAAAGGAAATAACTTTGTACGAAAATGAAGAACAAGATCAAAGGAAGAATTTTGAGCAACAAGGACCAAAATACACTCCACAAAGTTATTGGAATCCGGCCCATGAAGCTTAAACCTTGGTTGATAAGGCCAAAACCAAGCTTGTTGTTAAAGTAGGGATGGATGAGGATGAACAAAGCCAATGCGCGCTTAGACATCTCAAAAGCTTTTTTGAATATGAAATTACTTACTAGTGGGTCATTGGATGGAAATGCTAACACTCCTACTGACATTGAGAGGGAAAAAAGGAGAGTGATGAAATATCACTAGCAGGAAGATACATTTTATTTTCAAAATTTAGTGGTTCCCAAACCAAAGGACACTTTTTTGATAATGAAAAAGATGCATAATGAGATCGGGCATTTTGGTGAAGCAAGAACGCTTGTTGAAATCAAAAAGTGTTTTTTTTTGCATGATAGGACATATTTTGTCAAAGAGTTTGTCAAGGTTTGTGATAGATGCCAATTGGCCAAACAAACTGGCAATATGAAATCTAAAGTGGAAGGTATGAAAAACACACTTATGTGTGATATCTTCTATTTAATGGTTCTGGATATTGCAAGACCTTTACTTGAAACATTTAATGGCAAACAAATATGTGCTTATTGCCATAGACCACTATTCCAAGTGATGTGAAGCACGTCATGTGAAATAGCATGACGAAGTCACTATAGCCAGATTCCTTGAAAAATAAATTTTATGTTGATTTGGAATGCCTAGATACATTCTCATAGATAATGATAGTGAAAGGATGAAAGAGTTTGATGCTTTGTGTCAAATTACGGTATCATACACTAGTATACCATGCCAATGGTGGAACGTCAAGTACATATTATCAAACATGGCTTGACTATTTTATCCTTCACAAATATACAAAGATGGGACATGCAATTGCCCAAATTATTGTTTGGATACTATTGTGGGGTTCAAGCTAGCACGAGGTACTCACCTTACATGGTATTAAGAGGAAATCATCCTAGACTTGTTGCTGACAATAGTTTGAATGGGTTATGTAAAGTTATAGATGAACAGATGGGACTTGAAGCCATGGTTGAGCAAATGATTTGGAAAATGTAATTGGTTTCTACTATTCACAAAACCTTGCTTAAGAATGTTAAACAAGCTCAAAAGAAACAATGCAAGGTTTAAGCTTCACGGAAGGGCCTACAACTATGTATTGGTTTTGAAAAAGAAGGTGTATAGATCAAAATGCAGAAGCCTAACAAGAAGAAAAACCTTGTTGGTAGTTGGGAAGGTCATTATGTTTTTATTCTTTACAAAGATGGCAAGGATGCAGAAGAATAAGATGAAGGAGGCTAGACTTGCATAATAAAAGACTTTGATGACAAACACTAGGAAAGGGTAAGGAGGGATCTGCAGATCTACCATCTTGTTCCTAGAAATCAAAATCTCTGAGGACTTAGATTTTTTTGAGAAAGGACAAGTGACACATGTGACTTGAATCTGTGTTAGTAGAGTTTTTTGATGATTAAGCCCTAACTAAAGGAAGTGATGAGATAGCCTTAACGAATGAAGTATAAGGTTGATGGATGTATTGGCAGAAAATGCCAAGAGAGAGGACAGTTGGCGATCATTCATTTTAGAGGAGCCGCATTTTGCTTCTTGATGTTTTTGCTATTTTTTATGTTCTTGTTGTTTTGTAGGTTATGGAATTTGGGGTGTTGTTCTTTATGGAACATTGGCACCTACATTAGATGCTAGTGGTGGAGTGTTGCTTCCTAGATTTTTTTTGTTTAGTAATGTGTGATTTGTTAATGGAAGAGAGGAAGGTGCTTGGTGACGATTGGTGAGGAGAGGAAATAAATACTTGATGAAGAAAAAAACTAAACACCTTGGTTTTTTCATTGAATTTTAGTTTTTCAATTAGGATTGTTTGTGTTAGAAGCTTTTTAAGAAGAATGTTTGAAGATTGGACTTTGACTAGGCTATTCACTTTTGTTTCATTATTTTCCACTCCATTGAAGCTCGTGAAAAGAGCGTTAGGAATCAATGTGTTAATAGGGTTTTAGGATGAAAATGATGATTAGCTGAAGGGGGTTGTTTGGATTCCTACTCAAGTTGAAAGTGCTTGAAATAATTGGGAAAGGTGCATGGTAAAGATTGAGTGTTTGAATGCTTGGGAGCTCCGAGGAGGTTTTCTATAGTGGGAAATTCTTGGGAAGATTTGAAGAACATGTTGTAGACATTGCTTGTCCATTTGTTTGCCATCTCCATACTTACATTTCTATTGGGATTTCGGAATGTTATGTGTAGAATTCAATTTTTGTTAAGATACCCAATGGAAGGTCATGATAGTCCTTAAAGAGAGAAATCCAGAGCATGTTAATTTGTCAAAGTCCTAGAGTCCTATTATAAAGTTATAAGAAATTATATTTCCCTCACACACTGATTATGTGTTTACAAGGGTTTCTGTTGTGACAAATTAGCATACAAATTTTTATGCTACCCTCCTTTTTGGTGACACTAGATTTGTTAGGAAAATTGAAGGCAAATGAAAATTGATTGACCAAAATATATTGTATTTTTTTGTTTGAAAATGGTTGGGTTTTTGTTCATGGAACCCCATATATTGCATGTCAAAAGGCATGCAAGAGCATGCAAGTCTTTTGACATAAAAGGAATGTGTCCCAAGGTGCAATCTTATTGGAGATGCTCACTTAAAGTGTGCATTGAAATTATAAGGTTTTGAAATCAATGATATTCTCTTTAGCACAATGGGGTCATTTTAGCATCCCATTCCAATTCCCCGACTAATGTTAAACACAAAGTCATAGCAACATGATTATAATGTTGCAAATAGTCTTGGACATAGTTTAAAATGCACAAATTATCTATGTGTTTTCCTCCACAATGCCAATTTTTACCCCTCCCTTTCATGCAACTCCATGTTCTAACCTTCTTCCCAAACATGGCTAGGCCATTTTTCACACATAGAAAACATGGGTCTAATTAAACATGATCATTTAATCCTAGAAAGAAAAGATGATTCTTTTGTTGCAATTTTGTTTTGGAAATTCAAGACATTCACAATTGAATGAACTTCTTGCTATATGTATGGTAGCTTTGTTATTGCAACTAATGATGAAAATGATGGCCAAAGATTTTGTGATTTGGTGCAAACATGATTATAGGAGCCACAGTCATCACCTTTGTGATTGTTTATTTTTGAAATATTTTTAAAAATTATATATATATATATGACGTTTCTATTGTATTAAATTTTTTCCAAAAATATGTTTTAAGAAAATTCAAAAAAAATTATAAGCATTTTAATCTTTCAAAAAAAGTAGTGACAATTTTGAAACTATTTTTTCATATTTTTAATTCATTTAATTAATTTTAAAAACATTCACATATTTTATAATAAATTTTGATTATTTTTATATAAATAAGTCCAAAATTTTTATCATAAATAAAATTATTATTTTAAAACATGAAAAATTCAAAATTAAATACAATTGCTTTGGCTCCTTTAATCATGTTTGCATCCAAGTGACCTTCATAAGGTTATGAGTTATGACACACTTATTGACATTGTGTTATGTTCAAAGTCTTCTTGTTGAGTATTCTCTCCAATTTCGTGGACATCTTACCCTAGGGTCAATTTCATTGTTAAATAATCATAAAAATAATAAAACAAATTTTCATGAAAACATGAAGCCAACATGTTGAAAACCATCATAATTATTGCAAGCTGCACTCTAAATTATTTCACTCCTCATATGACAATATCATAGTACATCGTGAAAAAAATTCCAATTCATAAAAAGAAATTTGAAAAAAACATTTAATAATTTTGTCCATGTGGGAATTGGTCCTAGGCTATGGTATTTGTTTTTGTATGTACAATTGTCT
The DNA here is from genome assembly GCA_963921925.1 of Sphagnum tenellum. Taxonomy (NCBI): domain Eukaryota; kingdom Viridiplantae; phylum Streptophyta; class Sphagnopsida; order Sphagnales; family Sphagnaceae; genus Sphagnum; species Sphagnum tenellum. Next base: position 19,505,124 of record OY998149.1, on the reverse strand, counting down.
AGGGAGTTGACTTATATGTGATGCATGTCTTGTCGTGTTGATGGATGACTAATTGTATGACTCTATGGCATGGAAGAGATGAAAAAATGACATGATCTTTCTTAAAATAAAACACTCCTCTTCCTCCTCGTCCTCAAACAAGATTGGAGAACACAACTCAATGTGGCCTTTGTTTATTAAACAAAATTTTGTTCCAAACGAAAGGTAAAAAAAATGTTACATACTACATATGGTAGAATTGGTCTTGGTCCAAGATGTCCCAAAATGTGCTCACATGTCTAAAGTGCCCATCTATAAAAAATAATCCTTGTACAACATCACCACCACTAATCTATTGCTTTAGTCTAGTGGTGCCTTTTTAGTGCACGACTGGCCTAAAATGTGACTTCATTCACCTCCAATTGTGACTTCAGAAAATCACTTTATCTCCATAGTAGGTACCTTTTTTTTCTTTTTTTCCCTCCTTGTCTTGTTTAACTATTGCACACGTTTATATTGTTGGAAATATAACTATATTACCGAAAATCTATTATTATATTATTTGAAATTTATATTATTACATTATTATATTTTCTAGTATTAATTGTTCAGGAATCAGTTACAAGTATTATATCCAAATTTTCGGGTGTTTCAAAGTGGCCAATGTCGTCGTGCCACGTACGGTGTTTTTTCAACCGCCCCCCCAAAAGCTCTAAACCCTAAACCCTGAAAACGGAACTGACCGTTGAGCACAGTCCGTGGGGTGCGCAGTCAATCCGGCGTGGTCTGCTCCACGTACTGCAGTAAACCTCCGCGCTGCAGCAGCCGTGGTCTGTTGTGGCAACTGTTGCTGAATCTTGGAGGATCAGATCGAAGCTGGTGGCGTGACGATGGAAGAAGCATCATCATCAGCATCAGAGCAAGGCTGTAGGGAGCGAGCGACTCATCAGCCGGTGGTAATGAATCAGACGGCATGATGTCGGGGACTGGAATCATTTCATTCATAATTCGGAGCAAGTCTAGTAGAGTAACTTGCTTTTTTGGCAATTTTATGAGGTAGGTGGGCTTGGCGGTCATCCACAAGAGGACTTAGCCAAATTTGACTACAAGGTAAGATCAGAGGACATTAAAAAAAATAATTTAGGATTCATGTGCTATGTTTTGGTGACATGCTGGAACGTAGACACACCATTACAAAAATGTACGATCATTCATGCTAATATGTTTTGGCCAGAGGTTGGACAAAAATAGTGTCTAAATATGGTGATTGCAGTTTCTTGTTTCTTCGAGAATATGGTGTTTTGGGGTCCTTTTCTAGGTCTCCAGGTGGCGGACATTCGCCAAGATAAAGGAACGCTGATTGGGAGCTCCTGCTACTGCACAGCTACTGTGTCTCTCTGTTGGGTCTTTGGTTCCAAGGAACATTCTGAGCTTTTTGGTTGTCTAGGCAGAGGGGGACGTGCTAACTCCTGTTGACGTGCTGGCTCTTGAATGACTGCACGCTGCCTCCTTTGTTTACTAAATAGGTTGACTCCCACTCGCGTGATAGAAAGCTTCTGAAAGCGTTTGATACTACAATCAGATTGTATATAAGACGGTCCAGATGTTGGTAGTTCAATTCAGCATCTGGCCTATGGTGACAACCAGTTTTATGAATATAATTGCCTGAATATCATGAGCGTTAGAAAACTGTACCAATATTAGCGACAATCGAGTCGCAAGTTGACGGTCGAAGATCCATCCCAAATACATTTAAGTTGTAGCTTATGTAGAACTTTACTATCAGGAGACTGTGGGGAGGAGTGTCAACGGTGGGGTTTAAAGCGTGTGAAGAGATTTGTATTTCCCGAGGAATTTTTGAAGAGAAGGCCATTTTTTGAAAATTGAGAGCTCAGTCTCCACATTTTGGAGGTCGACGTGATCATGGGCGAGCGTACAGCTAATGATGATATCTTAGATAATTTACCAGAATGGGCCAGCATACCGGAGTTGCTGACCGCAATCGAAGAGGAGATAGGCAGTGTAGGTCGGCAGCACATCGAGAATATGCTAGAAGGGCGTCAACTACCTGAATTCGTGAATGTCCGCGATCTCCTCTCTGCCATTCAACAGGAACTCGATAGTCCGCTTTTGAGCTTATTTTCAGGAGACAGTCAAACCCAAAAGAAATGAACACCTTAAAAATGAATACTCCCGGGTGCCGGCGCTACTATTGATCATCAATGGGACCCGGCTCAATGAGATCAGAGGAGCTCATGATAGCCCAAGCATTAGCAACTACTTGACTTTTGACGTTCATAGTGATCTGAATTCCTGAATAATTCCCACTATGTGAGGGATCGATCATATATAAAGCTGTATAATTTTGCACCCTGTTTTCCACCTGGTTTCAGGGTGCAAAACGTTTTTATAAAATGCATGCTTCGTGACAAATGTAGGGACCCAATGATTGCGTAGATGAGTAATTCCCACTTTGTTTGTCAATGGAGTCAAAGTCAGACGTTTGCATCTGCATATCATTTGCCACTCTCTTTGTCACGTACTGCAGCCAAAATGCCCGTTTGCAATCTGCATCATCTTAATACAAACTAAATAAGAGGCGAAATCTGGAACTACTGTGATCAAGGGTTTGGATAAATTTGTTAGGCTAGTCCTTTCAGATTCCTAAATCCTTGTGTAGGGTAAACCCCCGAGGTGGGGTTCGCGGGAATTCCCAGGATAAGGACAAGGAGGTAGCGGAGGAGTCCTGGCCCTTATGTTGGGGAATGTCCCCACCCCAAATAGGCTTCGCCCATTGTAAGCACAAGGGGAACATTTGTGACCGGTTATGGGGTGGCCGGAAATCTGATCTTTTTGGTTCAGGGTTTGAGAAATTAAACCCTGCCGGAAAAACGGACGTAATTAAGGCGACCAATTTATGATTTTGGGGAAGGCTTGAGCGGGAAGCCAAGCAGGAAACGGCTAGAATCCTGGTCAGGAAGGGGGGCGATTTTGGGAAGGTGGAGGATTGGCAACCAGGGAGGAGGCAGAGTGGTTAGAGCGCGATTTTTTTCGGGAAGTTTTTTTTTCTTCATGCAGCAGCTTAGCTGGTGGTTGATTTTTTTTTCCGCTGCGTCTGCATCATGCTGGGTTGCTGTGTAAATTTCTGGAGGCAATTAGCACTGGAGGGGAGACACTGGAGATGAGTGTTTGGTTGGGGATGTTGTAGGCAGTTTCGGATCCGTGAGCTATGGTGCAGGCCCACCGGACCAGTTTGATCCTGGCAATTTTACATCAGTAACGTCTGAGCTTTGAGTCGAAGAGAGTCTAGTACAGATGCTGTTGTCGAGTCGTGTAGAGGAGGCAGATCAGGGCCATTGCAAATGTGTGTATATACTCAAAGTTCCTGGTCAGAAAGGGGGAGTTTTGTGAACTGTCCGATAGGAGGACAGACCCGTTCGAGGCCGAAAGTAGCAGGCCCTGTACACTTTTAATGAATGAAATGCCAAGTCTGAGTCCATGGCCAGAGTGTGATTTGTGAATATGATGTGAGCAGCGTGTATGTGAAGCACTCTGTGTGCATTCAGGCAGAGAATTGTGCAGGATCTGAGGGAGAGCAGATTAGAGGTCATGATAGGTGGCGGGACCTCAGAGATGTGGTTTGATTGAGGGTCTGTTGAGTTGTCAGGGTGATCGTAGGAGGATCGCACCCTCTCTCTTTTGGTGACACATTATTCCTTTTTCTTTCAAATCTAAAAATAGGTACAGTAGATAGGCCTGTCGAGTCTAACACTTTACACTTTGGCAGATCTTTCTCAATTCTTCTTCAAAAGTGATTTACAATGTTATAGGAGCACCTTCTCAATCTCTACAAATCATCTTCCAAATGCAAAGCCCAAGGAGTATCCAAAGAAGAGCAGTAAAGAAAATTGCAAATAGCCATTTTTTTCTCATTTTTCTTCATTTGGACCTCTCCTACTTCATCAGTGCATAACTTTCTCATTTATTTTTTTGGGGTCAAATTTAGCAATTTAAACTGCTCTGAAATTGCCATCTTAAGCTCTACAAATCATTTTGTAACTCTAAAGGCAACAGAGTAATATTTAAGGATTTTTTTGAGAGGTTCAAAAATAGGCCATGAACTATTCAATCAAGAATTTTCTGTAAAAATGACACCCCCTACTTTGAGTGTTGTAACTTTCTAGCTTTTAATTTATATTTGCGGATTTTTAGTGTAATAGATGAAGCAAGAGGAGGGCTCCATCTACTATTTGGACACCACAAACAGTGGGCTCCTCCAAAAATGGCAATCAAACTTTACCTTTAAAATGTTCCAACCCAGCCTGCCGCCTGTCCTAGATCATGAGGCTTCGGTGGAGGGCCGGGGTTCTTACACCTCCTTAACAAAAGTGAGAGTGAGCTTACGCTAATCAAAAGGCATAAGATTCCTCCTTTTTTTCCTCCTATTAATTAGTGAGGGGATGTTGATATTTTTCACTTTTTTTACTTCAAAAGTAGCCATTTGATTGACCTATCACCAAAATATATTTAGAACATGGGGACACTCCCCCAACTTGGAAGCCTGTAAATGCTTCCCTCCCCTTAATAAAAGCATGCATTGTCATACTTCTCTTCATCCTCCTCTTTATAATTTATATACATGGAAGTTGAACCATAGCCAAACAATATGGGATAAAAAAGAGGTGTTATTGGGAATATCTTAATGAACACATTGGAAACAGAAAATAATTATTAAAAAAATCCCCCTTACTGGCCAAACACCCCAAAAGCACAAATCCCCCCTCCCCCTGCAAAAAAAAACATGAAATTGCTATTTCCAAAATGGTTTGTAGTCATTTTCAAATTGCACTATGTAATAGTCCAATTCTAAAAGGAGTACTTATTCACCCATATAAGTTACCCTTCAAATACATTTGAAAATTTCTCCAACTGCTTTATGATTATACAAATAGCAGCTAGTTTTGTTAGGAGACTAGTGCATTATTAGTTAGTATAAAAGATCACCCTGGGGCCTCAGTGAATTGGTTTTGCCCTTTTTGTGTGACTGTAACTTGTGGAATAATTACTTGGGTAATTTGTTAAAAGGGGAAAGTTTTGGGTTGGACTTGGGCATGGTGCACATGTTAATGTGGAAATCATGTGCACCATATGATTGTGTTTTCTTTTGATTATTGTGGAATCACATGGGGAACCATGTGATGTTGTTTTACTTGTCATTAATTGTGGAATCACATGGGAAACCATGTGATGTTGTTTTCTTGTCATTAATTGTGGAATCACATGGGAAACCATGTGATGTTGTTTTCTTGTCATTAATTGTGGAATCACATGGGAAACCATGTGATGTTGTTTTACTTGTCATTATTGTGCAATCACATGGGAAACCATGTGATGTTGTTTTCTTATCATTTATTGTGGAATCACATGGGGAACCATGTGATTTAGGAAGTTTCTTTATTAGTTTCCTTTTGGTTAGTATATAAGGAGGTGTTTGTGACCTTGAAAGACACCTTTCATTTTTGTACAAAGTGATGACATGAATAAAAAGTTTGTGAATGGAAGTTTGAGATTTTTAAAAGGCTTGTGATTGTGAATAGTTTTGGTAATGTTGGTATGTAATTGATGGTAGGAGAATGGTGAGGTTTGCATAGCCATTAGCATGGTGGAAGTATAGTTTTACAACCAAAGACATAGATTCCATAGTTATGTAATGATCTTTCATAACTTCGGTCCTAAACCCATTCATAGTAGACATCTTTTTGATTCCGTTGCCGGGACCCGAGTCTATGTTAATTGTGTTGTGAAATTGTGTTAGGAGATTGTATTGAGAAATTGTGTGGAGAAATTGTGTTGAGAAATTGTGTGGAGAAATTGTGTTGAGAAATTGTGTGGAGAAATTGTGTGGAGAAATTGTGTTAGGAGATTGTATCGAGAAATTGTGTGGAGAAATTGTGTTGAGAGTTTGTGTTGAGAAATTGTGTTGAGAGTTTGTGTTGAGGAATTGTGTGGAGAAATTGTGTTGAAAGTTTGTGTTGAGAAATTGTGTGGAGAAATTGTGTTGAGAGTTTGTGTCGAAAAATTGTGTTGAGAAATTGTGTAGAGAGATTGTGTGGAAAAATTGTGTTGAAAATTGTGTTGTGGAATTGGGTGGAGAAAACTTAATTGTTTTGTTCAAAGTTTAGTGGGGAGAAAGAAAGAAAAAGGAAGAACAAGTTGTTGTTTTGTTTTACAACGAGGAATGCAAGGCACTTTGTTTATCCCCGAAACATGGATGGAAGTGGCCACATGGGTGGAAGAGGTTCAACTTGTGGCAATGGAGATTACGAAAGGCAAGCCATGTCGAGTTGGATGCACGATTCAACGCGTGAAGCAACATTATGAAAACCATAAACATGAGTCCTTTTGTTTGACCCCAAACTTGCTTTTGGATTTGACTTGTAATCCTAGGCATGAATTAGAGTTGGATTTGTGGGAATCTGAGAAGATTCGTAGAAAAAAGTTGCAGGCAAGGAAGGGAAAGAAGATGGCATGTGTTAAGCCATATGAGAAAATGTAAACAAAATTTTATAAAGAATAGTGAGTGTTCTTGAGTAAGCCCATGGTTGTTAAACCTTGTTGAAACCTTTAGACTTTTTATATAAAAAAGTGTTGTAGGTTGTTGAAAGAAATAAATATATATAAATATATATATATGTTTTATTTCCAAGATTATTGTTGTAGTAAAAGACACTAATGTCAACGTTAGGAGAGGCTTCTGACTCCCCTGCTACACAGTTTCCCGAAGATAGACAACAGACCCCATCTTTGACATTGGGAGTTGCTAGGCCAATATCACACGTTGAAAGACCTTTGGAAGGGCTTGGGACTGTAGGTGAACCAAATGTGGTAGTGTCACAACTACGTAGACGACGGGAGGAATCAAGGCCTCAACCCGACCCAGAACCTGCAAAGCAACGCCAAAAGACAATCACACAAGAACAACATTTACTTATCTGGCTCAGGAAAAAAGATGCGACTCCATATTATGCCAGAACCAACAACCTGCATGTGATGTGGAGCGGAGGCGTCATTGATACTCGTGATGGCCATGATATTGTAAATGTTGTCTTTCAGTCCAGGCATTTAAATAAGATAATGGCAAGATTGGAAATGTCTGGTCCTTTTAGAGAGTTACACCGAGAAGATAGGGAGGATTTTGTTGTGAGCGCAATTCAAGCCATCAGAAATTTCCTTATTCATGAGGAAAGGTTGTAAAAGCTAAGTGATAGTTGGTTAAAAGAATTAATTAGTTTAGTGTGTTTTTTAGAGAGACAAAATAACAATCAATATGGTTATTCTAGTTTTTAGGGGAAGTAAGGGTGAAGACCCTGAAGTGTTTTTAAAGGAGTATAAACGGGCTTGTATTGGTACGGGGCTTAGAACAGCTGCAGAATGGCTCAATTTTCTTCCTGAATTCTTAGAAGGTACAGCATCATTTTGGTTTGGATGACAAACAGAATAGTTGAAGGGATCATGGAATGACATAACTAAGGCTTTAGTGAAGGAGTTTTCTGTGAAGAATGTCTACCAAAACTTAATGCTTGAACTGACTCAACTAAAGCAGGGGGCTTTAGAGTCAGTAAGAGAGTATAAGGAGAGGACAATGACATTGCAAAATAAACTCCAAGGATGTCTTAGGGCTCAAGGTGATGAAGGAACTGATCCACTTTTTGCGGGGGTCAATGCATGGTACTAGAACATTTCACCATTGGTCTGTTGTCAGAATTACGACAACAAGTGAGATACGAACAAGCCACGACGTTTGATGAAGCAGTAGAGGTGGCCGAAAAGAAGGAGGTGAACATGGAGGAGGTTCCACGACCAACTGCGCAATCCACGGTGAAAACAGTTCAATTTTCAACTGAACTAGAAGTGCGAAAACATCCGGAAGTGAGCTCTCGCATGGAGTCGGCCATGGAACAAATGATCAATCAAATGAACCAGCTAAGCCTCCATCTACTGCAGCCAAGGGCTAATAAGAGCAGGAATGTGGAAAGGGACCTCTCAACAATTCAATGTTACAAGTGTCGAAAAATGGGACATTATTCAAGAGAATGTCCAAACTCGCCAGCCTTGGCTACTAGAGAGAATGCGAGTTCTTCTACTCGAAGGTTTTCTGCAGAAGAGAAGGGCAAAGCTCATATGCATTTAATTGAAGGGCAAGAGAAAGCTTTGATGGGTTTAGAGAGGAGCCTCCAATTCCCTGAGGATGTGATGGATGTCATGGCCCAAACTAAACGACCGGTGGAAGACACTACTCATCCTGACATAAGCGTCAAGAGGTTCAAGGAGATGGCGAGAGCCCCGAAAGAAAAGAAAAAGAATCGAAGGCGGAGGTTTGGCTTCCAAGACTTTTCAATTTCTAGAGATTCTGGCCCTTATTCAGTGGTAAAGGACGTGAGATCACAGAAAGCAGACATCACCATCGGACAGTTGGTGGCAATGGTGCCGTCAGCTCGAAGGGAGTTGAGAAAGGGGTTGTCAGCACCTAAAGTTCCAAAGGTACCCACACCCTTGAACGCCATAGCAGCTAAGCGCGAATGTGATCCGATCATTGATGTGCAATGTAATGGATCAGTGTTGCGTGGAGTGCTGGTGGATGGAGGGGCAAGAGTCAAAGTGATGACAATTCTTGCAATGAGGTACTTAGGCTTGAAAATTGATAGGCCAGCCTCAGTCACCCTAAAGATGGCTAACAAACGAGTTGTTAGGCCAGAAGGGGTCATTAGCAATGTTGTGATCACTGTGATGAGGGTTTCTACCATTGTGGATTTCCATGTGGTATTAGAGGAAGATGGGGCTTATCCAATGATATTAGGTAGGCCTTGGTTAACAAAGTCACATGCAAGGAACTATTGGGGCGAAAGATACATGATCATCGGAGTTCATCCTAACCGACAGAAAGTTCCCTTTGCTAGTTTTGTGAAAAGCTCTGGGGGGACGAGTGAATATGAGGATGAATCAGAAACAGACCAAAGCTCTAGCTCTGAAAGGATTTACACGGATGATTCCAGTGAAGAGGAGGTAGGGTTATATGCTTTGGAGACAATCCCCAAGGTTGGAGCTTTGTCGGATCAAAGGGTTCAAAGGGATGATAACCAGTCACCTCCATACGTGTTTACAAAAGGAGAAATCGAGGAGTGACTAAGCAGGATTCAACTAGGACCAGACCTTCAACTGGAGGAAAGAAAGCAATATGAGGATTTACTACGTAAGTATATCCATCTTTTTGCTTTCAGCTATAAGGACCTGAGGGAGGTCACCATGGAGCAACACAAAATTGAACTGTTACCAAATGCCAAACCAATCAGGGCCAAGCAAGGGAGGTGGAACCCAAGATACACAGCCATGGTGAAGGAGGAGCTTGACAAATTGTTGGAGGCAGGGTTCATTAGGCCTGTGGAGACAACTGAATGGGTTTCTCCTGTGGTATTAGCTTTGAAGAAGAATGGCAAGCTAAGGGTGTGTGTCAATTACAAAGCTTTAAACAAAGTGACTAAGAAAGACCGATACCCTTTGCCATTTTGTGAAGAAATTTTGGAGGAGGTAGCAGGGCATGAGATGTACACATTTGGAGATGGGTACAAGGGTTACCACCAGGTGAAAATTGCCTTAGAAGACCAATTGAAGACCACATTCACCACACCTTGGGGAACATTTTGTTACACAGTAATGCCCTTTGGTTTGTGCAATGCTCCAGGGACATTTCAACGTTTAATGAACAAGGTCTTTGATCCATTCTTGGGCTTTTTTCTACAGGTTTTCATTGACAACTTTGGAGTTTACAGTGACAAAGCTTCTCACCTTGCTAAACTTGAATTAGTCTTTCAACGCTTGGATAGTTCGGGAGTGACATTGAGCCCTGAGAAAACCACGATTGGTTTTTCAAAAGGGAAGATGGTTGGACACATTGTGTCAAAAGAGGGGGTAGCCACAGATCCCGAGAAGCTTGATACAATTTCAAAGCTTCCGTTTCCCACCACGAAGAAAGCCCTTCGAGGTTTTTTAGGTATGGTGGAATATTATCGCAGGTTCATACACACGTTTGCAGCAAAAGCACGTCCTTTGACACGATTCTTGCGTGAAGATGCACCTGCACCAATGGAGGACGAGGTGTCAAGACGAGCATTCGAACAATTGAAGTCAGCTCTTCAAGTTGCGCCAATCCTTCGGACTTCAGATTGGAACAAACCATTTATAGTATATTGTGATGCATCTGGAGAAGCGGTGGGGAGCACCCTATCACAATTAGACGAAAATGGGCATGACCATCCCATTCATTTTGCTAGCAGACAATTAACTTCAACTGAGAAGAATTATACTGTGACCGAAGAAGAAGGTCTTGCAGTTATTTTCTCTCTTAAGAATTTTCGCCATTACTTGTTGGGGTACAAGGCCAAAATTGTGACAGATCACAAGGCCTTAACCTACTTGGTCAACAAGCCCAATCCAAGTGATCGACTTGCTCGATGGTTACTTTTGATGGAGGAATTTGACATTGACATTGTCCATCGTCCGAGAAGGCGGCATGGCAATGTTGATGGCCTTACAAGAGCATATGAAGGAGTGGGTGATGTTTCAGAAGATGATGACTTTCCAGATGCTGCAATCATGTCCATTAATGCAGAAGAAGCACCTGAGGAATATCGAGAGATCGTTCAATACTTAGATGGCATGAGGTTTCCAGATGGAGCCACAAAAGCAATACGAACAAGAATTGCACACAAGAATCGGAATTACTCAATGATAGGCGGTCAACTCTACTTTTAGGAAAGGGATGGTGTTTTATGACAAACCATTGGAAAACGTGACACTTCACGTTTTTTGTATGAGTTTCATGATGGGTTTTGTGGAGGCCACTTTGCGGGACGAATCATTGCAGAAAAGATTTTGCAAGTAGGTTACTATTGGCCCACCCTCTTCAAGGATGCCCATGATTATTGCAGGAGTTGTGATGTGTGTCAAGCCTATGCACAAAGGTGTACTGTGAGTGGTCCTTTATATTCCATACCCCCTTTAGGACCTTTTGAAAAATGGGGAATTGAGTGGATGGGCCCGTTGCCAATGACTAGGAGAGGGCATCGATTCATTGTAGTTGCCACTAAGTACCTCACAAAGTTTGCAGAAGTACGTGCCTTGAAGTCCTTAGTGAAACAGGAAGTAGCACGATTTCTGTATGAACGAGTCTTTACTCGATTTGGGGCACCCCTTGAAATTGTTTTTGATAATGGCCCCCAATTTTTGAGTGAGGTTGTGGAAAACCTGTTAGCACGCCTTGCAGTGAAACACATGTTTACCACCATGTATAAGCCTAACACTAATGGCCTAGTAGAAAGAACCAATAGGACTTTGTGTTCCATGTTGGCAAAAGAGGCCGAGGTTCATGTGAATATTTGTGACTGGGATCTCAAAATTCACCATGTTATGTGGGTTTACAACACCACATACAAAACTGCCACAGGGTACTCACCTTTCCGCTTAACCTATGGAATGGAGGCGCTTCTACCCATTGAGCTAGAAGTAATGACTTTACGCACTGCCACAACGATGAGACTTCCTTTGGATGAGTCCCAACACCATCGATTGTTGCAACTTAACGAGTTGGACGAATTGTAGTTGAAAGCCTATCAATCCATTAAGGTCGCACAAGCTCAACAAAAGAAGGCTTTCGACAAGAAGGTGAAGAAAAAGGAGTTTAAAGAAGGTGACCTCGTCATGATGTTTGACGCTCGACATCATCGCCGAACTTATAAAAAATTGTTACCCAAGTGGTTTGGACCTTTTGTGATCAAGAAGGTGTTTGCTGATAACGGATCTTATGAGCTTGAAAATGTTGATGGCTCACCATATCCAGATCGCGTTAATCATGACAATTGAAGAAGGTTTCGAATATGTGATTCAGAGGGCGAAATCCGTAATGAGTTTGGGAGTGATGTAACTTGTGGAATAATTACTTGGGTAATTTGTTAAAAGGGGAAAGTTTTGGGTTGGACTTGGGCATGGTGCACATGTTAATGTGGAAATCATGTGCACCATATGATTGTGTTTTCTTTTGATTATTGTGGAATCACATGGGGAACCATGTGATGTTGTTTTACTTGTCATTAATTGTGGAATCACATGGGAAACCATGTGAAGTTGTTTTCTTGTCATTAATTGTGGAATCACATGGGAAACCATGTGATGTTGTTTTACTTGTCATTAATTGTGGAATCACATGGGAAACCATGTGAAGTTGTTTTCTTGTCATTAATTGTGGAATCACATGGGAAACCATGTGATGTTGTTTTACTTGTCATTATTGTGCAATCACATGGGAAACCATGTGATGTTGTTTTCTTATCATTTATTGTGGAATCACATGGGGAACCATGTGATTTAGGAAGTTTCTTTATTAGTTTCCTTTTGGTTAGTATATAAGGAGGTGTTTGTGACCTTGAAAGACACCTTTCATTTTTGTACAAAGTGATGACATGAATAAAAAGTTTGTGAATGGAAGTTTGAGATTTTTAAAAGGCTTGTGATTGTGAATAGTTTTGGAAATGTTGGTATGTAATTGATGGTAGGAGAATGGTGAGGTTTGCATAGCCATTAGCATGGTGGAAGTATAGTTTTACAACCAAAGACATAGATTCCATAGTTATGTAATGATCTTTCATAACTTCGGTCCTAAACCCATTCGTAGTAGACATGACCTTTGAAGAACATAAAATTTTCAGGCGTTTGAGATTTTGAAATGTAAGGGGAAATGACAAGGAGTTTCGTCACTTTTGAAAACGTCTCCAAATTCTCAGTCTTAAAAAGAAAACCCAATTCTAGTAATAGGCCACACAAGTGTTTGTTAGCTTAAACGCCACTTAAGTAACATGTCATCAGTTTTGAACCTTGAATAGTCGGTACACCCCCTGGATTATACATTTAAATCCCTGGGTGTGAGTCAGTGGCTGGCAGCTTTAATAATTTAGGTGCCCAATATGAGGTGGGCACTAATTCTAAAAAAACAATTGTGCAAAAAAATGTCAGCATGAGTGCTAATAAACAAAGCATTCCAAGAATTTTTTTTACTGATGGGCCAATCAAAGTGACCTATATATGTATATATTAAATCTTTGGGATGCACCACAATTAACTAATATGAATCACAATAGGTACCTGAGCTCTTAAAAAGGCGTAGGCCAAAAATATTGATTGATACACAAAATTTAAAATAAAAATAAAAATTCAACTCAAGCAATAAGATGGGTCAACATGCATGCATGAATGTGCACCCAAGATATTCCCCCAATAGCATGATAGTTTGTCTCGCATCCTTTGACCAAAGGTGTGGGCTTGCATTGTATATATGTGGGCTAAAGGGAAGCACAAGTGACCTACTTTATTGGAAGTCAAACCTTCTATTTGGGAAGCATTAGAAGTATTTGAATTGTTTTGTGAAGGGCTAACCAAAGTGGCCCATTACAACCCAAAAAAAAAGAAAGGAAAGAGAACATTGAATTCTGAGATTGGTATGCATACCACAACTAATTAATATGCATCGTAACATTTACATACACCTACTTACAATTTATATTACATATATAAATATATATACACCATTACAGATCAATTATACTCACTCCAACTTTGGTATGAACTATGAACATTCTTGAATTTAAGTACAGTGAAACTTCATTACGATCACTGTTTCTTCACATCAGCATTTGTTCCCCTAGATGGTCCAACATAAAAGGCTAACATCTTGGCACATGTGTCTTCCATAGTAACGATCATCTCACTCTTGTGATCTCACTCTTGTCTTGTAGTCTGTCAAGGTGTTTCATCTGGTGGCTAACAAGTCACAATTGTCATGGACGATAGGACTAAAACCCAATGTAGATTCTGCGACTACATTTTCAAGAATCAGAACATTACCAGGATTATCCTCCTATGTCCTTTCCACAGTTGTAATTAAAATCTATTTACCTTTCTCAGAATATACCACATTGACTAACTGTTGGAACCAGCATCCCTCTAAAAGAAATTTGCAACAACTATAAACAAACCAAATGGAAGAAGACTTGAAATGAAGTACACAACTGACTGCTGCACCCCTCTATCTTTGTGCACAAAAAACACATTTTACCCCCACAATCCATACATCACCCCTACCTTTAAAAGGGAAGTTGATATACATCAAAGAAAGTTCAGTTTCTGGAGGTTATATGTTATATCCAGCCATAATATTGTGAAGGATGGTTGAATTTTTTTCACCTTTGTCACTTCAGATATTTCCCCAAAGCTTTGGATTTCAATTGCCTTTTCAAGTGCGTGGCAGTACATGAAGCCTACTTTGCATTGTTGGAAATGGCCCCTTACACATGTTGCATTTCCATGTCTCACTCATTATTGGCACTAATCACATTTACTTCTGTGGCATACAAGGTAAATGAAATCCTAAGACCTGATGGCAAATGTCTTCAATATACATTTGAGACCCAATCATGAGATAAAGACAATGTAGTGTATACCCCTAAGGAGGAGTCCTAACAAACAGCTAATATTTACATTGCCCTGACCATAGTGTAACCCCATAGGAACTTAGCTGTAGTACCTGATGCTTGGCTCTTTCAAGAGGTAATTCTTGGGTTTTTGCTTGGTATCTGTTTTTGACTTTCACCATTGGACTAATTCTGGGCCTTAGTCTTGGACTCTGACTGTGGCTTTGGCTCCTACTTCAACTACGAATTGGGCTTCTTTGAATAAGAATAATACAACTTTGGCTGCTCCACATACATCTCCAACATGTTGGGATAATTGAAACAAAAATAAAGACCATGTTAGTAGAACCCATCATATAAGACAGCTGACAATCAACCATCAACCTTACTAAAGAGGCAAAAAGATGCTTAGAAATTTCTTGTTTGACTTGTGCAAATGTTTGCCAAACATGAGCAAAGGCAGATAAATGTTTGTTGCAAGTTCCAAACATAACTTGTGACCTGGAGATCCACACAGAAACCATTGTATACTTTTTCAACTGGCCCAACAAATAATCAAAAAAGTCTAACAAAAAAACAATTATAGTTCAACAAATAACTGGCAACTATGGCACTAATTGTTGTTGCCAATTTGATGTGGATAAACTAATAAAAACTTTTGCTTTGCAAAATTCTATTTTCAAAGTAAATTCAAAGGCTTTGATATAGCTACAAAATGACAGTAACAGAAAATGATATCTTCAACTCCATCACACACTCTCAGATCAACATTTGATGTATGACATAATATATTGATAAACACTACTCAACACATCAGGAAGCAAGTTAATTTTCACTCATAAGCTTCCATTATCACTTCCAGATCATGATCCAGGTTCAGAAAGCAGCTTCCATTCTTCTCCTTCTCATCAAGTGCATAGAACATAACATGAATTAGTTTGCTGCACAACAGAACAAAAGTTCCATCACAGATTCTAGATGTGAATTCAGCTTGCAGGTTAATTCAGACCCATCATTCCTGTGATCATACTCATGCCAACATGATTCATTAACTTGAACATAACATAAAAGCAATTTGCAGTATTCAGATCTAAGTTGCAGACTAGTACAACATCTGCAATCTCTACAATGTTCAGATTACACTCTATTGAATAAGCCACAACAAAACTCAGCATTCAGAGAATCTCAACCTCCAATCTTACATCCTCAGAGTTTGCTGAAGACCATTTTCTGATTCCTCACATTGGACAATGTACACTGCATAGCTAATATAATCTGACAGTTGATATCATACACAAATACTGAATGCACTGGCGAGATCAGACGATCTGTGAGGAACTCATGAGACAGAGTCAATGTGCACAATGCTTTGGCACATTTCATACCAAATCAACTCCACACAGTTCCGTTTAGCAAGCTGAAGCAGAACTAACAGAATTCAGAACACAACCTGAGAAACAAGAACTCCTCACCTTCAGCCCCTTTTCTTTTGGTTTCCTCCTTTTCTTGCAATCAGCTTCAATCCCACACCAGAACTGCCTTCTCCTGCAAATCGTTGCCTACTTTCACCTTGCACACAATGAGTGCCCATCGAAACAGCGAGCAGCTCCATTGGTCACATGCTACTTCCCACTCTGAGACATCATCAACAAAGCCCCCCAAAGCGATCATGGCTCTGTTCACATCTCAATTCCGAAGCAGCTTTTGCAGCCAGCCGGCTGCCGCACACATTCTTCGATGACAATTAACAAATCTCCATCAAGACTTAGCAGAAAGACAGCCGGTACAGTGAAGTCGACTACTTTTTGTCTTCCGTCTCTGCAACTTCGCCTTCCGTCTATTTGCAGAAAAGAAAAACAACCCTAAACCGACACACATTCAAACAAAGAAAGAAAATTTTCTTTCATCCTTACAGATCACATTGATTTCTGTGAAGGCACAACTACCTAAGAGATCTTTG
This sequence comes from Sphagnum tenellum, assembly GCA_963921925.1. Lineage (NCBI taxonomy): Eukaryota > Viridiplantae > Streptophyta > Sphagnopsida > Sphagnales > Sphagnaceae > Sphagnum > Sphagnum tenellum. The sequence continues at coordinate 19,488,669 of OY998149.1, read as the reverse complement.
TTCAAATCTTCGTCGCCACCACCAGCATTTGGATTCTTTCTTGTCTACAATCTGTTGTGGATAATGGAAGCGATTGATTCATCATGACCGACCAGCGGTGGAAGAGACAGAAAGGAACCAAGATCGGCAGCCAAAAGGCAAATGAGTCGAGAGGAGCAGAAGAAGTTGGAGATCAGAAGAGAGGTATGGAGGGATTTCCAGTCGAAGTGATAGGCAACATACTATCACACGTCGCCAACGTGAAGGTGTGGTAAGGACTTCAATGACGTGCCGAAAGTGGAGAGAGGCATTACGCCATCTCCACACTTTGCAACAGAACCAATACTCGGATCGTTCCTTTTATAACCGAAAACCCAAAACACTACAGCTCGACTTTCTGCTGCTGCAAACCATGGGTCTGCAAACTTTGCGCATTCTTCATGGGACCAAATTTTCAGGGACAGCCGTGATTGCTTGGCTCTCGCATACTGGTGAATCTCTTCGTCATCTGACCTACGAGGTGCCAATGGCCACACTCAATGTCAACATGCTAGAGAGATGTGGGAAGATGAGGTATCTCGAAAGCTTGCGTTTGCGACACACAGATATCAGACTTACCACAGATCCCACTGCTCAACGGTTCATGTGTCTGTCGTCTCTTACTCTGTATAATGTTGTAGTTTTGTCTATTGCCAACGCTAGTTGGCCTTCATCATACTAGGGTTATGATGCGGTTAGGCTAATCTTCATCATTATTTAGGCTAATCTTAACTGATTCTGTAGATAAGGATTAATCATTTTTTAGATTAATCTTAACTGATTAATGCGGATTTGGGTTATTTAGGCCAAACTTCATCATACTAGGGTTATGATGTGGTCAGGCTAAATCTTTTGCAGTATTTTTTTGCCCTAACCGTGCACTTCCAGAGTTTGAAAATGTGGAGCCAAAGCATGATGGCTTACTTTCCAAACAATAACAAAACCAGCTTTTATTTTAAGCTACAAGCAAGTCAACAGGTTGGAATTGGTAGGGTTTATAGAACAATCTCCATGTCAGAAGTGCTATGACTTACTGTCAATTTTCGTATGAACAAATAAATGCCATTTGGGCAAAAACTAAGCCAGATTCCAGAATCAAATAGCTGCAAATGTTTAATTGCTTCATTCTGGAAATGAAGAGCCAGGACAACCAAGAACGAAAACCCTAACAGCCACTCTAACTCCACACTGCCTGTTATGTCACACAGGCACTACAACAGTGGATTACTACTTAGGACCCAAAACTGGAAACTATCGAGCTTGTTGCTGCCTTGATGAGGAACGACTAGTATAATCTTTCCAACAATTGCTTGGGTTTTCGCTGTCTTACTTACAAGAAATCATTGTTGAAATTCTCGTCGCCAACACTAACTTTTGGATTCTTTCCTTGTAGGTTATTGTAGTGTCTCCCGTAGATAACTCTGTTGTGGGTATTGGAAGCGATTAATTCATCATGACAGACCAGCAGCAGCAGAAGAGACAGAAAATAACGAACAGCTGCAGTCAAACGGCAAACGAATCAGGAGGAGCAGAAGAGGTTGGAGATCAGGAGAGCGAGATTGAAGGATTTCCGGCAGAAGTGATAGGCAACATCCTATCATATGTTGCCAACGTGAAGGATGTGGTGAGGGCTTCGTGGACGTGCCGAAAGTGGAGAGTGGCATTACGCCACTATCTGCACAATCTTCACACTCTGCAACACCACGAGTCCAAGTTTCTGCCTGCTTTCCAGAAATCCAGAACAGAACAGCTCGAGTTTCTGCTAACGGACACACTCTTGCAGACATTGCGTCTCCAAAGTCTTTACATTCTTCATATGACCAAATTTTCAGCTACAGCGGTGATTGCTTGGCTCTTGCATACTGGCGACTCTCTTCGTCATCTGACCTACGAGGTGCCAATGTCCACGTTGTATGTTGACATGCTGGAGAGATGTGGGAGAAAGAGATGTCTCGAAAGCTTGCATTTGCGATACGCAACTATAAGATTTACAGCGGATCCCACAACTCAACGGTTCCTGTGTCTGTTGTCTCTTACTCTGTCTAATATGATAGATGTGACAACGTTACAACTTCAATCGCTTGTGTCCACCTGTCGAAAGCTCGAATCATTCTCCCTCGCCACCTCGGTCGTTACCTCAACGGATCCGCAGTGGACATTAAATCTCACAAGCTCAAGTTTGAAATCGTTCTTCCTGGACGGAATGTACTTTGACAGCGTGAAGTTGGAGGCTAACCTTCTAAAGGCTCTTCGTCTGCGTGACTCCATGTTCACAAATTTTAAACTTCAGAAGGGCGCCAGATTGAGTAGTCTGAGAATTGACAATATCATGATCGTTGATGATTTGGACCTTGGAAACAGCACAAATTATTTTCTGGACTTAGAAGAAATGGAAGTGAGGAGATCATGCGTGAATGTTTGGGACGTAATCGACCATGTCTTTTCAAACCCATCCTCGAAATTGAGGAAGTTGGAGTTGATCCGCCGAGCAACGACCGTTTGTTATCCTGTGTTAACTCTGAACGTGGAAACAATCGCCCGTTTGTTTCCGCGCTTGGACCGGTTGCATCTGAGCGACGAAGTGCTGGATATCTCGACGACGACGGCTGGGAATCAGTTGCAGGGCCCTACAATTTTCGAGAAACTTCGATTCTTGGAGCTTCACTGTCTCCGATCTCACGAAGCAATTCTTCTGGTGATTGATGGGGCCCTAAAAAGATGCCCTAATTTGGTACAGCTAGTGGTTTCATGCCACAATGGTTCTCAATTCGCACTCGATTTCATGGCTCCCTTTGCTAAGCTGCTACGCCAATTTTCTCACGTCAACATATCATTAAAAAGTACAGTCCCCTAGTTCATCTTTTTGGTGGTGTAGTTCACGCTGTTCCATGCATTGTACAGAATTGAATTCTGGATTGTTCTAGTGCAAGCGAAAGCTGCTTCGGTTCATGATGCAGATAAGCTTTTTGCAAATAATGTCAAGCTTTCCCTGCATTGCACATAATCCGACATTCAATTGACAATGCAAAACATTGCTTTTCACAGTGTGATCCCAGTTGCTTGTGGTCTGACTAGTTTTTTTTTAAATTGTTCAAAATTTATTTGCCTGTACTCATGTACATGCACTTGCACTCCATTGCAACAGAGTTTGCATCCAACAGCAATGTCAGTACTTGTGATCTGATTGAACTAACTACAGTGCAACATAGTTTCAATCCATCAGCAACTTCAGTAGTTTTCTCCTCTTCTTCTCCTTCAAAGAAATTTGAACACATTGCACTGCCAGATCATCAACTCGAACTCAATAATTTTGTACAGAAAACAATTAAGATTCTTGTGTACAAATGTGACTTGCAAGTCCAACAATATAGACAAAATCACCCACTTTTTGTTGTTTCAAGGCAATGGGGAATTTTAGATTGCAGAAAGCATGTCCATGTCTCTGATGATCAGTGAAACCATGTCTGCCAATATTGAAGGAATTGTTCAGAGAGATGTCTTTATTTGTGACCAATTTCCTTTGCAGTTTGTTGGATTGTCCACAATTAAGAGAAAAGGATGAGGGCAGGATCAGACTTGAAGGTAGTGGTGCTCATCTCAACCTTGGCAGGTGCACTAAATGCAACCTGCTTTCATAAAACCAGGGCATCAAGTTGTCTAGTACATGTTGCAGAGATATACCATGTATTTAGTGGATTGGACATTTAGCAATTCATTCATGAAAACATCTTGATGGCTAAAATGCACACCAAGTTGTTACCCTCCCCCAATTTGGTCGAACGTCTCTGTAGCCTTGGTTGTCTTCATGTTTAACAAAGCAGGTACTGGCCACTCCTTCTGTAGGAATAGATGGTGAACAGAGAATGTTGTAACCTTTCAGAACACAACGACTAACCCACCATGTGAAACTTCTTTGAAAATTGTGAATGAAATATATACTTAAAGTCTGCTCTTTTCGATATGGTGCTCTCCTTCTCTTAATACGGATATTTTAAGTTGAGAGTAGTTTCAATTTCACATGTAATTTTGTAAGATCACTGAGCAACAAGCACATACAGATATATGAATGTGTTCCAGGCCAAGTGTAAGCAATAGAGTTTCTACCTAGGACTCTGTGCAGCTGGAAGTCACATGATCTTGTCCTTAATCCTCAAATAATTCGCTCTGCAGCAACGATGCAAAAATTTTGAGACTTATTTGCAGCCTGGACTTGGCTTGATGTGCAATTGATTCTCCATGCATGCAAATCTCAAATAGCATCTCTGAGCAGACAGACATATAAATGTGGACACAGAAATAATTCAACTCAATCACATGGATGCTGGAGCCTTGTAATCTCATCCCTGGAAATTGAGAGCAAAATTTCAGCATCAACTATATTGGTCACTAATTCCTGAAGCATACAGAAAATATGTTGGGGTGATTTCCAGAGTTCACAATTCTCCCTAGCACATAAAATCTCCTTCATATTCAAAGGACCTTGCAACAAGTCTTCCAAGCACAGTGAGACAACTCACTTCTTAGATTTCTGTTCAGATGTTGAATTAGGCAGCACCAGTCGGCATCTGAATGACTACTCATCAGAGTCCAAAGTCCTGTCATATCATCTTGCTAGGAAACTTTCTCACCATATAAGCATGATCAGTGCAATTCTGGCAGGTAGACTTCAGCAGAGTTGCAATTTTCCTGTCACTCTGGTGTCAAACAATCTAACCCTACAACAGCACCTTCCTCAAACATTTCAGAAATACAATCAAACTGACTTGGAAAATTTGTCATTTGCACCACTGTTGGATTGGAGAATTCCATCAAAACTTGAAAGCCCTATCATCACCCTGGAATTCAAACACACTGGGACTGGATTTCAGAGGGCCAAATAGGGTACTTCCCAGTTGCAGCAGCAATCTGTGAAACTACCACAAACACAATTCTGATATGATCTGAAAATCCCAGAGTTCAAAAGGCTCTACAACCAATCATCCTTGCACCTGGTATTGTTCCAGTATCACCAAATCAAAGATACCAGTGTGCTAAATCACTTTGTACCAGTTAACAAGCATGTCATAAGAGTAACTGGACACAGTTTGCATCCTTAGAAATGCTGCTAAGGATTTACAATCATTACAATGCAAGGTGGCATATTTTGTCTTAGTGAACTTTCCAACTGCTCAACACTGCAGCACTCTATCAAATTCAGCAACTGCTGTTATTAGGCAACTACACAAGAACAAAAATCTAGAAGATTACGAATGGCACAAGAAAAATACTATTATAAACTAATTGCTTGAAGATACTCCAAGCAGCTGCAAGCTGGCATGTACAAGGATGGTGTACCACCATTGACAGATGCACAAAGAAATCTTTGTAGTGCAATGGTACATGATACTCCCGATTTTGCAACAATGAGATGTGAGGTCCAAAGAGATGAGCATGGCCCCATAAAAAACTCTTGAATAATGCCAAACTTGAGCTCATTTTGCAACCAAAACAAGTCACAAAACTGAATAATAAAATGAGGAGAAGTCCAACTCAAGAGTACAGAATGGAAGGAAGGAAGCAAGCGAACTCTTCGGGAGTCATTGTCTTTTAAAGAGCAAAACTTTGCTACTACAACGAACTTAGGGTTCGACTTTCTTCACAGCTGTCTGACCTTTCCTCTTCTGCACTTGTTGTCTCCAGGTCAGTTTCCTAGATGGCCCGGCATTGAGCTCTGCCGGGAGAGCAGACGCAGTGTTGGTGAACACATTCAAGACTAAGAAAGCAAGAATAGGCGACAAGTCCAGAGACCCTAGCGGTGGGATAATACCTCTGAACACGTTCAAGTAAGGATCACAGATTGTGCTAAGTGGATTGGCAATGACTTCCGGCGCGCTGGGAAACCACGTGAGAATGAGACGAGTGATGAGCAGCGTATTATAGATGTTGAGGAAGTTGAAGATTGAACTGGCCACCACAGTCTCTGCTACAGAATCCCCGGGTATTATCGCTGCAAAATTGTGTCTTCTCAACGGAAACCTCTCAGCAGACGTCGTCGCCATTCTACGCTGCGCATGGACGAGAGCCACTCTCTGCGAAATCCCTTGCAAGAAACCATTGGAATCCACCGTATTCTTCACCCAGTCATCGACTTTGGCTTGCAAGATTTCCAGCTCGCGCACCACTTGTGACATCAAATTTTGCGTCCACATTTCGCAGGATTTCTGCTGCTGCTGTACCGCAAATGAAAAATGAGGCAAGAGATTCACTCCTCGACCACCCGAGTTCTTGCGCTTCGTGGGCGCCACCCATCCCTCCGTGGATTGCAGCAGCGGCGCCATCGCCAAAAGCACGGCTATGGAGATAAGGGATCTAACAGGCTCGTTCCAAAGCTTTCAGCTTTCAACACACTCCCGTCCGGCGGTCCTGCCGTTCCAAATCTACACCCTTCATACCTTCCCGTCCGGTGGTCCTTCCGTTCCAAGTCTACACCCTTCATACCTCCCCGTCCGGTGGTCCTTCCGTTCAAAATCATCACCCTTCATAGCTCCCCGTCCGGCAGTCCTTCCGTTCCCTCTTCGTACGTTCCGTCCGGCGGTCCTTCCCCTCACAATCTTCACTCTTCATATCTCCCGTCCGGCAGTTCGTCCGTGGCTCACAAATCTTCAACACCTCCGACCGTCGGTCGTCCACGAACTAAATCCTCCATGATCTGGACGCATGTTTGGTGTGCTGACACGTGTCCTAACCCATAACCGGCCAATGGGAAGCGATACCCAAAATACCAATTAACAGACCCCAAATTTCCCAAATTTAAAAAAAAAATACATTTTATTGTTGGTGATTTTAGCCCTTTTCACCAAAGTTGTGGCCTTAACACCCTCAACACCTCGAAACTACCCCACATATAGAATTAAATAAATAATATAAATAAATAATTGTTTGTGTTTGGCCCATTTCAACTGGTAGCCCTAAACACCTTAAACCTATAGAAACTACTCCAAATATGCAACTTAAAAAATACTCTTTTTTTTTAGTGATTCCAAGCACTATTATTGATGATTTAATCCTTTTTCACATTGTAGCCCTAGAGGCCCTAAACATACAGTAATTGCAACATCTGTGCAATAATAAATGCATCTTATTGTTGGTGACTCAACCTATTTTCATGTTGGAGTGTCTAGTTCAAACAAATTTTCCAATACCTTACCATTGTTGCACTCAAATCCAACCCTAAACCCCATTTTGTTAACAACCATGCTTACCTTTGGTGAAGATATGTCTGATTATAGTTGTTTCATATACATATTTTTTTCCACTTGGTTGTTCATGTTTTTCTTTTGTGGTTAGAAGATGGGAATTTTAACAAGTTCAAATCAAATTTTGTGAGAATCTGATTGCATTTCAAAAAAAAAGATATTATGTGATTTTTTTTTCATTTGTTCCAATGCATCATTAGTTTGAAGATATTGTGCGAATCATTTTTCTTCAAAGATGTATCAATGTTTAAAGATCATAATCCACCAACTCCAATTCCATTCATCAATAGTTTTCCTTATACTTTTTCATCATCCATCATTGCAAACTTAAACTTTGGAAAATAGATGACTATGACTTTGGAAATTCTTTTGTAAGCCAAAATATGGTAAGATAACTTTCATGGCAAAAATCGGGCTTCATTTGGGATATTAAATTGGCATGTCATTCGGGACATTTTGAAGGTCATGTGCATGAAATTGGGACACACAACAACATGATTTTGAGAACATACCAATACATGATATTGGACACAATGTTGCATAAGTTTCATTTCTCAATAAAAACAATTTCATCACTGAAGAGTCCATTGCAATTTGGAATCTATATCAAGAGTGAAAGCACCCTAAGGTGAAGAGAAAAGAACAAATGTGGAGTCCATATTTTGTCATTTTCACAATACAAAATAAACAACCATTATCTTAAAAACTGACAATTTTCATATTTAAAAAAAGGATTATTGAAAAATCCCATGTTCTACCAATGTTCTCAAAACTTAATTCAAAATTCATCTATATATAAATTTCAAAGATTTTCTCAACAACTTGGGTCACACTTTTCTAGAACCAATTAAAAGACATATTTCCCATTCAATTAATCCACTTTTGGCTTACATTTATTTTGCCATTCCATTTTTTAAAAATTGTATCCATTGCTACATGTCATAATGCATTTATGAGTCCATGTCATTTGTATATAAAATGTTATTAAACTTTTGTTTCATATTATAAAAACTTAAATCCTTTCCAATATTGTATCATAGTACCAATATTATATAAACACAAATCTCATGATATCCCTTGTGAAAATTATAGCTTGATGGACAAAAATGGGCACCTTAATGTGCTTTCACCCTTAATGTAAATGAGAATACCTTTTCAAAAAGTTCAAAATGTTATGACATAATTATAATGAACATCAATTGAAACAACTTACAATAAGATTGAAAAACAAAATTGGGATTTTTATTTTTTTCAAAGCTTGCCAAGGGATTATTATGAACATCAATTGAAATAGCTTATATATTTTCCAATGTCAATAACAAGATCAAAAACATTCTTGGAATTACATTAAGGTAATCATTTTGACAACATAATTGGAAACTTTGAAATTAGTCCTAAGGAAGATGTTTCATTAAAACCCCTTAACCCATGAAATGATATAAAATCTTTAATTCGATTCTATTGAAGAAGTATCACAAATTGTGAAAAACAATCTAAAAACAGTCTACAATAGACTTCAAGATCAAAACAAGATTACAAATATTTTTAAAAATTCAATAAAGTTAAATTCTATAATCCAATGAACAAATATACAAAAGTGAAAAAAAATCCTCAAGTGAATACCTCAAAAGGTGATTTACCCTATGATGCTTAAGAAAAATGAAAGAGAATATGTACTTTCTAAGAACTTAAACCTTAAATATTAATCAAAGAGTCCATGCCATCCATTCTCAAAATAGTTATTGGCCTAGCCATAAAGGCAATTCCAACCAAAATTGAACTAAATTAAATCTTTGCTAAGTGTTCAATCTATCATCAAGGGTTAATTGTGGTCCAAAACTCACTAAGGCAATACCTCTACCAAAGTGGTAGATTTGTTATTTAGAGCAATGTTTTGATTATGAAAATTTAAAAAATCTTAATTTCCTTAAAAAAAAAATTGGATTGACCATTTGAAGAGATTATTTTGTAGCCCTTAAAAAAGCTTTAGAATGTCATTTCATATATCTCAATCAAAGTTAATTTGACCTTTAAAATTCTCCCTAAAAAATTTTCTTTCATAAACAATTTACTAAACATTTGGTGATTCATAACTTCTTTATATAGATTTCAAACTAAACATTTTAAGTGTCCATTTTGTAGCACTTGGAAAGAACTTTCGATTATAGCATCATTTATAACTAATTATATAGTTATTTTATAGTACTGATTAAAATTCACCTTTTTAACAACACACAACATTCTAATATTTTTTCTATACAATTGAATGTTTGCATCCTAATAATTGCAAGGCCATTCACAAACAAGTTTTTGTGAAGATGTTATTTCAAATTTCTTCAAACTTAAAATTTTGTGTTGATATTATTTAAATATCCTTAAAATAATTTTGCCTTTGGGTCCTTTTCACCTTGTTATTCTATTACACTTCTTAATGTTTGTTATCCACCTAGGGGGACACTAAGTGTTACAATTTGTTTTACCACTAACATTTGAAGGGGAAAAGAGTTCCAAACTATGTTTAATGCCAACGTATTTTTCTAGTATTAAATTTTGATTTCATTTTGAACTCACCCACTTAATGTGTAAATTGCCACTCTTGGTATTGCATCCTTTATTTTATGTAAATATAGTAAACCCCTTTTATAATCATGCCATTTTAATCACATTTTTGTTTGTGTCACATATTTTTTGGTAACCATCTGTTTTAATAATTAAAATAACTTTTTTAAGTCACTATCACATTCGTTAGTAACACAAAATATTTGCAAAACTTTTTTTTTGTACATATGACTATAATTTTGCAAATCTAAGGAAAATATTAGAATTTTGTAAATTGTAATTATCTTTAGTAGTAATTAATGTTGTTTTGTGTTCAAATTGTGCAAACTAACAACATTGAATCCAATTGAAGAGAATGAAAACCCAACTTTTTAAAATAGACAAGCAAAAAATATGCAAATTTGGCAAGAAAGCAAAAAATAATTAATCAAAAAAATCTAAATGACAAGATACACAAGTTAATAATTAAGGATCTCAAATTAATAAAATTGTTGCATTAAAACATACATAAATCATAACCTTCTTGAAGTCTAATAATGCATAGTAAAGCTTTAAAATAAACCATATAGAAAATTTAAACAATTGGCACCTTTATTCTAACATGAAAAAAAAAAATTACCTATAGTCACAATCTTGTAAAGGTTTATATAAAATGTAATAGAATGCGACTATATATGTTTAAATCACAATTTGTTAGTGTCACACAAAAAAGTGGTCTCCAAGGGCATGATTATGAAAGGGGTTACTGTAATTTTATTGTCAAAAATTATATGGTTCTCTATTTTATGATGCCATAATGGAGTGGAATTGCATTGATTACATGTGGATGAAATAATGTCATTTAAGTATTATTTTTTCAATTTTGTGATGCAACTATAGTGACAAGCTTCCCAAGATAGATTTTGCCTTAGTCGCCATCACTTTTGTAAAGGACCATTCAATCAATAACCAATAAACTTCTTTGTGACCCCACTCTCCCCAAAAAACAAATTTGGGATAAATTTGGCCTATTTTTATTTTGAAAAAGAATTTATGATAGAATATTCACTTAAAACAATAGTTTCACCTTCTTGTGATTTTTCACCCAAAAAAGAGACTACATTCAATGGATGTCGTGTCCTACCTTGGGCAAGGTTTCAAATCTACATAGTAAAAGCTCAAAGGTGATTCAATTCAATTGGACCTTGTTATAGCTAGCTATAGTCATTCCTTTACCACCAATTATCATTTATCAATTATGTTCAAATCTTTTTGCTCAATTGCTTTTTTTTGTCTCCTTAATTTTCTTTGAGGCTGTTTTCATTATTTCATGGAATATTATTTCAGTTGAATTTTCACTTTATTACATATAAGAAGAGCTGTATAGGTGATGAATCAATCAACCAACCAACAACATTGGCTTTCCCTTTTGGTCATATCATGTTTTTTTGCAGTATTCAAGTAGGTAATTAAATTCATGGGGTTTTGGGGTTGGAATGCCCCCACCCTTGGGCTTTACCCTACACTTCCATGGCCTTGATTAGGCTCAATCAAATGACCATTCAGGTAATATATCCAACAGAGTTGAATGACCTCAAAGCTCAATGGCAGCCTGATATCCAAAGGAAAATCAACTGTCCCAACACTATTTTCAGCATGTCAAAAGGTTACCGTTTTTTGCGGAAGCACATCCATAGTCAGTATTTTAGAGGCCATCTGCTGATATGTCAACCTTGAGGTCTCTCCAATCACATAGAGTTTAGCCCTCTTTCCTACCCATCACAATTGTTCCTACCCACCCATTCAGTTCACATCATTGAGGCAAACACCCACCAAAAACCTACTATGCCTGGTCGGCTAACTGATTTGGATTGAAACAAGTATTGCAACAAAACAATGCTCAGTATAAGAGCCTGTGCGCCTGCAGAGTAGAGTGTACTAAATATGATCTAACTACTACTCGGTGTTTTTTATTGGCCTATCATTATGATTGGATGTACTACTAGCCTGCAACTATCTGAATGCTGCAAATTCCTCTTATGTTGTGTCAAAGTTAAAGGAATCATGTGGCGCATGAGTGCAGTCATAGGAATGGTGGGTTCAAATGCATTCATCTGCATACTGCATTCAGATCAAGAATTTGTTCTGTGCTGGATTTTTTGTTCTGTTGTGTAGCAAACAGGTTTCTGTTATTTTTTATGCACTTGATGAAAGTGAGAAAGAATGGGCAGTTTGTGTTGTGAACCTGGGGTTGTGATCTTTAGAAGTGATCAGTGAAGATTAAGAGAGAAAATTGACTTGTTGCCTTATGTGGTGAGTACTCTTTAAGTATGTTGATGCACTATGTCGTATATGAAATGTTGATCACAGAGAGTGTGATATAGTTGAAGCTATCATTTTCTGTTTTAGTCCTCATGGAAGTGGCAACAAGTGCTGTGGTTGCAAATTTTGGGTCCTGACCCAATGTTGTTATACCAGCATTTTCGATTGTTGGACCATGATTTCAGTGAGGGCAGTGTAAATCTTTGCTTTGTCTGTTAGGACCCTTGTTTATCTTTATGACCCAGGTGCCTGTCAAAGACATCTGTATGATTACCTTAAATGCACTGCAAATAAATGTGCTTAGTGCCCATGGGTATTACATATGAGATGTGGAGAGGAGTCATAATGTGTGCAGGATCATTTCCAACAATGCCAAGTAGGCTTCATGCAGTGCCACATGCCTGAAAGGCAATTTAACTTGAAAGCTTTGCATGACGTCCTGAATGCTGGCTTCGTGGGTGATTAGAAGTGTCCTCATGTGGTGTGGCACTGTGATGACACTGGTACAGCAAATTATGTTTATGACATGCTTGTTAATTGGTGTTAAATGACAAACACAATGGTAGCTTCAACTTGGTGATACTAGAACAACACCAAGTGCAAGGATTGTAAGTCATGGCTGTTTCCTTAATTTTGGGATTTTCAGATCGTATCAGAACTGTCTGTGGTAGCCTTACAGATAGGTGCAGAAAAATTGGCAGTACCCTAATTTCCTCCTCTCACATGTGGTCCAAGCATGTTGGAACACCCTGAGGATTACTGATGGGCTTTTCAAGTTTGATGCAATTCACTAATCTAATGGTGGTGTAGTCACAGACTTTTCAATCATGAGAGTTGGATTGTATTTTTGAATGTCCAAGAGTCTGTGCTCTGATCAGACTAGATTGTCTGACACAAGAGAGTCACAGGGAAAGTACAAAATTAGTGAAATTTACCTGCCAGAACTGCATTGATCCTGCTTATCCAGAGACAAAGTTTGTTATACCTTTTCTATCAAGGTGATATGACAGAACTGTGGACTCTGATGGCTGGCCTTTCAGATTTACCTTAGCTTGTTCTCAAGTAAAACATTCATAAGATCTGGAGTTTTGTCTCAGTTATCTGATTCAGCCAAGATTAATACAATGATTAGTAGTATTATCCATAATTTTGGAGTGCCCAAGAACACCTCAGCTAGATGACCATCCAGAAAAGTACTGTGCATCAACAGGCAGAGACTGCCAGAAATTCAACATCTGGGGAATGTAAAGCTTTGGCATATTTTCTGATTGTTGAAACTAGAGGTCAGAAGATGTTAGTAATTAAGAATTGCTCTGCATGAATGAAAGCAGCAAGATTGGAGTTGGATTTTGCTGTTCATGGAAAAAAAATTCAACCCAGAATTGTTATTTGGATAACTAATGACATGGACAAAGTTTCCTGCACTGCAACATATTTTGACCTCCAGTCCATTGATTTGTAGTGGATTTAGCAAACCAGCATATGCATTGCATTGTACAACTTCCACACCCAACAGCTGGTCAAGTGGGGTTGCAAATGCTATCCTAAATGTAAATGCAGCCAAAAGACACTCCTCATGACAGTGATGTTCTTCTCAGATACAAGAGCTCAATTTGTGACTGGAGACACAACAGCAATGTCTACAAATTGCTGGTGGGACCCTTCTTGACTGACACTACATGATCCATTATCTGCAGAAAAAATATTAAAAGTGTTTGGAAAACTTGTTGCTAGGTCCATCAAGACCATCTTGTGTATGTGCTAAGGAGAATTGCAACCATCCCCAACTTATTTTTCTACATGGTGCAGGACTATAGCTATCAATTAGTTGATACTGAGATTTGCTATTCTCAATTTCCAGGCATGGGGTTTGAAGGATTCAGCACCCATGTGATTTAGCTGAAATGCATGTGCCTCCACAGTTATCAGTCTGTGTGCTCGGAGATAGAGTTCCATGTAATAAATTTGGATGGTTTTGAAGTACTTGAAGAAGAACGTAAGTGCTGAAATTGCTTTTGGATGGCAACTTTTTTGCAACAGATTGCAAGCATTTGCATGGACAAGAGGTTATATGATTAGTATAAGCAGCTACTTTTAGAGTGATTTGAGAACAAATTCTCAGACTGCACACAATGTCAATTGCAGCCCAAACATGAAAGCATGACTCCCTCCTTTCTCACTCTTCTAACTCCAAGCAATGTGTGTTGTTTCCAGGGTCCAAATATAAGTCAAGGTCCACATTGTCAATTCCAAGACTGAGTAATCTGCCTACTGATCCCTGCACAAGTTTAAGTTTTTGGAAGTTGGACTCCATCACAGTGAGGTTCTCTAGAATGTTAGCCTCCAACATCATGGTGTCAAGGTGCATCTCTTGCAAGAAGATTGACTTCAAACTGGAGTTTATGAGATTTAGTGGGAGCCATAACATGCACCAATGGCAAGTCTACTGTCACCACATTTGCTGGCCAGGTCTGCTCCAACTTGAAGGACTATGAGTATCATTATCCATCAACATTATGTCGTTGTTCCACAATGTGTAGACTTGGAGACTACAATGCCCTCATGCTGATCCATAACCATGTGCGCTCATCAAAAGGTACTTGCTACTTAACGAACCAGCTTTAGGATGGTATTTTCTGCTGGTGTTGCACCGTTAGGCTGCTTGGGACTCCTGTTGACACTCTTCCTGGATTTCTGTTTCATGTGTGTGATTGACTGTGAGTTCATTTTGTGTGTGATTATATCTTTGTCTGATACATGACAGAGCTGCTGAAGCATGCAGGAGTGTGAACATTTGCTGGGAAAATCTTGGGGCACCCTTGTCTGAGGGAGTGTTGCAATGTCTGACCTTTCCTCCCAATGATCCTCCCTTTCATGTAAGTCTTCTATTACCCCAGAGAATGATGGTGCTGTCATAATCAGTTAGTCACAAATTAGATGTCCTGCTAAAGCTAACTTTCTGTGCAGCAGGTTAACAGGTGTTTAGTGTTTGCTCTGTTTAGTTCCCAAGTATCATTGGTCTACAGGGCATGTATACCAAATCACTGTTTGTTCTGGAATTCTTGAAGTGGCATATCTCTTCTTCCCTCAACCTCTCTAGTACCTTCAACTAATCATGTGCAACTTTTTTTTTTGTGCAGGCAACTATTCCAAACTCCAAAACTCTTGAAGAAGTTCCCAGGCTTGAAGAGGTGATGGGTCTTTCCCTTTGGCAATGACAAAGTCACATTCTGTCGACAGAATTTTTACCTGCTTGAAGGTGCCCTGTACACTCATTTTCCATGCTATAATTGCAAGTACAGGTATAACTGCTTATATGCGTCCTTCACACCTTGTCTCAGTAGCTGGAGACATCATGGTGCAAGGAATATTGTTCCTGTTCAAATCTTGACATGAAAGAGGATGGACTCTTAGAACCTGAGTAAGTTGATAGAATAATATCATCATGTGTTTCATCTTGACGCCTGGTTCTCAAAATGAGTGTTTGACAGATGTGTGACGAAATCTAGACCACTGGATACTTGTGTGTTTTCCTCATATCCTGCATGTCCTTCAACCCACATCAATTGATCTCTCTAAGGGATTTTGCATGTGACTTGTAATGGAGTGTTGAACAAAGGAACTTGGTTGCAGGCTCTGCAATCTGGGGAATTTACTGGCAGACTTAAAATAGACCAGAAATGCAAGTGAAAATTTCTCCTGCAGAAGTCAATGGTCATGTCAGGGACCACTGAGGAATTCAACAAGAGCAGCTCAATTTTAGAGGATTGGCTTCACCTTTCATGATTGGGACTAGTGAATTTGTATCATGCATACAAGCAGCAACTTGATTTGTTGCATGTGAGCAAATCCGAATACAGATTCTCAGACTGCAAAAAAACAACTGGAATTGAACTCTGAAAAATGTATGGAATCACACAATGATAAAATTCAATCTCAAGTATCTGTAGGACTTGAGCCTAGTGATGCTAACTACTGTTGTGATACATGGAGAGCTTTTTCATCATCTGTAAGACCTTATCTGCATCATCAACTCAAGCCACAAGCAATGACTTGCACTAGAGCAAATCCAAAATGCAGAGAAGAGTGGGAACTACACCACAAGAAAAGGAATGACCAATGAACTAGCTTGCTTTCCCAGACTTAATGTCAAGGTGCTCGAACTTGATATCAACACGTGGAAATTTGTGTACCAGCTTCACAAATGAAGTCATGAACTCACATTTGAACATAGAATCCTCCTCAATTGAAACCTGCAGCTTTCTCAAATTAGGGCTTCTTTTTAGGGCCCCACTCATCAGAAGAAGAAGATGGTCTTCCAAGTTCAAGACACCCAAGCTCCAAGAATTGAACTCTCTCAAGAACAGTAGAGCCCTGCAGTAGCTGACTCTCTACCCCTGTCGGCAAGTTGTTCTCCACCAATGTATAGCTCAGACCCAAGTCGTTCAAGTGTGGAAACAAACAGGCAATTGTTTCCAGGTTCACATTCATGGGATGATGAGCACCCAGTGGGATGGGATAATTAGTTCCCAGTGGGATGCCCTTCAATTGTAGTTCCCTCAATTTCAAAGAATAGAGTCGACTACAGTCCATACATAAGAGCATGGCTCCTTCACTTCAACCTTTTTCAAGCCCAGACAATGTGTGTGGCTTCCTAGGTCCAGATGATCAATGTCCACAGTTTTAAGGCTCAGACTGCTTAATTTGCACGCACCCTTCGTCACAAGTTTAAAATTTGTGAAGTCGCACCACGCAAGTCCAAGCTTCTTTAGAAAGTTAGCCTCTAAGATCACGCTGTGAAGGCGTATTCCTCCCAAAAAGAACGCCTTCAGAGTTGAGCTTGTGAGATTTAGTGTCCCACGCGGATTCGTTGAGGTAATGGTCGAGTCGGTGAGAGAGAAGGATTGAAGCTTTGGGCATGCCGACACAAGCGACTGGACTTGTAACTCTGAGACCTTAACAGCAGACACAATAAGAGACAACAGACGCAGGAATTGTTGAGCAGTAGGATTTGCTCTAAACCTGATATCTGCGTATCGCAAAGTCAAGCTTTTGAGACACCGCATTCTCCCACATCGCTCCAACATATTGACGTGCTCTGTGGAGATTGGCACCTTGTAGGTCAAATGACGAAGAGAGTCACTAGTATGCGACAGCCAAGCAATCACCGCTGCTGCTGAAAAGCTGTTCGCATGACAAATGAGTAATTTCTGGAGACCCAATGTCTGCAAGATTGTGTCGGTCAGCTTCTCTGTTCTGAACACCGTGTGATTGCATGCGACTCGCAGAATGTGGAGATGACGTAATGCCTCTCTCTACTTACGGTATGTCATTGAAGCCCACAACACATCCTTCACGTCCCCAACATGCGATAGGATTTGGCCTATCACTTCTACAGGAAATCCCTCCATTCCTCCTCTCTCCTCCTCATCTCCAACTTCTTCTGCTCCTCTTCCTGACTCATGATTTGCAGTTTGGCTACAGCTCCCTCTTCCTTTCCTCTGTGTCTTCCCGCACTGGTCTGTCATGGTCAATCAATCGATTCAAATACCCACACAGCAGAGTACTTATCGACAAGAAAGAACCCAAAAGGTGGTGGTGGCGACGAGGATTTGAACAACGATTCCTTGGGTACGTAGGTACTCGCGCCAACATTGTGAATTTTATAGTATCTTTGTTGTGTGTGAATGTCTGTAGGCTTAGGGTTTTTTTTTTTGCTTTTTCCTTTTTTTTCTTTCATTTTCAGAAAGAGTCGGAAGACGAAGGCAGACGACTTCGTTGCCCCATCTTTCTGCAAATTAGCCACTCAGTTTTAGAGGAAACCTTGACGTGGGTTGTCAATGAATGTGTGTGTGGCCGGCCGGCTGCAAGGTTAAAGCAGGCAGCGATTTTGAAGGAGAAGCTGGCAGTTCTGGCGTGGGATTGAAGCTGACTACAAGACGAGGAGGAGGAAACCGAGAGGAAAAAGGGGCTGAAAGTTATGCAATTTCTGGAAATAACCCAATCAGGACTCTTGAATGTTTTTTTTGGGGGGCAGGAATTCGCAATCAATCAGTTGATCCTGAGATTTGGTGTGATTCTCTGCAAAATATCAATCAGATGGTGCCATCCTATGACATTTGTTCTCAATTTGCAGGGCCGGTGTTACAAATTCTCATTTAGATGGCATTACAGGCTTCAGCACCCATCTGATTGAACTGATTGATTTCTATTCCTGGAGAGGTTCATCAGTCTGTGCTCAGAGTGCAACTTGAGATTTGTGTACATTGATGATGGGTGAAACTAAGTCAATATTATGCTAAGATCCAAATAGAAATATACCACAAAAATTTGCCATCACTACTGGTGTCTATTATTAAAAAACAATGATAAGATTACTTGACTTCCAGCTGCACAGAGTTGTGGGCAAAATCTCTAATACCTACACTTTTGCTTCCTGCACTCACCTAGACTGTATGTCAGTGTTGCTCAGCACTTAACAATTCAAAAACTAGTAAATCCAAATTAAGGGAGTGCACAGTATCAGGAAGAGCAGACTCAGGTCTAATCCATTCACAGTTCATGCCATTGCCTTTCTCTGAAATCTATAAGAACAAACCCAGTATTACTTTCACTCTATATTTGGGTTGATGAGGCTTTGAGCCTCTAAACCACAACATGGCATTCCCAGACAGCATGAGGTAGGCATAAGTGAACATCAAGTTGACTGAGTTCTTCCACAACTTTCAAAAGAAAATCAAATCTTGGCTGAGTGTGGTAGTGTGTCCAGAAAGGTCACAACACTACACATCCACCATCTATAACCACAGAGAACAATTGACCAGCACCTCTCTTGTTAAACACACAAAGACAACCAAAGCTATAGAGATGTTGGGTGGATTGAGAATGGGAAGCAACTTGGTGTGTAAGTTAGGCATGAATTGAGAACGGAAAACAACTAGGCATGTTTGGCACATGGAAATATTAGGTTTAAGCATCATTGGCAACAAGCAAAAATCTACTTCTCAATGCAAATATTTTTGTTGTGATGTGGCAAAAGCATTTGCATACACAAGAAGTGATTACATCACAAATGCAGGCACCAATGCTGTTGCACTTGAGCAATCCATATAGAGAGTGTGAACTAAACAACAAAAAACAACAAGCTAGCATATTACTTTAAACTGAAAGTCCACTTTTGAAAATTTGCATACCAGCACAACAAAGGAAGCCATGAAATCATGACTGTGTCTACCACTCAGGTAGATGTTGTTGCCCAACACCTGCAGCTTTTTCAAATTAGGGCATATTTTTAGGACCCTGCCCATCAAGAGAACAAGATTCTCATCGAGAACAGGATACCCAAGCTCAAAGAACTGAACTCCCTCAAAAACAGTTGAGCCTTGGAACTGACTCTCAACGATAGGTAAGTTGTTGCCCACCATTCTATAGCTCAGACCCAAGTGGGTCAAGCACGGAAACAAAAAGGAGATTGTTCCTAGGTTCAGATTCACGGGATGATTACCATCCAGTGGGATGCCATACAATTGCAGTTTCCTCAATTTCGAGGATGGTTCCAAAAGAAAACATTGGATTGTAGCCCAAACATGTTCGCAGGTGTCGACTACAACCTCCTCTAAGTCCGGACAGTCTGTGTTGTTTCCAAGGTCCAAATTAGCAATGCTCGAGTTGCGAATTTGCAGACTGCGGAATCTGATGCCCGTCTTCACTTTAAAAGTTGTGAAGATGGAAAACCACAGGTGAAAGCTCTCTAGAAGGTTAGCCTCCAAGACCACGTTGTGATGATTCGTAGAATAACATACTAATGACTTCAAACTTAAGCTTCTGAGATTTAGTGTGAAGCCTGGATCCGAAAACCTGATATATCTGAGAGAGAGGGATTCAAGTTTTTGACAACCCCACACAAGTTTTTGGAGCTCTCCTGTGGACACCCGACCTTCAGACAGATGAAGAGACAACAGACACGGGAAGAGTTCAGCAGTGGGATCTGCAACAACAAATCTAACATCTCCAAATTTAAGGCACTGTAAATCCAAGCTTTGAAGACATCTCATTCTCGCACAGCTCTCCAACACGTTTACATGTGGTGTGGACCCTGGCAGATTGCAGTCCAGATGGCGAAGAGAGTCACCAATATGAGAGAGCCAAGCGATCACTGCTGCCGCTGGAAATGAGGTACAACTATGAATTTGTAATTTTTGGAGACCCATTGTTTGCAGGATAGTGTCCGTCAGCACAAATTCAAGCTTCTCTGTTTCGAGTTCCCATTCCGTCTCGGAGGCGCCCGGAGTGTGGAGATAGCCTAATCGCGTCCAGGAGGCGCACAGAGTGTGGAGATAGCGTAATGCTACTCTCCATTTTCGGCACGTCCAAGAAGCCCTCACCACATCCTTTATGTCGTCTAGGTACGACAAAATATTGCCAATCAATTCCACTGGAAATCCCTCCATAATTCCTCTCTCCTGATCATCTCCAGCTTCTTCGGCTCCTGTTTCCTTTCCCTCATTTGCTGCTCGGCTGCACCTCGTCCCTTGTTTCTGCAGCTTCCGCCGCTGGCCTGTCATGATCGATTATCCCCCTCCAATGCCCACAGCAACAGAGTTCTATCCCCAAAAAAACAGAGATTCAAAAGTGGGAGGCGACCAAAGGGAGGAACCCCTACAGAGTGTCTGCATGCAACCTGGGCAACAACGAATTGATCGATCGAAACAACAAAGTGTAAAACCGTAAGTCCTGCACATTTTTTTCTAGTGTATTTGGGGGAAGATTATCTGCCTCAATATCCCTCAATTTGAGCTCGCCCACCACACCCCTCAAAAAAGTAACTTCTGTTTTGGGGAAGGCCCTCCTGCTGTTCAAAATAGGAACTTCCAATTCCCCAAAGGCCCTCTCTCACATTCCTTCTTTTCCTCCCCCTTTCTTTTTCTTTTTCTTTGTTTTTCTTTTACATTTCTTTCTATTTATTTTTCTTCTCTTTAATCCTTTTCTGTTCGTTGAGTTTTTTCTTTACTGATCCAGATTACCTCCACCAACCTTTTTTTAAAAATACAGCTTACTCTTTAAATTCAAATTAGCAATGGATTATTTGTAAAATTTGAATTTTACATGAGCAATTTTCACCCCCAAAAAAATTAATAAAGAAAATTCAAATCAGCAATGTTGTACTTGCCAACTCAAATTGAAAAACATAATTTAAATCCCAATTTTTACAAAACAATTCCACATTAAATGCCATGGCCAAAATCTTTGAATTTCAAAAAAACAAATCTTTGAATCTCTAAACAATATGTAATCATATATTGTAAAAGACGTCGGGATGAGAAATGAAGCTTCCCCTGAATCCGCCCGAACCGTCATCCAATCGAACGGACATTTCATCCATCCCGTCATCCACACAAACCTGTGAAAGTGGGAAAGAAGAGGGAGTTGAAGTGGTAGTCACAAAGTTTTGTCAAATTTTGTGGGAAAGTGATGGTGGTGGTTTGATTTGCTGCATGTGTGACAAGTGAAGCTAATGCAATTGATGATAATGTGAACTTCAATCAACAATACATATAACTACAACAAACAACGACAACAACAACAACCACTTCTCATTGACACTACCATCTCTCTCTACCATCTCTCTCTGTGCTCTGCAGTTGCAACTCCTACAGTCAATTTCAGACAACATGGGTGGTGTTGCAATTGGGTGCAAACTTAGTAGAAACATGAATTCCCAATTGTGGGATTTTGTTTCTTTGTTTCTTACTCCTGCTCTTAAAAAAGTTCTCTCATGCATTTTTTTTTGTCTTCTTTGAATTTTCCTTTTTTTATTGTGTCTCTGTGACAAAAACTTACACAAACATGTGCATTAGGCACGGGGTTCACACTAGTCCCTCTAATACCACATGTATGTCCCTGTAAAAATTTCTAGAATGAAATTGCAAAGGAACCAATCTCTGAAAATGAATAAATCTCTGAAAAAAATGATATCAAACTACAAACTCATCAATATGTCAAAATCAAAAGTTGATATCATGATGTTTCAAGTCTAGATGAAAAAACTCAAAAAAAGAAAGACCAAACTTAAAAATGCAATATGTCGCATTGTCCACTTCGCATCCACAAACAAAACTTGGAACTGATTATGCATTCAACGTAGAATTTGGAATTGATCTCAAATCAAGAACAAGGTTGATGGTGATTGGGCAATTTTGAAGATTATTAAACACATTACCAAAAGTCATGTTAATGTTCATAACCTCAAGTGGTTGCCATCCACCAGAAATAGATTGGAGCCGCTGATGGTGTGCATTCCAAGCATCAAAGTGTTCATTTAAAGCATCATCATCCAAAAAACCTTCCTCACTTGGATACTGATGTGCTTAGACGACCTTCTTACCATGAAAAAGTATGATCATTAGCAACAAGCTTGCCGGGCAAAGGAACAACAACAGAAGAAGAAGGAACAACACTAGAAAAAATAACACCCATTGTAAGCTTGCCCATAGAAGGAATAATAGTGGAAGGCAAAACATTGGCAACAAGCTTACTTGTAAAAGAAGACAATCAACAACAAGTTTGGTTGCAAAAGAAGAAACACTAACAACAACCTTGCCCATGGAAGAATAGCAACAAAATAAGAAGCATGAATTACATCTCGATCAAAAACACCAAAAGCAACAACATTTGTGCAAACATAATTGTTGTCAACAACAATATGTCCTTGAGCAGAAACATCAACAATGTCATCACGTTCACCAGGAACACCCAAATCAAGAGCATTAACCACATCATCATCATTTGTTAACAACCTACCAAAAAACACTTACAATAACAAAGTGAAAATAACCACATTTTTCAACTAGAAACAAAAACTTTTTAAAAAGAGATGGAACATTTTTGCCATAAAATTTTGAATGAACATGAATAGCATCATGAAAATTGCAAATGATCTTTGGTGCGTGTGTAAGTAAAAAATGAATCAACAATTGAACCTACACAATTGTTTTTGAAGAATAAAAAAAATAACAATGAACGAAATGATGAGAAAAAGAACTAAAAATCGAATTTCAAAAATGAAAATGAATTTTACTTTTTTTTTTTCAAACACTTCTTTTTTTTCAATTTAAGCTTCATCATAATGAAGCAAGTGATTGGCCTTCAACTCCCCACTAATTATCTGATGTGTTTTATTTCGTAAATTCTTGTCAATCTAGTTGTACTTGTAATAAAATCTAGAAGTTAGAAGGATTATTGAAACAAATACAAAACCATAAAAAAAAGTGGAGGAGGAGAAAAACCAAAATTGAACAAAAAATGAAAGAAATAAAGGAAGAGAGAGATTAAAAAAGGAAGAATTCACTTCCCATAAAAGATCAGGGTTCAATGACCCATCGCTCCAATACCATATTCCCATGGAACCATAGTTTTTTCCTTTCAAATGATACCAACACCTCAACTTGTTTTATTTGACAACACCTTCTTTTTCAATCTTGGAAAATTTGTTCTCAACTTATCAACAATAAACTGAAGCTAGTTGCATCAAAAAGGAAAGGTTATAAACCCCACATCATTAATCTTTCACCATTTAAGTTTAGCTTGTAAAAATAATGGGGTAGGACAATCAACCTTATGAACATGCCAAGAACTAGGCTAATGTTTGGCCAACTCTTTGAATGTTGTAATCATGTTTTCAATTGGATAGTTGACAATAAGTAGAACACTTGGTGATGTCAATGTTTTAGTTTTTAAACATTCCCTGGCTATAGAACCATCCTTGTAGGTGGTTACATTAAGAAAAATTCTTCAAAATCAACATTTTTCAACTTAAAATAGCCCCAAATGGAAAATTTTCACACATAGAAATAATTTAATTTCAAGTTTAGCCCTATTGGTGATGTTGGCTGACATATTGATTGTGAAAGCATCTTCCACTCATCTTCAATCGACGACACATCAAACTTTTTGATAGATCTCCTAAAACCAGCCCCTAGTGATTGCAACATGGCTTCATCATTTGTAGTCTTCAAACAATGGAACCACACATCAGTAAAGATGTTGAAAGGGATAGCTAGTGTTGTACCTATCTCAATGATGCATTGATTTTGTTGTTACCTAATCAATCTTCCAATTCCTCTAATGAAGGATTGATGCTTCAATGAAAAAATGTTCTAATTATATAGGTTATTAAAAGACATCAACATTGGAAAAAAATTTAATGATAATCATAAACCTTTTTTTAAAAAACCTTAAACCAAAAATAAAAACCCAAAAGAACATGACAATAGAACAACATAATAAATTGGGGAAAGAATTACCAACAAGAACAAAAAACAAGAAAATGGTACAACAATATGTATACAAAAGTGATTGATTAAAAGACCATAATACAAAATTATGAAAAAAAATGGAAAAACAAAAAGAGAAATTTAAAGATTTACTTGATAGGAGGGTACATAGAGCCATCTTTTTTTGCAACTTGAAGCACAAAAAGAACTAGCATATCCACAAGTCCACTTATGGTCTCTTCATTTTCAAATAGATTTGCGATGGACTTTTCTGTATCATAGCCACATAATTTTCTCCTTTCATTAAAAGCATTCTAGGCGTAGACCTCAACATGCTTGCTAGTGAGCTATGATCACTTTTGTTGACATTTTCCAATTATTTCTTGTCAACATCAAGAAACTGAGACTTAAAGCATACCTCATCAGTAAAAGATTAACAGTCAAAAGTAAAAGGTGCATTACAATCAACTATAACAACAAGGTGAAAGCACATTACAATGACCCCTTTGGAAAGTCACATTGTACTACTTTCCATGGATGTGCATGTTTGAGTGTGTATCACCTCAAATCTTCAAAAGATTTTCAAAGTATTTTTTCATATTATGTTATAACCTAGGCAAAAGATTAGAAAATAAATTATTTCATTTCATTTATAAAGTGGGAAATTGGAATATATTTGTGGAAACAAATCTAATGTACCTATGTACCAAAAAACACAAATATACTCCAAAAACAATTTAAATGATTTTTAATATTTATGAAAGTTGAAGGTATATTGAACCATGTCATTTCACATAATATGAACCATGTTTGGAGACCATGTGACTAATTTGAAAATTTTCATTTCATAAAATGATTTTTTAAGCAAAGATGCAATAAATGTGTGATAAATTGAAAATTATGACAAAAAATCACATCCACATAGAAGATGACAAGCATAGCTAGATGGGCCATTTTTTTATTTCATTAAAATTGATTATTTTAATGATTAACGAAGCATTAAAGTTAGTGCAATCAAAACAAGATTAAAGGTTTATTATACCAATGTATATTATAAATATATTGATGGATCCTTCAATATAGATAATGAATTTATCTATTATTTTGAAAGTAATGTTACATACCATTAGTTTTGTAAAATAATTGTTCTAGGGCTCAAAAACCAAAATTGATACCCAAAATTAAATGTACCATGATTTTGGAACAATTATATTGTATGTATTATAATACTAAACCCAAAAGTGGCCCAAAGGGGGTCACCTTAGTGTGCTTTCACCCAACATCAAAATGGGAACAAGGGGACCAATCGCAAGAACCATCAGTGGAAGTAGGAACCTCAAAATCATCAACTTATTTTTCATATTTATTTTCCATTTTAAAGTAGGTTTGAATTTGAAGTTTATGGTTAAAATATGATTTTAAACGTTAAGGTTTGATGTTAAATGAAAGATGTTTGGGTTTTAAAGTTGGGGTTTTAACTTTTAAAGTTCAAATTTTAGTGTTTTCAAATCTGATTTTTGGGGCTTATGTTTAGTTTTAGGTTTCGGGGTTAAGGTTAAAGGTTATAGGTCTAAGTTTTTGGGTTCAGGTTTAGGGTTAACATTTTCAAGTTTGAATTTTAGGGTTTTGGGTTCAATTTTTGTGGTAAAGGTTACCATTTCCAAGTTGAATTTTTGGGTTTCGGTTTAAGGTTAACACTTTCAAGTCTAAAGTTTATGGTTTTGAATATAATTTTTGGGTTAGGGTTAAGGATTTCAAATTTGAATTTTAGGGTTTTTGGTTGCTTTTTGGGGTTAAGGTTTAGGTTTTGGGGGTTAAAGTTAGGGTTTTCAAATCTAAAATTTAGGGTTTAAGGTTTAAATTTTGGGGGTTATGAGTAAGGTGGGGCGAGGGTTAGGGTTAGGGTTAGGGTTTTCAAGTCTAATATCTTGTTTTGCATCATAATAGGTGAGGTTCTAATTGTATCAAACATGTAATGAAAGTTCACACTTGAGCAACATCACTATGTATGACACCTTTATGTGGAATTAGTTAAAATTTGCATTGTGTGATGATGCATTATCCATTGCATCATGCATCAACCATGCATTTTAAGATGAGATCCAATGGCCCAAACTTGAGGAAAGGGTGTGCATTTGCAAGAGTTACTAGGGTGTATTGGGTTTATTGATGGCACTTTGATTAAGATTTGCAAGCCTTGGTAGAATGAGGCACATTGCACATGGTTTAATGGGCAAAAAATATACATGCAATTAACAACACATTCATTCTATCCACCATCATGGGTTGTTCATCTACCTAGACATTAATTATCCTAGCTCTTACCACAATGTGAACATCTTGTAGCATTCAAGTGTTTATAAGAATTGACATTAGTATTTCACCCATGGTGATGATTACTTTGAATACCTATTGGGAGATTTGGGCTATATGAGGAGGTGTTATTATGCAAAGGATATGGCGATAGGAATTAACACTAGATGTTGACCATGATGTAGTGTGAACGTACAACATTGAGATGCATGCATGTTTTAAGGTGCAAGTAGAGTGGGTTGAAGAGAAAGTGGAACTTCATGAAGAGCGTTGATTCAACAAAACCAAAATATTCACATTTGTTTTAAGTCATAGCTCTCTTGATTAATTCTATGCATAGAAAACACATGAATTTCACATATGAAGTCATTAGTGATCATAATGTTAACCTTACACATGGTTAGGTTGGGGATTTTTAGTTACAAGTGCAAAATAACTTTAACTTCTTATCTAAATTTTTTTCTATGATAACATGTAGCTCTCTAGTTGTTTTCAAATTATTAATCTTCACTTTTTTCAACCTCTCATTGTTGATTTCCACCTTGTTAACTAGGAAGGTGTTTCGAATTTGGAAAATTGTTGAAAAGCATGACGCCACTATTGCCATGCTCTTGGATTGGTTTTGTAACATTTTTTATTTTTTCATCAACTTTTCACCATCATTTCCAAGTGGTGTAGAGTCCAAATATGGGTTGGGGTTAGATGTAAGGGTTATAGGTTTAGGAGAACTAAATGATGGAGTTTCATCTATATCTATATAGGTGCCCCAGTAATTAAATGTTGATGTATCTTTAAGATGTTCCTTGTTGCATGCCCATTTGTGGCCTTCAAATGCTTTAACACTTGATCACATTGTAGTGTTGTTTTTCCTAAACCCATTTCAATTAAAGTTCTTGATTTTAATTCTTTCAAATTGTCATGCCATTGATCCTTGAGAGTTCCCTCTACAAAGTATGAATCAAGGTAAGTCACTTGATAGTTGATGTAAATTTGTTTCCACACAACAATATGAATAAATTGAATAATTTGCTTCTTATTTGAATTATAGTTTGCAAAATGTAAGTTGTAAGAAGTTGACATGGTGTTGAGTTAGATAAAGTTCACAAGTTGTTTTGGCACCTTTTCCCTTCAAGGGGTTTTAACTTTATGCAATGCCACAAATTTAGATACTTGTGTCTTTGGTACATCTAGCTTTGATTTTATACTTGCTTAGATTTCAACGATTAGATTTTAGGTCAAAATAGTCATCGAAAACAAGGTTTGAAAATTAACCATTAGATTTAAGGCCTAAAGAACCACTAGAAATAGGGTTTGGAAATTACCCACTAGATTTCAAGCCAAAACAATAATTGGAAACAAGGTTTGGAAATCAACCATTGGATTTAAGGTCAAAAGAATCACTAGAAATAAGGTGTAGAAAATAACCATTAGATTTCAAGCCAAAATAATCACTAGAAACACAGTTTGGAAATCAAAAACTAAAAAACCAAACCAAAGCAATTAAACAATGGAAATCAACCATTGGGCAAATGAAAAATAAGATTCAATTCTTCTATAATTCAAGAATGACCAAAATCACACGTTTCAATAAATTGTGAGTTTCTTGAGCTATAGACCTACATTTGAAATGCATCTAAGTATCCATATTCATCAGCCAAAATACCTTATGAATTTTCAACTTCAAACCAAAAAAGGGCAATTCAAAAGTAATTGAATACCCATATTTCATCAAAGCCAAACATACCAAGGTATATGCTTGAATTACATACCATACACATGGGTTTGTAATTCATCTAGAAACCATTACAATCCAAATTCAACTTGAATTATTAGATTTTTAGTGTTGTGGAACTTAAGGTAGGGTTTTAAGGTCATATACATACTCACACATGAAATCCATAAAAATATTCAAGTCATTATGGTTGCAGATGGATATTGAATAGTGTTTCATGGATACATAAGTACCCATACACATGAAATCCATTGAACCTTTTATAAGATTGAAACCTTCAAATCTAAGAAGAAAGATTTCATGAATGTTTTGAGTATCATCAAACCCAAAAGACTAAGGTATATGCAAATGATTATAGATCTTTTTGCAGTAGAGCTTTTTGTTCATCACAACATTTTTGTTGAGTTCCTATTTGAATTACAAATGAGTATGAAAAAAAAACTACATCAAATGGCCATCGATAGACATGATGGAAAAAAAATTGCACTTGATTTTCAATCACCTCACAAAGATTCCATATGAAATAGGTGTCGGATGGATCACATATTCCGATCATAACACCTTGTGTACAAGCTTGGGATTATTTACATTAAAAGGCATTCCATTTTATCCTCTCGCAAAGGGTGGTTACATCAAAATGTTTATTTTGGGATTATGACATTGGTTGGGCTAGTTCCATGCACAACCTAAATATGTGGAAACGTTATACACTAGAGCAATTTTTTGAAGTTGGTAGGTTAAATCTTTATGTTCTTGTAGGTGACTTGCTTATCTTGCTAGGCCTTGGATGTTTCCCCTATAAACTTTTGAAATTTTATCCAAAGTTCAACACAAATGTGCGCGAAGCAAGCATTTTGTCTTTTGAAAGTCATTATTTTGATGAAGTGAATGGATGTGGCATTGACATTAGTTTTTAAAATTATGTGTCCTCCATGTTTCATATTCCATAATCTAGGCATTCTACTTGGAGACAATTTTAATAGAGGATGAATCTGTGAAGTTCAACATGATGCACATGACAATTTGAAAGCACCAATCATCTAACAACGAGCACCAAAAAAAGAAACAATAGACCAAGACTCTTTTGAAACATTTCAAAGCATACAATGAGCTGAAAAAAATCATTGAATCACTTGTTGAAATCAACAAATGATGCATTCCAAATTTCAATAAAAAGTGATGAAAAGATATTACAAAGGTGTTTGTAGCTCAAAGGGAGGCTATGGCAAAATTGTTATTCAAGTTTCACAATACAAAACTTGTTGAGACTATGTCTAGATAATTAAATTAACCACATGTAAACCTAGACACTTCTTGGATCGTCACTTGCATCAACACTTTTGTAATTTGTAAAACTGCTACTACCCACCTATGACAATTGCCATTTAATGTTAAAGATCCTTGCCATTGGACCTACTTGAAGAATTTGAAAAATATGACCATGGTGCCAATGAGTCCCAAGCAATTGTGCTTGGCTTGATGAGTGCATAATGCACAATTTTGCAATCAAATAATCAAGAATACCCAAAGTGCAATATTATTGCCATATTTGATTATGAAAAGACAAATTATAGGGAGACCACTATTATTCATTCAATTAGGAAATATTCTAATGTTAAAAGTTATCTTTTCACATATTTGCATTATAAAAAGTACCACAAGGTTTAAAGAATAATAAATAACTTTTGAGGAAAATTTGCATTTCTAAAGTGAGAAATTAATTTAAGGTCCAAGCATGATAAAATATGCCAAAAAAGTAGTCCTAAAAATTTTATCTCAAAAACAATCTCTATTCAATGTTTACATTATATATATATATATATATATAAATTGCATTTTGAAATCATTGTACACTTCATTGAGTTTATTGTAAGTTGTACATGAAGTTCGAGGAATTATTATATAAGAAATATGGATGAAAAGTATGTTCTAAATTGATTGGTTGTTGAAATTTTCAAAATATTTTTACATTAAAACTTTGATAGATTATGACTAGAATATGAAAATTTGAAACCATATCCATACATGCTAGGCTTTCATCAACTTGAAAATATAATAATTCTAGTCGATATGTTACTTTCATGTACTTGTAACTGAATTTTGCAAAAATGTGACATCTACTTTCTATACTTGCATTTCAAAAAAATGTACTTAAATGCATATTAAAACATATGTTTCTTCGATAATATACAATGAAAGTCAAAGAACTTATAATTGTTAATCATTGACTTAAATAATATTCCTGGATTCAATACATTAAAATACATTTTATGGATACTTTCCAAAAAAACAACAAGTGTTTCCGGCTGCCATACTTTACCATGCTTATGCTAAATAATTATTGCTAACATTTTGAATTTTTTTTTGAGTAAAAATATTTTCTTTAAAGACATTTAGTTGGAATATTTATGGTATTACTAATACGTATATTTTTGTGAATTATGACATCTATTCATCTTGGTAAGATATACTTGTTATTCGCCCAGATAAGTCCCATATTTAAGCCAAAATCCATATGTAATTAGACATTCACATTCAATAATTGTCTAGGTAATAGCGATTTCCCATAAAATAAAAAGGATCATTATGAAAAGAAAAAATTTGTAAACATGTACTACATATTGGATGATGAAATATTTCAAATTCAGGGAAATATATTTGAGTTTTTGGGGGAAATTTCTGTTTTTGAAGTGTGAAATGTATCAACAGAAATTGAAGAAAATGGGATAGACATAACCATGTTTGGCATTGATATGGGAACCTTGGCCAAGGAAGGATTGTTTTATAACCAACTAAAACTTGTAAACTACTGTGTGGCCTTAAGAATTTCCAAGTCACCAATTATTTTAATAATTAGAAGCAAGTTTACAAAGACAAGGAAGATCTATAATTTCTTTTAAGTTCACAATTTATTTGGTAAAAACCAAACAGCAATTCAAAAAAGGACTTTATTTTGCTCACAGTGTTCAGAAAACTTGTTGGCAAGGTCTCTCCAACATGGTGGTCGCCTTATGTGCTCCTAGCAAGAATTGAATTCTCTGGAAATCTCCCTATTTCTGCATTTTTCTGCATGCCGCAGGAATTAGCAGTTGATCAGTTGATCATGCTGAGATTTGTTGTTATCATTTTCCAGGGATGAGTTTACAACTCACAATGCTTCAGCACCCATGTGATTGAGCTAAACGGTTTCTGCAACTCCAACATTATCAATATGTGTGTGCTTTGAGATGCTGCTTACAATCTGTGTACATACCTGTGATGGGAGAACTATGTTGACATCACTTGCTGAGTCCCAAATGGAAATAAATCACCAAATATTGGCATCATTGCTGGTGTATTATATTCAAGAATAAAGGCGAGATTACTAGCCTTCCAGATGCACACAATCTGTTGGCAAAAAACTTCATTGCTTACATTTTTGCCACAGCTTAGTCTGTGTTGATTGTTGCTCAGCAATCTTCATAACTTACATGTAGCAATTAACAACTCCAAAACTAATAAATCCAAATTACTTGATTGCATCATATTAAAGAAGGGAGAAGTGTTTTAAATATAGTTCATTCACATTTTTTCAACAAAGTCTCACATGTGGGTGAACCATGAGTGATTTGTGTACACTGAAAGCTCACACAAATTCTATGTCCACCATCTATTCCTACAAAAGGATTGGCCAGTATCTCTTTTGTTAAAACATCACGACAACCAAAGCATTAGACTGCATTGAGAAAGGAAAGCAACCAAGGTCTTAATGTTAGTGATGAAGTTGATTTTCATGTAACAAAACACACTGAATGTTCAATCCAACAGTATTATACTCGTGTGGGATTGACAATTTGGAACACTCAACAGCTTGCATTTAGTGCAATTTCCAACTTTGATATAAGCATCAGTACCTTCAAATCTGATGTTGTCCTCAATGTCCTTCTGTGATACTTCCAACACTGCAGCAAACTGTGAAGGAAATGTGCCACACATAAAACATGCCAAATTAATCTTTGATTTAGCTACCTGCTCTCATTCATGCAGAGTTTTATTATGAACTTGTTCTGAACAGTTTGAAGTTCAAGAAAACCTGCCATTACCTATGAATGATGT
This sequence comes from Sphagnum tenellum, assembly GCA_963921925.1. Classification (NCBI taxonomy): domain Eukaryota; kingdom Viridiplantae; phylum Streptophyta; class Sphagnopsida; order Sphagnales; family Sphagnaceae; genus Sphagnum; species Sphagnum tenellum. Next base: position 19,456,144 of record OY998149.1, on the reverse strand, counting down.
TGGATTTCTGGTAATCTCTACTTTCTACTGGTGTTATTTGGTTCTTGGCTTTGCCAGATTGCATTCCATGGAAAAAGACACACCAAAGCTCAACATTCAAAGAATCTGGATCTCCAATCCTACTCCCTCTAAGTAAACTGCTGAAAATCTTCCAAAGACTGTAAAATTCTGGTTCCTCACATTCAACCAGTTACACTGCATAGCCAATGTTCTGACAGTTGATGTCATACACTTGACATGTACCATGGAGATCATACACCATGTGTAAGAGTGTCAAGAGACACAGACATGCAAATTACTTTGGCAGATCTCATTTCAAATTGCAAATAGGTCCCTCCTGCAAGCTGAAGCAGACCTAACACAATTCACAACACAAATAACTGGAGAAACCACAAACCCCTAACATTCAATCCTTTTGTTTTATGCTTCCTCGCTCTCTTACAATCAGCTTCAGTCCCACACCAAAACTACCACCTCCTACAAATCATCAATTGCCTTAAACTTGCACCTCTGAGTGCCCATCGCAACACTAAGTGGCTCCACCAATCATGACATGTTGATACATGGGGTACAACATGATGATGATGCCTTCCCAAAGAATGGTAGGTCTGAGGAGGAGGAGCATCCATTTTCTTACTCTGCTGACCTAGAAACTGTATCAAGAAAGTCCAAATGTGAATGGTAAAGTCTCACAACTGGTTGATTCTGATGCTATATGCTGCATGGTGATACTGAAGGCGAGACACTATGAAGGTCAAACACCTGCAACTGGAAAATGTGCTGTTCTTGTCATGGGTGGGGACAGGGAACTGTTTGGATGTGCTTGTTCTTGGCTATTATGATTTTAGTCTAGTGAATTATCCAGAGACTCAAATAAGCTCAGTAACAAGACTATTCTTAGATGAGATGACAGGACACAAAAACACTTAACCTAAAGGGGCACTTCTCAGATTGTGTTAGCTCCACCAAATACCATTTTCAATGAAAACTCTTAAGGCAAAAGAAAATCTTGACAAATGCTCAGGTAGGAGCCAGTTCTCCATTGCAGTGGAGTTTTGGGTTTCATATCATTATACAAATAATGCAAAAGTTTTCACTGCATTGGAACAGAATTAGGACATCCGCACATGGACACAGGTGTGAGCAGGATAAAAACAGGCATATAGTACCTCCTTTTTTTGGAAAATGTCTCAAGGTTTATAGGCCACTCTCCAACTGCCTCTTCATGGATGCTGCCTCATATTAAGCCAGAGAAAATCCTGTAAGTTCTGCATCATCTTTTTGTAATTTGTAAGCCCAAAACAACACCACCAAGTTCTGCTTCACAAAAGTGTGTTACCTTACATGGAGCTCTAGGTCATTACCTAAGAATGTGGTGCAGCTGAATATTTTCAGTGAGGCAGAGTAGGAGATTGCAAGTACTGAATTTGATTCTAGATGCAAATCTTTTCTTTGTAATGTGGCGAAAGCATTACATGGTGACATTGTATATACAAGCAGCTACTTGATTTGTTGCACTTGAGCAATCTGAACACAGATTCTCAGACTGCAAATAACAACTGAAAATCAAACTGTCGAAAGGGAAATTGTGCAAGAGTTAAAATCAATCTAGATTATCTGTAAGAAGAGTCAAGTGATGATGACTCTGTTGCAATGCAAGGAAAGGCTTCCATCATGAACAACCCAAGCAGCTATGGCTTGCAAAATGCGAAATCCAAGGACCACAATCCACAATGCAATTTCCTTGGGGTGCAAAGAAGAGTGTGAACTACACTATAACAAAAGATGAACTACTCTACTTACGCAAACTGAATGTCAACATGCGAAAATTGGCGTACCAGCTTCACAAAAGGAGTCATGAACTCACGTCTGACTGTAGAATCGTGTAGGCTTGTCAACTGAAGCTTTCTCAAACTAGGGCATCTTTTTAGGGTCTCACCCATCAGGAGAACAATAGTGTAGTCAAGTTTAGGTTGGGGGAACCAAAGCTCTACGAATCGAACTTTCTCCAAAACGGTACAACCCCTGAATTGAGTCTCAACCGGAAGCGAGTCTTCCACCATTCTATAGCCCAGACTCAAGTGGTCCAAGCACGGAAACAAGCAGGCGATTCTGTCCAGGTTCAGATTCACGGGAGGAGGAAACATCGGGATGCCCATCAACTGTAGGTTCCTCAATTTTGCGGATGGGTTTGCAAGAAAAGAGTCAATTGTAGCCCAAACAGGATTTCCTGCCTCCTTCACTTGAACCTCTTCTAAGTACAGACAACAACCTGTATAACTCTGTCCAATGTCGAAATACGCAGTGTCCACATGTTCTATGCTCAGAATACGAAATCCGGTGCCTCCATTATCAAGTTTTAAACTTTAGAAGGTGGATCGCCGCAGAAAGAGTCTCTCTAGAAGGTAAGCCTCGAAAATCACACTGCCAAGGTGCATATTTTCCAATTTGACGGATTTCAAACTGGAGCTTGTGAGATGTAGTGTCCCATGCGCATCCGTTGAGGTAACAATCGCGCTGCTGAGAGAGAATGATTCCAGCATTTGACAGGCCGACACAAGCGATTTGAGCTGTGATGCTGACACCTTGATAAAGGACAGAGTAAGAGACGACAGACATGGGAACCACTGAGCAGAGGCACTTGCTGCGAATGCGTAACCTGTTAAACTGGGACTGAAATCCAAGCTTTGAAGGTGCTTCATTCTCGCACATCTCTCAACCACGTTTACATGTAGTGTGGACTCTGGCACATGGTAGGTCAGATGACGAAGAGAGTCACCAGTATGCAAGAGCCAAGCGATCACTGCTGCCGCTGCGAATCTGTTATTGTGAGAAATGTGCAAATTTTGGAGACTCGTTGTCTGCAGGATTATGTTTGTCAACAGAAATTCGAACTCTTCTGTTTTGGATATCCCCCTCAGTCGCAGAGGATGGAGATGGTAGCGTAATGCCAGTCTCCATTTTCAGCATCTCCATGACGCCATCGCGACGTCCTTCACGTCCGCAACATGTGACAGGATGTTGCCGATTACTTCTATTGGTAATCCCTCCGTCCCTCTCTCTTGATCTCCTGACTCATTTGCCGTTTGACTGCAACTCGTCCTTCCTTTCTGTCTCTTTCCCTGCTGGCCTGTCATGACCAATCTATCGCCAGCAACACGCACAACAACAGAGTTATCCCGAAAAAAACGAAATACAGAAGAGGGAGGCGACCCAAGAGAAGAACACCTGACACCGTCTCCACAATCCTGGGCACAAAAGCAATCGATGGAAACAATGGGTATGTGCAAAGACTTAGACACAGCCATTACACATTCCTCTTGAAAGAATCAGGATGGAGACCGAAAAGGGAGGGAAACAAGAAACGGGATTGAAAAACATTCCGAGCGCAGAATGCTCAACGTAAAGCACTGCCAATTTTTTTTCTTTGTATTTTTTGGTGCCTTTCTTGCCCGAAGATTTCTCTGACAGGTTGTCAGAGAAACGTCCGCAGGCTAGAAGGGAACCGCCAGGCTGTTATTTTAATTTGAAATTCATTTTGTTTTTTTCGATTTTAAGTCGCTTTTACAAATTAATTAATTTTAAATTTTCTTTAATTAGTTTTAATCGTTTTCATTTTAATTTTCTTTATTTCTTTCCACCTTATTTAATTAGTTTTAAATAACTTCTTAAAAATGTGATGGTGGAAAAAAATCGAACAACACTTTTTATAGGTGAAGCTGATGAAGCAAACCTAATCACACCCAAAAAAACAAGAACAATTAGTGATGAAGCAGTAGTAGTAGTTGCAACCGGATGAAGCAAAACAAAAAAATAAGAACAACAACCTAAATTGATGAAGCAAAAAAGGAAAGAAAGGACTTAACGATGTAGCAACAAGCGCAACTTGCTACAACAAGTGCAATTAAACAACACCATCGGTAATGTGATGAAGCAAAAACAACAATTGTAATTGAATGAAAAATAGCAGTCCAGTGATCCAATAGCAATAGTGTAATGAAAAACAACAAGAACAGGGCGATGAAACATATCATGGGATTGCAACAACAGTGCAATGAAACAATAATATGAACAAGGTAATGAAGCAAAAACAACATGTTCGCATCTTACTAATGTAATTAGACTCGACTCCTTAGCAATGAAGCAGCACTTACAATGACAAAAAAAAATCATAAAGACTCAAACAAATATATAACCTACCTCAATCGATGCACACTCACCATAATTGGTTGCCTAAGCTTTGGATGTTTCTGAGAAGCATGGGGCTTCAAATTCAGGCATCAAGAGCTAGCATACAATGCAGTTGTGGCAGTAGTTACAAGAATCAAAAGTAGGGAGGAACTTGCAATGGGTTTTGAAATAATTTTTTGACTGGTTACAAGAAATATGGTGTTCACAAATGGGTAAGCTGGGAAATTTTATTAGGAGATGTCTCATTAATGTTCACATAATTATGTTTGGTAATGGGATGATGGGCTAAGGGCATTTTCAAAACAAGGCGTCACAAACACGCTGACCTTGTCAATAAATAAGATGTTGTACATCTTCTTAATGTGTCCACACTCTTAACACCAAAAAACATCTATTCCAATTTACGCCAATGTGTTCACCTAATGTGAAACCAGTTCTAAGAAGGTAAAACTTCCAAAAGTTGGATCATATGTGATAGTCCCTGTCCATGTGGGAGTAGGGCCCAATAAGGGCGCACAAGGCTAGGGTACCCTCAACTGAGGGCTTCACCCGACCAAAAGACCTGTCAGAATTTCATTGCAGAAACGGAGGCAAAAGAGGAGGTGGGGATTATGAAAAACGAAATGCCCTCCCCAAAATGAAGAAAACGAGGCAAATAGGGGGTGCGCATTATGAAAAACAAAATGTTTTCCCTACTCCTTCCTTGATGAAAAAATATGTTTTACAAGGCTCCAACTTTTACATTTCTTACTCAATTTTGGGGCCTGTAAAGAACTATTAATCACTATACTAGCGCACTAGCACTAACCTACATTCAATCTTAACTTTGCACCTTCAACAAAATGGCTACGTTTAGGCTTTCTGTGTTATAAATATTTAGGGTTTAGCCAACTATCCTAAATTAAATCAGGAAGGTTGGAGCCAAGGATAACTCTTTTGTAGGTGACTTGTAACCAGCAGCCACCAATCACTTTATATATAAAAAATACTTATCACCCTAGGACCTATAGGCTAGAGTTTAAGCCCTTACCCTTCTTTATAAATTTTTAAAAATGTATCACCTTGGCCTTTGGGACTTGCTAACCTAGGGCCTAAAACCCTCACTACTCAGTAGCTCTCCTTTTGTAAATTCCTAGCAATGATCAATCTCCTAATCTTCTAATCGTGCATTCACGCTTGATGTTAAATCAATGTTAAACCTAAATATAGGTGACATCCTAAGTGGCATCTAATGTTAAATGGGCCATAGCTTAATGTTAAGTGAATGTCTTAAATGACTAGTATGGTGATAATGGATTCAATGCTAAAGTCCCTAACACCAAGTGTGAATGCACCTTAAGTAATTTCTTTTTTAAATCCTTTTGTGTCAACCTTCAACTTTTGATGTGTCTTGTATGTTTGTTTTGTAATGCTCAAGTGAAATCTGAGTACATTGGGATTCTGGATTCTACAAGTATGGAAATTTGACTAGAATTTGGGTTAGTACATTTGGATTCACCATGGAGCCAATTCAATAAAAATTTGGTATGTTCATCCTTTTTTTTAACACAAAATATGTTTAGCTTCACATCTTTCTTTTTAAAAAAATTGTAGCGTTCATTTTTTCACATGGAAAACAACCAAATAATATTCGAAAAACAATTTATATAACACATCCTTGCAAAAAAGCTCTTCAAGTTTCAGTCAAATCACTAGCTACATTATGCCATGCATAAGTTCGGCCCTATACAAGTGCTTGGCACAACATGTATTACTATATAAGTGAAAATGGAAAACAAAAAAAAGTTTGATAATCCATTCTGTGAAAACTAGGTCCTATATATAAATAGCTAGGTACAAAATAGATGCTTACTAAATAAGTAGATCATATATATCAATGTTAAACAAGTGTTAAGTAATCAATCTCAAAATCACTGAAGTTTTAAGTCGATTTTCACGGTGAGAACCTGCATGCATTGAAAATTAGTACTCTTCACAAATATGAAATTCACATACGGTATCATTGCCCCAATCTTGATACTCCAGAAAGTTAAAATGCCTACCTTTGAGTTTAGTTCTTAGGCCTAGAGGCCTAAAGGCCAACTGGTAAACACTTAAAATATTGCTTTTAGTGAGAACCCACAAACATTGAAAACTAATAGTCCTTACAAAAATCAGAATTATCTATGGTATCAGCTATCCCAATCTTGATACCTTACCAAGGTAAAATGTTGTAGGGCACATTCTCATACAAGTGTGTTCTCTTTAGGGAAGGGCACCTGAGGGTGTTTTCGAACCTCAAGAGAATGCATGAATATGGGAGCCTCTCCTTACGTAAACAACCCTCTTTTTATTTCCTCACTTCTTTCCTGTTTTGTATTTAGTAAAAAAGAAGTATTTCCATGGGAATGTGAGAACATATAAAACTGGGGGAGCTTCCTAGGCATACCGCCCTAGGGTTCTTCTGCTAGGGGAGATCCCTCAAAATACACATAAAATAAAAATGGAATTGTTATTCTTGAGTCTAGTTTTTAGGAAAACTAGTAGTCCTCACAAAAATAAGAATTGCCAAAGGTATCACTCACCCTAATCTTGATTTTTAACAAGGTTAAAGTGGTTACTTTGAAGTCCAATTCTTAGGCCTAGAAGGCTAGAGCTTAAAGACTTAGTCAAAATAGGCTTCTCACTGATTTGATATTGACACCTATGAAAGGAGGTGAAAATCTTAACCACTAAAACCTAAGCTCTCATATGAAAAAAAAAAGTGTCATCTTTTTATTTAAAGTTTCCGCATATTTATAGTTTTAAAGCTAAAGTCATTGGTGTATGTAAATTTTATATTAAATGTACCATGGGGCTTTCACACACAAAAACTTTTGGTCTAGTTGTTAATTTTTTGCCTTCCTCTTGACCTTAACCTTGAAAATTAGTTTGACACCGTATTACCTTGGCAACTTCAAATAGAATTGTATTATTTTAAGAAGTGCTAAAATTGTCAAAAAAATGTTTTTTCAAAGAATTTTTGTGAAGGAAAATAAAATATTTTAGAATGTTGTATTTTAGAAATGGAATTTTCAAAACTAATTAATTATTTGGTAGACATGTGTTGAAGCTACTCATCTACTACAATATTTGGATGTGTTCTCACCAATGAAAACTTGTTGCTTAAAAATTTACAAACTTATTTTTTAATAATATGAAAATTAGGGCAAGTATTATTATTATTTAATATTTCAAGAACCATTGAGCTAGTTCTCTTAAACACTTGTAAAAGTCAACTTGGACAGTCTTCTGTAAAAAGGTGAGAATTGCCCAGCATTGTTTATAGGATAAGATATGTTATTAGTATGTATTAGTGTTATTAGGGTATGCAATTTGCATGGTTCAAATTGCAAGGTTCATGCTTAGGTTTTTATGATTTAAACTCAAGTTGACACCTTCTCTCTTTTTTTTTGGTTGGAATTGGCACCAAAACCAGCTTGTTTAATTAGTTTTTTGGTAAATTTAGAATCAAAATTGGAATTGTGAAAAAAAATTTAAAAACACAAAGTCCAGATCTTTAGGTAAGAAACTTGAATTTTGCTTTAAATACTTAATAAGTAGGCTAAAAGAATCATGGGTGATAGGTGGTTTTCTTTTTTAATGATTTAGGTTTAAAATTTGAGTTATGGGTCAAGTTTTGGTTTGGAAGATTAAATCTAATGACTAAATTAACAATCAACAAAAAATCCAACCACATGATGTGAAAATTCTTAGATTCTTTTTATATAGCTCATAACAAACATAAAAAATCATTCAATATTCAAACACAAAAAGAAACACATATAGAAAAAATTAATTTCAATGCAAAAAAAAGGAAAAATATTATTCAACATTTGTACAACTTAATGATGAAAATCAATATTGGCATGAAGACTTATTGTTATTTAAAGATGATGAAAATACATTTATAGACAATACATCATGGTTAGGGTCACAACACATGGATACTACAACCACATCATGGATATGAATCTCATCAATTATCACTATATTATGGAAGTAAAACGTTTTTTTTTAAAATGCCTCCAATATCTCCATATAAATATGAACCATTGAATTTTAGCATCTTTAGACCCTATAAACACACATACACCATGTATGTTGTATGATTCAAAATATGAAAAAATACTTTGTGAAAATACAACATCATTGAAGATAAATAAACTGTTAAATATTGATCATTTGAACTATTTTTATGCAAATGTAATGTAACAACCTAATTAATCACAATGTGGTCTATTTGTTATTGCTTATGTGGTTGACATTGCATTTAATCTTAATGTAGAAAAATAAGGTATGTGGTCTATAAAGTGAGACAACATTTGAGAAATTGCTTGAATGCCAAATACATAACTTCTTTTTCCTAAAATATGATATATTGAAAATATCTTCTTTAAAATAGTACATAAAAAACACTCTTCTCACCATAAAAAGGGAAGCCTTTAATTTTCGTTTTTTGAAATTGTTGAGTAGTCTTGGCAAACTTTCACAATAATTTATTTAGAAACTCATTTTTAAAAACCTCACCATAGTGTTAAATCTCAAAAACATTAACATTGTGTTTTTTTTAATACCCTAAGCAAGAAATATGATACAAAAAAAGGCTTGAGCAAAATACGATTTGGTGTTCACTTCACAAAAATTATTTGGGTGTTTTTAATAACCCCTATAAAAAAATAAGAGTCAAACATTTTGTCATCCTTATACTATTGTTGTTCTTTCCATGTTCTACTCACTAATTATGTGATTAATTTTGTAAGTGAATCAATATTTGAAACCAGTGTGCTCAACAATTAGGTGATTGAGACCAAGGAATCATCACATTGGGAAGTTACTTGGATAGAAGATAGTGGATGAAAAAATACTTTATTCCCATGCTTCAAAATAATTTTTGGCCAAAATTTTTTACAACACCTATGTTGGTGGTGTTGCACCCAATGTTGGGGTATTCCTTTGAGTTTTTAAAGTCCAGAATGTCATAAGATGTAAAGTAAGACTCTTGGGGTTTCAACTCAAAAACTTATTAGACAATTTTGTAGATTTGTTTATCATTACTCCACAATCTCAAATTTAATAAATGTTGTGAAAAAACATTTATATTGTTGTTTGGAACCATTTAATTTAGTGTCTTTCTGTTCTTAATAGCTAGTATTTGCACTGAATCGATTAGGCTCTCAAACCCATGCGGTAACTCCGAACACCATGGTCAAGTGGTCATGGACCAATTCGGTTATAGGAAATGTGATGTCATTATTTTAATCCCATACAAGTAACTTTTTGAACTCCTTTTTTAATATTCTACATACATTCTTCTATTTAATATCATTGTTTTTGTTGCAACCTTACCCTTGGGCTCGTGACCAAGGTAAGGGGTTGCAAGGTTGCAGGCCAAGAGAGGAGCCTTGGGAGTCATGTTGCATGCTCCCAGGGGTGCAAGAGAGTGTGAGGGAATAGACCCTCACACTCCCAAGGGAACTCCCACATTGGGAGTTGGAGTCTCGGTGGACTTCTAAATTTTCAGAGGGCAACTGCAGGGGTCAAAACGCAATGGCTTGAAGAGTTCTGCATATCATTGGAAAGCCCTTGGAACGTTAATGTCCAAAATGGGCTTGCATCACCTATTTGGACATCTAAAACATGTTATGGCCAAAAGAAGGGCCGGGAGTCAAATTGGCAGTTTGACTCCCAACCACTAAAAGTCAAGAATCGACCGGATTTTTTTGAGTGTAGATGGTGTGTGACATACCATTCGAAAACTCTTAACAAGGGCTACAACTTTGCTTTAAACCTCATCTCCATTGGAAGTTATGGCGCCCCAAAATTGCGGGAGTCCCAACCTTAGTAATTTCAAGACTCCCACTTGGGAGTCTCGCGACAAAAAATCATTTAGATGTGGGCCCCGTGGAGAGGCATAGAGTATACTATAAGGGGGAAGGTGGTGGCTTCCCCCAAGTCCAGGCCATGGTGAGTCTTGTGTGTCCAAGTTATCTGTAATTCATCCTAACACCAAAGGTGCTCCAACTATGCACTAACCACTTTGTGTTAGTTTTGTGCAGGCCCATGTGAGTAAGCAAAGCTTGTCAACTCTTCCTAGTCCCATCCCGGAGCTCCAACACGCCCCTCTACCCCTCAAAGTGTTGTGAGCTAGAGAGCGTGTCTTGACTCCTCCCTCTTCCGTTGTCTTTCACTTGGACTCACATTTGAGTCCTTCAAGGAGATAGGAGTGCGTCAAAAAAGGCTTTGGGCATGCTGAAGTAAATTTAATGAAGCAAGGTCATGGTGAATTAACTAATTTGAAAACTTCGTTTTCTAGCAAGAGTGTCCTAGGGTGAAAGCACACTATAATGCACATTTGTGTGAATTTGATCAATACATCTTTTTTCATACTAGATCATTCTTTGTCCTAGTTGCACATTTGTGTGAATTTGATCAATACGTGGGAGACGAATGGTTTCCCTGAAAACATTGAATGAGTGTAAAGAGAAATTGGAACCAAGGTGTGACCTCTTTGTTTTTGACTACTATGGTTTTATTTTATTTTGCTACTAGTGGTTTTCTTTTCCCCCATCATTTTTTTTTTCTACATAAATTTTGTTGATAAGGGACCAATACATGTAAGTTTCAAAGTGGTCAGCATTACAAAGGAATCCATCATTTTAGAAGTTGTTCTCATTGCTTATAGAAGAGTTTCTCATCAATGACTTTGAAGTTTGCATATATGTGCTATCAAGAGCAAACTAATAATTTAGGTGGAAATAATTTATGTATAATGTATTATTTGAGGTGTTAGAGAGGCACCTTGATAGTGGGGAGATACTTTGCCATCAAATAAAGCAAAATTGATCTTTGGCTTATGTTCATTCTAATGTATGGCCCTTCTCTATATACCTTAATACATTGGCCATTTCAACACTCGTTATAATATTTGTTGAAATTTTTTTCTTCAAAAAAAATGGTCAAGGAAAATATTGAATTATTATCAAGGAAACCATTCTTAATCCATTCCTAACCCCATTTTTGACTCCTTTTTATAAAAATGTCTTTACATTTACACGTTAAAATAAAAATTTTGTTTATATAAACATGCACAAGGGAATGATTCAAACAAGTCATTAAAATAAAAAAATGTGAAAATATTTATCATTATGTTCTCGACATCAATGGCCCTTTAGGACTTCACAATCTTGATTTCAAAAATTCATAACCAAATGAAAATTGATTCAATCAATTATCTATAGAAAAAAATCAAGTATGCTGGCATTTGAAGTATTCTTTAAAATTAACATCTTTTAAAAATTCCCAAAACATAGATTCATTTTGTGTTTTTGATCAAAAAAATCCCTCACGTTATATTCTTGAAACTTTTTCCACATCAAAACACATTTTTTTGTAAATTTAATTTAAGTTTCGAATACTATGTGACTTGGGTAACCTTTTGATAAATAATTTGAAATGAAAAGATTTTTTATTCACGTGGAACCCACAAAAAACTATATTTGTTTGTGTGAGTAACAACATTGGCCTTCAAACCTTCTTTGGAGCACAAGAAATCTATCTTGATTAATTTGCCTTTGGATCCAAATGCATGATCAAAAAATTGCAATGGAAAAACTATCCAACAACATATAACATTCAAACTTCGTAACCAACAAAAAAATATGTGGAAGGTAAATTGAACTTTAGATGTTATTATTTCACCACCTTGCACATAAACTATTGCACCCCAACATGGAAAAATTTACGTTATCACCTCCCATGCACTATGAGGCAACTTTTGTCCCTCTACTTTCAGTTCTACAAGTGACTATGTTTAAAAAACACAAATGTTATCGGTGAAGGACGACTGCGAGTGTATTTCTAGATGTTAGATTGCCCGTTTGTAGTTGAAGTTAAGTACTTTGCCTCCTATGCATCATTCCCAACTTAACATTGATAGATATATTTTTTAGATTTACACATTTCAAATCCTAGAATCTTATATTAAATTGTCATCCCTTTAAACAAATTTATATGGATTCAACACCTTCTTAAACTTAGCTACAACCAGCAATCATTTAAAATATTGTTTCTAACACATAAGTTGTTCAAATCCGGCTTGCCTTAGCTCTTTAGAAAGCTAACTACTAGTTGCACCTTCCTACCAAATTTCAAGATCTATAGTTAAATAACCAAAAAGTTATGCTGCAAAACCCGAAAGGGTTTTACGAAAATAATTGGTCCAACTTGATTACAGACCACCAGTCAGTTGGAATTTTTTTTTAACACATAGGTTGTTCAAATCTAACTTGCCTTAGCTCTTTAGAAAGCTAACCACTAGGCACACCTTCCTACCAAATCTCAAGATCTGTGGTTAAATAACTGAAAAATTATGCTGCAAAACCTAAGAGGGTTTTACGAAGGTAGTTGGTCCAACTTGACTACAGACCACCAATCACTAAGAAAATTGTTTCTAACACATAGGTTGTTTAAATCGAGCTTTCCTTAGCTCTTTAGAAAGCTAACCAATAGGATCAACTTCTACCAAATCTCAAGATCTACAACTAAATAATTGAGAAGTTATGCTACGAAACCCGAGAAGGTTTTACAAGGTAATTGGTCCAACTTGATTACAGACCACTAGTCACTTGGAAAATTATTTTTAACACATAGGTTGTTCAAATCTGGCTTGCCATAGCTCTTTAAAAAGCTAACTACTAGGCGCACCTTTTTACAAAATTTCAAGATCTGCAGCTAAATAACTAAGAAGTTATGCTACGAAACCCGAGAAGGTTTTACAAGGTAATTGGTCCAACTTGATTACAGACCACTAGTCACTTGGAAAATTATTTTTAACACATAGGTTGTTCAAATTTGACTTGCCATAGCTCTTTAAAAAGCTAACTACTAGGCGCACCTTCTTATCAAATCTCAAGATCTGTAGCTAAATAATTGAGAAGTTATGCTATAAAACCCAAAAGAGTTTGTGAGCTTTCTTTAAGGTTCCAACCTCCCAATACTATCACTACTCACTTCCATTCCTTCAAAATTAGTACAAAATTTCCATTCTACTCTCTTTCCTCTTCCCAACTACCAAGGTTAATTGTCCTTTTCCTCCTCAAGAAGCTTGTAAGAACTAATACTTCTCAAAATTGAATTAGAAGTTATCTTCGATGGGGGAAAAAAAAAGCCCCAATCATCCTAGTTCGCCTTTTAAAGAGAAGGAGAAAGAAGGTGAATGTAGACCCAAAGCTTGGTGGCCAATGGAAGGAGACGAAGAAGGTTCTTTGCTTGGTGGCCAATGGAAGAAGCAAGAGAAAGTTCTTTTCTACCTATTCACACTTTCCCCCCAAGCAACTTACTTAAACCTTCATTTTTAATCCTTTGACATTAAGGTTTTACTTTACCATGGTCCTAGGCCATTATTTACACATTCCCTTCCTTTCTTGTGTTTATAAATTACGATCGTGTAACTTGATGTCACAAGTCCCCCCCCCACCCCTTCATTGTCAATTTGATTTTGTTGAAGATCTTTCTTCTTTTCTTTAAAAGTGCGGTGTCGCACACGATCACATCTTATGGGCCCTAAGTCACACAAACGAATGAAGAACCGCCTTCAAAGTCATCTTTAAATTTGACCCTCACGTAGCATCTTCGTGATGAAGAACTCGAACCTCGAAAGGTGCGCGCTTGTCTTGAAATTGAACCCCCTCGAGCTCGGTACTATCATATTTCGTCAAACTCCCGCACACTTCGTGATCTTGTTACAAATCGACCCTACTTCCAGTGACGAACCCGAAACTGTCTGTGAAGGTTGTTATGAAGCCAAAGACATTTCTATCTTCTCTTGGTCTTCAATTCTCGGTGTTGGACACTACTATTGGCTGCGCGGTCCAATTCATCAACTACCTCCTAATAGCAAGGCAGATTACTTAGTTCGTACATTTGACGCATTCTAGACTTCCTATAGTTATGAACTATGGCATAGCCCAGGACTTAACATGTACTACAACTCCTTATTGGGCTTATTCATAATCTAAATAAATGTTTCAGTCCTTATGAAACTCCTATTATCATTGACACACTATCACATTCTTTATTTAATCATTAAGTTAATTCGAATTAATGTTACATTCCTACAACTTGAAGTTTGCTCTATCTATATTGGGCCTTTCATTAACCCCCTCCCCTTGCTTCATAAATTCTTAACATCTTTGGTATTTATTAAATACGAATACAAGACCAATGTTTTCTTGCACACCATGAATTTTAGTGTGTTTTTCTCCTCCCAACCTTCTAGAGATTTCTCACCCCTACTTACGCCATTAAGGTTCTAAAATTATGGTTTACCAACTTTTTGCTGAAGAAAAGAACTAACCCAACCAATATCGTATTTCAGAAAACAAAACAAACCCCCTCCCCCCCTCCCCCCACCCTGTACGCATTCATCAACCCCTATTATAACACAAAGTTGTTAAACCCCCCTAATAACCTCACCACACTCAAATATTCCTAACACAATTCTTAAACATTGAGACTACTAGCCATGGCCATGTTGGTATGGCTCACATGCACTCCCACCCATAAAACAATATGAAGTGATGATCGGAGATATTTAGCTTGCAACTTCATTGACTTTAAGAATATGATGGCCTAATTGATTGGGTGAATGGGAGAAGTGGGTGCAGTATAAACACATGTATCATATGCTTCAAGATGTAATGCATTATGGGTAAACAAAATATTTCATTCATTTTCAATCCAAAAGAATACAATTAGATTTCAAAGTTATCACCACCAAGTGATGATGATCCTAAAATTTTAAATTATCACATAACTACTTTGAACATTTGAATGTGTTGATGAGTTTGCATCCTTTCATCCATTCCTTAATCTTCATCTACACTTCAACTCCCACATATCCCATATGACGTGGTAAAATATTCTTCCATCATGGTAAAATGTTTTATGACATGATTAAATATTTTTCTAAATGTCAAGGAATATCCAAGAATATTCCAATATGTCGATGAAGTATTTCAAAGATATAGTGAAATAGTTTATTTGCTCACGAGTTCACATTCACCCATTGTGGTTTGACTTCAATGGTTACTATTAGGTTCAAAAATTGATAGGTCCCTAAAGGAAGCAAGGATGAATGTTGGTGGCTCTTGAAGCATTTGAAGGTGACATCTTATGTATGATTACATGAAGATGATGGTAATAAATAGGATTCAAAAATGTCTCAAAATTTTTTTGTAATAAAATTGAATAGGGTGTAGTCACACAAACAAAAGCCACAATAAGTGTAAGTTTGCCTAGTTTTTCACATTTAGAAATCACAATTTAATTTGATAGTGAAATTGTAAGATATTTTTATATTTTACAGTTTGTAATATATCATTGGAACATGTGAATCAATTTGAAAAATCCAATGAATAAAAAGTTATCAAAAGCTCTCATTGAACAATGTAATGATTGTTTTTAAGCACAAAAAAACTTGAAAATGGGTTTCATAACTTTAGAAAATTACATATTTCTTGAAATATTTTACATAAACCTTGATTAATAATATAAACAAAAATTTCAAGTTTTAAAAGATTTGTTGGAAGATTTTTGTGAGAATATTTCAAAAAAATTCTCCTAGAAGCAGTCCCCTAAGTAGAGGGGTGTGGTTCGTGTTATCCCATTGGCACCAAATATCATGACTTGAAATTTTTTCATGCTTCATGATAGACATTTAATTTGACAAAAACTATTTTGCACAACTAATGGTTATCATTGTAACGTAATTTTTCCATTCATAGATTATGCATCAACTTTTTCAGAAAGGTTGCCCAACAATCTCATAATAATCCTCATGCCACTCATAACATTTTGCTATGCTAATACACACTACAAGTTTTCACAAACAACATTGTTTGTTCTTCCTCCACACACATCACATAAAACATCTTCTAAAGAAGAAAAAGAGCTTCACTTTTCCTCTTAAGTATTTTGCTCACTTTCAAACTTTATTTCCTTCACAAGTGGGGGTTTCCCTAGATATCCTATCCAAATCTTTGTAATAGATCCTAGTTAAGTTGCATTGACTCAATCATTTAATAGTTTTTCTATAACCTTAGTTAAAGTTGGTGTCACTTCCACAATTGGAGACAATAGTTATCTGTTACCAACTACCAATATTTACAGTTATTAGGTTGTTAATTAAAGTTAATCTAGGATTTACCCCACTAACATGAACTTGAACACTTTTAAACCTATTGAAACAAGAATAATGAACCTCACAAAATATCCATTGAGCATTAAACACAATTTTAAGTGAAACCATGTTGTTGGCTACACACACTCTTTACATCAATTACCCATCTAATGCTTGTAAAATTGAGGTGGTAGACGAGGCTTTGCAATGACAATTAAAGGGTTAGCTTTTACAACAAATGCTCCTATGTAGTCCTCCATCATATTCATGTCCTTTGGCTTGACACCAACTGGTGGAGACCAATCAAATGTTTGAATAAGTGTTGCAAGGGCACAATGCACCATATGTTGGGCAAGATCCATTCCAGGGCATCCTCGTCGACCTGATCCAAATGGCAATAGGTTGTAATTCGACCCTGAAAGACTAATATTGTTATTGAGAAATCGATCAGGTATAAACTCTAAAGGTTTTTTCCATGCTTTAGGGTCACGATTAATAGCCCATATGTTCACTAACACAGTTGTGTTTGCAGGAATTTTGTAGTGTAAAAGTTGAGCATCTTTGACATTAAGATGACCTAGTGTTAAAGCAGCTGGAGGGTGTAAACGCAAGGTTTCTTTGACAATGGTGTGCAAATAAGGCAAATTGGGAAAATCTGATTCATGCACTCGCCTATTTGTACCCACAACTTTATCAAGTTCTTCTCGTGCCCTATTCATAATTTCAGGATTATGGATGACTTCAGCTAGTGCCCACTCCAAGGCAATTGCAGTTGTGTCCCCTCCACCCGCAAGCATATCCTACAGTTCCAAACCAACCAACACTTCGTGAGCCAAGAAAAAATTACACCACACAATATTGATGAAATATGTAGAATGTAATTTGCACGCATTTTACTAAAACAAGAAAATATTGTTTGGTATGGACATACCACCATAATTGATTTGATTGTTGCGTCATCAAGTTTCTCATCAAGATTCAACAAAATTTCAACGAAGTCTTTTACATTGGAGTTAGCGACCATTTTGTTTCCTTTTTTATATTCTTTCAAGATGCTTGCAACATGATGTTCCATCTTATCTTTTGCAAGCTTCATGTTTTTTTCAAGACCTTGCAAATCAAATGGCTTCAAGAAAGGTACGAGATCACCCAAGTTAAATTCTGCCATTGAATCTATCAATTTTGACACAGAGTTAAAGAATTCATCAAAATCAGTCCCAGTAAAATTTTTTGCTGTTTCACAACGTGTGCCAAATAGCATTCGACATATGTTATTCCTGGTTAATTCACGAAAAATTTGTTTCATGTCCACATGTTTCCCTCCTTGGCTATGTTCAACAATTTTCTCCACCATGCATCCCAACTCTTCTTGACGCCTAGGTTCAAAACTATTGATCCTTGCTATTGTTAGGAGTTCTGTAGCAGCAATCTTGCGAAGTAATCGCCAATGATCTCCATAATTTGAAAAGGTAATGCTAGACCAATCTAAACCCAAGTATTTGCCAACTATCATTTTAGGCCTAGATGCAAATTCTGCATCATGGACCTTGAACAACTCCATTGCCATTTCACTATTTGAAAGTATGACATGATCCACAAATCCCAAGCGCAAGTACATGATTGGTCCATATTTTTTCGCAAGATTTGCAAAGGCAACATGCGGGCATTTGCTCAAGTAAAATAAAGATCCAACAATGGGCCAATTAGGCGGTCCTGGGGGTAGAGATGTCTTCAAGTTCGAAATGAACCACTTGAGGTACAATATCAAGCTCACAACCCCCACAACAAGCAACCAAAAATCAACAACCTCAAACTCCATGCTTGAACTCAAAACTTTATGGAAGAGTACCTAGCAACTTGTTACACAACGATGAGCAAAGATAACAAGACTTTAGCTATGGCATCATTCAAATACATGACAGCCACCAAAAAAGAAAAAGAAAAAAAGGCAAGTCATTAGGTGTGATTGATTCCCCTAGGATGAGACGATGAAAACTTTATGGGACCACCATTACTTGTGAATATTGAAGATAAGGCACTTTGGCACTTAGTTGGCAGACCTAAGAAAAAAAAAAACAATTCTTCACAGACTTTGCACATTTTGAAAACTATTCAGCTGATGATTTTTACACATCATCACTGTACTATGTTTTTGACATTTGCATGATGCAAAAGTGGGAATCACCCAATACTAAGCATTAGTTTACGGGCTGTGCACTTGGGGGAAAGTTTGCTTGGTCCCTTGTTCCCTCTAGGGTACTTGGGGTTACGTGTAGCAAGGATATATTATAATAGGTAGATAGCCGTATTTGGGATTCTCCAAATTAGGAGCTCTCCTTTTTAGCACTGGTTTTTGGCCTGAACCAATTGATTTTCCCCCTTTTTGGTCTTGGACCCTCGTTTAAAGGCCTTGGGACCAATTTAAAGCTTTTGACCAGTAAAATTGCTTGAATTCATTGGCCCCTGGACCCTCATCTAAAGTTGCCCTTAAGTTAAGGAGGTGAACACGATCAAAAGATGACTCACTGAATTGGACTGTTCTTTGATTATTTTTAGGAATCAAACAACCTCCAGTTCTCATGTTTTTTTTAAATAAAAAATTCAGATCCTCACAGCCTTTGGCTTGGCTCTTTCACGTTTTCAGAAGCCAAAAGGACCTCCAATTTCGGGTATTTGAAAAACTTCATAGAACTGACAGTTCCCAAGAAATAACTAGCAAAAATTGGTCATTTATTAGGGTAAGGTTCTTCCACTTCTTAAAATTTGGTTTAGGGTAAAAACTGGCCCTCTGATATTTTATAGAACCTCCATTAAAGGATCAGAACCGGTTTTTTGATTTTAAGAACTAGCAGTCCAGAGTATCCAAATACCCAATGACTTACCGCCCACCCTTTTCAGGTTCCAAATAGTGAGAACCTGCCAACACTGCTCAAAGACATTCAAAGCCAAATCCAAGCAAGAAACACTTGTATAGAAATTTCTGGCTTTGGCACATAATTCTTATGGAAATCTGAACTTAGTTGGTATGAAGGTGAATAATTTAACAAATAATAAACAGGATTTAATAGCACATGCATAATAAAATTGATGTTTTAAACTTGGGGCCTCTCTTTAACTTGCCAAAGAGTGCCCAAAGCAACCATAGATGCACTGGTTGGCACCGTTTCACAACCATTGAGTGGCCCAAAGCAATGGTTGTGAAAGGGTAGTGCCAAACAGTGCTCGATGCGGGGTATTAAGTGGCATCTCACAAAAGCAATGGTTGTGACGTTC
This sequence comes from Sphagnum tenellum, assembly GCA_963921925.1. Classification (NCBI taxonomy): domain Eukaryota; kingdom Viridiplantae; phylum Streptophyta; class Sphagnopsida; order Sphagnales; family Sphagnaceae; genus Sphagnum; species Sphagnum tenellum. The sequence goes on along the minus strand of OY998149.1, from coordinate 19,436,481 downwards.
CCATATCAGCATGGAAGTATGCTCAGTGATGTCACAACTCAGTGTTCTTACTCCATCCTCAACACAAGTGCAAAAACTTTGATGAATAAAGAGACCAAGTTACACGACCAACCCCACAAGCTAACTTTCTTTTTCAAAACAAGGCATCAAACAGGCTGGCCCAACCCCACAAGCTAACTTTCTTTTTCAAAACAAGGCATCAAACAGGCTGGCCCGGCCAATAGACAAGATGTTGTATAGCTACGTAATGAGTGCACACTCTCAACACCAAAACAAATTGGTTCCAATCTAAACAATCTAAGCATTTTCACCAAAGAAACCAGTTTACTTAATGTGAAATCGGTTCTAATAAGATAAAACTTCCAAAAGTTGATTCCAATAGGATAGTGCCTGTCCCTATGGGCGTATGGGGACAGGGCCCAATAAACTATGTTGTACCATATTACCTTGGTAACTTCAACACATGTTTGTCAAATAGTTTATTAACTTTGATATTTTCATTTAAAAAGAAATAGAATGTTTTTGAATAATCATTTTTCTTTCACAAAACTATATTCTTAAAAAAAAATTTGGGTGAAGATGTCAATAATTTTGAAAATAATATAATTAGTGTCAAAGGTGCCAAGGTAGGCACTAGGGTAGATTGACCATTTTGGCCTCAAAAACTTTTACTGTTTAACCAATAGTACAAACTTGTGCCACTTCCAACGATAAATTATTTTAACACATAGGTGGGTGGGCTAAGAACCAGCCTTTAAAAAAATTTGGCAATAGAAGATGAAATGAAAAATGAAAAATTCAAGAAAACAAAGTTTTTTTGGGGGGGCTTTTGGTGAATAATTTGAAGTTGGCTGAAGGCTTCCCATTGGCTATGTGGTGCAAATGGCAACCGTACTAGTCTCATCTCACAAGGCATACTTTTGGGTGGAAATTTGAATTCCCACTAGGCCTGGGAACTGGGGCAACCTGTGTCTGTGGTGTAGATGATTGTCGAGAAACGATGGTTTTTATGGCCATGCTTGGTTGGGTGATGCATGCCAGACTCCCTTTAATCAGTGACCTATTCGTTAGCAGGAGATTCCCCTTTCTTTGATTTCTTGGTCTCTTTGGAAGATCCTACTTGACAACTTGTTAAAATATGCTCAACATGCAAGGTGATGGTTTGTTGTGCTTTGATTTTTCAAAAAAGGTTGCCTCATCTTCAAGTACTGTGCTATAAATCAAGGTACTATCGTCCACCTTCAACGTGTGCACAAGGGTGAGAGTTATGGATCAGTTCATAATGATTTTTTTCCCACCACCTTGGCAATATCGTTTGGGATCCTGTAAAAAATGAGTCTTAAATGGGTACCCATTCACACCTTAAGAGAAGTTGCTAATTGTCTTCATGACAAAAATGTTAGATCTTTTGAAGAGGAACCTTGTCATTTGCATCTTCCAAGTTTAGTGATTTTGAGGGGAGGATGTTATATATTATAACTGAACAACATTTCCACATGAAACATTGGGTCAATAACAAGTTCTTTTTATTTGGTTATATTGGGTGCCTGATGTTTCCATCTTCTTTGCTTGATTTGCTCTTTTAGAACATGGCCTCCTATCATTGCAACAATTTCAAGCAATGGTGAAAAATATATATCACGAGATTATTATCATAGTCACCTGTGTTGATTGTTAAGGTATATGGATTGTAGCAATGTAAACAAAACATATCAGATATATCGGTTGATAAGGACTTATGAGAACATAGTTTTTTAAGGATTTGAATTATGTTGCAATACAATTTTGGTTGATAAGGATTATGAGCACATTATCTTGTTAGGATTTGAATTATGTTTTCAAATATCTTTTGGAAGGAAATATATAACCTCATTATGGAAAAGCGATTAAAGAGTTGAACAATTTGTAGTTGTTACAAAGCAAAACAATTATAGTTGTTAGAAGTTGGAAAACATAATGATGTTCTGTTTTTTTGAGGAGATGTTGGAAATTTTCTTTTAAAAACATATTCTTCAAAAGTGATTACTAGAATGAAAATAATTGAAGTTTCTTATATGCTTTTTTGTAACATCTTTTCAATAGTAGTTACTTTTGTAGTTTTGTTAGAAGTACATAATTCATCTAAAAAATAATACTTACTTTTCGGTGGCCATCCCTAAGATGATTTCATAAATAAATAGTAATATTTGAATTTCATTTTAGGATTTCCATTGTTGTTCTTACATCATTGTAAATTTGAAATGTGTTAGTTGAATTTTGGTAAGTTCTTAACCATTATTTTCAAAATTGCTATTTGAAGCAAGGTAGATGTTATAGAGAATAAAAAATTGAAATAGTTGTTGAAAAGAAGTTTGAAAGATGGCAAGCATGTTTCAAATGGTTATAAGGAATCTACAAAGACAATTGGATCAAGCAAAAAATAATATTAAAAATGAACCACATCTGTAATAGACATAGATGCAATTCACAAACCTAATTTGAATACAAAGTTTAAAGTCGTGTTTACTACACACATAGGAACGTCATGCAAGATACCACAATGTCAAAATGTTACATTTATGCTTACAAAAATCCTATTGTATGTGCCATCTTTGACTAGAGATGATTACATGACTATCTAGTCCAAATGACCATGTTTTTAATCCCATTAGTCACATTAGTTGCAATCACATTAACAACTACAATTCACCATGATTATAATCACAAATAACATAGTTTGTAAATCAATGAGACATATGGCAACCTCACAAAATGCCACATGTCACAATTTTTAAAAACCAAATGTTTATATATATTTATTTCCAATCAAATATTTGTCACATGTTAGCCTTTTAACCTAGAGGACCCAACTTAAGGAGCCTAGCCTATACCACCTAGCTTAGAGAACCTACCTTAGGTATCCTAATTTAAGCACTAAAAGAATTTCATAAGTAAGCAAGTCACCAAGGTATTTAGATGTTTAAATTTGCAATTGGGAGGACTTAAAGTCCCCACCTCCACTTTGGGGAACAAATCATTAACTATTGCACCACATTATTTATTTATGTTGATTACTATTTACTACTAATTTATAGAAAATATTTTTTTAGTTCAACTAACTTAGCCTAAACTGATTTAAGTTAATATAAGCTACTTAATTTTTAAAATCTTGGCTAACATAAGATAACCTAAATTAATTTAGGCATTCTTAACCTAAATGTAGGCCTACTTACCATAAATTAACATAGGCATAAACTAGGGTAAAGTAGACCAAACTCGATTAAATTAAACTAAAAACAATTGTTTAGGCAAAACTTGGTTATTTATATTAAACTTGGTTAGACTTGGCAAAACTTGGTTAAAAATAACTATTTAGGTTAAACTTGGTTAGATTGGCAAAACTTGGCTAAACATAACTATTTAGGTTGAATTTGGTTAGAAATAATATACTCAGATTCAATTTAGTTTGAAATGAAAAAAAAATGTTTAAGTAGTCTAATTTACTTTAACATAACCTAAATTGACCTATTTTAGCACAATTTAATTTACTTTAGCTTAATTTATTTTAAATAAAAATATAATTTAGTTTAATTTAGCCTACTATGGCCTAGTTTAACATAATTTAATAGAATTTAAGCTAATATATTTTAGTTCAATTATCTTAATTTTAACCTAACAAATTATAAATAATTTAGTTTAGCTTGGTTCAATCAATTTTAGTTAGTTTTTAAAAACCAAATTAACTAAATTGATGCAAATTGAAATAAATTTAACCTAAGTTGAGTCAAATTTAGCTTAAGTGGTTTGATTTGGGTATGTTTTGCCATGTTTTGTCAAGTTTATTCAAGTTTAACCTAAATAATCATGTTTAACCATGTTCACTCATGTTTAGCCAAGTTGATACCCTATTTTAACCTAATTTATCCAATTTTTGACAAGTTTAACCAAGTTTAATTTCAAAACAGTAATGTTTAGTCAAATAGAGCTTCAATATCTTAATTTAACTTAATTTTTTATTTTTGTGTGAAATATAGCCAATTTAAAATTAAATAACCACATTTAGCCAAGTTTTCCCTCAATATCCTCATTTATCTTAACTTATTTAAATTTGAAATATGTTTAACCAATTTTAGCCTCAATACCCTAGAGTGTAGCCTAATTTATTTAAGTTTTTCCAAATTTAACCAAGTTTAATCACAAATCCCAATTTAGCGTAATTCATCCAAGTTTTGTGAAGTCTAATTAAGTTTAACCTAAGTAACCATGTTTAACCAAATTTTGCCAAGTCTAACCAAGCTTAACCTAAATAGCTATGTTTAACCAAGTTTTGCTATCTAACCAAGTTTAACTTAAATAGTTATGTTTAGTCATGTTTTGCCAAATCTCACCAAGTCTAACCAAGTTTGAACTAAATAACTAAGTTTTGCCCCAATACCCAAAATTTGCCAAGTTTTTTGACAAGTTTAACCTAATTTAATCTAATTTAGCCTACTTTACCCTAATTTAAACCTATGTTAATTTATTTTAGGTAGGCTTACATTTAGGTTAGGAATGCTTAAATTAATTTATGTTAACCTATGTTAGCCATGATTAACTTAAGTCAACCTAAGTCAACTTAGGGTGAGTTTGGTTAACTTGAATTAAAAACATTATTGTTTATAGACTAATAATAAGTAATAATTATCATAAATAAATAATGTGGTGCAATGGTTAAAAATTTGTTCCCCAAAGTGGAGGTGAGATGTTTAAATTATCCCACTTGCAAATTTAGACACTTAGATACCTTGGTGGCTTGCTTAACCTATGAAATTTTTTTAGTGTTTATCGTAGGATGCCTAGGGTAGGCTAGGTGGTCTAATCTAGGCTTCCTAGGCTAGGTCCCCTAAGTTAAAAGGCTAGCATGTGATAAATATTTGATTGGAAAAAATATATTGTTGTACCATATTACTTTGGCAAAGTTTAGATTGGAACTGATTTGTTTTGGTGTTCAGAGTGTGCACACATTACGTAGCTGTACAACATCTTATCTTTTGGCCGGGCCAGCCTGTTTGATGCCTTGTTTTGAAAAAGAAAGTTAGCTTGTGGGGTTGGTCGTGTTACTTGGTGTCTTTATTCATCAAAGTTTTTGCCCTTGTGTTGAGGATGGACTAAGAACAGTGAGTTGTGACATCACTGAGCATACTTCCATGCTGATATGGGAACGTCACAACCATTGCTTTCGTGAGACGCCACTTAATACCCCACATCGAGCACTGTTTGGCATGGCACCACCCTTTCACAACCATTGCTTTGGGCCACTCCAATGGTTGTGAAACGGTGCCAAATAGTGCATCTATGGTTGCTTTGGGCACTCTTTGGCAAGTGAAAGAGAGCCCCAAAGTTCCCCAAAGAAAAAGGTCATCTCACTAGATCAAATCAGGGCTGATTTAATTGCACCTTTCTTAAAGCACCACGAGAAATTTCTTAGTGTATTTGGAGGCTACCTTAAGATTACTCTAGTTCAGGGGAAGCCTCTTCCATTTTTCAAAGGAGGAATTTTAACTTTTAAATTGTTCATTTGTACAAAATGTAAGATGTTTTCCAAAATATTATCCTAAGTTATGAATTGATGATGGGATTGAAAGTTTTTCTTTCTTCTTGTCTCTTTTGGCCCCCTTTTCCATCTTCCAAAATATGATCCAAGGTGTGAATCAATGGGAGAAAAGATGGGGTTTCAAAAACTTTGATCTACCACTTGTCATTATGAAATTAAGTCTAAAATTTATGAAATCACCTCTGTTAAATCCCACACATTCAGGGCCTTCCAACAATACCAAGATAGCACCTTAATTTCCCTAAATTTTATTGTTTTCAGTTCATTGAATTTTCAATGGAAAGCATTGTACAATATTCAATAGCTCACATAATATGTATCAAAACATTTCAAAACCAACTCCGTGCACCCTACTCATCTTGGGCTTTCCAACAATAGCAAGAGTGCAATAGGAGGATTCATGGCTTGGGAGATCTCAATGTGACAAATTAACAAAACAAACTACATTCTAGTCGTTTTTTATTGGTAAAATTTGTCAAAAGGATTATTTAAAATGAATGGCTCTTTTGAGTATTTAACTAGGCAAAAGTTTTATTAAAAAAAGTAAAATTGCCAGATTTCTATATTTGATTTCCAGTAAGTACCCAGAAATTTAGAAGGATGATTAAAGATTTGAGCCAGATTTGGTTAAATCTTCCTAATGATGATGGCCACTTTTTCGACCTTTTTGTATGGATAATTACCACATTTGCTAAATCATTAACTTCCCAAAAAAAAGCCTTTTGCTACCTTCCTTAATAGATAGCTATGATTCAAAGTACCATCAATAGGAGATGATGGGTTTCAAAACATCTTCTTGTTTTTCTTCTTGACATTGAGGGGTTCCCCCTTTCCATTTTCCAATAAATAATCCATATATATATTTCTCACTCCGAAAGGTAAATACTAATAAGCAAAAAAGAGGTGGTGAGCATAACAGATAAGAGAATAAGATCAAGCCACTAGAGGCATTACCAAAAACATTCTCGTCATAGATTTGGAAGTTCATTTACAAACAAGTAAAAAAAGGCTTGAAATATCAATTTTATTATGCATGTGCTAATAAATCCCATTTAGTATTTTTTTAATTATTCACCTTCATACCAAATAAGTTTGGATTACCAGAAGAATTATGTGCCAAAGCCAGAAATTTCTATGCAAGTGTTTCTTGCTTGGATTTGGCTTTGAATGTCTTTGAGCAGTGTTGGCAGGTTCTCACTATTTGGAACCTGAAAAGGGTGGGCGTGTAAGTCATTGGGTATTTGTATACTCTGGACTGATGGTTGTTAAAATCAAAGAACCGGTTCTGATCCTTACCTGGAGGTTCTATAAAATATCAGAGGGCCAGTTTTGATCCTAAACCAAGTTTTAAGAAGTGGAGGAACCTTACCCTTATAAATGACCAGTTTTTGCTTGTTATTTCTTGAGAACTGTCACTTCTATGAAGTTTTTCGAATACCCAAAATTGGAGGTCCGTTTCGCTTCTGCAAACATCAAAGGACCAAGCCAAAGGCTGTGAGGATCTGAATTTTTTAATTTAAAACCACCCCGGAACTGGAGTTTGTTTTCCTAAAATTTAAATACTCAGAACTTATTCTTGTTAAAAATAATCAAAGAACAGTCCAATTCAGTGAATCATCTTTTGATCATGTTCACTTCCTTAACTTAAGGGCAACTTTAGATAAGGGTCCAGGGACCAATGAATTCAAGCAACTTTACTGGTCAAAAGCTTTAAATTGGTCCGAAGGCCTTTAAACGAGGGTCCAAGACCAGAAAGTGGCAAATTGATGCTAAACCTACATGGCACCTATTTTGGAGGGAAAATCAATTGGTTCAGGCCAAAAAACAGTGCTACAAGGAGAGGTCCTGATTTGGGGAATCCCAAATACGGCTATCTACCTATTATAATACGTCCTTGCTACACGTTACCCCAGGTACCGTAGAGGGAACAAAACGTGCAAAGTCTGTGGAGATTTTTTTTTTTCTTAGGTGTGCCAATTAAGTGCCAAGTGTCTTATCTTCCATTATTTCACAAGTAGCGGTGGTCCCATAAAGTTTTCATTGACTCATCCTAGTGGAATCAATCACACCTAATGTCTTGCTTTAATTTCCTTTTTTTGGGGTGGTTGTCATGTATTTAAACCATGCCATGGCTAAAGTCTTGTTATCTTTGCTCATCTTTGTGTAACAAGTTGTTAGGCACTCCTCCACAACGTTCAAAGCTCAAACATGGAGTTTAGGGTTGTTGATTTTTGGTTGCTTGTTGTGGGGGTTGTGAGCTTGATATTGTACCTCACGTGGTTCATTCTGAACTTGAAGAAATCTCTACCCCCAGGATCGCCCAATTGGCCCATTGTTGGATCTTTATTTTACTTGAACAAATGCTCGCATGTTGCCTTGGCAAATCTTGCGAAAAAATATGGACCAATCATGTATTTGCGCTTGGGATTTGTGGATCACATCATAGTTTCAAATAGTGAAATGGCAATGGAGTTTTTCAAGGTCCATGATGCAGAATTTGCATCTAGGCCTAAACTACTAATTGGCAAATACTTAGGTTTAGATTGGTCTACCATTGCCTTCTCAAATGGATATCATACGTGCTTACTTTGCAAGATTGCTACTACAGAACTCCTAACAATAGCAAGGATCAATATTTTTGAACCTAGGCGTCAAGAAGAGTTGGGATGCATGGTGGAGAAAATTGTTGCACATAACCAAGGAAGGAAACTTGTGAACATGAGGCAAATCTTTCGTGAATTAATTATGAATAATATATGTCGAATGCTATTTGGCACACGTTGTGAAACAACAAAAGAAATTACAAGGACTGATTTTGATGAATTTTTTAACTCTGTGTCAAAATTGATAGGTTTAATGGGAGAATTTAATTTGAGCGATTTCATACCTTTCTTGAAGCCATTTGATTTGCAAGGTCTTGAAAAAAAAATGAAGCTTGCAAAAGATAAGATGGAACATTATATTGAAATCATCTTGAAAAAATATAAAGAAGGAAACAAAATGGTTGTTAATTCCAACGTAAAAGACTTCGTTGAAATTTTGTTGAATCTTGATGAAAAACTTGATGATGCAACAATCAAATCAATTATGGTGGTATGTCCATACCAAACAATACCTTTCTTGTTTTAACAACATGTGTGCAAATTACATTTTACATATTTTATCAAAATTGTGTGGTGTAATTTTTTCTTGGCTCATGAAATGTTGGTTGGTTTGGAATTATAGGATATGCTTGCAGGTGGAGGGGATACAACTACAACTGCCTTGGAGTGGGCACTAACTGAAATCATCCATAATCCTGAAATTATGAATAGGGCACAAGAAGAATTGGATAGAATTATGGGTACAAATAGGCGAGTGCATGAATCAGATCTTCCCAATTTGCCTTACTTGCACAGCATTGTCAAAGAAACCTTTCGTTTACACCCTCCTAGTCCTTTGACAATAGGTCACGTTAATGTTAAAGATGTTCAAGTTTTACACTACAAAATTCCTGCAAACACAATTGTGTTTATCAACATATGGGCTATTAATCGTGACCCTAAAGCATGGAAGAAACCTTTAGAGTTTATACCTAATCGATTTCTCAATACCAATATTAGCCTTTCATGGTCAAATTACAACTTATTACCATTTGGATCAAGTCATCGACGATGCCCTGGAATGGATCTTGCCCAACACATGGTGCATTGTGCCCTTGCAACACTTATTCAAGCATTTGATTGGTCTCCACAAGTTGGTGTCAAGCCACAAGACATGAATATGATGGAGGTCTTCAAAGGAGTAGTTCTTGTAAAAGCTGACCTTCTAATTGTCATCACAAAGCCTCGTCGACCACTTGAATTTTAAAAGCATTAAATGGGTAATTGATGTAGGGAGTGTGTGTAGCCAACAACATGGTTTCACTTAGAATTGTGTTGAATGTTAATGCATATTAAGGTTTTTGAATGTTCATTATTTTTCATGAGTGTGTCCATAGGTGGGTAAACTAATTTATAAGTAAATAAAATTTTATTCCTTAAATTGGTTCAACTTTCCTATGATTTTGGCCTTGGCGGTTCCTAGTGGTACCACCCACGGATATTTTCATCCAATTAGTCATTTCGAATTAACTAATAATGCCAAAGGCAACAAGCTTTAGTAGGTTTGTGAAAAATTTAGAGGACCAATGGAATTGTTAGAAAGCGACCACATTTTCAATGGGTTGAACTTTTTTTTCCCAAACAAATGGGGTTGTTGAACTTTTTTTCAAGTTATCTTAAATGAACCAATAATCAATGTGTAAATCTTATTTACAAATAAGGTATTATAAAACCTTGGCCATTTCAACACAAAAATTTCAAATAATTAATTAAGTTTGAAAATAATATTTTGTCAAATAGTTTCCTTGACAATTTTTTTGAAGAAAAAAGTTTCAACAAATGGTATAATTAGTGTTGAAATAGCCAATGTATTAAGGTATATAGATAAAGGCCATATAGTGAACATAAACCAAAAATCAATTTTGTTCTATTAATGGTAAAGTAATGTTCTCCCCACTATCAAGGTGCCTATCTAGAACCTCAAATAATACATAATACAGAAACTATATCCACCTAAATTATTAGTTTGCTCTTGATAACACATGCAAACTTCAAAGTCATTGATGAAAAACTTTTCTGCAAGCAATGAAAACAACTTTTGAAATTATGGATTCCTTTGTAGTGCTGACCACTTTGAAACTTGCATGTATTGGTCCCTTAATAACAAATTTTTTATAGAAAATAAAATGATGGGGGAAAAGAGAGCCACCAACAACAAACATAAGAACATTCACATTAGTCAAAAGCAAAGAAGGCACACCTTGGTTCCAACTTCTCTCTCCACTCATTCAATGTTTTCAGGGAGACCATTCGTCTCCCATGTATTGATCAAATTCACACAAATGTGCACCATAATGTCCTTTCATCCTAGGACCCTCTTACTAGAAAATGAAATCTACAAATAAGTTAATTCACTAAGATCTTGCTTCAAGAAGTTTTCTTCAGCATGCCCAACCCTTTCTACTTCAAAAAATGGACCATTATAATCAAAGACTTCAACATCTAGGGTTGAGGGCAAATCCTTTATGGCATTGGTCTCAAATATTTTTGCCATAAACGAAGCATGATTTGGTGTGTTGCTTAGGATTGTTGTCCACAATCTTGAACCTTAGATGTAGAAACCATTATCTGATAGTCGTGTTGTGGATCTTGAGTCACCAACTGGGAGCTCATGTATCACCTGCAATTGTGTCGGTAGGAGAAACTAGTTGATTCCAACATTCATAGCTCAAATTTATTGTTCCCCATAGCATGGAACAAAAAGATGGTCGTAAGATATTGTAATCATCAATAAAACATCATTTGTGGATTTTCCAAGGAGAAAGGAAGTGTCAAAGTGTTGGAAGCAAGGGAAGCTTGCACATGGTGGATTTTAATTTGAACAAAAGAAAATGTATTAGAGCTAGCTATTTGAGTAATACACAATGGTAATGACAATAAATCTGAAGTCTAATGTAATGTAAGGAATACGGTTTGCTTGGGTATTTTGCCTAGTTGACATTGCTTCTTCACCAAATGTAGGTGTAGTAATCACTTGATGGACATAACTGTAAATTGAGTCCATGGAATCAAAGCAACCCAAGCCTTCATGGACTGGGCCTACATGGTTAGAACCTAACAAGACTCAAGGCAAAAGTAGCATTTTGTGCCCCACCATTTTCACATTTCTAGTGAAAATGTCCAAGAACATCCTTAGCATGAGCAATGCATGGCAGTCCAAGACATAGCATCACGTGAAGTCATCTTTTCGAACACCTCCCCCTTTTGTAGTACTTCCAATGCCACTTGTGGTTGCCTAAGTTTGACATGTCCTAGTATGGTGGCATTCCAAAGCATACTAAGATTAACCGTGAAATTCTTAATTTATATGTTAAATATATGTAGGTAGATTTTGGATAGCAGAATTGACAAAATTCTACTTTGTAGGAGGAGACTAAATCACATGAAGGGTATCTTAATTGGACCACCACCAACATATAGATTTGTTGTCAAAATTAGTCAATTCAAATATGGAACCTTCATAGCACACACACATTGCAATTCCCTCCCCTAATAATCCAATTTGGCAACAATTACACTCACTGAGAGAGATAATGTGAGTGTAAATGTGTTGTTTGTGTACGTGTCCTTATGAGATTAAACAACTCCCAATATGTGATTGCATCATTATGGCAAAGTGTCCTTGTAATCCATGGTGTGAAACGTCAATTGGAACTCAACAAATCACTACCATTGTACTTAATACTCGACACCTCAATAAGTTGTTTGTTGTTCATTTGTTACTATAATTGCTCAAGAAAAAACTCGATGATCCTTGAATCCATGGGAAATCATGGCATCAAAGAACTGCTCTCAATGATCACACAGGGTTCCTAACATTTTTTTCTTACCTGAAATTGATTATGACCTGTAAGTAGGATGAACTAGGCTCAACAAGATGCCATGGTAAGGAAGTTGTTGAAAATTTTAAACAGAGGTGTGCAATCCGACAATATCACTTTTTGGGTCTTTTGTCAATTTGTAGCCAGGTAGGTTTGGTGGATGAAGGATGCATTGTTATGCTTCAATGGTCATGGTTTACATGATTTCACCAAAATTGGAGCATTACACTTGCAGGGTCAATGTTCTTGGGCTTGTTGGCCATCTCTAGGAGGTAGAGAATATGCTTAAGATGATGTTTAATAGATAGATCATGTTGGGCACTTGTAGAATTTACAATAATGTGGAGATGGGAGAGCATGTTAGTAAACAACTTCTTGAATTAGAGCTTGAAAATGCCATGGGTTATGTGCTGCTATCAAACATTTATGCATATGTTAGCAACATGCATCTATTTGAGAATATTGAACTCCAAAGAAAGGAAAGAGGTCAATTTGCTTTTGCACTTGATTAGTTGGTCATTTGAAAAAACTTGTGTGAATTCCTGAAGTACCTCTAAAGTTCTTTCACTATTCTCTGCATTGTTGGGAGTAGTGGGAATGTTATGGTAGGTAGTTAACACTATGCATGTTGTTGTGGAAGGTCCCTGAACATGTATATGATTGTCTTTATTCATCAAACCCTTTTTCATTTTTTGGTTTTGTTTTATTTCTTTTGTAAGGTTTGGGTTCCTATTCTTCAACAATAATCTATTGTTGTTATGTTGTGGATTTGAAGGTTGTGTACTATGTAACCTTAGTAGGTAGTTGCTCATCTTTCAATTCTGTTCAGGTTTTGAATCACATGGATACATTGTTAGTACTCATGAAGCCATACCCTTGACCTAGACATCATGCTTACAATTGTAGAGGGAATTGTTCTTAATATTGAATATTGTTCCTAGATTTGCTTGATGTCAATTCTCCAAGCAAGGTGTTACACCATAGAAGATTGGTACTAATTTTGGTCATAATCAATTTCATGTAAGAAATTGTTAGGAATCTTGTGTGCTCATTGAGAGCAGTTCCTTGGTGCCATGACTTCCCATGGATTCAAGTATCATCAAGTTTTTTCTTGAACAATTACAGTAACAAATGAACAACAAACAACTTATTGAAGTGTCAAATACTAGGTATAATGGTAGTGATTTGTTGAGTTCCAATTGACGTTTCACACCAACTTAACGGAGAACAAATTGCAAGGACACTTTGCCATAATGATGTAATCACATACTGGGAGTTGTTTAATTTCATAAGCACATGTACACAAACAACACATTCACATTCACATTATGTCTCAGTGAGTGTAGTTGTTGCCAATTGGATTATTAGGGGAGGGAATTGCAGCTTGTGTGTCCTATGAGGGATCAATATTTGAACTCACTAGTTTTGACTGCAAATCTATATTTTGGTGGTGGTGCAATTAAGATACCCTTCATGTGATTTGGTCTCTTGGAATGCCACCATACTAGGACATGTCAACAACCACACGTGGCACTGGAATTGCTGCAAAGGGGGGAGGTGTGCATCCAGACCTACAAGGCTCCTGATGTGTGTGCCAATCTATTGGCACTTGAAGAGGGTGACCATGCTCCTGACCATATCATACAAGTCACAATGAGTATGATGCTTTTGTAGGGAGTAACATTTTGGACATGTATGCAAAATGTGGGAGCATGGAGGCTGCTGTAAAAGTGTTCAAGAAGATGACTTCACGTGATGTTGTGTCTTGGACTGCCATGCATTGGTCATGCTAAGGATGTTCTTGGACATTTTCAACAAATGTGTGAAAATGGTGGAGGCACAAAATGCTACTTTTGCCTTGAATCCTGTCAGGTTGTAGCCATGTAGGCCTAGTGGATGAAGGCTTGGGCTGCTTTGATTCCATGGACTTAGTTTACGATTATGTCCATCAGGTGATTACTACACTTACATTTGGTGAACAAGCAATGTCAACTAGGCAAAATACTACACTTTTGATTTCAGTTGTTTTGTAGTGTAAGAACTTGTTTTGGATTGCTGAAGAAGAGAACTGCTTCTTTTTGTAAGTACTCATGATATCAACCACAAGTGAGCTTGTTCAATGCAAAAGTGCTTGCACTGAACTGCAACAAAAGTCCTCATCTGCATCAAACAGCAACTTCATAACTTTTTCCTGTTCACTTCCTCTACATCAAAAGATGTTCAAATGTGATGCATTGCTACTTAATCATCTCCACAGTTGTACAGCAAATGGGCATATGGTAGTATGACCAATGGATAAATGAGGCATTGATGCAGGTTTGGAGTTTGTTGTAGAGTTGCCAGCCAATTCACCTTGAAGCTCTTTTCAAAATTAAAAAATGCTGTGTTTGATGTCATGATGCTTAGCCTGTACAAGTGGATTTGGTGCTGCAGAGCCACTCATCCACAAATTACCTCCACTGCAGCAGTCAAGCATCCAATGCCAGCAAATTACTCCACTCATAAACTTTGAGACCAGAAGTGCCCAGTCCATAATTTGACATGGCACTTCACTAGAAACCATAACACTGCCAGAATAGAGAGCATGAAGACGAGTGATAATAACAGCATAGGAGGTTGCATGATTTGTTTGAGAACAGTAAACCCCTAAATAGTTCTGCAGTTCATGCTTGTATTGTGTAGAATTGACTATGGAATGTTGAAGTGCTGCCCATTCCTTATCTTGGGCAAGACACAAGGTGAGCATTTCTGATTTTTAACTGTAAATGGTTTGAACTTTGAACCAGTATTGGGGAGTTCTTTGATTTTGCTAAGAACCTCTAATCTTAAATGTTTTACATATCAAAGAAGCATCTGTTCCAATATTTTGAAATTGTTCAGAATTTCAGAACCAGTGATTTTTTTCAACACAAATTTTTGACCTTTTTCACCATAAACTGGGAAATTTTGGAAATATTTCTTTTTGTAAGTGTAAATTCGACTGATTAATTTTGCTTCTGGGGGGGGTATGGGTTGTTTAATATTTTTCAGAATTAAAGGAACCTCTGGTTTTGAACTTTTGGGGAAAACATCAAAGAATTGATGGTTCTTGAGCAAAGAACCCATGGTTCAAGGCCCCAGGTTGCTTTGTTCAGAAAGCTGGTAAGGATCAAATCTTCCTTTGGCTGCATAAAAACTTCTCCGAAAAAACACTTCAGTTTTAGACTTAACAGATCATCCCTAGGAAGATTTAGCTAAATCTGGCTATAAATCACATACGAAGTCCAAATTTTTATAATCAATCTTTTGGATGATGGCTACAAACTGAAAACTAACTTTTAGAAATCTATCGACTTTTAGTCTTTTTCCCTCAGTTTTGGCGATTGAAACCCTGAAAAATCCCTTCATTTTGGAATTTTTGATTCTTAATTTCAATTTCGCCAGTAAAGAAAACGCCTAAACTGCTTCCCATAAGGGGCACTGACCGGCACCATTACTCGACCGCCGACCAGCCGCCTGTTTGTTTCTCTTGGCACAAGTAGGTACGTACTCAAGAAATCTTCGTTCACATTCATGTCGCCGCCACCCAAGTCTGGATTGATTTTTCATATCCGCGAGAACTCAGATCCTTTGCGGTGGTGTTGGAAATGATCGATTCTTCGATTCTCATTGGCTATAGTTCTCTCTCCGGCCGTAAACCCATTCTTTCTTTTCTTCTTTGCGATAACCGATCTCGGTGGGTGGGGTGTTGAATGCTTATACCGATTCATCATGACGGGCCAGCGGGGGAAGAGATGCAAAGGGAGCAACAGCAATCGAGTGCCAAACAAGGTGGCAAAGGAGTTAGGAGTAGACGAAGAAGCCGGAGATGATCGGAAGAAGATATCAGTTGGGATCGAGGGATTTCCAGTGCAAGTGATAGGCAACATCCTCTCACGGCTTGACGACGTGAAGTATGTGGTGAGGGCTTCATGGACTTGCAAAAAGTAGAGAGCGGCATTACACCATAATCTCCACACATTGCAACACGAGTATATTGTGGATGAGTATCGATTGATCATTGAGTTATCTGACCGGAAACCCCAATCAAATTCAGAGCTCGAATGTCTGTTGACGGACACAATCTTGCAAACATCGAGTCTCCTAAACTTGCGCATCGCTCACGAAATCAAGTTTTCAGCAGCAGCCGTGATTGCTTGGCTGTTTGCATACTGGTGACTCTCTTCGTCATCTGACCTGCAACGTGCCAACGTCCATACCTTATGTGAACTTATTGGAGAGATGTGCTAGGATGAGGTGCCTTCAAAGTTTGGATGTCTGACAGACTGATATCAGATTTACAGTAGAATCTCCCATTCGTGCTCGGCGATTCCTATGTTTGTTGTCTCTTCGGCTTCACAGTGTTGAAGCGTCAGCATTACAGCTCCAGTCGTTCATGGCGAGTTGTAAAAGCCTTGAATCCTTGTCTCTAGACTGCATGAGGTTTCGGGATGCAGAATTGACTGTAAATCTCACAAGCTCCAGTTTGAAATCATTCTCCTTGAAAGGGATGTCACTAGACTCACGCCATGGCAACGTGGTCTTGGAGGCTAGCAGTCTAGAGAGCATCCGTCTGCTGGAGTCCAGTTTCAGAAGTCTCAAACTTGTGAAGAAAGGCGCCAGAGTGCGCAGTGTAAGAATTGCCAGATTCTGCAGTCTGGCAATTGACAATGTAGAGAATTCAGGATTTGGACCTTGGAAACAGCAGCACAGATTGTCTAGCGTTAGACGTGGTAGAACTGGGGAACTCAGGCCTTTGTGTTTTCATTGCAATAGACGGTGTTCTTTCAAAACCACCCTTGATATTGAGGAGGTTACAATTGTTGGGCATCCCACTCTCTGTTGATCTCCCCGATATGAAACTTGAAACAATTGCATGTTTGTTTCCCCTCTTGACCTACTTGGGTTTGAGCTACACACTAGTGAGGTCTTAGTTACAGATTGGATCCACAGCTGACAGTCAAAGGACATTTGTGGGGTTCC
The DNA here is from genome assembly GCA_963921925.1 of Sphagnum tenellum. Taxonomy (NCBI): domain Eukaryota; kingdom Viridiplantae; phylum Streptophyta; class Sphagnopsida; order Sphagnales; family Sphagnaceae; genus Sphagnum; species Sphagnum tenellum. Next base: position 19,419,445 of record OY998149.1, on the reverse strand, counting down.
ACTGTTTTGGAGAAAGTTCAAACCTTGGAGCTTGAAGGTGGTCCCAAACTTGACAATGAATTCCATCTGAGTATGGGCGAGGCCCTGAAGAGGTGCCCCAATGTAAGACGACTGCTTGTGAGAAGCGATGAGGAAGCTCCTGAATGGAAGGCAAGCATGACATGACTTGCTTTGTTAAGCTTGTTCGCCAATTCTTGCATGTTGTCATTGAGTTTCTCCATGGTGATATATAGCTCATCAGTTTTCTGATATAATTCACAGGTCTTCACATCCCAGGCAGCTGCATTTTGGATGGAGCACTCTAGTGCAAGCCCATAGCTGCTTGGGTGCTTCCTGAAGCAGAATCTCAGCTTGCTTGCAAATTACGCAAATTGTTGTAAGCTTTTCCTCTGCATTGCAAGGTCGGTTTTATGATTTAATTCCCTGTACTTTGCATCCCAGGGAGCTGAATTTTGGATTGTTGTAGATTGTGCAAGCCCATAACTGCTTGGGTGCATTATGAAACAGATAAGCTGATTTTCTTGCAAATTATGCAAAGCTTTCAAAATCTTTGGATTCAATTCACATCTGTGCCTGAAAATTTGTCTTATGTACATTCACAATTGACATTGAATTTGACAATGCACAACTCTGGTTTTCCATACTGCGATTTCAGAGGCATTTGCAGTGTAAGAATTTGGACTTCTGTTGTTCTCCTTCTTCTGCCTCAAACATACACAAATCTGTTTGCATTGCTAGTTAATCAACTAGATATCGAACAATTTACAGCAAACAGGCAGAATTATGATATGCATGGATTTGAGGTATTTTATCGATCAGGAGTTAATATGTGTAGGGTTGCCAATTACCTCAAAACTCTTTCGAAAATAAAAGAAATTTGTGCTTGATGATGTCATGATTCCTAACCTATTGTCCCATATGTGCAAATGGATTTGGCGCTGCAGAGTGACTTTCCAATAGTAGCAATCAAGAATTCAATAGCAACAAATTATCTACCTCCACTATAGCAACTGAGAATCCTAAACCGTAAAAATCCTAAACCCACACACATAACTCTTGAAATAAGTCCCAACGCAGACTGCGATTATCAAGGGAGGGAAACAAACAACGGAGTAAATAATATAGTAAAACAAAATTATCCACAGGAAAGTCATCGTGACATGCGGGGATAGCTCAGTTGGGAGAGCGTCAGACTGAAGATCTGAAGGTCGCGTGTTCGATCCACGCTCACCGCATTTTATAAACTGCTTGACTACTCTTGCTTTTTCTTCGACTCGAATTCAAACCTTTGGATTCTGGGTTCAGGGTTCAGTGAATCTGTGTGTGGGTCCCATGAAAGATCCGACGAAAGAGGAGAGAGAGGGCAGTGGTTGTTTTGGTCAATTTTGTGGTGTAGCGCATACATGGCCATAATCCACAGTGAGATTTAGCCAGATTTGGCTAGAAACTAAATATGAAAGGAATTTCTTGTAAACGTCCTTCCTTTTTCTATGGCTACCTACTTTGAACCATGTGTAGGAATCTCACGATTTTTCTTAAAGATGGTCCAATTCTGGCTATTGCTTATCTCAAAAAACACTTGATTTTGTCACTTTTCATTTTTTAATATATAGCTTTCTGGCTCTATATATCCAGCCAAAAAGCTGGCAGTCAATGGAGTCCTTTTATGCACAAATCCTTAGTACCTGCAGCAATCTATGACCATGGGAAAGATTCCTTGTCAGCTCTAGTAATGTCTTCCTGAACTTGATGGGTGATCAGAAAACAGAATAGAAATCAGACATCACTAGGCTCCAGTTGCCTATGGATTCTTTTCTCTGAATAGCTTGAGAGTTACTGCTTCAAGGCACACACTCTATATGACTTGTGATGCTAACTTCTGTTCCATAATCGGAAGGCACATAATGTGCAAAGAATTGGCATGAATGTTTTGATGATTTTTCCCTTTACAACTCCATTCTATTGTGCGATTTTTGCTGTACTGCAATTCTCTGCTTACCATTGCAAGCACAGATCCACATCTCATATTTAGTGTACCAAACTTCAGCTATCCACTTCACATTTGCCTTCTGGTAAAACATGTAGCCTTTTAGATGCATATTCCTGATTTTTGCAATTTTAGATACAGAAGGTTTTGGAACACCTGACCTGCAACTAATTTTTTTTCCTGCGCTGGCTGCATCACATCATGCAGACAGAGCTTGGCATTTCACATTTGAGTTAGAAACAGATTCCACCAGTTCTGAATTTCTTTGGCCACACACATACAAAATTCTGGCAGTCCACTGGTGGATAACAGAAAACACAATGCTGGACTTCAAATAAGATTCCTCCATCTGCTTTCCAGCCTCAATGGTTTCCTGTTGTTCTTTAATTGACCTTTTGTAAGCATCAAATTCCTGGATTAATATTGTCTCACATGTGACAAACATGTAAAGCCTGCACAAGATAGCGGCCTACAAGCAATCAAGGTTGGATTTGTTAGCTGTCTCATAATACAGCTACATAAGACTCTGGGAGGTTGGAAGACAAATACAAAAAGCTTACAGCTTCACTCACACAGATGCTGATCATGGGTGAACATAATAAATTCCAGTCTTCAACCTTTTGTTTGAATTTGGAAGGTGTGAAGCCCAGCCCCCCTCTTGGTTACTTCAATCTGCACACAACAAGCCCCACCAAAAAGTTGGCCATCAGCAACTTTCTTTGATTTAGTCAGTGAAGAGCTTTTGTCCATCTGTTCTAAAGGGATGTGTGGAAAAAAATGGGACAACTACAATTAATCTCAGGAGGTTTCTGATCTCCTTACCACTGAATCTCTTAACTGCAAAATTAACATGCCAATCCCTAGATGATAGCCAAAATTGGCACTTGATTGGGTTTGCGAGCTCTGCATCATCTGTCTTCAAGCTTCACAGCTCCCTCTTGATTTTTTGACTCCTCCATGGCAGCTTCATGGAGTTGCCAAACTTGATTCAAGTCCCTTGGAGCTCCATTTATCTTGGCTGTACTCTCTTGTCATCAACCCGCATTCCATCCTTGCAGTATATCAGCCTGAAATCTCCAGTTAAAGGCCTCTTATGTTATCCAGCTTTATGGTAGTGTTGAGAGGAGCAAAGTTGAGTGCCAGGCTGAGGCATAATCCAGTCAAAGAGATTCACATGGAACTGGCTCTGCTTTCCATATTCTAACAGAATGCTCCACAGCTCCCCCACACACCACCGCTCTTGCAGTATCCAGTCAGCAACTTCCTGCAATTCCACGGATGACAGATTTTCAATCACTGTGGGTTGGCAGAGTCAGCATTTAGAATAGTTGCATGCAGTGACATCAGAGATCAATCATGTCAGTGCAAACACTCATCAAACTTTTGCAGATTACAATGGAGATTTCACTGATGGTTTGCAACTCTGCATCAGTCAACCTGCAATCGCTTGGCTTGAGGGTTTTTAAAGGAGAAGTAGAGCACATAAGGTCGGCCAGCTTGTGAGGCTGCAAGCCACTGAAGCAAGCTCTTTAGTTCAAGATTGCCACCAAACACTCCACAACCCCAGTTTCCAGTTGCAATTCCCACAATGGGTCTCATGCTAGTGCTTGTTCCTGTACCGCAGCCTGGAGATTCATCTGCCATATCCATAGCATCAGCACTGTTCACCAGATCCAAAGACATTGGCTGATGTTCATCAGTGTCTGCACCATTTTGTACATCAAGTACGAGAGAGATGCCTTCTTGACATTCTTGTTCTCTACTTCCATGGCTCTCATTTTCAGCTATCATACTGATGGCATCAGCATATTGGGTTGAATACTCTAGATCACCTGCACTTTCTGCCATCACTTCCATGACATCAACACTCTGGCTTGAAGAACCCTCTGGTTGCAAACTTCTCCATGATTCAGTTGCAGCAAGTGTGCACATCCTGCTGTTAAGATCTGACACAGAATTTGCCACAGCAACAGCAATACTTGCTTCAAAAATCGCCTGACTCAAATGCTCTTGATTCTTCTTGTGTCTTTGAGAGACACTGCTCTTCTCACCACCACCACCACCACCTACTGCTGCAACCTGCCCTCCTTTCATGCTGGAGGTGTCAAGAAATCCACAGTACGCTTTCTTCAATTCCCGCAACATAGGCATGCTGCGGAATTGGTTTTCTCCTGGCAGATCAAGAGCATCAATGGCAATGATGCGGGTTTGTCTTCGACCCCATGTGTCTTGGAGAGTCAAATCATGGAAGTCACCTTTGAAGCAAAATGTTGGTCCATATCCTTCATGGGTGCTGTATCTTTCTGCCCCAACTATCTCAATGGACTCATTGTCCGCCATTGCCGGCATGAAAAGCATGCCTGCTATGAGCTCAGGGTTGATCATGAACCGAATCTCCTCCTGCAAACATGGTCCAACAAATTGAGCAAAGATCAAAGAGCCACAGAAGAAAACATGGTCCGCCAAATTCAACTGCTGCAGAAGAAGAATGGGGAGTTGCCTTCCTTCTCTCCAACAGTAGAGAGAGTTGCAAACTAGGTAGGTTTAGGGTTCTTAAGATGTACAATGTGCAGCTGATGTGGAGGCAAAGCAACAAAAGACTGTAGAAGCATCAGTCTAAACCCTAAACCCTGAGGCCACAATTCAAAGTCCAGCTGATGTGGAAGAAAAGCAACAAAAGATTGTAGGAGTTTCAGTCCAAACCCTGAAACCGCAATTCAAAGTCCAGCTGATGTGGAAGCGAAGAAACAAAAGACTGTAGAAGTTTCAGTCTAAACCCTGAAGCCACAATTCTTCTGAAGAGGATTGAGAGAAAAGGAGGAGGAGGAGGAGAAAGAGAGAGTATTGCAGATATGAATGAAGCCCTAACCTGCACACAACCATCGCCAAGAGCACCTCCTCCCAGCAACCTATTTGCAAAATCGACTTGAAGGCAGTCTCGACCATCATCTTCAATGCATCCCTCTTGGAGAACAGTAATGGGGCACAATGGAGCTCCACTGGTCCCCCAGATTGCATCGTTGATCGCCTCCTTCGGCAGCACTTTACGCTCGAACGACACTGTGCCTTGCGGCATCGAGTTGCAAACACGATCAAAGTAGTGCAGAAGACACCGCAGTTTGTTCTCGTTCTTCTTCTTCCCTCCCCTCTCATAAACCCCGGCGAACAGCTTGTCGAAGTTGATTCTTCCTAGCTGCTCTTCTCGTCTGTGCTCTGTGGGAAATAGACACAGGAAAGAGCAAGCCAGCAAGGATGCCACCAGCTCTTGTCTGAGAAGCACCATTCCCGCTTGCTGCATGCGAAGGAGTCGCAGCAACAGCGTCGTGTCCGGAGGAGAAGGATCCACTGCTGCTTTCAGATCTGCAACAAGATGCAGACTCTGAGACTGAAGCAAAATAGGGAGATTGAGAGCAAGCCTTGCGATTTGCGGCAGAGTGGATGTGAAGAAGATTTGTACATCGGCAGGCGATAAGAGCTCGTCGAAGAAGAGAGCAAGACCGTGTAAAGTGTGACGTGCAAGCTTGATGGGATGCGGAAAACCACTCCGGAACTGCATGTCACGGATACAGTGGAACAAAGCCTCACCGCTGGCGACATGACTAGCGAAGACGCCTCTGGCCAGCGTCTGCAGAGAGAACTTCAAGCTTCCCTGCCATGAGTATGTGTAGTAAGCAGCTTCTGCTGTTCCATGACGCTCCCTTTTCACTGGCAGCAATGCATCCATTGCAAAGAACTGGTGTTCTCTCTTCTCCTAAAACCTATTGCATTTGGTGTTTTTCCTATTATGACAAGAAGGGGGGGTTAGATTGCGGCCTTGCCATTCACATTTTAAAAGCATCTTAAGGCAAAATAAGAGTTATGGAAACTCAAATATTTCACCATGCAAAAATATATTAATCTTAAAAAAACCCAAAATCTTTGGAGATATTATTGTAACTTTGTAACTAATTTCAAGTTTCAACACAAGCCAAAATATCACCTCTTTAAAAAATCCTCATATAAAAATAGATCTATTACCTAGGGGCCAAAATCCCTTAAGCTACTATATACTCAATAATGAATCTAAACACAATATCCTTGCCTTCGGTAGGCAAGGCCAGAAAGTATCTTAAGGCAAAAAAAGAAGAATTATGGAGACTCAAATATTTCACCATCTAAAAATATCATCTTCCAAAAATCCTCTAAAAAAATCCAAAATCTTTTCAAGTTATTATAACTCTTGTAACTAATCTCAAGTTTCAACACAAGCCAAAATATCATCTTTCAAAAATCCTTGTATAAAAATAAATAGACCTATTACTTATTAGGGGCCAAAATCCCTTAAGCTACTACTATACTCTATAATGAATCTAAACACAATATCCTTGCCTAATAAACACATTCATGACTCTGGTTTGAGGGATGCACATCATGCACAAGAAGACAGGACAGGAGTCCCAGTGCTTTTTTTTTTTCTTGGTTTTTCATTATCGAAAGTTTGGCAACATTTAACCAAAACATTTAGGCGAATTTATTGGAAAAATTTACAGTATTAAAACAAAATTTTCCAGAATTTTCTCGATTTCTTTTGTCGAAAATTGGCAAAGTTTCGCCAGAACAAAAAATAACCCTGGACAGGACAGGAGTTAGACCAGTGTTTTTTATTTTTCATTTTTGAAATTTTGGTGAAATTTAACAAAAAAAAATTTAGCAAAATTAGTCCAATTTACACTACAAAAACCAACTTTTCAAAAAACTTCCCAATTTCTTTGTCAAAAATTGGTGAAATTTCTCCAGAAAAAAAAACACTAGACAAGACAGGAGTCAGGCCAGTGTTTTTTTTCCTCTTTTTTTTTATCATTATTAAAATCTTGGCGATATTTAACAAAAAATTTCAGAAAAGTAAGTCGAATTTATATTACAAAAATCAAATTTGCAAAAAAATCCCAATTTCTTTGCCAAAAATTGGTCAAATTTTGCCACAAAAAAAACACTGGATAGGTAATGAGTTGCACTAGTGTTTTTCTTTTGTGGCAAATTCGCAGCGTGGTGACAAAGAAAAAACCCAGTGCAAATTGTACACCAGTTTCTTTTCTTGCAAAAGTCACCATATTTTGAGGAAAAAAAAGTTAGATGTCACCATATTTAGACAATGAGTTTCTTACTCGTCGCCAGAACTAGGCGGGAATCTTTAAAATTCTAGTTTTTTACCGTCTAACCCTTACATCGAAATGTTGTACAAAACGTAAACACATGAAAAGAAAACCAAGACAATCAAAACAATAGTAATGAAATGGAATACATAATGTTAAAAGGGCATCTTCTGCCACAAATCAACTAGTGATGGAGGTACACTAACTAATATGTATGGAAAAGATGAAGAACTATGAATAAGCGTGGCAACCCGCTAAAAAATTGTGATGGGTTATGCATGTTGTAGGGCTATTGACACTCATTGCCTATAATAAAATATAAACATTAAAGGTAACAAGGAGGTATGTTGATAGCAAGCTATATTGGCATGTACACAAGAAATAGAAAAAGAATCGAAACAAAGATGGAAATAACTATAGGTTTCTATGGCAAGGGGAATGAAATCATCTCTTAGTGCTTACTTTGTGTCCGATTGTGCATTGTTTTGAATGACAATTGTTGTTACATGCGTTGTCATCGTCAAAACACACTACACCAAATTTGTACAAGTTGATAATGACAACATTCACCAAGGTTTGAAAATCGTTTCTAGTGATGACAATATCCATTCGCCTCTATGTGTGGCAAGGGAAAAGGTGAGAACTTTTTCTTTGTACATGAGTTTCATTCTTTGATGCGATAGTTGCAACAATATCTCAAAATGTATCATGAATTGCAATGCGCTCACTCTTGCACAAGCAACGTAACAAATGTACATTCAAATCATTGATAGTATGACCACACTAACATTGTGAAAAATGCGTAACTATAAGATGTGGTATACCAATATGAATATGAAGTGTTGTAAAAAAATGGGCATAGGACAAACAAAATGAAAGGGTGCTAAGATGAACTAATAACCAAGCCCCTACTATTGGACCTACATAGGAACAAAGACATGTTTGCACAACTGTAACCAAAAAGAGAGGGTGTTATCTACCCACGAACACCCTAGATACTCAACATTACACTCTGTTAGACCCACCGGACATAGATACCACCACGGATCGTGACCTCAGAATGCTCCCCCGCAGATCCTAAAGAACTCATAGCCCCTCACACACAAACCATCTCACATCTGCTGCTCAATCAGAACCCCAATTGTGGATACAAAACTTGCATTTCATTCACCGAAAATGTACAGAGTTGTGCTATTTTGCCTCGAATGCATCTGTCATGACATTGTTCACTTCACCAAACACTTAGTTCTTACTGATTTGAAGATGCAAAAATCTAAGAGTTCAGATGTATCTGTTCCATCAGTCATGAGTACCAACCTGACTACCACATTACTACTTAACTCCTCTGAAGTTCCTTTCTCCCTCTTTCTGACTCCAGCTTCTAGATTCTGATTGCATTCTGCTGGCTAGCTACTAGCGCAGCGGAAAATTTTGCAGCTAACCAACAGCAAAAATGTTCACTACTAGCTATCTTCTCCTCTCACCTCCTCTCATTCCTTCACTAACTCCCTCTCTCCAGACCAAAACCTTTTTCTCTTCATTCGCCAAGGTCCTATGAATGCTCCTTCCCGTCCAGCGTGCTAACCTGCTTACTTGCCTTCCTTTCTTTTTTCGTTGCTCCAAACCGCCATCCTTCATAATTGCAGCACCGACCCAAGTCAGAATTCGGAGCCGCCATTCAGCCTCCATATCCATTCAATAGCAACCGTCATGCAAGCCTCTCAGCAAAACACCTCACACACAAACCAAGCAGCACTTCCCATGCAAATGTAATGCAAAGGTAGCCGCCACAGGAACAAAATGGCCCAATAACTTACAAACTAACTTCCCTGATCAGTGGGCCCTCACAAGGTGGGGTAACCTAATTTCACGTTACACAACATCCAAAAGAGCATCTACTAATGAAATTTTTTTAGTTCATGTAGTTGGTCCATCAAAAAAGACTTCATTTGAAGCTACGATTACACTACTAGACTCTTGAAAGGCAAGACATGTGATCAAAAGACCTTAAGTAACATCACACACATATGGACCATAATGCGACCTAGAAGGAATAAGTATTGGTCTCTACATGTGCCACCGCATCAAGAAAAGTAAAATGACCATCCTACTAGAAATGAAAGATTACTGTAGAAATTATCAAAGCCAACATCTTAAGAAGGTAGGGGTAGCATGTCAAACCACAAAAGGAAGGCGTAGCCCCCCTGAAAGAACAAGAAAAGTGACCTTACAATGAGCCAAATGGCCCATTGTGATGCCAAAGGATCCTGACCTTAATACCTTCTCCAACATAGCTATGGTATGAGCATCAAACTTGTTATAATGCTACAAGATATTGGGGATGGAAATACAATATGTTATAAGTAGCTCAACCACTAGGCATAAGAAAGTCAAAGCATCATAAAAACTACTTGAAGATCTATAAACATAGGAAGGCTAGTGATCATGCATAGGTCCTCCTAGAAAGCCTATGATATGAAGGACTCCATAAATGGTAATGAACCCATTATAACACCTAGAACACAAAGATTAGATTTAGGTACAAGAGAACTTTAAAAAAGTGATATAAACTGGTTTAACCCCTATGGAGACCAAGCTACACACTTTGTTAGTTGCACTGAAAGTCCTAATCTTCCAAACTTTTCTTGTAATCGGAAAAAAAAATAGGTAACATGTCCAAGGCAAAACCAACTATGTGTGTATCATTTGCCAACGAAGGGAAAACACAAGTAGGGCGGGTTGTTGCAATAGGATGGAAAGCATGAAGGTGAGCTAGTGCAAACAACACTCCTCCCAAAGGATCACCCTATAATGTACTAGACTCAAATGAAATGATAGTGAAATCCCCATGCTTAAAAACCTCTAAGAAATATGATGGAGATGGGTGTGCATAAAAATAACAAACAAATGGGAAAAATTAATCTAAGGTGCTAGTACAAGGTTGCAACTCTTGAAAAATGGTTGTTCAAGAACTAAATTATACATGTTTCAAACATCCACTTGTAATACCACCCACTCTGAATGTAGATCCAACATAGCTCTAACCCCATGAACCACTGTTTCTCACATGCCCTACATTGCCACCCCAAAATGGTGTGGACTAAAATGCTTTGCAAATGTATCCTTGAATTGAATAACCAATGTGTGGACAACTAACCAATAATTCACCTCCAATCGCGACGGGTCGAATACTTTCGACTTATTTATTCAAAATCAATAGTCACGATGCAACAAATAGGTTTGATACTAATGGAAGAATATGACCACAAACGATGTGCTTGCATATCTCAAAAAAGATAGCAAATCCATTAGCAAAGTCTTCAAAGACAAAGTAATCTCACATTAATTCATACACCGTACTTGAAGCATCATTGGATGAAAGACATGGAAAACGTGTCAAAATAAAAATAAATGCATTTCTATCCAAAACAAAAGTTATCTTTGGATGAAAATCGTCAACAAAAGGGGGGAGGTCAACCCCAACCAATGGATGAAGATGGCAAATGCTTGCAATGGTCTTAGTTGATGGGGCTGCATGAGTGCTAGGGGCGAATGCATGCACTGCTCAAATATACTCCACTTAATAACGAGTTTTTGGAGGTTGTTAAAAGAACTTGGTAGGATTTTTAAAAGTTTCAACAATATTGTTTCACTTCTAACCAAATTTGGCTCATTCTTCTTGTGGATGATTACTTGTTTACCTATTTGACAAAACTAGAAACAAAAATGCTCATCATATTATGAAAACTTGCCAATCATTAACAAGGGGCGTGTCACTTTATGGCCTTGCCATTTACATTAAAAAGGATCTTAAGATAGCAAAAAAATTATGGAAATTCAAATATTTGACCATGCAAAAAATATGGAATTTACAAAAATTCCTTTAAAAGAAACCCAAATCCTTCAAGATATTATAATTTTATAATTAATCTCAAGTTTCAATTCAAGCCATAATATCAGCTTTCAAGAATCTTCCTATAATAATAAACTTATTACCTAGGGGCAAAAACCCCTTAAGTTATTATACTTTATAAGGAATTTAAACATAATATCATTACCTTGCTAAACAAGGCCAATAGAACAACACACCCAAAAAAGGGGAGGCAAAAAAATAAGATGGAAGGACCCAAGACTTGACAAACAAAGAAACCTTCAAAAAAGGGTGGATTGCAAGGGAAATGGGAACAATTTGGGAACAAATCAAATACATGAACCCCCTAGTCCTAATAAGCATATCAGAAAAGGAGAAGGGAGGAACACTTGACAAAACCTAGAAGAGCTTTCACATCCATAACACAATTCAATGGCATTGGGCAAATGTTGTTGGCCTTAACACATGTACAACCAAGCCCCTGCTCCACTCGAGGCAAGGCCAATAGCAACACATCTTTTGTGAAACACATTTTCAACTACTGCCAATCTAGGCAAGTTAAGTATTGAAACTTTTCTTACCTTTCAACTTCAACAAAAGTAAATATTAAAATCGTTCTTTATCATTAATGTTTAACATATTTTACAAACTTATTGAATTTAGGGTTAAGTTTGTCTTTTGGGTTTTAAATCTTTTGTGTTATTTGGTTTGTGAGTGTAAAGTTTATAACTAGTTTTCATTATTTATTTATATTTCATTATTGGTATTTGTAATTATTACAATGAAATTTGGCATTGTGTTATTGATATATATATTTTTTGGTCATGCTAAGTTTTGAAAGGTCATTGTTGTAATAGGGTGAAAGTGGTTCAAGCGAGGAATTTATTCTTGGAATTCAAAATATTGCTCATTCTTCATGTAATGTTGATTTTTATTTATTTTTCTTATCAAGAGATTAGGCTACATAAAATTCAATGAAAACAACCTAGACAAGCTATACAATGGAATTAAAGGAATTGTTTGGCACACCAATTTGGAAATGAAAGATAAAAAATATATAGTCATGTATCATATGACTTATGGAACCTTTATGTGTTTAATAAAAAAGTTGAAACCTTTGGTCAAATCTAAAGCTTTATATTTTTAAATCATCATTATAACCTATAAAATTATTGGGTTGGTGTTATATAAATTTGCATATGAAATTAATGCAAACATTATTTTCAATAGATTGAATATTGAAGTCTTTACAATGCATAAGTATGTTGATATTATTGTTGATGTTTTACTTTAAAAAATTAATTAATTATTCAATATATTTTTATATCTCATGGTTTGTACTTATTTAGGATCATGGATGGATTTTTGGGTGAATGTGACCTACTCAATGTTTGTTGTGCCATTAATTGGTCACACATTTCACTTTCTTAAAAGTAAAATAAGTAGGTTATTGTACTACTTGCAAATTATTGTTTTATATGAAAAATTTATAATTCAATTGTATTGCAAACAATTTGTGACATGGATAAATTGTTGGTGCACAAACTAACTAATTTGTCCCTAATCCATGTTTCGCATCATTCTTGTGTGAAAGAATCAAGCACCAATAGAACTTTCATTTATATATTTTTTGTGATTTATGTGCAGGAATTTGTGTGTGTGTGCAGGTGTTATGGAGATAGCGTGAAACAAACATGAAAAGAATGGCCTTCATGAAAGAGTGTGAAAAATCTATAAAAAAACATTTATGCTAAAACAATTCGAGTTTTCACTATGAATTAAGTATTGAAAAAGGTCCAAGATGCAAGGTTCAATAAGTCATGCTAGTGGGCTTTCATATTGAATAAGCAAGAAAGATTGAATTTTTAATGAGTTGGTGGGTATAAAAGTTTACATTATTAATAAGTTGATAGAAGAAAACCCAAAAGGGAGGACGTGAAACAACCCCGTAACATAATTAAAAGAATGAACCAATACATTATAAGCAAGATTATATCCCGACAACACGCACTTGCACCAAGCAAACAAGGATGATCAAAGAAGTGGTCAAAACAAAGCAAGTGAAAAATTTAAAAAATAAAATCCTAAGAGTCAAAAGAAAAAAACGTTAAAGATGTCTTAAAACATTAAGGAACAATTACTAAAACTAAAGAGATATCCTTAAAATAGGTCTTTGAAAATTATCAACAAATTTGGAAGAAGAATCCAAGGAGTCATTAAAAGAATAGGGTCATCATCCTTGATCAAATGTTTGAGAGAATAAACAAAGGCTCAAAATTTAGGTCCAATATCAATCAAGGTAAAAATATCAATCAAATAACTCATGGGAAACAAGAAAAGAACGTTCAAGTGATGTCAGGATTATAAAAGCACGAATGAAGCACAAAGGGCCTCTGATTGATATCACATCATTCACAAGAATATTATTTTGGCACCATTTGTTGTGAAAGAAATCCTCCATTTTCATTTATTTTCGCAAAACCCAAGATGAATTGTGTTTCCTAAGTGCATACCATGTGGCCATACCAACTTCGATCCTAGTAGTCCAAACATTCTTCAATAGCCTTTTGATGGAATGTATTCTATCAAAATGTGCACAATAATGTTTTGACTAAATGAAATGGATTAGAAAGTACCCCCTATGTGATTACTACGATCATGTGTAGGTGCATCATCACCCATATATGCAAAGTCACCCATGATAAACTAAACCCATGGAATGTCAACAATTGGTATCTGATCACCTCAAAAATCCCAAATTATTTCAAAAGCTTACCAAACAATTGTAGTTTTTGGACAATCTCTTAGACAATGTGGTAGTGTCTCATTGCCTAGGTTATATGTTTTGCATGATGTTTAGAGTCCCATTTGAGTTAGTTATGTGCCCGTAGGTAGACCTTTATTGAATATCAACCATGTCAAAACTACAACCTTCCTTGGTCGTGAATGATGCTATAACCTCCCAATAAGGTTGTTACGTTATTGTTCATTGCGTTAACACCCATGTTTCTCAAACTAACAACAAAAGATCGAGCATCCATGTTATGACCTTTATTCCTTTGTTATCCCCTCTTTACAAAATATCCAAAGAAAGATGGTTTTTCAAGACCGTTAATAACGTTCCATGACCACTCGCCAAGATCCCAAGGTAAGTCTGTAATGAAATTAGTTTGAAATAGAATGAAAATTGATTTCTTATTGGCAATTGATTTGACTTCGAACATTCCTCCATCACTAAGTTAGGTTGATATTATAAAGCCTTCCCCCATAGCATTTGGCACCCCAAAATCCACTAAGATCTTTAAATGAATCATTTCATAATGGCCTTTAATACTTTTGCAAATTAAAACTCTTGACACATCAAAAAATGTTAGATGAACTAATTGAGATTTCACTCTCTCTAGCTTGCTAGATGTCGAATAGATCTTGAATCTGTATGCCATAATTGAATCACCTATAACCTCTAACACCAAATATACCCATTCAATTGTGTATGTTGAATTAGACCCACCCAATCCCTTTGAATAAGCATCGAAGATGCAATACATGGGTCCCATGGCATGTTAATCATTAGATTGTTACAAGCTACAACAGAAGTTGATGTCCTCCTCAAACCCAAATCTTTGAATCCTTTCCAATTACAACTTGTTGCATCCCATAAATCTTTGACACGTGTGCACCCAACAAAGGCCATGGCTTTTCCCACATGAGCTGCTAAAATGAGATTTTTTGAGACTAGATGTAGAATATGTATGTTCCCAAAGAAAGGTTGACAAAGAATCTCATCCAAGATTGTTGGTTTAACCTTCACCAAGTTGTCTCTCACATTCCTCCAAGCACCCATCAAATAGTTCCAAAAAAAAACCCCTATCTTACTGGGTTTAACAATTGAAAACAATGGATAAAATCTTGTTCAACATGGTAAAGCATGTTTTATTTTGAAGCTGAGTCATGGTGGTTTTCTTTTGCAACAAATCTTTCCAAGGTTCATTTCATGGTGAAAGGTCACAAAAAAACAATTTGGCCAATAAAGCCTCGATTTGAGCTTTTGGGTCAATAACCCCAAGTCCTCTTTTACAGACATGTAAAGTGAAGATGTCCCATTTAATCTTGGCACACGTACTTTCTGATTTGCCCCCCCATATATAATTTCTCACCAAACCCTTCATCTAATCACACATTCAAATATTAGGATTCCAATAGCTCGCAATATTTTAATGGGATGCATGTATTACCTGGTTTGTGACAAATATGCAACCTGCCAAAGAAATTTGGCGATTTCCCTAGCTAATGAACTTGCCCTTTAATGACAACATTAACTTGTCAAATTTTGCCTCAATTGGAAGCCCATATTTAACTTGCACCCCCAAGTACTTCATTCCTTGTACATATTGGGCAAGCGCACTTTGCATTGTCAATGTTTTTGTATTTGCAACTAATTCTTTCAAGAGTACTTGCTTATGGCCTCCTTCATGAAAATCAACAACTTGTTAAAGAGGAACACAAGGGGTTTTTCAAGTTTAAAAGGTGATAATTAGGTTTTAAAAAGAACTTTCCAATATCCATTGAAGAATCAACTATGGCATTGCTACTTGTGTTATTTGGTCATCATTTTGACCATAATGATGTGGACAAACCCTTTTTCCATATGTTTTAGCACTCTTATGAATTTTTTTGCTATACCATTTTACCTTTTAGGGTGTGTTAGCTTGTTGTTAACCTTGGGTTAATCTTTTATCTTTTACCTAAGAAGTTGGTGACTTAAAAGGCATCTCAATAATTTATATTACCAAAAATTGTCATCTCCTTTTTGGGGGGATGAAGTCCACTACTGTAGTTAACTTCTAGGAATGATAAGTAAGAAGTCATTCATTTATTTTTTAAAAAGTGATAGTTGGCTAAATAATTGTTTTGAAAGTAGGAAATAACTTGGAATAAATCTAGAAGGGCCAATTAATTTAATGAGACTTTTACATGTGAGTTTTTTGGTGTTGACTAAAGGGAAGATTTAGGGGGTGGGAAGGCCACTTATTCCATGGCTCTTTCTCCCTTTGTTTTTTTTCTTAGCTTTTTGGTTTTGAGTGTTGTTATTCTTTGTTTTCTCCCTTTCATCATGTCTTTTTATGTCCCATTGTCTTCTTTTTCTATCTATCTCATTGGTTTTTCTTTGTTTCTTTTTAATACAATATATATTTTGATTTTGGATTAAAGAAAGGGAAATGACATATCCCTAAATGTACTTGACTCGGATTAGGAAGGCAATAAACCAAGGTGCTTTTGCAAAACCTTTCTTCCTCTTAGATTTATCTTGAAGTTTTAATTTTATACTTTGGTAGGACAATAGGAAGGCGGGGCAAATGGTAGGAGAAAGAAGTGGAAGATAGGCATTCTTGGGGCAAGTTTGTTTTCCTTTAAAATATGTATTTTATCAAAAGATACCTTTTTTGACTATGGTTATGGTTACTAACTAGACTATGGTTCTTTCTCTTGACATTACTAACATTAAGATTACCCATTTAAAGAGAAAATTCTTCCCATTTTCATATAAAAATTGTTATTTTTATGTGAAACATATAGGTTTGGTAAAATAAAAAAGATAATAAATGAACTTTGTGAATGTGTAACATTATCTTGCTTCGTGTTACCTCCCAAATGAAGGAGATTATGAAGGACGTAGTTGGGAACTTTTTTCAACTTCACATTGAACTTTTGAGGTGTACCATTACCAAATTGAGGTTTATCATAATTAATTCAAAATGCAAACTAATGAATTTAAGTTTAAGGTTGAATACATGTAGTTGCATCGTGACTCATTTCATTTCTATTTTGATTCATGGAGGTTCAATCACAACTTTTTGATGTTTATTATAGCTTTTAAAGCTAAATATTGATGAATTTCGGGTTGTTATGACCAAATTTTGATAAGAATTGATGAATTTCAAGTTGTTTTGACAAATGTAGGTGCTTTATGACCCATTTCATTTCTATTTGGTTCATGGGGTTCTAATCACAACGTTTAGAGTTTTTTATGGCTTCTAAAGGTGTGTATCAAATGATTATAAAACTAACAAGACCAATTTTTTATAGAAATTGATGAATTTTGGCCTACCTTGACCTTTGTTTCATTCATGGAGATATAATGTCAAGTTTTGAAGGCTAGTATGGCTCCTAAAGGTGCAATTTAATCCAATTTAGGCTTTCCATGGAATGATGGAGGTGTAAATAGATGAATTTAAGTCTATGTACTCAACTTAAGGTGCAAGTTGATTTAATTAAGGTCTACCCATGACATTTGGAAGTTTGTTGTGAAAATGTTAAGGTGTATAATGTTTTTTGAATGTGTGTAATGGTTTAACTTACTATTAAATTCATGGGTTCACTTGTGTTTTGTATGGGATCAACTAAAACTCCAAAAACTTTATAACCTTAAAACATGATTAAGTTTAAGAAAAAAAACAAAATTAGAAAAAAAATTCAAGTGAATGAGGATAAAAATGGAATTTTAAAGAGTGAAAATGAAAAAATGAAAAAGAAATGTTGTGCGCTCCTATATCGGCACCTATAACCATCGTTGTCACCACACTCACAACACATAACATAAAAATATCTTGAATGATACATCACATTCAAACACAAAAGATCAACTTACTAACAACAACACAAGAATCCAAGCCCAAAACATAGAAAACCAAAACACTTGCATAACAAAGAAAACTACAAAATAGAATCACAACACAAGAATCCAAGCCCAAAACATAGAAAACCAAAACATTCGCATAACAAAGAAAACTACAAAATAGAATCACAACACAAGAATCCAAGCCCAAAACATAGAAAACCAAAACACTTGCATAACAAAGAAAACTACAAAGTAGAATCTATGCTTGGAATTTCAAACCACCAAAAGTGATTTGAGGTCACACAAGATGGGATTATATTTCATAAAAAATATCCCAAACGTCGTTCACCCATGAACTAGTTCAAAACTAACTAATTAGTTTAACGAACCTAGTTTATCCCTAATTAACTAGGACCTAACTGAACAATTAAACTAGCACACTTGACATGAATGACAAGTGAATGAGATCACTTATATAATTTCATGGTAAAAACCCCAAAAAATCATCTTATGTAATCCATAGTGCAAACCTTAAAATAATTTTATAATAAAATCCAAAAAGGAGTGCCCAAAAATGTAAACCTTTAGAAGTCCCTTAAGTGTAAACCTCAAAGAAAATATGTCAAAAAGAATTAAAAATTTTCTTCACCTTGTTATTTTCATCATTGGTCCCCAATTTCATGATTTCATCCCATGATTCAAAGACTTTACGAATAATAAATAATAATGGATGAATCTAAGACATGGTATGGGACCAGGGACAATTTTATTATTAACTTTCCTATGTGATAATTTTTTGCACATTAAATTATTCCTTTTCGAACATTGCAACATTACTTTATTTAATTTTCTTACAATGGTCTGAAAATTCATACCACATATGCCTAGGGATGATTTTCAACTCATGTAATTTTCGTAATTGAGAGAAAAAAAATAAAAATAAAAATACAACTTTTAAATAAGATGGTAAAAATCCATAAAAATACACACAAAACCTTGTTTCAACATGTGGGCATCATTTTTCCTATTTTTCTTCTAATTTTTTGAAATTCAATCCACATGTGCCTAGGGATGTTTGCTAACTATATAATTTTCAGAATTGAGAAAAAATGAAAAAAAAAAGCATTATAAAACTTTGAAATAAGATGGTACATTCTTTTAAAAATTGCATAAACCCCAAGGCTTTGAACATGTGGGCATCATTTTTTCCTAATATTTTTATAATGGTTTGAAATTTGGATCACATATGCCTAGGGATGTGTTTTAATTCATGCGTGGAAGCATTATTGAAAAAATGAAAAAAAGAGAAAAGATCCAACTCTGAATTAAAATGATAAAAATTCAGAAAAACCATATATAAACCTTCTTTGAACATGTAGGCATTGTTTTTAATATTGTCTTACAATCGCTTGAAATTCACATCACATGTGTTTAACAATGCTATTTTTGTGTAAAAGGTTTTTTGGAAAAAACAAATTCATGAGATTCTTGTTTTTTGAAATACAATTAACCAAAAAACAATAATCTTGGGACATATTCACCTTATTTACATTTCTAGCTATAGTAAGTAATTAGAATATAATTTATTTATTTGGAGAAGTCCTAAAGACCAATTTCCATTAAATGCTACATTGACCTTCTTAGGATGCTCATCACTAACATGAAAATAGAAAGTTGATGAAAGAACAACCTTAGTGCTTAGGGATGTATTTGAATTCATTCAATTTGTAGAATTGAAAAAATTTGAAAAATAAAAAATGCAACTTTGAAATAAGATGGCAAAAGTCCACAAAAAATTGCAGAAAAAGTTTTTTGAACACAAGGGCATTTTTTGAAAAGAATTCTTCCAATGGTCTAATATTTCAATCACATGTGCCTATAGGATTGAAAAATTGAAAAAAATTAATAATACAACTTTAAAATAAGATGGCCAAAATTCACAAAATTCACATAAAACCCTCTATGAACATATAGACATCATTTATTTTGATTTTCTTATAGTGGTCTGAAATTCAGACCACATGTGCCTTTACTTCATTCAACTTGCATAATTCGACTTTTTTTGAAAAAGTAAAAAAATGAACAAGAGGCCAAAAAACCACAAAAAACTTTAAACCTTTTTTGAAGCATAAAAATAATCCAAGACGAAAATGAACCAGTTTTTGATGTCAAAATGAAGGAATTTTTTTCTTTATTAGTGTATTTTCCTAGACAGCTTGTGAACTTGCAAAAAACATTTTTTGGGAGAAAGGGTGTGAGCATGGTAAAAAAAGTAAAAATTTACATTTATAATTTATTGTCTAAGTTGATAAAAAGTAGCAATAAAATCCAACATAAAATTAATGTACATCCAATGTTTCTATTTGAAATGATGATGTTGTTTTCATTATTATGCATTCATTTTCAATTTCCACATTGTAAAAGTAAGTTGAAAATAAGTTTAAAAAAACATAAATAGCTTTTGAAGTTCACTTTTTGTAGTGTAGCATTTGTTTTAAGTATGCATTAAATATGTTTTAACATGAAAAAAATACCATTTTTTTCTTTTTTTTTGCTTAAATCTATGACTATCTTTATATCTTAACTTAATAAATATTTATTTCATTCATTTTTTAAATGAATATTTTTTTTGAACACTAGGTTGACCAATCAATTTAAAAGTTATTCATTTAAAAACTCACTTTTAATTTGTCAACTTTTTTTATACTTTATCATGCTTTTGTCCTTACAAAAAATTGCTTATATTTTTTTCTAACATATAACAAAAGACTAAAGAATAAGCAAATCTTATTTCATCATCATTTAAAAGGGTAAGTGTGAATGGTTGAATTTTCTGAAATGACATGTTTTTCCTCTTTCATATTACTTGATCAACCTTTTTGGGAGCACCTTTTCCTTTAGTGGAACCTTTCATAATACTTGTCATGTGTTGAAACCATGGTCAACTTATAACCTTCAGTTTGGTCTTCTTGCAAAGCTCTTTTGTAACGATTTTCGTGACAATATTCATCCAAAAACTAACAATGGTGCTTGGTGTAAATGTTTGTCCAATGTGCTTGAATGATGAACAAGATTATCAAAACACATCCACTCCTCTTCATATAAAATCAAGGATCTTAACAAAAACGTCATTTCATCGTCTCCTTCCAACACTTGTTTCATCATTCATCATTCTTTTGTAACATTGTTTTACAATAATAGTTTCACCAATTGAAATATAACAACCATGTTGATGATGAAGATTTGGAGGAGCTTTGATCATCTTCATCTCATCTTCCATCATCAAATGGGTTCACATATTAGTCATTGCATCATCTCCGAATTTACAAAAATAATCACATCCAAATTGATAAATAATAAAAAATGTGGTCAAATTTGGCGCTGTCCTCTTGTGCGTCACCAACCCACCTACTTTGCAAATTTGGGGAAAAAAACCACTGCTCTCAAGGTCTCAATGATCCAAACAAAAAAATTGATGGAGCTTCTTCTTGAAGCATCACTTGGAAGCAGCATTTACTCACTTGAGAAGAAGGTAACACTGCTCATCATCCTTGACCAAGAGGCAAGACACATGACTGGGACTTCAGGCAAACCCTTTGCATCATCACCCAAAAGCATGGATTCTCATATGACCATGAAGACTTCAGACAAAACCTTTCCATCATCAACCAAAAGCATGGATTCTCACATGACCACCAGGACTTTCAGACAAACCTTTGCATCATCACCCAAAAGCATGGATTCTCACATGACCACCAGGACTTTCAGACAAAAAAAACCTTTGCATCATCACCCAAAAGCATGGATTCTCACATGACCACCAGGACTTTCAGACAAAAAAAACCTTTGCATCATCACCCAAAAGCATGGATTCTCACATGACCACCAGGACCTCAGACAAAACCTTTGCATCATCACCCAAAAGCATGGATTCTCACAATTCATGTGCAGCTCCAGTTTGGTAATCTCTTGGGTGTCCCGCATAATTCCATGAACATGTTGATTGTTTGCTGTACAAAACAAATCACTACAAACTAAAAGATAGTTCTTAAGAATGATGTAACAACACACTTCTTTTGTGTGCTTTCTTTCCTCAATACAGCAATTCACGAGCAGTTGGGAAAACCTATAATTTTCTATGTGTACTCTGTTGATTGTTCATCAACCTTGTTGCTGGATGACTCCTGAAGCGAGCAGGAATGTCCCACTGTTTTGAATGTAGTAGTTTCCACCTGCTGGAGGACTGTTGCACCAAGAGAACCACCCCCCCCACCCCCCCCCCCAACCCCACAAACAGTTTTTGATCCTATCAGTCAAAGCTCTCTGCTGTGCTGCAGGATCATGCTGCCTTTTTTAGTGTTGTTCTTGTTACACATCCCATATATATATATATATACATATATATATATAAGCTCACATCTGTGTAGAGAAATCCTTGAAGAGAAGCTTGGTTTAGAAACTCTTGAGAGTTTTGCTATCTTACCAATCCCATGATCCATTCCCATCTGTCAGAACAAACTCAACCGAGCTCCCTGAAACATGTAACACCTGTAAAACCCATTTGGAAAGAAAATTTGATTGTTTTGGTTAGTTCTCTCACATCATGACAAAAGTCTTTTGCTTTGCAATTAGAATGATACTAGGCTATGATAGCACATATGCTTTTGTTGCAGCAATGTTTGTGAGTCAAAAGATGTAACAGCGGGAGTGGTTCAGGACTGCTTTCTTGCCTTGAAAGGCCTGCCATCTGCAGCTGACTGATTTTGCATGAGAATGCCTGGTAAGTCTGTCCACCTGCAAGACCACGTTTTTCCATCTTCATGAGCAAGAAGTTACAAGAGAAGAAAGCATGTGAATCCTTTGCGGTAGCAGAATGCTCAATCAACATTCCATCAAACCACAAAAGATGAGAGAAGCAATGGGGAGAAGAGAGGAGAAGAGAAGATCGACACATAAAGCTTCTCTCAGAAGGTGCAAGAAGACCAATGTGAGAGAGAAAAAAGACAGCCATTGAACTCACTGGGTACTGTCAGCACAATAGTGCAGGTAAGCAGACTCCCAACTGGTTTCATAGCAGAGAGTAATGGTTGGCTTCATTGCTGAACTTGCACTTTCTGCAATTCATCATCAAGATGTTGGAAACTGAAGTCAGATTTAGGATAAAAAAATGCTTGCAGAAAAAAGGAAATTCAGAGAGAAATCTGAATTTGGTTTTTGCTGTTTTCTTTTTTGTTTACCTTCTTCATTTGCTCCCTTGATCTTTGAATCTCTTGTCATTGTTTCACCAGAAAACCTATCATTCAGTAACACTTGTTGCAAGGCAAAGGCAAATGTGTCCATTTTCTGACTCTCTTGCTTGATCAGCACACGCAAAATTGCAAAAAACTTCTCAAGCGCTGCAACTTTCTCCTCTGAGAATATGGTACTCACTGAATACTCGCACCCATCTTGAGAATTAGCACCGAGAGAAATGCCCTCATTTCTGCCCATGTCAAGAACAAGTGATCTCACAGTTGACAACACAGCCTGCTGTTTCTTCAGCCTTTCCTCTTCTGCATCATTCATACTTTGATATACTTCGCTCAACTTCTTCTCCAGTACGTGCACCTGCCAAAGAACTCCAACAAAAAAATGTCCTATCAATTCAAGAGGCTACAACATTCCTTCTGAGCAAAACACCTCATCATGCCAGAGCTATGTAGCATAATTTGAAAACAAATGATGGAAAACATTTTCTGCAAATTTGTCAAACAAATTCAACCTGATTGATGCAAAGTTGTGATTTTCATACCTTTTGTTGTGTTTCTTGAAGCTGTTCCTTTTCACTAACTCTTTCTTGCTCAACTGTCGCAAGACTTTTTCTCACACTAGCCAGTTCTGCACATAAATTACTCCTCTCTAAGTGCCATTCTTCTTGCAGCTGCACAATCTGTCTTTCCTTCTCTTCAAGTTCATGACTGAGAGCGAGTCCATTTTCCAGAGCGTTTTCCAGCTCAAGCTTCACCTCCTTGACTGCACGCTTGATAGCAGCTTCCATATCCTCAGCACTAACACGCTTGGTGAGCTCTCCAGATAACTCTCTGACCTAAAAATTACAAAACACATAACAAAACAGATTTTATATGTCGGATTTTGTGCCCTGAATATTCCATGCCCCAAAGGAAAAACACACAACACAGTTAAGGGTCCTCTGTTCCAATTATTGCTGCTGAATCACAGTTTGCTGCAGAAATCTCAAAAGAGACTGCCCAAAGATGGCTGCTGACCTTTGCTACCAGACTCTCCCCTTCAGCCATTAGCTCTTTCTGAACAGCCATCAGCATTGCCTCCTTCTCTTTCAGTTTGCTTGTGACTTCTGCAGTTTGAGCCTGTGCCTCCGTAATCTCCTTTCTTGCAACCCTCACCTGTTTACCAGCAGCCCACATGTGCATATGCTAACAAATTCTTTTGTGAGCAAAGCAGCTCAGGAAGCTGCAGCTGTGATCAGATCGATCCATCTACTGTGTTTTTCTGCAAAATTCGTAGTTTGAAGATATGAGAAAAAACTCACAGCTTGTTCGTGCACCTCGGAAGGCACGGTTGTTGTTGCCATCTCAACACGCACTTTTGCCTCTGCTAACTCAGCTCTGGTTGCTTTCTCTCTGAGAGTTGACACCTCTTGTTGCATTGCTGTGAGATATGCCCGCAACTTGTCTACCTCCATTGATGTTGCATCAGACCTTTTTGTTCTCATCCCTAATGGTCTCCTCTGTGTGTCTGTCATACTGCAGGCATGTGTAACAAAGGACAACAACAACAATGACACAAGGTTAGAGGCTTGAAAAACCAACCTTCAAGAACCTGGAAAATGTGAAGAGCAAATATAGCATTCATGCCCATTAACTGCTCTGATAAATTACACAAAGCTGTTGCCACAAGTGTCCATGGTGATCTGATGCTTCCAGGCCCTGTACATAGTAGTACATAAGAATAACACAATTGTTGCAACAACAAAAGAGCAAGAAAGAAATAGTTTTATTACCTGAGAAACAGATTTTCCTCCTGCAAGATGTGAGCTTTTGTTGAAGTGTTATCATTTGTTGCAGGTGCTGTGGATGCTTCTCTCCCTATCCCAACACCTGTGTCGATCAGTGGTGTTGATTGAAGCTCCATCATTCGCTTTCCAACAAGCTGCAGACTTTTTGTGTGGAAACCATGAGTAAGCAGCCCTCCAAAACAAGATCAAAGAGAATGGAAGAAAGCTCACAAAAGACACTTCTGAGACTACAACCAGCCAGCAAGGCTGCTGCTGCTCCAAGAGAGGTGGTGGCTGTTGTTAGCCATACATGGCAATCACAGGTATTGATACCAAAGCTTCAAACAGTTTTCTGCATTTCTCCTAGAAATTTATGCTTTCATGCTGCTACAATGAAATGAAATCAAGAATTTGAAATGCCCATGAAGTTGATGAGTTGCCCCTGGGGCCGACAGCATGATGGGTAAGAGTGTAAACAGACCTGCTCCATCACACGACGCTCAATCTCTGTCTTGAATGCCGCTAAAGGAGAAGAATCCTGCACCCGTCATGGGACTGGAAATTCAGGTGCTGCAGCACAAATGCTGCTGCAGCTGCTGCTACCGCATCATTGCCAGCATCATGAGATATTACTGCTATGTGTCAGATTCAGTTGCCTTGAAATCCCATAGCAATGGATGGCAAAAACACTGGGATGGCATCTTGTGCAGATGGGATGACAATAAGAGTTGGGGGAGGAAGTGCTGCACACTAACCTTGGCAGCTGGAGAGCTCATTGTATATGTAGGAGGATTTGGGGGAACATTTGCTGCTGGCTCCTCCTCAACAACAGAACTCTCACGGATCAGAGCTTCAAATCGCATTCCCTTCTGTTCTTGTTCCTTCAATGCAACACGAGGTGTGTCTTCATTCTCTTGTGGCAACAATAGATTCAGAGCTTTGGGTCTTCGGTTTTGCACTTCTTCTTCTTGAAGTTGATTCTGCAGATCATTATCATCATCATTATCATCATCATCTTCTTCTTGTTGTTTCTGTAACCTGGAATTCAACTTGGGTGCACTGAATGTGGTCACAGGTCCAGCTTCCATGGCAAGGCGGACAATATTCTCCACAGAACCAAGCTCTCTTTGTAGTGCCTGATGGGTATGATGATGAACAACACATAGAAACACATAATCAGTAGTCTGCTGCTGTTATTATTTTGCAGCAGCAGCTGCAGCAGCAAGAAACAAACTCTTTGTTTGTTTTTCTCTAAGTGCAAAACAACACTTGTTGCAACAATTGCTTTCTGAAACTTTCTTTCTTTCTTACTGACAAGAGAGAGCAATCAAGCAATCCATGCATCCATATGTGTGTGTGTATCTTACCCTAAGAGTTGCAGTAAGCTGGACTGGAATCCGACCTCCTCCAGCAGCAACAGAGCGATCAGCAGATTGCTTGAGCATGGTAGCACGGGTGTACAAGATGTCCACTCTGTTCCTCATGTCAAGCCCGATTCCTCGATCACCGCCTTCTTGTTTCAGAACTCCCTTGAGCAAGAAGAGCTCATCGCTGAGCTTTGTCATTTCTTGCAAGGTGGCGGCATCTTCCTCTCTCATGGCTGGTGGTCGAGAAGAAGAAGAAGAAGAAGAAGAAGAAGATTTTTTTGCTCCTCCTCGAGAGGAACTGCTGCTGAAGAACCCATGTTGTGCCCTGCACTGCTGCAGCATTCTTCTTGGACTAGTCTTCTTCTTTCTAGCAGTTTCCAAGCTCCATTCTTTCAAACCATTGTGGGTTGTTTTCCTCTCTGTAACAAGTCGTTGCCCATGACCTGCAATCAATGAAGGAGCTGCTGCTGCTGTTGCAGCAGCAGCCATGGTGCAAGCCAAGCACAATTAGAGCTGGCTGATTATGGCATACGAGAGAGAGAGAGAGAGAGAGAGAGAGAGAGAGAGCTCTCGAAGGTTTCAAGCTTCTTCAAGCAACCCACCACCACCAACAACATGCATCTTCTTCGAGACTCCTCCTCAATTCATGAACATCCAGGTGCTTGCTCGCTCAATTGCTTGCTTGAGCTTGCCGCGAGAGAATTCTCCCAAACCTGATGATTCGACCACACTATTCCTGTACCGCGAATTCTACGGATGGCCCCACACTTGCAAGGACAAAAGAGGTTTGCAAAAGTGCATGATAGAATCTTCTTCTGCAGATAGAACGCATCTGGTTTGTTGTTGCAGATAGAGAGATGGCGTCTGGTTACCAGTAATGTTTTTTTGATCTCTCCATATCCGTCAAGAGGACGTTAGAATAATGTCCAGGCACCGGATGCATGGTAGATTCTTGCAACAGAGTTGAGTCCTCCGAGGGTGGCAGGCAGCTTGTGCGTTTGTGTGTGTCTGAGAGGAGGAGCTTAGGGTTTCAAGCT
Source organism: Sphagnum tenellum (assembly GCA_963921925.1). Lineage (NCBI taxonomy): Eukaryota > Viridiplantae > Streptophyta > Sphagnopsida > Sphagnales > Sphagnaceae > Sphagnum > Sphagnum tenellum. The sequence continues at coordinate 19,392,417 of OY998149.1, read as the reverse complement.
TTGCAGGGTTTTGCAGCAACCCATCTGTTGTTGCTTCATGTAGTCTTCTTCCTCCATGCCCGGGCATGGCAGGTGGCTGGATTCCACCACCTCCATGCCAGAGATTGCTGGCTGGACTTCTGGAACGCTGGATTCCCCCCATCTCCATGTCAGACAGAGGAGATTGTTGGCTGGACTTCACCAGCTTGTTGTAAACATGAGGAGGAGATTGATTACATTCCCACCATCATCTTCATTTGAACTCGTCAGTTCTTGGCAGCAAGGACTACATTTCACAAGCTTCTTCGGTTGTTGATGGTTAGTCTAGATCAGGTACAATCAAGCACTGTTTTGATCTCTCTCTCTCTCTCTCGTATGTCTCTCTCTCTCTCGTATGTCAATCCTTTTGGAGAAATAAAAATGCCACAACAAGGACAGCAAAGGCAGAATGCATTTCGGGCTTGAATATTTGCATTTTGTTGCAGAATTGGGGCTGAAACAATTGATATATACAAATGTTGTTGTTGCACAAGGGATTGTTACATTAGAGCTCAAAGAGCAAAAAAGCAAACTGACAGAGACCTCAAGTTAAGATCGCATCATCATCACAAGCAGGAGATGACCCAAGAAGCAAAAAAGAGTACAATATTGGAAGCTCTTTGATCAAGCAAGTTGTTGGAAAAGCTCAGCAGAGCAACCATCCTCTAAGCCCTTCTTCAGTTTTTCTCTCAGATTTACTTACAGGGGGTTCATGGAGATTCTTGGATTTCAGTTCTGTTGCACCAGGGCTCTTTGAGGAATTGAGCATGTAACACAGCAAACTCAATTGTATTGTGAAGCTTTTGCAAAGTTTTGCCTCTCCAATGTTTTGCAGAACTTCTTATTAGAGAGATCCACAAGGTCCACAAGTGCGAGTGTTTAGAGATGATGAAGCCAGAACCAGGTCATGGTGTCATTGTTGAACAGATGATGGTGCCATCATTGCAACAAATGGGGCCATTTGTTGCAACAACAACTGAGACAAGGTTTTCTTTGGGAAGACAACAGGTTTTGTTTTGAGGATTGTGTGAAATCTGAGCATCAATTGGATCCTCACCAACACTAGGGCAGCTAGAACCCTCCATTTTGAAGCTCAACTCATTGGAACAGATTCAAGGAGCTTGCTTGCTTGTTGTGCAGAAGAAACTCAGGACCCTTCACTCAGAGCTTAAAACTGCATAGACTTGCTGAGTCAGAGTTCACACCAACATGCTGTTTCTCTGCAAAAAGAAGAGTGTTTCCACCAAGAATTGAGTTGAAGTCAGTGACAAGATGTCCACAAATATGTGTTCAGAATGTCCACAACAACTCAGAACAGAAAGAGTTGGTTTGGAACTTCCCTTCAGGAGATTTGTGTATTGTACTACTCAGGTGGTACTTGGCTGCCTCCCTCTGGCATTCCTTTTTCTTGTCCTGCAATGTTGTTTCATTCAACCTGTCTTTCTGAGTTTGCACAACAAGCCAATAACATTAGTTCCAAGTTTCAGTATGTTTTTTCCATTGATCTGCTTGATGGGTTTTGATTTCTACACTTTCTAGATCATGTCAGAGTCGTCAACAGGACGAGTGGGTGGATGTGGGGGTTGATCATCCTGTTCATTGTCAAGAGGAGTCCGGGACCAGCTGGGAGTTGCTGCTGGTGCAATGTAGCTTGGCATTTGAGCACTTGTTCGTCGAGTTCTCATTGCATATGGTGATGGAGGCTCCATGAAAGTTGCAGACCGCCGTATACTACTCAACCGACGAGCCACTGGCAGATTCCCTTCTATTTGGTAAGGCCCTTGACCCAGAATGCCTTTCCCCTCTTGGTATGGAACTGGTGGCTTTTCACAACAAACGGAAGCATATCTCTCATTTTCAGAAACCTCCTGGACTGGAAGTGAATCTTGTGTTGGAAAGGATTCTTCCTGGCCATACCAATGTAAGGGGTCTTGAGCCGCATGTGCTGCAGTGGCAACCGAATTAAAGCTAGGGGAGAAGACGCAATCACCTAGATCTATGAGAGCCTTTTGGCCGGTGAAAAGAGGATGTGGCAGCAATTCCAGAGTCTTCCATTGATTAAGCTCTGCATTGAAAATGGCAAATGTGTGCTTTCGGAATGCATAGAAGCAGATTTTGCCAAGACCTGCTCGTGCTTCATACTGACATTCATTATAATTTGTCTGGTTGTCGCCAAACAGATGGCGATGAACCTTGTGCGGGACTTGTGACATGTGTTCACATTTCACTGGATCTGACATGAGCTCAACTCTAAAAACTCTGGGTGGATATACAAGTTTGACAGTGTCAGACCGTTGTATCCTCTGGAAAACTCTTTTTGATCTCATCTGCCAACAACAACAACAATTATCCACAAAAAACCAAAAACATTTCAGTTCTCTCTCATGTCAACCAACCCTTCAAGAGCAACAACTGACTCTGCTCCTGGGAACCTTCCACTCGAGAGGAGGATTCATTGATTGTTTGTTTGTTTGTTTTTCTTGCCATGCAGATTTACCTGGCGGGTTACCATATAGACAATATTGTTGCACCCAAGCAACCTTGGAGGCTCAAACTTCTCTGCAATTCCAATATCTCCATATTCCATGTTGCGTTCAAAATGAAGATGCCGGAAATGATCACCATCAATATCATAGCCCACAATGACAGACTCAAAAGCATTGGGACCCACTCCTGGCTGGTACTTCTTAGAGTGACATTCTGTGTTCCTTTCTTGCGGGCCAAGATCTTTAAGCCCTCCCCAGTAGAGGTGCCTGTGCACCATAACAACACTCGAAGTTCCTCGTGGTGATGGTGGAATTTTGTACTGGCTGACTTTGGTATATGCATTTTGCCTCGAGTCATATATGACTACCTGCAGTAGTGGAGAGTTAGAAAGAAGCTTCTTCTGAGACCCATCTTTCTACTGAACACCCATTCTTTTCTAGCATTCCATCAGGCTGCAATTGACATGTATGCCAAACCCGAAGAAGATTTTCCAGCCAATTCTACATGTTATACAATTCTGGCTTTATGCAGATTTGAATCCAGGACTGATCTTATAGCTCCAGGGATGATATAATGAGCTTCACCTGACTCCCACAATATGGTTCCGACCTTTGACCAACAAGGTATAGAATGTAGTAGCCACGAGTGATCTTTGTTGGCTTGACAATGACCAATTTTGCTCTCTTGAATTCATATGCATGTTTCACAAGCTCCACTGGTGGTAGCAATTGGACCGTTTGCAGGAGAGGATTACAAATGAGCGTGATGGATTGAGATGGCCAGTCACGTTTCCAGAATTCCTGTCTCGGAAGAGCAAGATACTCCCCACCATCAAAACACAGGAGTCCACCCTCGCCTGCAATAAGCTTATGGACATCATCAGGGAGAAATGGAAGGAGTGCCATGATCATCCATGCAAAGGGTCGTTCCGGATCATGACCAGCCATGTGGTTATGAGTAGCTAACCAGCAGTCGTGATTCTTTTGGTGGACAATGGCTGGGAAATAGTCGTTCTCGGAATCCCGCCATTTTGGAGACCATTGAACATCTCTCGGCATATTCAACCTTGTCCATGCGTCACAAAGCTCTTGTCCTTTACCCAACAAGCCACACACACACACCAACATACAAGTAAAACTGGGTACATTTTTCAACACAACCTCCCCAGGGGGACTTAATCTATGATGGTGTTTCTCATTGAAAAATTTACCTATGGGTCTCAATTGCAGTACCTATGTATTGTAGTAGTTACCTTGGAGGGGAGGAAGATACGTTGTAATTTGGGTTTTGGGGACGGTTCTCCATAGTGGCGGTGGTTGTGTGTAGTTAGGATACTCCACTGGTGCAAGTGGAAACAAACTCTGCCGTCTTTGAAACTGATTGATAGTAGGAAACACATTCAGTCCTCCAGGATTCATGTATCGGTTCTGATGCAGGCCTTGTATGAAGCTTGGTACATTAGCCACATAATGCCTATCTTTATCCCTCACAATAAATATGCCTGCAGCACGTGTACAGAGTGTTTGATGAGCAAAAGAGAAAACAAAACCCATTATGAGCTTTTTGATTTACAGGCCAGCACCTGAATTCAGTGTACTACATGAGCAAGGAGGGCTTACCAGGGTGTGCTCTTGCATGAGTCTCTGACAAAGTTTCGGGAATTCGCAGCTGATCATCTCTCTTGAACTTTCTGTAGCAGTGCTGCAGTAAAGGGATCTCTCCTCTCAACTCTTGCTCACAAACATCTAAGGTGCCTTTGTATGTCCATTTGCCAAGGTCGTTACCTCTTGAACAGGAGGGTTTTTCCGCTGGCAATGAGAGCTCATTAAGTGCCCTTTCTTGTTCTTCAATTTGCTTTCTCCAATGCTCAAGCTGAGAGCCATCATCAATCTCACCCTCTTCAAGGTATGGCAAAAAATTGGCTTTTGGAGCTATCCATTCGGAGGACATCAGATGCTCATTCACATTGAAGGAGTGGCGGATAGATGACTTTCTCCTTTCTTGTGCCTGTGAGCCTTGTCGATCTTGCTCTTCTTGGTGTTGTAAGGAAGATGTCAACCCATCATCAATCTCACTATCTTCAAGATGTTGCAAATGACTGGCGACAGCAGGATGAAGAGTTGATGAATTTCTTCTCCTTTCTTGTGTGCTTTCTCTTACCCGCTGTTGGGGTTGTGGGAATGATGCCATCTTCTAGGTACCACCCGTAACCTTGAGCTACCTCCTAAATGGAGACTACACTTGAATAATGTTCAGCAAGCAGTGCAACAAACCCAATGACTGAGAACCCATATTCTGGAGGAATAATTGATGGGTTTTTTTCACACATGATTTACTGACGACACAAGTATTAAGAAGCAAAATCATGCTGAAAGACAGAGAAGAAAAAGCTTGACACAAAAAGAAATACTGACAAAAAAAACCACACATAAGCCAGAGAGAGAGAGAGAGACGGGTTGACTCCTACAAATTGAAGAGACACATCCCTGAGACACATCTCTTCAGACAATTGTTTGTCTTCATAAGAAACAAGTTGGGGAACGCAATCTTGAATGTTCTTGAAGGAAACTGGAGTTTTGATCTCAAGTTGCAATCCTTGGAAAGTTAGGGTCAGGATTTGACATTAAAAGGGCAACCTAGGTGCAATAATATTTTGGGCTTTCTTGCACTCTCTTTTTGGAGCTTTTGTGTCTTAAGAGAACACCATGACTTGGAGAGGTATTTTTCTTTTTTTCCCAAGTCTCCATTGCTTCAGTAGTTTTATAAGAGAGCTTGACAAGTGCAATGCAACTGTAGCTCCATTGATGATCTATAAACTCTTTTGTGTCACAATACACCCATTGCTCCATTGATGATCTATAAACCCTTTTGTGTCAAAATACACCCATTGCTCCAAGGACTCTCATTCTCTCTCAAATCTTGCAACAATTGTATGAGAATCTAGCAACAATCTAAGCAGATTATCCCATTCTTGCAAGCACAAGATGACATGAGACAACTTGTGAATAAAAACATTCAGAGGCCTATGAGGTGATGATGGATGTGTTGGCAATGATCAATGGATGTATAAATCATGAGGCAACCACCCCTTCAGGTGTGAACACTATATCTATATATATATTGTTCAAATGTGTTGATGGCATCAAATTATGTACCTCTACCAGATTTTACTCCTGCAAAAAACAGGCTCCAAATGTTGGACAAAACACTCAAGGCATGATAAACCATGGAGTTGCCAAATCTTGAAGTTGGCAAAGTCTCAAAGTCAAGCAAGAGGTAGGTAGTAAACCTTGAGCCAGACAGACCCAAAAATTGGAAAAAAAATCTAAACCTGCTCTTTCAAATAGGTTCTCATAAAAGGGCTATTGTACAAGGCCGGCCTCAGAGGAGTGAGCAACAACGGGATGTTGGTAATAATGGGTTTGCTGTTGAATCTCAGCAAACACGGTCTCCTCAGTCAGTGAGAAATACATATACTCTCTTTCTTGAGTGCATCTGGCATTCTATATGCAGTGGTTCTAGCTGACAGTTTTTTGTGACGAGAAAGCAATGCCAGTTAATTAGACCTGCCTCTCAGCTAACTCCAGCCTAGCCCAGAACGCCCAGTGTTGCCGAGTGCTTGTATTGGGTTGATCAATCCACCTTCACCAGGTCCCAGTGATTGCCCCTGAAACATGATGACAAAGATGGGCACAGTTGAGTATTGGAGAGCATCTACGTTCACTACCGTACCTGAAAAGGGTGATTGATGATAACATAGAATTGAAGGTATTTTTGACTGACCTCTTTCCATCCCATGCCTTGTAGCATGCGCTTTCCAATATTGTCACTGCCCAAGGGGCGTGCTTTTGCAGCTTTCGCCAAAGCTGTGGGCATCTCAGTGGCAGTCTCAGCTTCCAGTTTCTCCATCTCGTGCACAGGCATCCCCTTCTGACCTGGGCCGGTTCCAAAACCCCTGTGCAAGGTTCGGCGCTCTGCAGCCCTATCTCTGTACCGCTGCTTTCTCTGCAACAACACAACACATGAAAACATTAAACATCTGAAAAAAAATTTAAAAAAAAAAAATTGCTGCTGCATGATAAGGCAGGCTATTCAATACCCAATTGAGCAGAGGAAATCTAGAACAGCAAGATCACATTTCCAAATTTAGAGATGAAAAGAAAACAAAAGAGTCAAAAATTCATGCATGATCAAAAAACAAATCTTTCACTATTTCCCACATACCTGCTCCATCTCTTCAATCTCATCTTTGGTGAGGGTTAGAAAGGAGGGAGTGACAGAAGGTCCCCGGTTTCTCTGCAAATCACAATATATGAAACGATTACAAAGGGCAAATGCAAATGCACAGGTACTGACTTTGACAAAAACCATTCTGGACACAAAGAAGAAGATTCTGACAAATACTGATTCCTGACTAGATATGCTAGCCACTCAATCCAGAACTATTCTGGGTGGCAACGGAACTTCTGCACACATACATACATAGTTTGTGGGTTGCAAAGAAACTTCACCTTTGTTGGAACCAGAGGCTGGAATTTCCAGTGCCCAAAATTAGGAACAAAAGGCTTTGACACCACTGTATCTCCTGAAGGTTTTGTGGTGTCGGATACAGAAGCATTTCGGTCTTCAGCTTCCGTGACATCAGTTTCTCCATCGGCGAAAGTTGTGTTTATTTGCGGGAAACCCCAGTCACATGTTGGGTTCAAAGAATCATAGGTGGTGATGGTTGCCAGATGTTTGGAGCTTGGACGCCGTAGTTTGTAGATCCGACCTGCAGCCAAAAAGCACAGTGGAAAAAAGAAGATTATCGCCCCAGCAGGATTCAACATGAAAATGTTACCAAGAAATTTGGCTCTCCTAACAATTAACAAACCAAGAAGCCCTTAATCATGAAGAAAATGTTTTTGTCTTTCTCTCTCACCTGATGAGACCTTGACAAATTCGTGATCCACTTCCGAAATTGGACTGGTTCGAATGAACCCACCAGATCCACCAAGAGATGGGTGAAGGTTATTTGAGTTTGGTGCCAATCTGCCAACCAAACGAACTGAAAGCTTCCTGGCCTTCTTCTTCTTTGCAGTCTTTTGTTCCTGTTCCACAGTTGTCCAGTCCCACAACTCAATCGAACCAGGATACAAACGCACCCTCACACCTGGCCTCGGAACTCGGCTGTAATGTGCATGCCACTGCTCTTCCACTGAAATTCCAACTTCCAATGCTGACTCTCTTTGGCCATCAGTTGCTGCTTCACTTGGCGCCTCAGTCAAGTCAGCAGCATAAGAATGCACTTGCCCATTGCCAGACACTGTTCTATTATTATTTCCATACTCGTATTCACTGTACTCTTGGTTGGAGATAGACAACCCACCACTCGGTTCCTGAGTACCATCTTCTCTGCTCAAGAAAAAACCTGTATGGCAATCAAGGTTGAGGGACGAATCTGTAAGGTCAGAGTGTGATCCAGGTTCTTGACTAAGAGACCTAAAGAAGAACAGATGTTGGAAGGGGGCATCAGCACAGACCTTGCTGTTGATCCCACTGAGAAGAAGGTTCTTCAGAGTCACAAATCTCTCCTTCTTCAGCTTCTTCTTCATCAGAATCATCAAAGATGTACTTGTCTCTCTCACCCTCTTCTGGTCTCCATTCACCTTCTTCCAACTCTTCACTTCCATCATCTGACTGCAGCACAAAACCGACAATGACCATGCTTCTGAAAACCAATGTTCTCCAACAATAACAATACAACTGAAAAATAATACAAATTAAGAGGAATGGAAGAAGCCCTGAAGCAAATCTCCTACAAATACACAGTGCACTGATGCCAGTGCCTATTACCTCATGAAACTCATTAGCATTTGTTCCATACTCCATATAAGCTTCTGCATCCATTCCTGTTGCTTCTTCATAATGACTTCTTGTCACAAAATCGGCATCTGGAAAATTACTCTGAATTGCATAATTGTCGATCCCATGCATATATGTATTATTTGTACCTCCTTCCTCAATGCCAGCATTCTGTACATTGTACACATCGTAGGATAAGCTGCTGCTGTCCACAAAAGCTTCTGCTGAACCTGATGTTCCCACTTCTGAGTTCGGATAGTTTTGTAAGTAGAGCTCAACAAGAGCTTCCTGAATCCTGTGAGCACCCACCCCACCAGAAGAAGAACCAAAATTCCTCAGAGATTTTTTGCAACTGCAAAATCTGCTGGCCAAAAATTTGGCAGTCGAAGATCATGCCAGTCAGTGTACACCAGAACAGAATCCTGATGAGGATGTCAATTTGGGAAGAAGAAGAGTTACAATTGGATTGAGGAGGAGTGGGAGGGGACAAATCCATACCAAACTGAAGCAGGTCGTGTTTCCTCCTCCTCTGTTGCGGAAGAAACTGCTGCTACCTGCACTTCGATTTTATCTTTGTCGTCTTCACCCAAGGATTGCCAATTTGCTGTTTCGCCACCAGGTTGAACCCAAGCTGTGGAATCTGAATGGAGATCATTTGTGAACAAATGGGCAGCGGTTTCTTCCTCCGTCTTTGCAGCAGCAGCTATGTCTTTGTGACCTCCATCTTCATTGCTTTTGTTTTCAGCAGCTCCATGGATGACAATGTCTCCCACCACCTGCTCTGTACCATCATCAACAAATAGCCCCAAGGTTTTTGTTCTCACAAAAAATGCCAAACCTCAAACACAAGATCACCTTAAGAAAAGAAAAAAGAAGAAAAAAATGGATTTTTGCAACAAAAGGTTTGAGTGAGCAAATGGGAAGACACGCACCCTCAGGGACGGCAGTGTTGTTCTTGTTGTTGTCATCCTCTGCCACAGTAATGCTCATTGATGATGATGATGATGCTAAAGGAACATACCCGTCATTCTCAAATGTGTAGTAGAGCCCATCTCTTGTGCTGTAATACCAGCCAGCTTTTGCATCATAGTAGAAACCAGAGCTGTTGTTGTGAGTACCCACAACAAACAAACACAAACAGCAAACTTAGGAACAAAGGAGGTCACAGCACTCTCCATCATGACATACAGGACCCTAGTAGAGCAGATAGATAGACACAGATTTTGTTTGCTGTGAAGAACGGATCATGCACTCCCTTACTCACACCAGGAGATGCAACAAAAGAAAAACCTCCAAGAGCACCACATCAAGTCTTCTCCTTCTTCTTCAGATGCTCCACCATTCTTCCTTGAAACCCTAGACAATCCAAGCTTCAAGAGAAGCACCAAATCTTCTTCTTCTACATCTTTTTCTCTGGCTTCATCTCTTCTCTTTCTTCTAGGGTTGTGTTTTTTTCTGAGAATTTGTGAAGAATGCAAGAATGTCTGAGAGCATCATCAGGTATCATCTTCATGAAGTGCTGTTTGTCTGTGTGCTCTTGCTGTTGCAGAAGAAGAACCTCATCAGGAATTTTACTCAGAAGAATCTCAGCAGTTCTTCTTCCTTCCCAGAGCTTCCTTCAACATGATGTTGTTGTATTTTCTTCCGTGATTTTCTCTTCTTTCTCAAGGAGAGAATCCACACAACCAAACAAAATTCAGAAATTTTTGCAAATGGGTGGGTGGGTTTTGCACTGCCTGAAACATTTTTTGGGGGTCCAGGATTGCGTTTGCTGATGGATCGATCACAAACCCTAAAACCACTTCCTCATCCTCCTCCTTCCAAGCAAGAAGAACGGCCTCTGGAACTTCGGAACCGAAGAATTTTGCAGAAGAATTCGCGAGAGAAGAGAGAGAGTCAGGAAACATGTGCTAACCTTGCATGGTAGTAGAGCCCGGATGCGGCATCCAAGACGAATCCGGGATCAGGAACCGCCGCCGCTGATTCCTCGCCCTCCATCGCCGCTGCTCCCCTCGCCGCTGCAGATTTTCTCTGTCTGTCTCTGTCTGTCTCTTTAGTTCTGTGCACACAGTTCTCTCGCGCGAGACGAGAGAGACACTGCCTAATGTCGTGATTAGTGAGCGACCCAAGTGCCTAATCTCTGATATAAATGCGGATTAGCATGGGGATTAGCTCTATGATTGCTGATTCTAGGTACCCATTTACAACATTCATCCACCCATCTCCTTTTTCTTCCTATTCTCACGGGAGATCTTCTTACGCGTGCACTTCTCTCTTTCGCAACACACCCGACAACAGCAGCAGCAGCAGCAGCAGAAGAAGAAGTATCTGCAGTCTGTGTGTCACTGGCGAGAATGGGCAATGGGATTCTAGGTGTCTATCTATCTCCGGATTGCAAACAAAATACGAGAAGAGAAAAGAAAGGGAAATGCACTCACTCTGTGGCTTGAGTGCAAACAGAAGAAGAGAAAAGAAAGGGATGTACTGACTCTGGGCTTGACAGAAGCAGCAAATTCAAACCTTTCCATCATCGGTGGTGGTGGTGGAATCAGAAGTAGCTAGGTTACCTGCATTCAAGGGCACCAGCAGAGGAAAACTCTGCAATCAACAAGACACCTTTTTTTTCCTGCAACAACAACCCTAACCCTTGCAAGGTACTATTGCTATGTTCAAAGACTGGACACTATGAGAAGAAGACAGATCCAACGCTTTCACCGAAATACAACAACTGACATGACCTCTCACATTCTGAGAGGCGTCCCGAGATCACAGAGACATAGGTATGCGAGTTTAGAGGGGATGCAGAGAGAGATGGCAGCTTAGAGAGGATGATGCAGAGGGAGATGAGGAGCGTAGAGGATGCTCAGAGAGAGATGGGAACTTAAAGAGGAGGATGCACAGAGAGATGAGAGTTTCCTTAGAGGATGCAGAAAGAGATGAGAGAGGATGCAGAGAGAGGTGGAAGCTTTAGAGGATGCACAGAGAGATGGGAGCTTGACAGAGAGGATGCGCGTGCCATGATCTTGGGACTTGTGGAATGTGGGGCTAATGCATCTCAGGGATTGGAAGTATTTGCGACAAAATGCAACAAGAAGGGACCCTGCAGACAGTGCTTGTCAGTCACATAAATTGTGGGGTGTGCTCAATGCATGTGCTTATAGTAGTGTAGCTGCTGCTCTTGAAGAAGGCAGATGCACACCCACGGACAGATAAATCATCCAACGCATGTAGCTGTGAATCTAATGTGTTTCACTTGGTACAAGAAGTCTGATTGACCATGTATAGCAAATGTGGGGAGCATAGAGGTTGATGATGCACAAAGAGATTTGTGTTCAACAAATTCACTGCATTCTCACAATGTTGTTTTCCTGGAATGCAGGCGATGATTCCATGCAGAGGATGTTATGCCATGCATGGAGTTGTGAAAGAATCAATTCAACATTTTGAACAAATGTGTGAAGTAATACTGCATCAGAGCATACACTGGGCGCTGCTGGTGTGCCATACATGTCTGGAGATCCATGCCTCTCAGATGTCCTTGTTGGAAACTGCTGCTTTCAAAATCAGCTCAGCACATCTGGCCACTGGCATGTACCTTCAGTTCCCAACCACCAACATGCCATACCAAATCGCAAAGAAATTTCCACAGAAACAATTTTGAAGGTAACATGACAAGGAGTGCAGTCATATCCTTACGAGAGAGAATTGTTCCTCACAAAGTGTCAGACCCATCTCCTTCTTCATCACAAGAAAATAGAAGTGACAAGGCTTGCCATGACTGCCTGCTGAATCCATCAGCTCCCAACAATGGATTTGTAAGATAAGTAAATATAATATTCTACTGGAAATTTAATCTGGGTGTCCTCAGGTTGTGTCACATTCCTGGAAGCAAAAGGAAGTATTAAATAGGGTACTGTTATCAATTTTTTGAGAAACATGTGGCTCTTTTCTGCAGGCATTTTAGAGATGAAAAACTGGAAAATTCAACTTGGGGTGGGAGCAGGGTGCATGATGAGATTAATACATATATCACATGAAACTCACCTTTTGTCTTGCTGCAGCATTCCCTGAAGCCGCAGCAACTGTTTGAGATGGACTGTTCCCAGACATGACTTTTCCACTAGTGAATGTCTAACCCATTGCTCTGATAAGGGCTAACATCAACGGTGAGCACATCCTTGGGTGTCTCCAAAGCTGGTGAATTCTGTAATGACATGAAAAAACAAACTAGGTGTACAAGCAAGTAAAAACACACCTGAATCTCACTACACCAGAATTTAATGCTGTGATTGAACACAAAAAATAATTGTTGCTAACGTAAAGCAACATCTCAGCTGCAGAACAAACGACGGCATCATCTCAATGCTCAAGATTTGGCAGCTGCTGCTGAGGAGAGACTAGATTTGCAGGCTATAATATTCTGTTCAAGTATTTGGTCAACATGCAGGGGTGGTGATACATGAGAAAAAAAGTGAAAAAATTACCAGGCAATCACAAAGCATCAGTGTGATGCACCATCATATTGAACTCCAGCTCCACCAAATGCTGTTTCAGCTTCTTTGAGAGTTGTGTGACATTGGACACCACATCCTAAGGTAATACTCCAACACCATTGGGAAACTACCCATATGCTCCAGTAACTAAACAACCCTTTCACAACAAAATTTGCAGGATGAAAAAAGGACAACAACAACAGCTTACCTGCAGAATCAGCCTTCAATGACCCATTCTCTAGTATAGAAATGAACAAGTCATTATGCAACCTGGGTACATTAATAGAAAGAGAGAGAGATTAATGACCAAACATTATAGAATTTTGGAGGAATATTTTATATGCTTCAATGGGTTTCCTTGATCTGACGGAGCTATCATGTGTGGCATGATGAATTTGTTTTATTTCCAATATGTCAAACAGACCCGAAATGCTTTGAGGTTTTTAGGTTTAAATCATCAAGTGGGTCTTGATTTTAGTGAATGAGTATGAGACAGAAACTGATTATGTCAATGAAATGTGTCTGAGTCTACTCGATCATTTGCCTCTTTCTTTATTTCCTTGAGCATTTTGTTGGCTTCCAAATCACTCCAAAAAAAAGTGCAAACATGAACAAAAGAAAGTGAACTAGCAAATGAATGCAAAATAGTGGTGGGGATTAGCACTTCAAAGAGATCTAATCCTGGAAAAAATGAAAGATTATGGTATGTAATGGAAAATTAGCAAAATATTACATGGTGCACTGCAAGTCAATGCTCCACTGATCCAAACACGTAGCCCTTGAATAAGGTGCATAAAAATTCATTATGAAAATGTACTTAAAAATATATACCTAGAATATATTCAAAATACCCTTTCACTTCATGTGCTTCCTAAAATCCACAAAGAATGATTTCTCCTTAAACATCTTTTTTCCCAATAAATACAAGGTAGAAATTTTAATTTAGTGATGTTGAGTTGGTCAAATTGTGTAAAACATGGTTGAATGTTACTCAAAATTTCACAAAAGGTGTGGGTCAAAAATCTTATAAATCTTGTGGGTTTCTATATCTTGACAAAAGTGCCATATAGAATTAAAATGGTTAGTTTTGCAACACGTAATGTCACAATATTCAAGAACGTTTGCAAGCATTGTGTGCAACCTTGACAAATCTAGCACCAATGAATAACATGAAATTACGAAGACAAAGATCTTGTGCCAAGGAACATCAAAGGAGAATAAACCATTCACCATGATGGATTGTTGGCATGTGTTATGAGTTCCAAAATGGCTAGCACATCATGCCCCACCTCCATCACTTTAAAAGTGGTAGATTCCAAAGTCACCTTGCACAGACAATAACAAACTTAAGACCTTAAGGGCATGAGTGCAAACGTGGCATCAACACCCTTGCAAACAACCCACAAGTAACAAAAAATCAAAGACAATGATGATCAAGAACTCCAAGAAGGCTAGATTGGATTTAGACTTTCGAAAAACAACTATAGCCATGGCAACAATCAACGTTATGAAAACAAAGGTGTTGAAAGAATCCACTCACCTCTAACTTTTCACAATGTCATATTTGGACCTAGATGTTCAAGAATGTATCCACCTCCACCAACAAGTGTTGAGCTCCTTGAAGAAGATGTTTGTAGATGTAGCCAATCCTATTCAATGGCTTCTAGTGCCATATCACACCAATAATGTCAACATTAGTGAAAATCCACTTCTAGTTAACGAAATAATTACAATTACCCATGATAACATCAATCATTTTAAACCTTATGAACACATTTTCATGGTGTGGTCCATTAATAAAGGATGTGGTTTATCATTGGGGAGGTCAAAGGTTCAATTCCTAATATTTATAACCTATTTACATGCTTGAAGGGCTAAGGTAATTAGGCTAAACTAAGTAAGTTAAATATGATATATTAGATTAGGTTAAAGTAGGTGAGGTATCTAGGAAAGGGTAGGCCTACACCTACTTGCCTTCCTTTTTGTGGATAAAAGCATGCTATAATGTACTTTTTTGAAAGTCATAATGGTAGTTTTTATGGTTTTGTCAAGTCTTGGTTTCTACAACTCAAATGCATTTAAGAAATTCTACAAATATAACTTGAAAATTTGCCAATTCTAGTCTTCTTAACTTTGAAGAAAAAAAACACCAAAAATTTCAATACTTAGTAAAAAATGGACTTTACAATGTTGGCCACATCTAATGTCACAATTTTTTAAAAAATGGTTATGCATTTTTTTCTTTAAGTGGATTTGGAGGACATGTTCAAAAATTTTGGGGACCTTACATTGTCAGCTCATAACACTTAAGATGAAAAAATCAAGTAGAAAAATTTCTCTCATTTAAAAAAAAAATCAAAATGAAAACTTTAAAACTCACAAAGTCCATTTAGATCTCCAAATTAATTTTTCCAAGAGTCATATTTATAGAGATGTTTTAAAGAGGTTTAAATTAGAAACACATGAACTTGAATATGGAAAAAAATTGTTAACTTCAACATGATTTAAATGTATTATGTGAAAATACACTAGATTTGGACTTTGAAAATGGACTTTCAACCATCGTTTTTGGTCCACCTTAATGTGCTTTCGCCCTTATGACCTACCTATCTACCTACCTACTTGCCTACAAAAATTTATTCTTGACAATAATTTTCAAAATAATTTATTTAAACATGGGCATAAATTTGACCGGTCAAATGCTTCACTATTTGTTAGTTAGTCAAAATGACAAATCAAATGGTCCTTACTTTGCCAATAAAAAAGACCACCTTAATCACACCAAAAAAATTTAAATCAATTTGTCCAAAATGACAAGGGGTTTTTTTTTTACCCTTGTCCAAATTTGGTCTTTTTTACAATAATTTTTGGCTTGAAAAAGTAAAAATGAAATAATGAATGGTGTTTTGTTCAATATCAATTTTTTTTTATTCATTTCAATTTTAGCTTGGCAATTGGATTATTAATTCATTCTATTAAAATGAATTTCATACACATGGACAATGTTTCAACACTTAGGCCAATCATTCAATAACTTATCAGAAGAGCTAACTTGTTCCCCCTTTACAAGTCCACAAATGGTCGATTAGGTCATCTCAAAGTTGGCAGTGAACATCCTTTTGTCGAATTGTGACTAGTTTTCACATAAACAAATATTTTGAATGAAAATGGGATTAACATTTATTACTCCTCTAGACAAGTTAAAGTCCATTATAATTAAAAAATTGAATTCAATTCTACATCCCTTTCTTCATCATCAACCACCATATTGTGCATGATCACAATTATTTTCCAAATCACTTTCATGAATACTGTACTAATTTGTAGCCACATTGGGTAATGCACCACTCCCCAAATCACAATTGTAGAACGCCAAATGTGCATTTAATACATATGCAAGCCCTTTCTTACATTTTTGCATATCATTTTGGCTTCTCACCTTGTGGCTAAGATTTAGCATTCTAGAAAATAACCCAATTCATATACATGCCATTTGCTAGGAGGTAGTGCATGTAATGGGTGAAACCATTGACAATGAATTCTACATGTGGGGCAATTTCATGGAGGTAATTCACCATGAAAAGGGAATGATCAACCACATTGATATTGTTTAAAAAACCCAAAAACCTTACAAACTTAGATATAAATGCATGCCAAATGCATAAATCTTTGGTTGAAAATGCCTCCATCACCAAACTATTGTTGTTAATTTTGTTTTGGTATCCGCCTTGTTAATTGATCATATAAGTTTTCCACTTGGGCCAATGTGTATAATCTTCATCTAAATATTCTAAGGAACCTTTGCATATAATTAAATATGTTTCAACATTATATTAGCCAAACAAACAGAGTTCACACAATTTTTATTTTTTTTGAAGAGGTCATTGATGACATCCCACTTTTCCTAAAAGTCCACATTGTAGTTCAAAACAACATTGTGAATTATCATAAACAACTTCATGCTCATACAAAATTTGCACCTAAATGCCTTTACTACATACATGGATTTTTTAGCAAAGTTGTCCTACCCTTTCTGATTATGAAGTTCTAAAAATCCACAATTTATGTTTGTTGCTCTCCTTCACCATAAACCACCATGTGTTGGCACCTATATTTGAATTGTGATGAACATCCACTAATGCACATTGCATGGTTGTGCATAACCTTCACATTGTTTTTTGTCTCCTTCTTGTTGGTAAAATGTTCATAAAACCAAATGGGGTCTACCATCATCGACACTAGCATGTGGAAGATTAGAAACCTAGTGTCATGATTGAGCCTAATTGTAAAATAAACCAAGAATGTTAAGCTCTTGTCTTTCAATCTTAACCCATTAAACTACTAATTAAGGTTCAATTTACATTGATCTTGGGTGGTTATTCGGTTTGGTATATTAAAATCCTTGATTCTGGTTCAAGTTACTTGGAATTGGGTTTAATTTTGGAACTAGAATTGGAACCAAGTTTAAAGCTAGATTTGGCTTCAAAATTGAAATTAAAAACTTGATTCTTGAACTAGATTTGATTTTTTGGAATTTTTTTTTGAGGAAAAATGGTTTAGAATTGGGGGTTAATTAATATTTCACTACCAATTTAAAATTAGGTTGCTTGAAATTAGAACCAAGTCTAATTTCCAAAACCAAACTTGGAATCAAAATTTAAATTATTATTTTTCAAGAATCGAACCAAAATCAGATTTTATGTTCCATTCATTTGTGGAACTGTAATCATAATTAGGTTCCATCAAAATTGTTTTAAAAATCAAAACTAAAAGTTCTTTTTGAAAAGGCAAGAATCACCCAACACCAATTTACACCTCCAAGATGTAGATGTTATAATAAAGAAGATTTTCATCCACGAGTGAATTGTGATAATGCAATTTATTTCTTTAGATTTTGAATATACATTTCATTCTAATTTAGAATTTAAGTAAATTTAATGAAATTCCTAGTAACATTTTTATGGTGGGAATCCATGCCCCCCATTTGATGGATGTTTGTGGAATGCACAATCATAAACAAATATTACATAAACAATATATGGTTTTTTAAAAGTGAAATCTGTTGATAAAACTCAGACAAAGTGTCTTTTTGGATTTGCCCAATTACCGCTTACTTGTAAAATCAATTCTCCACGACCCATTTAGTAATATAGAAATGAAAATTTAATGATTCAAAATGGAAGCATTAAAGAATATATATATTAACAACCAAAAATTATATAATATCTAGTTTAACTATTTCCTTGATTGGAAAGGGTTATTTGTGAAGAATTTGGTTTAGTTCCAATGTCTCAAGCAGACTCATTAAAGTGTTTTTAAAGGTCTTTAGTAGTGTTGGCAATTACTAACTTTGACACAAAATATCCATTTAGGTATTAAAGCATATATATAGATTCATAATTGGTGAAATTTGTTTTTTGAAATACCAAGGTTTAATGCATAGCTTGTGATTTCCAAAGAACATTATAGTATATACTAACCCTTGTCACTATATTCAAGATTTTTAAATTTTTGATTTTCATACCCATACTCAACCCATAGTTAAAATTGGCATGGAGTATTAAAAAAATACCTTTGATGTCCACCTTTTCTAATATTCAATAGGTTTAAAGTAAGGTTTAACCTTTAATGTAGAAAAAGTTTTAAGTTATAGCTTAACCATTAAGTTTCTAGGTTTAAGGATTTTTTTGTTTCAAGTAGTCACTAGTCACAAAACGTTCAAAGTTATTTTGTTGATGGCAATTGAAAAGGTTTGCAAAAGGTTTGAAATTATGTTGTGACATTGCCCTTTTTTTTCAAATTGTAAATCTACAACATGGAAGCCAACTTTTAATGTGACCTTGGAACTAATAATGGAATGTTTTATTGTTGTGTGCCACATCAATGTTGGAGATGTCTAACAATTGAACAAACTTGTAGATTTTTGCAAATAAAAGAAGGTATGTTTTTTCAATTACATTGCTTTTCAACTTCTAGTCAAATCTTAAGTCTTAAGGATTTTGGTTTCTTCATAGTTTTTGTGTTTTGGTGTTTCATAGAAAAATTTAAGAAAACATCTTTGTAGTTTTTTTGTTTTTAATTTTATGTTTCAATTCATTGAGTTGTTAAAGCTACTTGAACTCTTTGTTCTTTGAAAGGTTTAAGGTGAATTCTTTGGTTACTTTGTCATGTATTATTGTTTATCAAGAAGCTTAATAACTTTAAACCTTTGAAATTGGAAAGAAAGATTTTTTTTGTGTTTGTAGGTGGTCTAAGTCTTGCATTTGACAAAATAGTTTTTTTGAGGTCAATGATTTGCATCAAAAGGTTTCCATTGTGGCCTATGGTGCTCATCACCACTATTACAAAAGTGGGGTGCAATTTACTAGCTTAAATCACTATGGGACCTTAAAAGTGAAATAAGTTCATTACATTTTATTGATTTCACCTTGATGAAACTTATTTTATTATAATATCACTATGTAGACATAATGTTTCATTACTAATTAACATAATTCACTATATAATTTACTATAATAAATAGGTTTATTTTTATGTTTTTAAAAATATTTTATTTATGCTATTTTATGTTATACCCTATATTATTTTAAGCTAAGTTAGTTGTTCTAGCTTATATTTTATGTTATTATAGGCTATTATAAATTATTGTACCCCAAACTATTAAACGGTATTTTACATTAAAATATTTTAATTAGTCTTTTAAGTTGTTTTAAATTAAATTATTCAACTAACTTTAGTTTATACTTTAGATTATTTTATTTTACATTAATATATGTTATAACAAGTTATACTTTAAGTTATTCAAGGTCATTTTACTTTATGTTAATATAAATTATTTTATCCTAAGTATAATAACTTAAAATAATCTAAAATAAAAAATAAAGCCTAAGGGAAAAAAAACTTAGAATAAAAAATAATAACCTATGAAAAAACATTTAAGTACCATACAATATAATAACTACCAATAGTCTATGATATTATAACATAAAATATCCAATAATAATTTATAATACAATAACCACCAATAGTTGTAATATAACATATAATAACCAATAATAACTTATAATAACCATTAATAAAATGGTCATTAATAGAATAACCACCAATAATTATTAATAAAATAACCATTAATTGCCATTAATAGCCACCAATAGAATAGGTATCAATCGCCATTAATAATCACCAATAGTTGTAAAAAAAGAATAACCAATAACCATATATTAAAATTGCTTAGGATTACCAAAAATAATTTAAGGTGAAATAATTTATAATAGACAAAACTAACTTAAGGTGCAATAGTCTATAAAAACTTATATTTGTCTATAATAACCTAGAATTGCCAATAATAACATAAGGTGAAATAACCTTCAATAGCCAAAAGTAACTTATAATAACTATAAGTAGCCTAAACTGAAATAATTTACAATATCGAAAAATAATCTAGAATAAACAAAAAATTTATAATAGCTAAAAATAGCATAAGGTGAAATAACCAAAAGTAATTGAGAATAACCATAAATAATCATAAATGATGTAAGGTGAAATAATTTAAATTAATGAAAATAGTTATATAATGATTGAAAATAACTTAGCATAGGTCGTATGATTATATTAACAAAAAAAATCCATTTATTAAAAAAATGAAATTCAAAAGAATGGTCATTAAAATGTTATTAAATAATGATATTCATTTTTTTTGGTTCAAATGATTTAAACTTTCAAAAGGAAATAAATGTAATTAAGTACATTATTGAATTTATAAAGAAGGTAAACTCGAATAATTTCATTGGAACAAAATCTCAATAAGATATGAATTTTCAAAGTTTATGTTTTGTAATGTGTAATGTAACATATTACCACAACAAGTTGGGTGGATTGATGGTAAAGGTGTTTGCTTCCGTTCCAAAGGTTAAGGGATCATGTAATAAGTGTATAGGTTGATTACATGGCCTATTTATTTAGGCTAGGTTTTAAACCTAGTTGAGGTAATGACACGTGTCAATAAATCATAGGTTTAAAAAATCATGAAATTATCAATGATATTGTATATTAAATAATTAAATTTTATTGATTTCCATGTTGGTTAGTTAATTAACTAGCAAATGAATGGTTTGATAAAATTTGTATTTTATTTGAGAATAACCTTGTTTCATTAGATACTAGTGAAATAATTCATTGTCCATAACAACTAGTCCCTGTTCACTAGGGGGTTAATAATTTCACTAGGTAAAAATGTCCAAATTCATTCAAAATCTAGTGAAATCCCGAGTGAACTAGGAGGTAGTTTGTAATAGTGCATTCTCACCACTATTTAAATTATATCTTACAAAAAACATATGTTTTAAATTCACATGGCAAAAATTTCAAGAATTGAGTTGCATGTTAAAAAAATTTAATAGTGTTGCTCCATCACAAGCATTTGCAGGATGGGGTTCTTGTGCTAGTATTGAAAATTTATGCCCATTAATAAAGGCCCATAATAGCTTATAGAGGTTGCAGAGGTTGTTGGTGGTGATTTTGATAGGGCTTATGTTTTTGAGTTGCACATGGGGGAGTTAAGGAACAAAAGGTTATTTGGACACCTTACAATTATAATTCACCTTCATGGGCTTTCCATAATGTGAACAATCATCAACTTATAAATCTCGATCATGATTGGATTATGAAATACATCATTTGCTATAACAATGTGATTAGCATGTAGATTTTGGCTTTGCGCATTAAATGTTGCAAGTTGTTGATTGTTTACCATAAGGTAAATGGCCTACCAACCATGAAAAATGACCTTGATGTGGAGCATAAGGCCATTTATGTGAAATATTCAAAAGAGGCTTTCAAGCATTGTAAGGGTCCACTTAAATGAACATCAATTACTGAAAGGGTGCTTGTTATACAAAATGCCATCTCAAGGTTTTCTCCTCCACAAATACTTTCTAAAAGAACCAAAAACACAAAAGGAATTTTTAAAGGATTTACTGTTTTTTACTTTCAAAGGATATATGTCATTAAGGACTATAAATCCATTTGGTTACATTATTTGCATACATGTTGTGTGCTAGGGTTATCTTTCCATCTTGGAAAATCTTTGTGGAAGAAATCATACTTTTCTTGGTGTTGAAAACATTGCAAACCACGTGCAACCTACTTTAAATGGATCTTTTTTAACCACTTGCACCTTTGACCTTTGGATGTCAAAAGTTGCACATGATATGTTCACCATTGTGTTGGATATCTTGTTGAATAATTAGGAGTCGAAAAATGTTTGCATTGGGTTATTTGAAGCAAATAATACATTTGGGTCAAAACATAGTCAAAGGAGCCATAAGTGTTACTTTATATTAGGATCACATATTCTTTTTCCCCAAAATAACTTTTTCATACACATGATTTTTTGAATATTTATTTTTTGCAACTTGTTATGGAAAATGGTTAAAATTTCTCCAAAAATTTTATTTATTTATTTATTTATTGAATAAATATGAATTTGTAAAAATGTATAGATTTTTTGCAGATTTTATGTTTCATCTTGAAAAATAATGATATAATAAAATCATACCAAATTGTTTTAATTTCAAACAACCATTAGATTATGATATAATTGGCAAAATGTGGCATTACAAAGTAAGGTGCCTTTTCTAAGGACTTGGGTAGTTGTTGAAGTTGTGGTCAAAGTTTTATTGTGACTAGATGTGTTTTGAACTAGTGCTATGGGCATTGGCTCCATGGGTATGCCTTGTAGTTCATGATTTTGACATGTCAAGATCTTAAACAATAATTCGTAATTCAGGTTATTCTTAATAGTTTGGTTGACCTAAAGGCAATTTAATTTTTTTTTTTTGAGGAAATGATGGTGAAAATGAAGTAGGAAATGTTGGTAATCCTTTTTATCTTTCATCTCCTTTTGATTGTTTTCACAAGAAAAAAATGGCATAACATTTTAGCAATGATGTTGGATCCCAAGTTTAAAAACATGTGCCTTATCAATAGTTATGTGGGACAAAAGAGGCAAATAATTTTGGTTGTTGAATATGATAAACAATCGTTGCGCCCTTTGTTTGTGAAATGTTACAAGCTATTGATGTTTATTGTAATTGAAGAACATCAAATGGCTTTATAATTGACCATGATGATATTTTTCACAACTTCCCAACAATTTAAAAAAAAATTGTGTCAAGGGAACTTAATGGCTTTTGACATTATCCTATTGATGCATATTGCAAATGTGCCTTGAATTGATGACACATAAAGTTTCTCACAATTGCAATGTTGGCAAGACAAGTTCTTGGAATTTTAGTAAGCCAAATGTACATTAAATAGATTTCTTCGACGGTTGGGCTTTTCACCACATTTCATCATTGTCATTTTCATATTGACCATGTGGACTAATTGATATTTGTTAACAGAAATTGGCTGAATGACCCACGTATTGGATACATCATGCATGGAGCCCACTAAATTTGGAAGTGCTTGTGAAATTGAATCAATTTTGATAGAAGAGCTAGATGCCAAGTTCAAGGATGAAGTCAAACATGAAGAATTTCAATGTTTGTGAGGCACTTTCTATGGTGATGTGACTTGATATTTTCATAGCAATTTTGTTGTTTTTTGTAATGTGTAGGTGTTTGTGGCTTCTAGTGATGATATGCAATTGAAGACATGTTCATTTGGTGTTTGTATTGATGCAATTAGCTATGACAAATACATTTTTGTTATGATTTGCATTATGCATAGGGCACATGTTTTGCCATACTTATAGGTAGATTATATGAGGTCCTTGAAAATGAATGATTATGCCAAATGTCAAGGTTCTTGGCAAGAAGACTTGTGGGAGCATGGCTTTTGCATGAACATTGTGATTGTAAAATAATCGAGGTGATTTGGGTTTTTGGAACCTTGAATGACATTTGACAATATTACATTTGATTCATTTGGACCTCTTTACTTTCATCTCATTAATAGTATTGTGCAACATAGTTGTGAGGGTAGTTCCACAAAAATACAAATGAATTATATATCCATTTCTTCAATTATTGAAGTTCATTAAAGTTCAATGCTTTTATTTTGTGATTTCGAATTGTGAAGTCTATAGATTGTCCATAACATTGTTTTAATACAATGCCAATATGTGTTTATATGAGGATTTGTTTTCTCTTTTTAATTAAACCCTTTCACCTTAGCACTATGCAGATCCATATATAACACATTTAATGAAAATAAAAAATCTAGAAAAAAAAATTATGAAAAAAAAACTTGGAGCATTCTATTTGAAGGACTAGAAATACCAAAAGAATTGGCTATATACAAGTTTTTAAAGTTGGAATTTGGTGAGACCCATTAGGTTTTTGTCAATTGGTATTTGATAAAAACCCACCCCTTATACTTTGCAACACAAATTTTGAAACACCTTAACCCAACTCACCCCCTTCAAACTTAAATAAGTCAAAAACCTCAATCTAGTTGTTCTTAAATTGGAAAAAGATCAAAAGACTTAGCTCCAAAGGGTCTTTGAACAATCCCTTAAACTTTTAAAACTAGACCCACCACATATTGGAAAAATCAAATACTTGCACAACATTAGTCTTTAGGGTTTAAATCATTAAATAGGTCTTGATTTTAATTAAACCCATGTATTTGTATGAGGACCAATTCTAAAAATTGAAAAAAAAGATTCAAAGTGTTGCATTGGAATTATATTGCATTGTAAGTTGTAACCCTATTTAACACCAAATATAATTCATGTGTGGGTTTGAACTAAGGGCTGCTTTAGACTAGGAGTCAGGGCTGAAAAAAACTTGTGTGGGCCAACTTAGAGCATTTTTGGCTTATTGTTTGGCCCCAAGTTACTAATAAATGCTAGAACATTGACCTCAAGGGTTGCAAATTGGCTTCCCAAATTGGATGGTATCCTTTTTTCAGCCTTGGGGTGAAGACAAGGCCATAAAGTTCAGAATTTACTAGTGTAAAGCCTTTGTGCCTCATTTCAACTTTTGCACCCATAGGAATGCTTGATTTGAGTTGAACCTTGGCCCTAAACCCTAAACCCTTCACTTGAACTTGTGTGAAGTGGGCCTAAGGTTGAACATTTCCAAATCTTGTGCCATGGGATGAAGGCATAGTTAGGGTTTAGGGTTTATGGGGATCCTTTAAATGAAAATGAAATGCCTTTGAGTCTAGTTCCTCATAGCCTCTTTCTTTCCCTCAAGTTTCTTTTTGTTGGCTTCGAAAGCACAAAAAAAGGTGCAAACCAATGTTGGGTGGTGACCTAGGTTGACGAGTTAGAACCACCAGTTCTGGTTAGGAAAAACCAAAAACCCTAATTGGGTTTGATTTTGGATCCAGTTCTAGCATCAAAATTGGGTTTGGAACTGGACCCAGTTCTACAATTCGAACTGGAACTGGAATTGTTAAAAGAAAATTGGGAAGTAAAAAGATTAGAACCAGGGTCTAACTGGAAGTGAATTGCTGGTGTGGGACTGGGTTAGCTGGAACTAGACCAGAACCAGGTCTGATTTGCAGAACTGGAACTGGAACTGGAACCTGAATTAATTGTCTTCAAGAATTGAACCCAGGGTTCCATTTTTGTGTGGAACTGGAACCAAAACAGTCTATATTCTTTAAAGAACTAAAACCCAGAGGTTCTTCATAAAATTCAGCCCATTAATTTAATTTAATTTAATTTAATTTAATTTACTGGTGAAAGTTCACCAATAAGTGAAATTACAAATAAGAAACTCAATAAAGAAGCAATTTTTTTTTTTTGGAGGTTTTAAGTCGCTTGAAAGTAAGTGAGAAAAATAAGTGTAAAAAAATTGCTAGATTTGTATACTTGGTTTTCATTGTATAATAAAAATATATACAAGGATGATTAAATTTTTGAAATTTTATTTCTGGTTTATAGCACATATTTGGCTAAATCTTCCTAGAGATGATCACCAATTTTGGCTACAAACAAAAATTCCTGAGAAAATAAACTGCCACCCAACACTGGTGCAAACATGAATGAATGAAGTGAATCCAACTCACAAATGACCACAAAATAGTGGTGGGGATTAGCACTTCAAAGAGATCTAACCTTGGAGAAATGAAAAGAGTATGATGGTACATGATGGTCAATTACCTAAATACCCAATAGTGCACCACAAGTCTAAACATGTAGTAGCCCTTTAACCTACATGTCACCTGTTCAACAAATCCCTATTCATATGTTATTATTGTAAGTATTGCTATGTCCTATTCTTTCAGGCATTATTGTAGCCTTTTTTTCTTAGGTGGGATATGCACCTATTTGTTGCCTCAAATGCTTTTCTTTTTGCCATTGTTAGTTTTATTGAATCAATGACTAAGATACGTGTTTGAAATTTGATGAATCGTGGACAAAAAACAACTGGTTATGTTGTGAAACACAGGCCTTGGTAGAACCCATTAGCATTTTACGGAATGATTGTTCACCTAACCAGGCTTGCTGCATTCTTGGGTGGAATGGGCATTACCATAGTACATTATGCGAAACCAAAATTCTATTTGCCTTTGATTGTGGCTTCCTTATTGGTGTCTGGGTGATAGCATCTCCACCAATGCTCAGTATGTGGCTCTTGGATGAGGTTCATGAGTAAATCCTCTCCAAGAATGCTTGGGACCCTGGAACAAACCACATACCCACGGAGGATCCCTGGAAGAGTGCACTTGAACACAGACAAATCATACTTATGGGTTGCTCCCAGTTTCTGATTGGGTAGATAGTTTGATTGGTCCCAGTGGGTTGCCATTACCTGGTCTCCCACCTACTTGCAGTTTCAGTTTTATTTGTGGGGTTGGAAAAAAGTTAGTAACTAAAACTCACTCGGATGTCAGAAATGTTTTTTTGCAGGGTTCTCTAATACTAAGCTGAGCATAATAAAGTGTTTAAAATAACAGCCTCTTGACGTATTGGGTGCGGAGAGATACTTGTAGAAATTGATGTGACCAAGAGATTCTTGAAGAAATCGACGTCACTTTGTGTACGGAGGAGTCAATCATTTGGACAATGTTAGAATATGGATGAAAATTTCATTGTAGGCACGGAGTCAACGATTTGGACAATGTTAGAATATGCATGAAAATTCATTGTCTGCCTACTTCCTCCTTCCAGCTATGTTATGTTCCAGGAGTGCGCAGTCAGTCGTAGTAGATCGTTAGTTAACCCGACTCCTTCTATGCCAAATAAGTCAATAAAACCTGCACAAACAAAGCCTTGGTGCAATCAAGTCAGCGATCCCCAGCCGGCAATGGCAAGTAGGGATAAGTCAGTCCCACACCTGGATGGTTCTTCGAATAATAATATATCGTACCACCTTTACCATTCCTTTGTTGTCGTTTTGTCGAATACTTATTTATTTATTTATTTTTCACTTTTCATTCCGAGGGTAACCCTACAATTTCCTAAAATTTTGGCACACTTTTAAACACTTGGGTCGTTATAAAGATGAGGAATAAACAAAATAAGCATGTACAAAATACACAACAATAGAATTTCTAGAACTTCTGGCACTACGGTTAGTTAGCTAATTTTGAAAAGAATTTAGCATTTACTGAAAATAATTTTAATTATTACCAGAATGATAATGTACTACAAGAAATCACAACGAGAAGGAGCATGTGAAGAAGACACAAATTCAAGGTGAACTAAATTAATTAGTTACTTAAAATTTTAATGAAAACATGCAATGCGCAAAGTCAATAAGGATTTTTCAAGTTCAACAATCAACATTAAATAAAAAATCAAAAGTCAGAATTGGGCTTTGATCCATGAGAGTACCCAAAACCTAAACCCTAACATGGGTTTTTATTTTTCAATCTTTGTTATAGCATCAATTTTTGGGTGAGCATCCCAACAAGCAATAAATGCTAAACATGTACAAACAACAAAATTTTGGAAAGAGTCAAAATGGGGTGATAACATTTCACCAATTTATTATTTCGTTTTTGAGGAAAATTATTCCTTAAAGTCTAGAACCAAATAATCTTTAAAAAATATTTTCAAATGGCAAAAATCTATCACTAAAAAAACATTGGGTGTTTTTTTTTTTTTCCCCACTCTTAATTTGTCTATCTTGTGAAACTCACCTTGCCACCATTATATTGTGGGTTGGTCTCCCAAAGTGCCAAGCATGTAGGAGTTAACTTTTCTTTTGTCTTCTTCTTAAAAAGTAAGTTGACATTAGACTTTCTAGAAGGTATCTTTCCCCCATTAGCTTTCCCCAAGACGAAGAAGGTAGTGCATGTCTTCATTCTCTCTTCACTTATCTTATCCTTCTCAAAAACAAGAGACTCCGAGCAATTTTTTTGTGGTGAGTTGACCTCCAAAAGATTAGGGGTTAAGTTTTTTCTCTTTTTCCTTCTCAAACTTTCGGTGCAATAAATAAATGGGAAACACTACAGGGTATTTTGTCATTTGCTTTCCCCAGATGAAGAAGGTGGTGTCTTCTTTTTCCTCTTGATTTATCTTATATCGATCTCAAACTTGGATTCTGACCAATTGTACAATGAGTTGACCTCCAAAAGATAGATGCCTGGTGTTTTATGGGTTTTTTCTGTTTATCTCTTTCGTCTTCTTAAACTTTTGCAAAAAAATTAAGTGGACATTAGAGGGTAGTTTTGAGGTGATTCAGGGTTTTGTTTTTGTTTATTTTGTCTTAAACTTTTGGTGCAAGAAGTAAGTCGGCACTAAGTAGAGACTACTTTTCATTTTGCTCCTCCCTTTCCCCCCCTAAAACAAACATCAGCTAGCCTACACAACTCTTTGCTTTTGGTTTTTTGAGTTGGAACAACGGATAGGATCCCTTGCTTGCAAGTGCTTGCAAGGAAGGAGGGCTTGATACAACTCTTTGACATCATCATACCTTTTCGATAGTAACGCCACCGTTGTGGACCTTGTTGCATGGTATGTGAGAGCCTTGGCACTTTTCCCTACCCAATTAGAGGGCCAAAAGCCACACAAAAAAAACATTTGTCAAAAGCACGGATCTGACCATAAAATGCTCTCAGCTGGACCTTGCGTTTTCGTAAGCATGACCTTGTGCATTTGTAAGCATTTATGTAGATTAACAATATTCAATGGTAGTTTCAACAGCTGCTGGCAAGGCAAGGCAAGGCAAGCCGTGTTCAAGCTTTACAGCTATTTTCCCCCAACATTTTGTTTTGAAGGAGTACACAAAGTCTTTGTGCCATGGGTGAGAACAATTTGTCAGACTCCGCGACAAAGAGACAAATCAATTAATTAGAGGGGAAAAAAAAAGAAAAAAGAAAAAAGAAAAAAGACAGGCCACCCACCACCACCTTCTACTACATCTGGATTTTGGATTCCAACTTGGGGTGGCTTCGATGTGTGGACCCCCCTTACCCTTTAAAACTTAACTTAGAGTCACTTTAGAGTCACCTTAGATGAGGATCTAAGGTCCAGGGTACAATGAATAGAGCAATCCTATTGGTTGAGAGGCCATAGATTGGACCCATGATCTTTTAAATGAGGGTCGGAGATCTAAACTTGGTGGCAAATCAAGGCTAAACCTACACATGGCACCATTTTGGAGGAGAAAGTCAAATTGGTTCATACTCAAAACAAAGAGCTCAAGGGAGGGAGGGAGAGAGAGAGAGAGAGAGCTCATGATTTGGAGAATCAAGATGCAAGCTAGGGTTGAAGGCAAGTTCCAACTCAAGGATTGAATTTGCTTCAAATGAGTCTTAGGAATTTGGACCCTTGGACACCCATCTAGAGTGAGCCTTATGATACTATATACTACAAACAGTAGTTTTTGTTTGTTCAACTAGACATAAGTAAGTTTTTATCAACATCACATGCCAATTGCCAATGGGGATGTTTTTGACTTTTGATCAACATTCCATGTTCCAATTACTCTTTGCAAATCTAACACATCTTTCGGTATGGTACGATCAGAGAGAGATTCTGTCCCCTAACAAACAGCTCTCGATTGGGTTTGTTCAGCTAGGTGAACTCACTAGCACTCACCATCTCACAACTAGATTTGGTCAAGCATTGACCAAATGCAAGAGTTGCACAAGTCAAAGTGTGAATCGCTGTCGTAGAGTGACACCTATCATTGTTTCATGGGGAACAAGTGTCCTTTAAAAACTCTCTGCGAAGTTCCCCAGAGTTCCTAACAACGATTTGTCTCGTATAGACTTTCAACCCAATTCTAGCTCTCCAATGGAAAGTGCTTGTCCATGCAACAAGAAACGAAGGCGGCCATTTCAGTGGCTTTTCCATTAGGCTACTACTGTGATCACATAGTTAGCCTACATGGCTGCTGTGATCACAGCCGCCGTCTAATGGAAAGAGACTCCTGGATTGTCCACTTGGCTCCATGGCATTAGGAGTGAAGCAAGCTATAAAAAGGAGCCATGAGGCATTCATTAGTAGTACTGCAGCTCAGCTCAGACATTCGAGAGTAGCTTGGCATGATTTGCAATTCTCTAGTCTACTCAGTTTCCATAACTCTATGCATCTGAATTAGCAACACCGCCTGTTTGTGTGTTCCATTGACCTTTTCTCTGAGAGGAGAGGTGGCTTGAGAATAACTTCTAGAATTTTGGGTTTGATTGATGAGATTCAGAGATCCTAGTGCAGTTGCTGCCTAGATCCTCCTAGTTTTCTGTGCATCTGGTGTGTCTAGAGAGACTCTCTCTCTCTCTGTGTCTGTCTGGAGTGTTGTACTTAATTTTTAGCTACTCTTGTTGCAAATTTTGTGGCTCACTTTTCTTCAGTCATTTCATTTTAGTGCATACTCTTCAATAGAGTGCACATTGCACAAAGTAGTCTAGTAGGTGACAGTTTGTAAGTCTTATTTGAAAGACTTTCTTTCAGTCTGTGATTGAGCATTTTAAACTCCTGAAATTCATTTCCTCTGTTACAACTGGTTGAAAATTTTGTCTTCAAATCTGTCAGTGGCGGTTGGGCTTCGCTAGATTGTAGCTTCATTTTGCTCTGCAACAAGAAACAAATCATACCATGTCTTCCACTGTGAGTGAAAGTCCTGAGCACTGTGGTGATAAGGGAAGTTCTCCATCCTTACATGAGCTTGAGCTGGATACGAGTCTACAGATCCCCATCTTAGATATGGCGGATCTGAGAAGAAGCAGCAGCAACAGGCACTGTAAGCTGGGATCTCAATTGTCAACTGCAAAAGAGGAATTGCTGAAAGCATGCAAAGAATGGGGAACTTTCCATATCGTCAATCATGCAATTCCCATGGAGCTCATCGAGAGATATCAGGCACTAATGATGAAGATCTTCTCTCTTCCTTTGGAGCACAAGCTGAAAGCTAAAAGATCACAATTCTCGGTGTTTGGATACGAATACAGACAAAATTCAGGCCCTCTTGACATTTTCCAAATTGGAGATCAAGATGCCATCATCCATTACTATGCCCGCAAATTCTTTCCAGATTCTTGCCCTTCTGAATTTTGGTAAAATTTCTCACTTTCTCAAATTATGCCCAGAAAAACAACCTTGGACAATATTCTAGGGCTTCTCTGATTCACCATCAATTCTAGGGTTTTTTTCACTCTCATTTGATCAACTTTCTCACATTCTTTGGTAAAGTCTTATTGAATGTTTTTTTGCTTCTTGGGTGCGGAGGGCTTATAAATATCGTTGCCTCTTGTTGATACACATGCAGTGCCACTATCAAGGAGTGCAAGGAGGCTTTATGCAAACTTTCTATTGAACTATTAGACATTGTGATCGAAGGTTTGGGGATTAATCCCAATGACTTTGATGTCTACAAGAGGGATATGCAAGCAGTCCTTCGAGCAAATTACTACCACCAAACTGATAGTCAAGAGCAAGTGATTGGACTCACACCCCACATGGATGGAGGTTTCATTACTCTCTTGCTTCAAGATGATGTTGCTGGGTTGGAAGTAATGAAAGATGGAGAATGGTTTTGTGTCAAGCCTGAAAGGAATGCAATTTGCGTCCATTTTGGCGATATGTTGGAGGTAAACTCATCATGCATCATTCATCCCATATACACATTGCCTACTTATTCGCACTAACATTCTCAATTTGTTATAGTGAGTGTACATGATCAATCACTTCTTTATTTTCAATTATTGAAGTTGTTCAAATACATTACCCTAACCCTAAAACCTCTTTAACATATGTGAGTTCTTTAGTGCACAAGACCAATGATTTCCATTTTGTTGTTGTTGTTGTTGTTGTGTTTTGGGTACAATAGGTGTTCACAAATGGGCATCTCAAGAGTGTACAACACCGGAGTCTTGCACCCACAACCAAGTCTCGACTTTCAATTGGATACTTTCTCATTCCTTTGGACACGGTGGTGGTATCTGCAGCCCCCGAATTCGTTGATTCAAAATCAAACCCTCCCATGTTCAGACCATTCAAATGGATTGAGTATATGGAGTTGCATCGATATCTTAGGTCGGGATTAAAAGGGGTTTTCCGACCTAACCCAAGTTCACTCTTGTTTTTCAAAGCAGCTGATTTTTAGTGTTCTACTTACATGAGAAGTCAATCATTGTTGGCTTATTTTTTTTGGGTGCTTTCTTATATCTCCACATAGAGTGGATAAACTTACCCTTTTATACTAGTAGGAAAGTGTTTTTCTTTTTCTTTTTCAATTTTGCGGTGTACCTCTAGTGTTGATCATTCATTGAGAAAATTTAGCCAATTTTGGCTCTAAAAAAATATGAAAGTAATTTTTTAAAATCGTCCTTCTATATTGTTGGTATCCACCAATGGTTTTTGTTTTTCTCCCCCAATTTTCTTTAAAAAACCTACTGAAAAACCATTGCCAAAACCAAAATCTGACTTGAAATGAGACAAATTATTTTCAAATTTGGAAAGTCCTATCAAAATTTGTTGATCCTTGCCCGCCCCAACAAAAAGGGGAATATGAAACAAAAAAATAATTTAAATTTTAGTACCTGAAATTTTGCACCAAAAAGAAGGCTGGTACCTACCAGAACCTGATGTGGAATCTGGTGATTTTTAGAATTATTTTTGAAATTTAGCAATTCAAAAACCCAAAAGAAACTCATATTTTTCATTTATTTATGAAGAAAAATCACCAATAAAGGAGTAATTATTTAAAGGATGTTATTATGATAAAAACATGATTCAGTGAAAGAAATGAGCATTGAGAGGCAGTGAAAATTTTAGTACCTGAAATTTTGCACCAAAAAGAAGGCTGGTACCTACCAGAACCTGATGTGGAATCTGGTGATTTTTAGAATTATTTTTGAAATTTAGCAATTCAAAAACCCAAAAGAAACTCATATTTTTCATTTATTTATGAAGAAAAATCACCAATAAAGGAGTAATTATTTAAAGGATGTTATTATGATAAAAACATGATTCAGTGAAAGAAATGAGCATTGAGAGGCAGTGAAGGTGTAGGTAAGGCAAATCTAAAATCAGGGGTGAAATTATTATAGGGACCAACCTTTTTCCTTTATCAAGTTGTGCAATTTTTTTGATTTGATCCCCAATTTTGGCAAAACTAAGGTTTAGCCTAGTAGCCCAACTTTCAGGCACTTTTGTGAAGTAACTTTAACATATCTTTTACAACTTCTTTGGCTCAACCTGTTTGCATTGTTCCATAAAGTAAATTTCTTGAAGAACAACTTCTTTTCAAACAACCTTAGTGTTCATGCATGGATGTGAACTTTGGCCCATTTTCAATTATACTTTTCCTTGAAATGTGCCACTTTTTTTTGTGGGGGTGACTGGAATGAAAAGTTTTGGTTATGAAAATAGCACATGCAAAACAAAAACCTTAAAAAAAATGTATTTTTTTAAAAGAAAAAAAAAAAGCTTTGAGGAAAGAAAAACCTTGGACAAGGTCAAAAAGCTTATAGAAAGTTTAGTCTATACAATTGATATTGTATGATGAATTGGTCATAGCTAGGGGAATTTTTTAAAAATGAAAACATTTTAATGTACATCATCGTGTTGTCGTAAATGACAAAATTTCATGATTTGTTTTTCATTTTTTAACATCACATTGGTCATGAGGAAGCTAAACGGATCTCATGTTAAATGATGACATGTTCTAGGAACCTATCTAAACATTTTAAAAATTGTTACCAAACCAAAACCAATAGGAAAATGTTCAAACATGATATTCAATTTTTTGCAAATTTAATGACTTTTTTCTCCAAGCAAAAAAATTGATCTAATATTTCCTTTTCATATATATTTTTCGCACTCGTGCAAAATTTCTAACCAAAAAAAAATTGTTATGACATGTGTATTTGAAATTTTTCAATCAAATTGTCACATATTGAAAGAATTAAATGAATTTTACTAGTATGATGAGTGCCATAACCATTTTTTTAAAAAATAGTTTCATATTTAGTTTTGGGGATTATGAATTGGTGACAAAGTCACTTGGGGCTAGGTGCAGATTTGAGGAGGTGAGAGAGAAAACAAAATGTCAAAAGATGAATGTGAATTTTTCACAACCAAATGAGAATGAATCATCTCACCTAGTTTCTAGGGGGCAAAATCCCTTGAAGCTACTATACTCTATAATGATTCTCAACACAATAAAATTTCCTTACTTTGCATAAATTTCTCACTCCAGATTTAAATGCAACCTTTTGCAGAGCTTTTCTTTACACAACAATTGAAATTTCAAAATCAAATGTACAAGGTTTCCAAACCCACTGAATGATTCATTCTCATTTGGTTGTAAACCCTAAACCCTAAACCCTTTTTTCATTCTCATTTTTTAAACCGTGAACCGTAAACCCTGAGAATGATCCTAAACCCTAAACCCTTTTTTTTTCCCAGCATAAATTGTTTGTTTCATCTTGCTGTTAAGATGTTGCAATTGATGAATGAGAAAAGTTTCACATTTCAATACAATTTGAACCAATGCTGTTTGGTTCTTGATTTTTTTGAAAGGAACCTTTTGTTTTCAGTTTAGTTGAGTTCAATTCAGTTTGTTTCTTTTTTTCCTTTGATTTTTTAAAAATAAAACATTCAGTGTGGTTTTGAGAATAGTTTTCTGGATTTTAAATACCTCCCGAGCAAAAGATTTTCCAAAAGATTTGGAGCTTAGTCTAGTTTGAGACCATTTTAGGTTTCAGCTATTACATTGCACCCAATGATTTTCCTAACAGATTTTATCATCAATTTTATAAATGATTGGAATTGTTTCTAGTGTAAATTCAACTAATTTTATTATTTTTTGGGGAAGTTAGCCAGAATTTTGACATTATAAAAAAAACCCTAATTGCACCTAAGTAAAACTAAAAGTCATGTGTAATAATAGTTTTGTTCAATTAATGCACAATGCCCAAAAACGAAAGATTTTTTATTAATTTTTTTTATAACCAATTAAAACTAATAACTTGCTTAAAAATCAATTCTTGGATATTGCCCTTATAAAGAACTTGTATTTATATAGCTACAAAATGTGACCTATTTAAAAAAGGACAAATGTTCAATCCAAGTTCAAATCTTAGTTTCAACAAAAGGTTAATTGCATAGTCTCAATCCTAATTTGCTTCCAAGAAAATTCTTACCTTTCAATTTTGATGTACCCTAGAACCAATGCTTGGTTCACACTAGTTTGAACTAGTGTTGGCAAGTTTTTAGATTTTAACAAATTAACGTCTAGGTTATAGTTCAGGTTCTAGGGCTTTTGGACTTGAGGTTCTAAATTTCCGTGGAACTATCATTGAAACCTAATAAAAGAACTAGCCCACTTTCAAAATTGAACT
Organism: Sphagnum tenellum; assembly: GCA_963921925.1. Lineage (NCBI taxonomy): Eukaryota > Viridiplantae > Streptophyta > Sphagnopsida > Sphagnales > Sphagnaceae > Sphagnum > Sphagnum tenellum. The sequence goes on along the minus strand of OY998149.1, from coordinate 19,356,823 downwards.
AGAACTGAAGTAGGGGTGTGGTCCCATTTTTTAAGGTCCAAGGTCTCTAGGTACATAAATACAATTTTAAAAGTACAATATAAGTTTAACCTTACAATAACCTTACATTTTAAGCAAGTTATTGCATTTTATTGGTTCTACATAATTAATATTACATAATTTTTATTCTGAATTATGCACAAGGAGATGGTAAAAAATATGAAGAAAAGAAAAAAGGAACTAGGTGGAAGTCAAGTTGCATCAAAATTTGAATGTGAAGATGAAAAGAAAAAGAAAATGGTAGTGAATTTTTCCGATAGAGGAAAGATCATTTTTTAAAGAAATGGAGAAGTTCTAGCGATGGATTGCAAGAAAAGATGTAAAATGGGCTTAACACATAGACATTTCTGATTTGTTAGGCATACAATTGAGTCCAATCTGGCCATTAGTGAAGGAATTTCTACATGCCATCACCCAATTCAGTCATATAATTATATAATTTGTGGTGCAAGGAGTTCCAATTTTCATAACTGAAAAGACAATGGTCAATATGTTCAACCTACCAAAAATAGGCATTAAAAAATTACTGCCCAAGTTGACCAAGGAGAAGGAAAATGAAAAGGAGGCAATCATTTACTAAAAAGTCATTTGATTGGAAACACTGGTTATTGTCCGAAAAGATTCCTTTCTAATGGGAATGTATGTAGCCAAATTATGGGCGTTAATTTAGGTAATTTAATTGAAGGGCAATTGATGAATCACTTACACGACAAAGAAGTTGATGAACTTTGTGGTGTTCGCCGAACAAAAGGTGAAGGTGAATTGGTTTGCTATAGTTTTCAACAACCTTTACAATAGGTTGTGACATTTGTTCGCACTGACAAAATCAAACATAAGGAAGGATAACATTAAATTTGAAACTACCCAAGTGGTAAACATCTTGTTCCAAAATTAATTTATGGTAGATTCGACATTCATCCTACCATAATCAAATGAGAAGGAAGAAGGTGCTAACAAATAGGTCCAACCATGCTATTAACAACCACACATGTCCCCTTAAACCACTGTTTTATTCTTAGAATATTCTTACAATCTATTTAATATGTCTTTAAAAAAACATTAAAATTTGAAAAAATAATAATACTATTATGTTAAAGTGCATATTAAAAAACATTTTCAAAATTTTCTTTTAATGTTAATACTACGTTTAAGCTTCTTTTATGCAACTTTTAAGTAATGGTTATAAAAGGTTAAAAGTCCTTATATGTATTTTTCACCCATTAGATTAATTCCAAAATTTTATGATATGTTCATAATGTATTCATAATAACATTTTATTAAAAAATATTCATTTAATTTATTATTATTATTATTTACAATCCAATGTTCAAAAAATTAAGTAATGGATATGATTGCTAATGGTACATATTAGTATGACTACACCCGGACCAATATTAGAACCTCAAGCTATAGGAAATAGTAGAATTTTGGGAGTGTGTTTTCGATGTGCACCCATTGAACTCAACGAAGAGTTGGAGGACATCGAAGAAGTTGGTGGGATGAGTACCCAACTAGAAACCTCAAGGCGATTGGAAATCTTATTGACACTATCATTGGTGTTGAGGTTTTGAAATTTGGGCTAGCTTCATTCTTAAAATCTTATATTATTGCCAAGGAAGTGCACTTTGGCAAAATGGTCACTGGAAGCATTAGATCCATAGAAGAAGGGCAAAATGTGGAGTTCGAGTTCAGTTTGAATTGAACAAATTTCCAATGCAAGACTTCAATTAGAACCACATTTGATACTTATAGGTATTCAAACCCCTGCAAATCTTTCTAGCTAGTTTGGAGGGAGAGGCAATTTTGGTAAAACATCTCGAAATTGGATACTCCATTGGAATATTTTTCTAGTGGAAACATTACATAGAATTCAAACGAGGCAGTTTAAGATCATCGCCCCCCTAATACTTCATTTTTGGTATGGGGTGGACTTTATCTTCTATCGATCAAAATTGAAAATGCCCTAGTTCCTTCAGTTCTATCATCATTGAAAATTTTGGAAGACCACTTACTTTGGTCAAGAAAGTTTGCTTATATAGTGGGCAACATCATAATAACTTTTCAATTAGCCATAATAAAAAGAATGTTGCAAAGGAAACATTGTAGATGAATTTACAAGAGGTAGCAAACTCGAAAGGTCAACTACTATAGCTACAAAAGGCCAACCAACAAGATGTTCTTACCATACAACATTTGCAAACCGAATTGTAAAACTTGGAAGGCATGAGGAAGAAGGTCTAAGAGTTGGAAATCGAAAATTCCAACTTTTAAAACGAGTTATTGGATCTCCACAAATGCCTTATTGAATTGGTAAGATGTTGGGCTCCATCAATTCAGAATGGGTTAAGTTAAAGTAGGCTATGGAGCAAGAGTAGGCCAAATGAAAGATGATGGAGCAATCTTTAACCCTTACCAAAAACTTACTTATTCTTGCAAAAGGGAAGGTATAGTGGTTGGAAGGGTAAAATGAATCACTTATTAAAACCACGCAAAAGCAACAATTAAGGTTATAGTAGTCAACTGAAAAAATTTAGTTGTTGTAACAAGAATTGGAAGAGGTTCGGCAAAACCCTAATGTGATTTAGGAGGAGTTAGATTACTCAGCAAAGGAGATGAGGGTGTTGAGGTAGAGGGTAGAGTTTGTAATCCTTTACCACCACCGGATGGAGGAATTTAACAACTTAAAGATGGAGCATGCCTTTATGAACGCAAAACTTTTGATTTATCAAAAGAAGAGTAAAAGAAGTCAAGTCAAACAGTGGGAGTTATACAAAGAACAAGTTGGTGAATTTATTTGGGAGGCATTTGAATTTTATTGGAAAGATGAAGTGTTGTATCAACTATGTTTAAAAACCTATTAATACATTATTGAAACTATTCGTCCACAACTGTCAAGGATGAGTGTGCCAATTTAATGGTTAAATCTAGTATTGAGGAAAGAACTTTGATTCTAGTATAATTGGAACCAAATGTTGTCCTTGTTGCCACTACACCAAGTGTTGTTGTCGCAACAAAAGATTTAAGGGTAGAGGAAATAGCGACTATGATTATGGAAGAGTAGTGTACAGAATGTAATTATGAGACGTAATCCCAATTAAAAAGGGGGATAATATTGAAGGTAGATTTTATTAAAACTAATGTGTTACCAATATTTTATTGGAACCGATTTTCCTAACAAATTTTTCTTACTGAATTTACTTTATCGAAACCTTTTTTACCAAAACTGATTTGTACTATTGGTTTACATTCTGTATATTTAGGAATGATTTTTTGGGATTAGGTTAACTACCCATTCCATCATTTTTAACTTCTTTCTTTGAGGTACTTAAAGCTTTGTCCCTCTATGGAGTATGTAGGAGAATATTTTTTGAAGTAAAATTACTTTTTCCTATCATACTTTTGTATGTAAAGTTCTATGTGTAGATTTTTCCTTTGTATGTTTGGAGCATTTTAACTTTTTGTATGCAAATATTCTTCTTTGCATGTCTGTTTCTGGTTTGTTTTTGTAGAAATGTTGTGAGGTTGCTATATTAAAATTGGATATTTCCTTTTGTGTTGAAGCTTTTTGATTCCCTAAGAAGAGTAATAAGAATTTTATTTTGTTCCCTTATTTTATTTCTTTCAAAACTTGGTAGTTCACTTGGTGGCCTTAACAATGAACGTTGAAACTTTTTTTTATGAAGTTTTTAATTTAATAAATTGAGTTTTGGTTTTAGTAAAAGACTTTTGAACTTTAACACCAAAAATTCAATTTTTATAAAGCACTAAGTTAGTAAGGATTCTTTTAATAAAAAAATTTTGATGGGAAAAAAAATGAAATGATGATAATCTACCATCCACATATGGAAAGCATTCATAATTTAAAAATCAATATGGTACTTGAAATTAAAAAAACTTGAAATATAATTAAATTTTTTTCAAACTTCAAAAATCATTTGTTAGATGTAAATGGGTCATAATGTGTATGACATATGAAACAAAATTGTGGCTTATGATATAAAAAACTAAAGCTTAAATGAATTATCATACTTTAGTATGATTTGAAATTATGATCATTTTTCAAAATGAAACATAGAATCTAATAGAGTCTATACACTTTTAGAAAATTCATATATATTCAAAAAGCGTTAACCCAAATCATGTAATTTATTGGGAGAATTATAAATTCTTTCAAAAACATGTTGCAAAAAAATCCTTTAAAAGATCCTATCTATGAAAAAGTGAAAACATTCACAAAGGTTTGATTTGTGACTGAGTCTTTTGTCACCATTGGCTCATTTGTCACCAAGTGCTCTTCAAAATATTATTTGTGACTACAATTTTGGGGGACCAAAGTAGTGTGCTTTTACTTGCCAAGAATGTTTAGGAAGAATATTACATAAAGATTTAGCTTTATATCTATGAGGATCATTATTTGCATGCAATGGAAAAAATTGAAGTTGAATGTGTAGAGCAACTAGTTAATGAAGATTTTCATTTGGATATTTTTGAACAAATTGTCAACATAAGCAAAACCATGTTTCATACTTTTGATTTTTTGGCCCAACAAATCCTAAGCATCACAGAATCACAATTGAATTATTTTTAACATGTATTCTTACAAACCTAAGGAAATGTCATTTGCAATTGAACAATTTTAAAAAATCAGAGTTTGTGAATGTCAAGTGATCCTAAAGTTGATTGAAAATCACCTTCCGATATGTGGAGTTAATTGAAAAGGATTTAAATTAAGAGGAATAGTAAGCAGAGTTTGAAAGTTCAATGGTGAAGTTGTCAACATCTAAAACTTTGTTGGAAGAAAAAATATTATATATTTTTCACTTTTTGTTATTTAAATCTTCTATTGGGAAATTTTTGTAATTTTTACCCATAAAATTTCATGTTAAAAAAACTCAAACTTTTGAAAATAGGTATGTAAAAAAAACCAGCTGATATGAAATGTGTGTGAGAACTGGCACTTTGAGAACTGGGCAAAATTGTTTTTCTCAAAATTTTGAAACCTTGCCCAGGTCTCTTGTAGGGAAAAAAAATTAAAAGAAAAACCTATGGCTAGTCTTACAGTCTCTTCTAAAACTCGGACCTTACAGATTTCAGAAAAACCAGAGAATTGCCCATCACTGGAACAAGGTTGATGGTTCAAGGTTGTTTGTTTCAGAGTTGATGGTTCAAGGTTGTTTGTTTGAGTTAATGAGAGTCCCCAATCAAGGGTCCATATACCCAACCTTAACCTGCCAGTTCTTTTCTTTGGGTGCTGAAAGAGAGAGAGAGAGAGAACAGCCCCACAAGTAATTAGATTAGTGTTGATCAGTTTCAGCATCTTGACTAGTTATACAAGTGCAATCTCTGAATTGGGTCTCTAGTATGAGATACCTAGACTACATTCATTGACCACATGCGAAAATTGGGACTGGAATCAGACTTGAACCCTAGAACCAACAATACCATAGACCCTTGCACAAGTACCCAAGATGTGTGGGCAGTTTGTTAGCTAAGGTGCCCAGGTGAGCATGGGCCACAAATTTTTGGGCTGCTCTGCCCGATGAAATGTTTTAACCCCTTGGGACACATTGCCTATGTTGCTTGCATGCAACATGAGTTATGAGTTATGACCAACATGGGTGGCAAACACTAGATCTAAGTTGCCCTCACACCAAGCACAGACTAAGAGTGCAGATTTCACAAGTAACTTACCCTATAGTTAGTTTCATAACTAAATAATCCTCTAATTATTGAAACAAGTTTTTGGTGAGAATAGGATACTAAAGGTGTTGAAAACCATCATACTGATTGTAGACTACAATCAAAATAATTTCACTTTTAGAGACTCATATTGACAAATTTTCATAGTGACCCACTCTAGATCATGACACATTAATAATTTGAAAAACCAGAAACTAATTGATGATGATGTTTTGAAAGAAATTAATTATTCGTTTGTCAATGTGGAAGCTTACTCTAGGTTATGATAATATTATTCAAGATGTGTGGGTGGGTCAATGTGAGTGAAATTAGTGTAAGGTGAAGTCTTAAGGTAGGGACATGCTAAAAAATGCTAATACTAGACATTCCCCATAACACCTTGTCCTAGGCCCCCCCAACTCTACAACTTTACCCTAACCATCACTACCATTGACAAGCTCACAAATCTTGCATAATTTTGCTTGTGAAATATGTCCCCAATCTGTGGCCATTACTAATGGAAAAGCACAAAGCTAAAGTTATTATGAACTTAAAACATAGACAAGATCACATGACATAGGAGGTGGAGGTTTCTTACAGCTACTCTCATGAAGAGTGTGGTAGGGATCTTACAGCTATAAGGAGGCAAAATTTCCCCTCACCACTCTTAAGGAGTAGACATAATATTACATCTTCTCTCCTCAATGGAAAGATTATGGCTGCATATGCCCAGGTCCTTCCAAGTTCTTTATAAAAATGGATCTGGGTATATAGGTGATGATCTGCACGCATAGTACAAGGCGGGAGAAGGAGGAGGAGGAGGAGGAGGAGGAGGAGAAGGAGTGCGTGGTTCAGGATCTGATGTAATTAACCAAGAATACCTTGATTGCACTATTATCTATTCCGGGATTTCGAAAACTCTTCTGTTTTGTGGGAGTGGGTGGGGCTGGAGGGAGGACGGAGTGGTGGGCTTGGCGGCCATACAGGAGGAGGAGGAGAAGTTCCAAGCGGTGCGCAAAAGGAACCGCCACGCAGCCACCGGAACTACCCTAACTTCCGGCGCCCAACTCGACCGTATTCCTCGTTTTTGTGGGGGCACCATTTTGTGCGAATGTATGCAGGCGGGATGAATTGATGCATTGACTTTTGAGAACAAAATTACTAACTGGTCGGAAAACTCGGCACACTACTTGGGTATCACTAATGATTCAATTCTTCTTCGCGGTCTAATCCCCAACAACACTCATGCAGCAGCTTTCGCTTGACTTGCACTGTGGGGGTTTTTTTCTTCCAATTTTGTGATGTTGCCAAACTGGCGATCATCCACTAGAAGATTAAAGCTAAAGATTCCCGCTGATCCACTAGAGCTTCACTAAAATAATTTGGCTACAGACCAGGTATGAAAGTCAATTTCTTAAACAAATTTTCACATTTTTGGCTCCATGCTAGAACCTTGTTAGAGAAATAAATTGTCAAAAAGAAATTGTTGAAATCTCTGGCGACTAGAAAACCCCAAAAAAACCACAATATTTTCAGTCATTTTGAGAAAATTAGCTAACTTTGGCCACGGAAAAAAAACGCTGACGACCCCAGCTGAGAGCTCCCCAACTTCCCGCTCATCCCCGCGAGATTCATCAGGTGCAGATCATGTCAATTCATCAGCAGGGCGGGCTGGAGAATTTTTACTTCTGCATCTAGCTGTAAGGAAATCCGAAACTATATTCGGGTCAATGGCTCATCGTGTCAGCTGGTTTGTTACTGATGTGCACATGTTCATTCACGAGCACAATGTACTCATGATCTTTTGTTCAGCATCTTAATTTGCTTGTTGTTGTTTTTTGCCCTGGCTATGAATTCTACCACAGAAATGGAAAAATACATAGAGAATATATGATTATCAATGACATATATTTCCACTGTTAGATATCCTAGTTTTTTCTGTTCCATGTACTCCAACTGCCACATTGATTATTGAGATCGGGCTGATCAGGAATTTAGAGACCAGATCATTTTGCATTTCTAAGTGTGGGTCCATCATTAGATACATTGGTCTCAACTTGGGGTCTTAAGTTTACAGTTTACTGGACAGTTAGTTTCCTCTGAGCTGATCTTAGGCTCAGGAATCTCAACAAATTTCTTACTTTCTGCCGGACTAGAGGCTCAGGAATCATGTACATTAGGGATGAGAATGCTACAAGAATGTCAAACTGGAAAGGCCAGTACTACTACTGTCGTTCAGTTTCATCGTGTTGTTACAGCAAATAGTAAAGAGTAGGTAGCATTGGCGATTCAGGGCAGTGCAAGCGGCCGGCGCTGCACATGGTAACCAGTTTTCTAACTTGGGCTCCCGTTATCACCGCTTCTGCTTCTAATTCTTCTTCAGCAGCTCCTCGCAAGTCGCAGGGAAAGGTTGTTCTTGTCCCTAGCCTTCCGGAAGTTCCCTTCGAATGCTCGACCCATTGAGACTTTGATATAACTACCCTTTTTAGATCAGTCAGTCTGGACCGCATCCCTTTATCAGCGCTGACACCCGCTGACATCCTTACTGCATTCACGGGCATTGATGATCTCATGAACTGATCATCTGCAGGTCGCTGGATTCATCGATATATATGTAGATCCACAAGCTGTTTTGATCCAACCTGCAATTTTGCATTCAGCTCGATCAGGACCTGATGTGTTTTCGGTAAAGTGTATTAGTATCATAAGATGTGGTGAAAACAGGCAATCAATATATATATTGTTTCCAGGGTTTTGTAATTGTGTGAAGAGAATGGCGCGGACGTTCATCGCATTCCTAAGAACAGTTTGCAGTGCGTACTCGATGATAATACTAGTATTTGTGTTCTTGCCAGCAGTCGCCAGTGGCGCGGTACTAGACACGGGGCCCTGGGAGCAAGCGCATGCTACATTCTATGGCGGTAGCGACGCCTCTGGAACAATGGGTATGTAGCTGATCTTGCACTACCATCTGACGTGATCTGCAGCTCTCGACGATGATGTTAGAATCTTCTTATGCTGATTAGATGATGATGACCTGATCTCATGTGTACATCTGGGTTTCTGGAATCCTGCAGGTGGTGCGTGTGGATATGGGAATCTGTACACTGAAGGATACGGCACCAACACAGCAGCCTTGAGCACCGTCCTGTTCAACAACGGAGTCAGTTGTGGAGCTTGCTTCGAGCTCCAATGCTACGGGAGCAAGTGGTGCTTGTCTTCCTATAAAACCGTAACCATCACTGCCACCAACTTCTGTCCACCCAACCTCGCGGAACCCAGCGATAACGGTGGATGGTGCAATGTCCCTAGACCTCACTTCGACATGGCCATGCCTGCTTTCCTGCAGATGGGGCAGTATGTCGGCGGCATTGTCCCTGTCAACTACAGAAGGTAGGCCTATCGTTTGTTTCTTGCGACATCCTTCCATTAGGCTGCTGTGATCACAACAAATCTCTCCATTATTCAATTTGTTCCACTTACCTGTGCTCAGAGTCATCAGCTCTAAAGGTCAACCATGGACCAGATTATGCCTGAGAGCTATCAAACTATGATTCATCACAAAGTGACATCTTTCTTTTAATCTTTTATCTATTTTAATGAGAGTGTGTTCTCAGAGTTCCTAACATTGATTAATTGCATATTTGTAACACATGTGCAACTCTACAATGGAAAGCACCTAAGTCCATCTAGCAAGAAACGAAGCCCTTTGTCAATGACTTTCCATTAGACTGCTAGTTGTGATCATAGCACACTGTGTGTAAACAAACCCCTATGTCAGTGGCTTTCCATTGGGTTGCTTGCTGTGATAAGACCACACTGTCCGTGTGTACGTGTGATCACAGCAGCCTAATGAAAGGAGACCCTTTTAGTCTGACGAACATTCACGAATTCTGTGGCAGCTGAGAGACGATTGTAGTACATCAATTTGACGATCGTTGTACATGTATGCTTCTTTGCAGGGTTCCATGCATCAAGAGTGGAGGGATCCGGTTCACCATCAATGGGAATCCTTGGTTCGACTTGGTACTGGTGACTAACGTGGCCGGCGCCGGAGACGTGACGGCGGTTTCCATCCGGGGGGGAACAGGTGCGTGGATTCAGATGACACGCAATTGGGGTCAGAACTGGCAATCCGGCGCTAACTTGGTGGGCAAGGCCTTGTCGTTCATCGTCACCACCAGCGACGGCCGACATGTGGTGTCCACGAATGCCGCCCCATCCAACTGGAAATTCGGGCAAACGTTCGAAGGCTCTCAATTCTCCGTCTAACGTCCTAATCTCTATATAAGGCTCTCTTTCCCCATTGCGCAATTGTGATCACAGCTATACACACACTGCTCCTGATCAGATCAGACCAGATCAGACTCGATCATCAAATTAGCAAATTACCAAGCAACCCCAGCCATCGAGATTAATGGATCAATTAAACCGACAGATCCATCAAAACTATGTGTTAATCTACGAATCATACTCTCTAATCATACTTTCTGCATAGCCCACGACGTCACAGAATGAGATCTTACTCAAACTGTGTAGCCGTTTACGTAATGCAAACAATTAATGTAGTATAGTTAGCAACTAAGAATGGTTCTACTTATTAAGCATGCAAAATGCAGAGGCTTGCAGGATTAATTAATCAGTTAGTAAGCCCGCACGAATGCATATAAACATTTGAAATATAAGCCGGGTTCTTTGGTTAATTACGTGATTAGTAGTGCGATGCTGGCTAGCTAGATGTATAATATAGTAAGAAGATTTTGCTCATTTCAGCTTTTGGATTCTGTGGTGATTTGGTAAGACATGCACCCGCTCCTCTAGCTCCTCCATAATAGATAGAATCATGGCTCAGATTATGTATTTCTACAGTTTAATTATTAAGCTTTCTTAATGGGGATTATTATTATGGTTTGTTGGTTTGTCCTGTAAGGAAACAGTTTTGAATTTTGTTTTGTTTTGTTTTTATTTTTTGCATTGTGGTGGGGGGTAGATGGATTTGCAGTCTTTCACAAGAGGAATGAGCCAAATGTGTGTTTCAACTTATGTATTATGTTCAACTAATGTGCTCATTTCTAGGACTGGAAAACTTCATTCAAGGAACATTAACACAATGTTCTGCTTTTTGAACCTTTTTTTGCTGCTAATTTGAACTTGTAGACCTGTGCATTCTAGCTTCACATTTGATCTGAAGAGAACGTTTCTTATTGTGACTTTTTGGGTGATTTGAATTTTGAATTTGTCTTTTCTATTTCAAGTGTTGAACTGGTTGGAATGAATTTTGTGAGCTTGTTGGAACACACTGTCTGTTTTAGAGCTTGTCACTCCAGGTTAAATTACTTAGTATTAGGAGTATTAGGGGGCAAAGCTGCCATTTGATTACAAGCCAATTGCTTACGGTTTATGCAATTGAAATGTTGCCTGCAGATTCACTGCAGTTCCCAGACTTCCAAATTTGTATTACACACTCTTTTTCACAAATTGCACAACTCTTGTATTGAATTGAATTGAAACCTTTTGTCACCAAAAAATGGAGGGGTTGCACAGCTCTCCCAAGACTGTTTCTTACTGAACACTCTCTTTTTTTTCCTGCAGCTGTACAAGCTGAGCAGCTCTCTATGCACTTCTGATGTAACAAAACAAACTTAGTCTTCAACTTCTTGAAGATGGACCATTAACCTTGGCATACAACTTCACAGCATACACCACTTTGCAAATTTTTCAATAAATTTTGTGATGCTGCCTTATAACAACAATCTAATAATTTTGTCACAATTTTGATGGATTTGGGTGAATGCATGGTTGAGTGGTTTATAAACAAGTCCATAGCAAGTTTTTTTTAATTAAGGTGATCAAATGGACATAGTTGGCACTTGGTAATATTGAAGATTTTAATATCATAATCTTTGATTACCAAATGCTCACCCACTAGTGAAACCTCTTAAGCCTATGTCAAAATCTACATAAAATGCTGTTGAAACATTCATAGTAATTATGAATATATTAAGTGATATTTTGGTAGTATTGTAAACTTATCAAATTTATGTCATACAAAACAAATATCTCATACATGTACAAAAATGTTATGTTTAGAATTATTTGTTTGAAAAATAATTGGTGCATTTTCACCAATATCCATTACATGCATCTTTTGATCAATTTTTAGGCCCATCCATTAATAATAACTATGCAAACTTGTGTATTTGGATCCTTTTGAAATTGTTGAAAATTGTTCACATAAAAAAATATTTTATTTTATTAAAAATGGTATGATCAATTTTGAAAGTGTTAACAAAAAAGTAATTTAGTGCCACCTTAATGTTTACACTATTAGAAAACATGTCTTTCTTTACTTGTCATTTGTGTATTAAAATAGTCAAAATTTTAGTCGACAAAAACAACTCAGAAAAGACATGTTTTTAAACTAGTACTTATATTTGAAATTAATTCTCTTAAGTTTGTAGTCATATGGCTTATAAAGGGGTGTTATATTAATTTTTCAAAATATTCATGAAATATGATTTTTTTCATGAAATATCAATAATTTTGATATATTTGAACCCAAAGTGGGTACAATAATGTCAGATGTCATAGGGTTTGAGTGTTTGAAAATCTTGACACATAGAAAATTGTGCAATTTGCATGTTTCAATGGAAAGGTTGGTGGATACGTGTAAATTGTTTTAATAGCATTTCAAGAATACTAAAAAACTACGATACCATACAAAAGTATATACACTCACACAAAGACCCAAATTCCATTTGAATGAAGGCCAAAATAAAGATTTTAAAAACATGTTCATTAAACACAAGTTTTCTGGAAAACCAAAAATTTGACATAAATTAAAAGGACTTTTAAAAATAGAATCCAGTTTCAAAAAAAATTGAACTACAATTCAGTTAAGTTTTTTAAAAGTAATAATTTGACACCTGATTTTTATTAACTTTTCATATTTCAAGGCAAAAAATTTAGAGTGGAATTTAATATGAAATCTTCTATTTATTAACAACCTAGTTAGTTAACTAATACATAATTTGGACGTTCAAAAGTTCACTACTAACAATAATGCATTTTAAAAAATAATAAATTTACAAATGTGTTCATATTTAAGATGTTAATGTATTACCAATTATTAATTGACAAATTTAAAATTATGTTATTCACCAAAAACAACTAAATGCAATTCATCTTATAGAAATGACCATTGTGACACCAAAAATGAGTCACTCAACCATGCATTCACTTGTCATATCATTCATCTAATTTCATAACACAAAAAATTGATATCCCATTCAGTTTATAACAATTTTGAAAATGATAATGGACGGCAATTTATATTTCATATTGTGTGACCTTTTTTACTTATCCAATTCTTGTTTCATATCTCACATGGTGTTTTGTAACAGAATGACACATTGTTCTTGTCATATTGTTGAAATAGTTTTGCCCCTAAACCCATTTCTAACAATTGTTTTTTTAATTGTTTAAGTTATATATGCACAGACATGACATAGGAGAAATGGGACAAAGTCATCGCCTTACACAAAACACCAAGCAAAATATGCAACAAGAACAAGATGAGAAAGAAAAAATTGTCACACTTGACTACCAAAAAAAATGCTATCACAATAGTCTTGCAAATGGGTGAATGCATGAATGAACGGACAAATTTCAATGTTAAAGTGTAATTTTTTATATTAAAATAGATTATTAAGTAAATTTACCATGTTATATTGATTTTGAAACTTCAATGATATTGATTTAGTAATTTTTATTTTGATATTGCTAATCATTACATAGTTTAGAAAAAGTTTCAAGAATGTAACAATCATGTTTATTTTTCCTTAAGATTTTTGGTCAAGAACACATGTTTGAAACATGTTTTCTTTTTCCTTGAGAAATAATTTTGCAAGGTACCTTTTATGACAATTTGTTTGATTTTCAAAAATAATTAATTGAATAAATATCATTTAGTCATGAATTTCCAAAATTTAAGAACATGATTATGAAATAGGCCATTAAAATTAGGAGAACAAATTTATAATAGTTTTCATTTTTTTTATTAAAACACTTTAGACCATATAATTTGGCATGCAATAGATAAAAATGACAACATATATATTTGTAATTGTAGCAATATTTAAGGGAAAGAGGTCAAGAATATTATTTATCAATTTTACCATTCAAGGAATTCCTTGAAATGGTTATTAGTGGTAACACCTATGGATTATTTAATGCAATTTTGCAACACACATTCTACGATATTCCATTAAGTTTTAAAATAATTTAAAATAAAATAAAATTGACATTAAATTATATTTGATATTCTATGAAATTATATTAGGTTTTTATTCAATATGTCAAGTTTGTCAAAATGTCCTATCTTTGAATGGACATCCTTGGGATGTCTTGTCAACTTGCAACACATCTTGAATATGGCATCCTTAATATTTTAGATTCAAGGTACATCCCTTTTAGGCTTGGGCAATGTTAAGGTTGACAAGAGGATGACAAGAGAAAATTACAAGAGACAATTGGACTTTATTTTGCAAGTGATAGGGATGATGGAAAAACACTAAGGGATTTTGAACCTCATTGATAAAACTCTAGGGGGATGTTGAGAATTATTGGGGGATTTTGAACAATGTCAAAAAAAACATTTGAGGGATTTTGAGTTGTGTTGGGAAAATTTTGAGATTTTGTTTTCAATGATGGGGAGAGACCTAGGTGATAACATTGGTCTTGGTAATACCTTTGGGGGGCTTTAAATAGTGTTGAAAAAATGTTGAGGAGACATTGAATAAGATCAACAAACATTAAATAATGCCAAGAACATGTTGTGCGACACCAAACACCATTGAGAAAATATTGAAAAAAAGTAAAAAAAATGGTAAGGATAGTAGGAGGGATTCTAAGGACATCTTGGGACTTTTCTAAGCCTAGGGATGTCCATTTTGGCAACCTTACTATATGTTTTTTCATATTTCACATGGTGTCTATTGTGCAATGTGGAAGACTATTTCAAATTTTTTTAATTTCCTTTCACAAATATGTTTTCTTTAAGAAAAATATTTTTTGAAAAGTAATGTCAAGTTGTCAATGTATGAAATTCTTAGTCTTATATGAAATGTCTGGAGAACCTTAAGTAATCTAAGGTTCAAGATTCTTTTTGATATTGCATTTTGATATACGGAAAAACTAGATCTTTAAAAGATGCATCCACACTTTGGTAGATGCACAAAGTATATTCTTTTACCAAAAAAAAGGAATTCATACAACATAAGCTTCACAAGTTTTTCCAAAAATATTTTTGGCACAATCACTTTACAAATTTGTTGAATTTACAAAGTTATTGACAAAATGATATTTATTGAATTCACATGTTACTGCAAAAATGTTATTGCCATGCGACAAGAGGTTGTCATGAAATCTACACCAAGAGGGAATGTGTGTTCTTACTAATTTCAAGTGCATTGTTGATTTTCATGTGAAAATTTGAAATCTAGCTTAGAGTAAACATTTGTGGGGACTACTTGCTATGTGTAGATCCGTCCATAAAACATGGTTACTTGCTTAAATGTTCATAAAATTTGTGCAAAGTTTATGTTGGATAAATTCTTTTTTCCATGTTGGATAGCCATGGGATGATGTATTATTATTGAAAATAATGGGGCAAATGAACAAAAAGTCCTATCCAAGCTTGATGTTATTTGGTTACACATTAATTAGAAGCTCATTCAAGATTGGGCCTAGATTAGTTGGTTCCTTATTTTTGTGCATTTAATATATTGGAAAAAAAATCACGACCGGATCTTTTTTAATATTTTTAATTTTTTTTCAGTATATTGGAATACATATAATACTAAATTATTGAAATCAACCTAACGAATTAAAAATACTCAAAGGCACTTTGAAAACAATTGCAACTAATTCTTGAAAATTTTAAACAACAAAATTTGTTTAATGGACATGTAAATAGATTGGGAAAGATTTGAACATGACATATTTTTGACAAAATTTTAAAACAAACCTTAACATAATAATATAAATGAAATTTAAATTTTTTTTGAAAAAACATTAAAAAAGCCTTGTCCATGACTTTTCCAAATAAGCAATAAATAAATAGTCACCTAAAGGGGCACCTTTGGGTCATTATAACGTGCTTAACCATTTTTTGCATTTTTTCCAAAAATCAAACAATATTTCCTCTGAAAATAATTTTTTGGAAGGGAACACCATTCAACGACATAAACGCATGACAAAACATTTCAACCATACATTCTTCACAAACTTCATAGGCAACTTATTCTTCGCAACCAACAATAGTTACATTTGGTAATACCTCGAATCAATACTGACCTTGATTGAAACTAATAAAAGCAATTATAAACAATTGTCAAAGGTCCTTACAACAAAAAATCCCAAACGTGACATTATGAATGTCAATGCTCCTTTTAAGGTGATACTCAAAATTGAACAAAATTATGCCCTTATAAAATTTCGTTAACAACAAACTTACTAAAACAACAAGTTTTAAAAGAAATGTATACACTTTGTAACATTTAAAATTTGCGAAAAGAAAGGTGGTTATGAACTATAGGCTAATTTCCGTGTTACCCTTTCCTTCACAATTTGTTTATTGAATTGTTCATCAAAATAATGAAAATGGATTTTTATGTCCTCGATACTATATGATCATCTACCTACATGGTGCCATAGTGAATTGATGTAGTTTTTTTTAGAATGGATGTAGCCCCCACCCATGAATGCACCAATGGATGGACAATGATTAAATTTTTAAAAAATTCATTAGATTGATGTCCTTGTGTTAATTAAGGACCATGATTAATAATATGACTTATTTGGGGTTGAGCTTTTTTGGTCCTTAAATTTTCTTTTTAGGTGATATTTCTTTCAATTGACATCACTCTCCTACTTGCTTGGTATACCCTTCAAGCTACTTCCCTATTCATCCACATATTGACCATTTGTTTGCCTACCTACCCGAGAGCACCTATTATGTTCCCTCCCACCTACCTACTTACCTAGACACCTATCTATGTACATGGCCCCACTTACTTCACTACTCACTCCTCAACCCAATCATAGCCATCAAAGATGATGTAGAAACAAAATCACATGTAGGTATTGCAAAAAAACTTTTCAATGTCTTCTTAACAAATATTCAAGACCCAAATGAAAATATAAAGTTAATATTGGATGTGGGTATTGCTATTGCAATCAATTCTACAACCTCCACTTTGACCATCCATTTAATGCATAATTCTTGACCACAATGAATAGAGAGATTTTTTAAAGGTGAAAATCTTTTGTGAGAATTTTAAAAACAAAGATTGTTAATGTTGCAGAACATCACAACCTCACATGGAACTATTGTTAAAAAGGGGAAAAAAAATAAAAGGCCCATCACATAATTTGCTCAAGAAATTAAACAAAGAAAGAAAAGCAAGGCCCCAAATTTGCCATGAACCAAAAAAAATTTCACTTCATAACCAAACTTCTTTTCAAAGCCCAACTTTTTTTTTTGGAGCTCCCAACAACTATAGGTATTATCTTGCAAAACAACAAAACATAGGTTTCCCCTTCGAGCTCAAACATGTCAAATGTAAACTACCATTCCAACCACTCAGAAAATCCCTAATTCAATTCATCTTTTCCCCCAACTTGGCCCTTCAATGTTGTTTCTAAACCTATGTTTCTTTCTTTGAAATTCATGGCGTAGCAAAAATACATAACTTCAAAGAGAGAATTGTAAGTTGTTGACAACAGGGGCATTCATCGCCAACAATCCAACAAGAAATCCTAGATTTGAGTACACCAAAGAAAAACCAAACAAACATGAAAAGAAAAATTTAACTTAAATTTGTCCTCCTTCTCTGAATTGTCATATTTATACCAAGCATCCCCATCGTTCCATAATTTGCATCCCATCAAAAACATCACAACATAGCTGAAACACAATCCAAAAACCTCCAATTATCAAGAATAAGAAGACACAAACCAATGTTGAGCATCATCCAAATGAAAAGCATCATAACAATGTCCTTTCAAATAACCTACAACAAACAAAACACCAATGAAATGCACAACAAAAGGACCACAAGGCTTTTTCTCCCCAATATTGCCATCAACTAATGGAAGTTTGTGCTTTTTGGCTTTTGATAGTTGTTAATTCATCAGCTTCATCCAAATAAAGCTTCATCCACAACCTTAATTTTTGGTTCTCCTTCATGATGAAATTATACTATGGTTTCTCTTAGAGTGGTCACTAGGTGAAGATGCAAAAGGCTAGGTTTTTAAGGCACCTTCACAATAGGTTTGCTTGTTCAAACTTTCAACTACTTGCCCCAATCTATGTAGTGAAATTGTGAGGGTCCAAAGGGTGAGGTGAGGTGGAGCATCAACCCAAAATAGGTGAGTCTCCAAATAAAAGAATCCTGAAATACTGGGTGAGTGGGTCACCTTTACTCCCTTGGGTGGGTGAACGAGCACTGCATTGGGACCATTGTAAAAATCCCAAAATCCATTTAAATTATTTCTAAGTATTACAAATGTTCCATGATTAGACTAAATCAGGGTCTTCAAGTTTAGATCTAACATCTTTTAGTTCAAAATTCATCTAAAGTGTTTCCAAGTATTACAAATATCCGTTGCTTAAACTAAATCAGAGTCTCCAAGTTCAAAATCTAACCATTTTTGGGGCTTAATATGGCCAATAAGAGGCCTCACTCAAGAAGGTAAAGGTACCAATGTGGTGGGTGCAGGTTCACCCTAAACCATGTTTCCCATATGAAAATTCTCAGCATTTTAATGACAAAAAAATGATGGAATAATGAATGGCAAGTGCACAATATGAAAACCCACTATGGTAAATGCATTACAGAGCACCAGAGCACCAGAGCATGACTTTTTTTCTTATATAACAACTACTAGCAATGAGTCAAAAAACTGGTTCACACTCACACCTTCACCACCACCACCACGTTTGAAAATATGGTCCAAAGTCACCCTTCTTATGGGGAGCCACTTCTCTCCCTAACTTAATATATTGAACAAAATATTGCAAAAGATCACATCTCAATGGCATTTCTCCTTTTTTTACAACTTTGAAAATGATCAATATTTTAAAATGTTTTGAGTCATACGCATCTCAAAGTTCCTTTTGTCAAAGTTTTACTATATTGTTTCTCGAATAGAAAGAAGTGAAATTCTTCTTGACTCCTTGAATCGGATACATGATACCATGTGTGTCAAACTTGGAAAAAACTGGTGAATTGGGATTTCTTCAAGTCTAGTGTGTTGTTTTAGCAACAGCAGCAGACAGGAGGAGGAGGAGTAGCAGCAGCAGCAGCTGGAAGCCAAATTTGGAGAGGTGGGTTGTAATGCTAATTTTGGTGGTGATATTGTTGTTGGTATCTTTTTCTTCTTCTTCTTCTTCCACTGCAATTATTGTTGTTTTTTCCACGATGATCTTTTCCTGTTTTAGAAATTTACAATTTCTGATGTTTCTGATGATGGAAGAAGATGATGGGTTGTTAGAGGATTTCCATTTTTATCTGTTCGTTTCCAGGTATGCACTTTCAGATCCATCTCTGAGGTTTCTGAGGTTTTAGCTACTCTATGTTCGGTAGAGTTTTCTCATCTGAACATGTTGTTTTCTTTGTTTGGGTTTTCAGCTGGTAGTTTGGTTTTCCGTCCATTCTGTTGTTAGGTTTCTTTTGGGTGTTTGCCGATCTTGCTGATCCATCTGTGTTTTTAGTTTCATAAACATGTCATGGGTGTTTTTTTTCTGAAGAACTCATGCATGTTAGAATCTCATGCAAATTTCGTCTGGGAAAGTGCAGATGTAGACATTTTCATCGTCCACAGAATGCAGATGGCAAATTCCTTGCTCAAGGTTTAGGGGTGACATTTTCAGTTGGAGCTTTTGCTAATCCAAAAAATAGGGTCCACAGCAAAAGGGTGCTGACCTTTTTTGTGAAAAAGGCAAAGAACTTCGAGGAGAGACAGAAAAGACAGAGAAAGAGAGGCTGTTGAAAGGAAAAGATGGGGAGTACAAATCCCATCAAGAGGCATGCCAGGCAATGGAAGCTGCTGGACTGTGTTTCAATAGCAATGATGTGTGCCATCTTTGTGCTATTCATGCTTGTCTTCACATCTCTAGGTGATTCTCTTGCTGCTTCTGGCCAACGGTATCTTGATCAAGCTGATCAAGCTGATGCTGCCAGCCCTGGTATGGAACAACAAAACCCACCTTTCAAGTTTCTTCACTGCCTGCTACATAACTCCGCTTTAGGGCTCTCTCTCCCCTTCATGACATGACCCAAAAAAAAATCCTTCACCCCTCTTTTGTGTTTCAGATCATTGGATAAAATCCTTGTTTCATTTCATCCACAAGGAGGATCCTTATCATGTAATGTGTCAAAATTTTGGGCATATCTTCTGGAAGACAAAACCAATCTTTAGCAATCTGTAACCAACAATGAAAGTTTCTTTTGTGATCATCAACAAAACAGGCTGGTGTCCATTTGTAATTTGCAACCTGTGAGAACCTGTTGCATACATCTTCATGCTATTTCATCTAACTCAAAAGAACTTCACCATTCTTTTGTATTTTGGATCTGATGAATCCTCATTTCATTTCATCTGCAAGGAGGATCCTTATTATGTGATGCATATAAATTGTGGATACAAATCTTCCAGGAGAAAAGCAGAGACATAACCAATCTTTAGCCATCTGCAACCGTAAAATGGAAATTTTTCTTTTGTAATGATCAACAAAATGGGCTGGTTTTCCATGAGTAGTTTGCAACCTGTGAGTTTGCATGCAGTAATGAACTGAACAGTGGTATATTTGTTGCAGTTAAAACTTTGCGGTGACCATATTTATGAACAAGACTTATGACCTTTTGGTGAATTTTTGACAAGGTTTTTATTTGTCTTTTGGTGATTTTTTTCTCACAAAAATTTCTTCAACAGAAGAAATTTGTTATACTTGTAGTAAGGATTGTTAGCTCAGTTATAATTATGGGCATAATTGGGTTTCTTCAAGGAGGTTGTGATTCCATGGGAGAACCATCAAGCGACCGTATAATTTATAGGAGTACCTTTTTTTAATGTTTTTTGCAACTGATGGAAATTTTGGTTTGCAGATTTTTGGGAGGAGGTGGAGAAAGGACTTACTGTTGTAGGCTGCGCGTTACGCTACACCGATCATATGCCATGCCATGATGCCAAAAGAGCCAAAAGTTTTGCCAAAGAGCGTAACCATTACCGTGAGCGACATTGTCCACCACGTGAAGAAAAACTCCGGTGTCTGATCCCTCCACCAATCGACTACCGTATTCCTATCCCCTGGCCAAAGAGCCTTCACAAGGTAATTAATCAAGCTCTTTGAAACAGTCATCAAGCTTTCTCTGAAGATTTTAGTTTTTCTGGCTTTGAAATAGATATTTTTCTAGAAAGTACTGAGTAGCTCTTGTCCAGATCTTTCCAACGAGCTAAAGCTCACTTGATTTGGAGGTGATTTGTTCTCCTAAATCACCATGTTGATACTATTGGCTCAGATATACTTCAACAACACACCACATGGAAACATTGCGGAGCTCAAAGCTGATCAAGGCTGGATGAATCAAGCAGGCGATTATTTTGAGTTTCCGGGCGGAGGGACAATGTTTCCTGAAGGTGCTGAGCATTATGTCCAAACTCTTGGCAAATATATCCCCATTGGGACAAGTCAAATTCGAACAGCACTTGATATAGGTTGTGGGGTGCGTGCCTTGCCTTAATCCTTTTTTGGCTCCATTCCACAAATGTTCAATATGATACTGGAATACCCAATTTTAGCCAGTAGTCTCTCTCGTGTCTGATAACTTTGTTTTGTTATCTCACATGTGGCTGTATGCATTTTGTTAGGTGGCAAGTTTTGGAGCATATCTGTTGAAGAAAGACATACTAACAATGTCAATGGCACCTAGAGATTCCCATAAAGCTCAAATTCAATTTGCACTCGAGCGGGGACTACCAGCATTTGTGGGCATATTGGGCACTCAACGGCTTCAGTTTCCATCTTTTGCTTTTGACCTCATCCACTGCTCCCGTTGCCTCGTCCCATTTTCAGCCTACAGTATGGTCTTGATCTCATCCCTCCCTTTCTGTGGCTCTCATGTGCTCATGTCTTCTTGCATCTCTAGTAACTTTTATTCTGAGTTCATGTTTGAGTTTTGATTGTCTGCAGATGGGTCTTACTTCATAGAAGTGGACCGGATACTGCGGCCAGGCGGCTATTTTGTGCTCTCAGGACCACCTGTGAATTGGCCAGGCAAACAAAGAGAATATGAGATACTTCAGGAGCTTATCACAAAGAAGCTTTGCTACACTCTGGTTTCAATCACTGAAAATACAGGAATTTGGCAAAAACCAACAAATGCATCATGTTATATTGCCCGCCAAGAACAAACACCACCTATTTGTGAAGATGAGGACCCAAACAAGGCTTGGTCAGTTCTAAGTGCTCTCCATTTCTATTATTCAACTATTTTCTCTATAGTTATAAGCAGCTCCTGCACTACATTTGGTTGTATTCTCACCAAAATAATGATGGGCATCAATTGGGCACAGAGACAGTTTGTATGGAGGGGTTGGGCTTTTGTACCTTAGGTAGATTATTGTCTACATAAAATAGTTTTTGTCCCTCCTTAATTGTGTAGTGTGTTCATCAGGTATACACCATTGGACGAGTGCATAACCCAATTGCCTCAGGCCAAAGTTGACACCTCGGGGGCTGAGAGTCTTGATTGGCAGAAACGCCTCGAAACAGTCCCCAAAAGACTGGCTGAGATGCTGCCAGGTGAAGACATTTTATTTGCTTCTGACATGCGGCGTTGGCACCATAGGCTCCAGTATTACAAACAGGTATAATCCTTTTTTTTTGCCCTCCAAAGAGCTTGTACCTCTTCATGTTTTCACAGCACCAATAAGCCAAGTCAATCACAGACTTGTTTGGTCCAAGGACTTCAACAGATTTGTGGCAGTATTCCAGTTGATCACTCACTAGATCTGACTCAAATTTACAACAGGTGTTTAAGAAAAGCATTCATCCAAGTTAGGAATTTGTGTGCAGACACTGGGGATAGCAATAGGGTCTCAAAGGTACCGCAATGTAATGGACATGAATGCGGTGTATGGAGGCTTTGCTGCCAACATAGCAGCTGCAAACGACCCTGTGTGGGTTATGAATGTTGTACCTGCCTTTGGCCCCAACACTCTCCATGCCATTTATGACAGGGGTCTACTTGGAGTTGTCCACGACTGGCAAGTACCCCTCCCCTCCTCACTCCTGCAGCCAATCAATTGCTAGTTGACCTTTGAAGCAAATTTCATTCCATGACTGTTCCATAACAATTTTCATTTGGAGCATTAACAAGGACCAAAATTTTCTCGACAAGATTTCCTGCAAGTAGTTAATAAGTGCTATTGACAGTAAACACTTGCACTTTAGGAAGTAGATTCTCTTTTCAAGTGTGTGCATGTGAAGGAAGCCAAGTGCTATTTGTACCAAGTGTCCTCTATATATATATGTATTGGCTGATGTGAAGCAGGTGTGAGGCGTTTTCTACCTACCCACGCACTTATGACCTTATTCATGCTGCGACCATGCAATCATTCACCACCCTACAAAAGAGGTAAAATTTCTCTCTCTTGCAAGTAGTGAATTTAGTTGAAAGTGCACAAACCTGTTTCATTCCCTATCTGACTTCCGAAAAGGGATTACATTCCTCTAATTATACTCTGCCAGAGGTTACATGATCCTCAAGCATTCGGGGTTTAAGGATTATATTACTGACTATCAGTTGCAAAAAATACTTAACATTGCTGCAGATGTAGTCTGGCGGAAGTGATGATAGAGATGGACCGAATCCTTCGTCCAGAAGGCACTGTCATCATCCGAGACTCACCAGGCATGATTGCTCATGTGGTCAAAGTTGCCAAAGCTATTAGATGGAGCTTTGAAATCTCTGAATCAGAGCCTGGGGCTCCTGGAAAGGAACAGATTTTTGTTGCCAGAAAGGAGTTCTGGAAGGTTGACAACATTGCCACCCAGTGAATTTTGGTTTTTGTGCATTGAGGGCAGCAAGTTGTCTCTTTTGTTTTGTTTCACATTACAGATAGATCCCACAGAAGCTTGCTGCTCCAAGAGTTCTCTTCCAATTTCTTGTTATTTTAGGTTCCATTTTCTTCCTATATATATTATACCCATATGATTGATCTGTTAGGAATCATTAAGGCCAATAGCCTGGGACCCATAGACAGTGTTGCAAGAAGCCATAGATTCGAATTGCAACTAGGAAATGCAAGAAGCCATGGATGCGAATTACAACTAGGAAATGTGAGATGTGACCTAAACCATAGCCAGCCAATGTGTAGTTAGGGCTTGGTCACTGGTCAATTGGTGACTCACAAAAACCAGGTGTGAGTGTGCCCCAGGATCAAACCTTTTGGTGGGTAGTAGAAGAATAGAGAAACTCTTCTCTGGGGGTTCAAAACAAATGATCACCTCTGGAATGGAGGCAGTGTAGCTTCACAATTCAAGAGTTCCTCTCACCCACACTTGTTAGTTGGCAAAGATGTGTAGACACTTTTGGTTCTAGATGAATTCATTGAAGTGTGCCAGGGATTTGATCATTTTCTTATATGAGAAGCACAATCTCCTGAGGCACAATCTCTTGCTGTTCAAATCAACCCAGAAATGATCTGATAGGTTTTGTTCAGTATTTCCTGGAAAATGAAAAGAAAAGAACCCACAATAGACACTGAAGCATTTTACAAATCTCCTAGAGGTCTCTGGTCAGATGCTTACTCTTGACAGAACATGTGTCCAGCCTCTTAGATACAACGAGCATTGCATCCACTTGTGTTGCTGGAGAGTAAAAGATATGATTGAATGAATCCCATGTCAAACTCCCACCTATGGCAGAGGTAACATGCCAGTAACAAAACCTACTTACATCGGAGGCAACCTTCAGAGTATATAGTCCAAGGGAAGGGAAAAAAAAATTCAAGCTCCAGTGAGGAGATCAGAGTCACCTTCCATTACTGCAGGCTGATTCAAACTCTGCTCTCACTTCACTAGAATATGTCTCCTACTTTATTATATACAGCTTACAGTCTCTTGAAGCCCTAGAATAGAAACAAAATTTGGCACCTAGCATTTTCCTATCATCAGCTGCAATACTCTCAGCACAGGTTCTTGAGCACAAACAAAGGAATAAATTTCCCAGCTCAGGATCCTGATTATCTTTTGAGTTTGGCAAAGATGAAGGAAGAATCATGCCAGGTTTGTGGGGAAAATTGTCCTCAAGTCAATCTTCTCTCTTTCATCATGTTTGCAGACAGATTGTATCAGGTTACTCCCTGGTTGCACTGCCGCCCCCACATCCAACACCAACAGCAAGGATGATTCAGGCAAAATGGGTTGCAGAAATCTTCCCCACCAGGAGATTTCCACACAGACTTCCAAGAAACCATTTGCTCTGATTTCCCACACATGGATGATGGAAATCTTCCCCAGCGGATTCCGATGAAACCCATTTCCTCTGGTTTCCCACACATGGATGGATCTGACTGTGATGTTCATCGAAAGCTATAGATCCAATCAAGAGCAGAAGAATGATCAGGAAAACTGCCCAGTGTTCAGGAACCGCACTGGGATGGAGGATCACAAGAAGCGTGCAAAAGTGTCCTGAATCTATAATACCTGGACCATTTTCCAGATTGGAAGGTACTAGTCAGAACGATGATCCATCATACCCTTGACAGGAAATCGCAGGAAATCGAACAACAAAATGCTGGGGCTCGATGGTCATATTGAACTCATGATGTTCTTTATGCTGAGGGAGGATGCACGTTCTGAGCGATCCCCGTGACGGCGTGCAGCCGGAGGCAAACGAGAATCGTAAGAGCTGTAAGGGTTGGGATGACTCGCATCCCTCCTGCTGGATTTCGATCTTTTGAGTTCTTCCAAGCCAATGACCGGGAGCTTCATCCTGGACCTCCTCCAGCTGCCGCTAGTCCATGTTGTTGTGCCCGGCACGTTGTAACTCAGCTCGCCGTCCTCGACAATGGAAGTTGACCTGACGAGTTCGAGCTCGGGCGAGATTCTTCCACTCAAAAGATCAACCGACATTCTCCCGGGAGAGTTACGACCACACGCATCAAGCTTCCTGTTGGTAAAATCCACAAAGACGATCTCGTTAATGCACTACGAATTCTGGAATTCCAGGACAAGCAAGGAAATTCTTTTGTGAAGGGAAGAAGAAGAGTACATGAATGGATAGGCCGCCGTGATCATATCAGGCACATCCGAAGTCGAAAACCTGCCAGCGGAAGAATTCTTCGATCGCACGCTTCGGTGATTCTTCTGCAAGAATTCCTGCGTCTTTACGGGATTGCCTGCTGCCTTGCAGTACGACTCCAATGAGGCTACTGATCGCTTGTTGGACGGTGATCTAGTAAGGAACTCAGTGCGGCACTGCTGCACAGTCGAGGTTGTTCGGAGGAGATCCCGCGAGATCGTCGAGGCGTTGCAGGAGGCGAGTTCTCCTCCGCCACTTTTGAATTGATCTGACTCCGGCACTGTCTCGAAGCTCGTACTTCTGGGGGAAGCCGAGAACGAAAACCTTGGAGGCTGCACAAGACCTCCAGCAAACCACGGGAACAATGAGATTGGTATTCTATTCTCTTGCATATCTGATATCAGGAGATCCTGAGATAGGAAAAAAAATTGTGACGCAAGAATTGGACCTGATCAGCAATGAGAAGATTGAGCGTGATCGGCTTCTGCTGCCGCCGCCACTGCTGTGTGGCTTCGTTACGTGACGATTGTCGGCTTAGCCCTTCGATTGAATAAGGCACGAAGTCGTCGCGCCGCGAGGATTGTCGGCTGAGAGCGTCGACGTGATCAGAGGCGTGGAATATTCCGGCGTGCTTCGCCACAGCATTGAGAGGCGCGCTATCCGCCGCGCTTATGCACCCCGTCACGTAGCTGTCGCGTATGAATCTCAGCAACTGCAAAGGCGAGCATCGCTTCCATATCCGCGAGCCCCAGCTGCTTCTGCTCTTATTAGTCATCCCCCGAGCCGTCGTCTTCTTCTCATCATTGGGCTCCATCATCTTCGCCTCAGTGACTTTCTCTTGCATTTTCTTCACGATTCTTTCACAGCACAACTGTTTTTTCTCATAATATCGAGCTTGTAGAAGAAGGAGGTCGTCCTCTTTAAACCTCGACCTGGCCAATTCCTTCTATTGCACTTTCTCGGGGCACGGATCTTATCAAGCTCCTGATCAGTAGTTCGATGAACAGTTTCTTGATCAGTAGCTCTCTCTGAGAGACGTGTATCTGCACTCGCAGAAGTTCACAAGAGGAATTCAATCTGAATCTCTCTCTCTCTCTCTGAGGCTTGTATCTGCACTCGCAGAAGTTCTCAACAGCAATGCAATCCGAATCGCTTCTACAAAGACCGGGAAAATATGAACAGCAAGAGAGACTTCCAAGGAGAGTTCATGATCAGTGAACATGATCTACGTCCTAACCTAGCAACCTTTCCTCATCATGATTCACATATTGTGCACATCTAGGAATAAAAATTGCTATGCAAGCATCGAATTGCAAAGTTCCAGATGAGATCAGATCTGCGCAAGAAAGGAAAAAAGATTCGATGGAAGATGGACTACACCTTTCTCACGACGAGGTCGACGATGATGACGACGACACTGATGATGCAATTTCGCTCCTCATTCTTCATTCAATGCTTGCACAGGTCTGGTCACAGGCAAATAAACTTCGAGAGAGAAACGAAGTGAATCTCCTCAAAACCAAAACAAAACGGAGCTGAGACAAAGCGGATTACTTACAACAAAAAACAAAACTACCGATTGCTTACAACAACACACAAAACTATCGATTGCTTACAACAAAAAACAAGACTACCGATTGCTTACATTGACAAGAAACAAAACTACTGATTACTTGCAATTACAGCGACAACCAAAACTAGTATTGGTTACTTGCAGGGCTCAACAAGATTGAAAAAAACTACTGAATCCTTGCTGAAGCAGCAAAAACAAGACGGATTACTTGTGAGAACAAAAGACGACAGCAGCGTGAGAAACAGGAAAGAAAGAGAAAAAAGAAAGTAGTCGAGTGTTGGCAGCGGCGGAGGAGCGCAGAGCGTCGACTTCTTGTTTTTATTGGCTCTGCACGCTCGAGGCGAAACCTAGGAAGAGACTTAACGAACAATGTTTTTGTTTTCCGGGCAATTTGCTTTCCCTTAGTACCTACAGTGTAGATTGATGAGGGTTTAGGGTTTAGGGTTTTGCCTTTTTCTTCTTTTTTTTTTTTTCTTTTTTCAATTTTGTGATCCATAAGTATATTTAGCAGAATTTAGCAATATTCAAAATATGCAGGTAGAGAAAATCTTAAGCACCTTTTCATATTGTAGGCCATTGTGGCAATTTTTTGGAGATTTTTTTTCCTTTTTGTTTGAATTATTTTCTTCAAAACAGGGAAATTTTGACAGAATATTCTTTTTCCAAAATTGTTTTTTTCAAAAATGGCAACAATTTGCCACAAGAAACTTGCCATATGTCAGAAAAAAAGTGGTGATCACCCATAGGAAGTTGTAGCCAAATCTGGCTATTAACCAAAAAAATAAAGTGCAAATCTTTAATCCTCCTTCTATATTTGGCGATTTCTATTTTATTCCCCTGTTTTTTTCTCACTTTTTGGCGACCGAAAAAACCTCCCAAAATAAAAACACTTCCTTTTGGAAATTTTAATTTCTAATTTCGCTACTAAAGAAAATATACCCTGACCCATGGTATTGGAGTTTAGGGTTCACCAGGGTGCTACCTATGGTGAACTAGTAGGGTAGCTGACGCTCTTAAGGTCAGCTCACTATGAAATTATTTTCTCTTAGGTCAGCTCACTATTAAATTATTTTCTCCTAGGTCAGGTCACTATGAAACTATGTTTTCTTAGGTCAGCTCACTAGGAAATATTTTCTCTTAGGTCAGCTCACTATTAAATTATTTTCTCTCAGGTCAGCTCACTAGGAAATCATTTTCTCTTTAGTCAGCGCACTATGAAATCACTTTCCGGGAAGTTCATAGAACATTCCCTATTTTAACTAGAGTTAGTGGGTCCAGTGTTTTTTTAAAGGGAGCGAATTTTCACCTTTATAAGAAAAATATTTTACGGAAAGAATATTCTGTTGCAAACTTTTAAACAGGGAAAGAAAAACTTCGCCAAATAATTTTTTTTTATTTGTTTAAAATCACTAGAATTGCCAATATAGCATGAAAGGATGCTTAAGATTTTCTACTTTCCTATTTTTGAATACCACCAAATTTGGCTAAATAAGAATGATCCGTCACCTAAGTAATATCACAAAATTGAAAAAAAAAAAAGAAAAAACTTTTTGTGAGTTGTGACTTGGCAATGTTTTTTTTTCCCACAATTTTTTCTATTTCAACAAACAAATTGGGAAAATTTTGGATTTTTTTATTTAAAAAACTATAAATTTGACTAATTTTGCTATTTTTTGGGGAAAAACTCACCAAATTGTTGATAATAAAAAAACTGGAGAAAGAGAAAGAAAAAAAAAAAACCTTCTGGGTTGTAAATTTCATTTTTTGGGAGCCTCATGGAACATTTCCTAATTTAAATTTTTTAATATTGTTTCAAGTCAGTGTTTTTCCCTCCAGAAACTTCTATGGTTTTTTTGTTTGTTTTTGTTTGACAAACACAATAATTGGGATTTTTCTTTTTTCTTCTAGATTAAATTCAACTACTTTTTCTAATTTTTTGGAAAATTTTGCTAATTTTTCAATATTGCAAAATTGGGGGCAAAAAAAACCTTGGTTGTGAGTTCATTTTTTGGGGAACACGATGATGCAACATATCGTAAATTAAACTATTAAAAAAACACTATTACTAATGTAGCCTAATGTCCTTGGACC
This sequence comes from Sphagnum tenellum, assembly GCA_963921925.1. Classification (NCBI taxonomy): domain Eukaryota; kingdom Viridiplantae; phylum Streptophyta; class Sphagnopsida; order Sphagnales; family Sphagnaceae; genus Sphagnum; species Sphagnum tenellum. The sequence continues at coordinate 19,327,069 of OY998149.1, read as the reverse complement.
AAGTTACCCAACAACAACAAAAAAAAAATCATTTCTTGTAATTTATTGGAATTACCAATAACAAAAAACTACTCAAAATTCAGTATCTCCCACAACACAACTTAGGTCTAAAAAAATTAATTTTAAATCACCTTCGTGGGTCAGTCGGTCGTCAAATTCTACGTGCCAAGGGCTTTCCAAGAATTCCGATAATGCACTCAAATTCCCCTATAAGTTTTTTTGTTTTGATTTAAACAAATTGGTGGGGGTGCCAGCTTTGACCCTAAGCTGACCTGATCCGATGGGTCTTCGATGCATCTTTTTCCTCAACTATTCTTGTGCACAAATCCTCATATCCGAACACCATTTCCGACTTTAATACAATGCTTTCTTTGTCGGCTTGGGGTGTGTCCGACATTATTTAGCCCAAAAAAATCATGAACTTTCAAAAATAAAAAAGCTTAGGAAGTAAGGCCAAGATTCACAATTGGGCTCTAATTTATCAAAATTTCGATGATTGGTGAAACATACAATCACATTAATAATTAGATATTCTACCTTTGGAGTTTTTTTTTTTTCTTTGGAAATATATATATACGATTAAGGTATAGTTGCATTATAGTTGGGTCATGTTGCTATTCCTCCTTTCAGTTGTGTTATTAATCTCATTAGTAGTACTAGTACTAGTTGATTTGAAACTAACCACTCCTTAGGAAGTGGTCTTGAAGCTTAGCCATTAGGTTGGATATGTGAATATTAAAAATCGGCAAATTGTGAAATCAATGGCAAAGTACCGAGCACTAAATTAGCTTATTAGCAACTTAACAACTTTCAAGTTGGCACTACTAAGCAATAATAGGAACAAAATGGGGGAGAGTGGGGAAGGGGGGTGGTGGTGGGAGCACATAGCCCATTTTTTTTAGTGTTAATGAGGGTACATGTTCATTATTATTGTGCCCACTACTCGAGCATATAATATGGCTTTCTTATACTCACAATTGCCGGCCCACCTTACAAGGTTATTCTATGCTTTGGATGCTTTGTTCTTTCTTGGTCATGGAAGCCATCAAACCAAATTTGGATTTTTCCATTGTTAAATCATTTAAAGTTTCTTGGTCATGGATTTCTTTCCATCTTTCTTCGTTTTGGGTTGTCTAAATTGACAAAGCAAAAAACCACATAAGGTTTTGGTTTTGATGCAAAGGATAGATACTCATTAACTTTGTAATGGGATATATACATATATATACATACATATGGCTTTGGTGTTTTTAACCATGTTGAGTAATTCCAAAATGAAGGTCAAGAATAATTTTTGGAACTACCAAATTAAGCCACCATAAACTAAATTGTGGTCCTTTCTTAGGTTCCGGCATGTTTGATAATTGAAGAGAGGTGGTCTTGGGTGTTAGAACTTAGGTCACAAATTCATCATTTTTTGGGCTTTATGCTTGTCCTCTTAATCTCTAGCACTTACTCTCAAGTTAATATCATGCTTTAAATTGACCAAAGCATTTCAAGTTCTCCCTAACATTACATTATGGGTGGGTAGGTACTTCATTGGGTAGTGGGGGTCAATATGGTTGTGCTCCCTTTGGGCTTCTTAGTTGGCCATCTACCACACTATGTCTTTTAATTCAAGGTGTTTTAGGTTTTAAATTCACTACACGGGATTCAGTTTATGTAAATTCTTTTAACTCATACATGCAAGTTGAGTTAATTGTATGATTTGGGCAATCACAAGATATTGAGATTTGGTTACTAATTGGAACTTTGGGGGATGATATGCTTCGAGCATTGCGAGTTGCTAACATTGTCATGGTATTAATTATTGGTTTTGTTTTTTGGGAAAAGTTTTCAATTTTTTTTCTAGTGTAAACTTGATTAAATTTTCCTTTTCTTTGGTTAGTCTTTGCCAAAATTTTGTTATTAAAAAAAATGAAAGAAAAATACTTCTACCAATATGGATCCAATGTCAAAAGGAGCATAGAATACTACCATGGCAAGTTCAAACGTTTCAGTGTTGGATGATTATTTTATTTTGAAGATTCCATGTTGAAAATTAGAGTATTCTAGAGTGTTTGAAAAAATTCTTCAATTTTTTTCACAAATTTCTGTTATATATATTTATCTATTTATTTTTTTTTTTTTGAAAACTTCAACATTTCTGAAAATAATATAATCGGTTTCAAAGCTGCCAAGGTACTATGGCATAATGTATTGTCAGGTGTCCTTTGTGGGTAACCTTGTGAGCTCGCACCCAAAACCAGTTTAGTTATGATTCAACTTCCAACAAACGATTCCATCTAGTTTCTTATAACAATGAACCAAATGCATCAATTAGAGTAATTTCAAATGCATTGATTTAAGTTTGAAGTTAATGATTAAAACAATTTGGTAGTTAATTCTTCGCATACACAATTAGGTTTGATAATTTTGTTTCACACTATTCCTAAAGTATAGCCACCTTTAGCCTTGGGCAATTTCAAGTATTGGTTTTTAAACATTTGCGCATTATGTTTAATGCTATCTATGGTTTCACATTCATGTGCCCATGGTTGCACATCCCACATGGTTTGTGTAATAAGGTGCATCAACTAGTTTATATGCATAATTGTGACAAGGATACAACTTTTATCTTCCTTGGTTTTTTTCACAAAATTCAATGTACTTCATATGCACCAAAGTAGCTCTCTCTTGGTTAAAAGCCTTTAAAATCCTTTAGTGTCAAAAGGCATTAATTTTTTTCTATTCAATTTTTAAAAAGAACTTGAGGCATTAGTGTTCTTTGGCATAGTTTTCTTGGGGGAAATTTTTACCCAAATTTAACTTCAAAGCAAATCTAGCAATTCTTATTCCATAGCTAAACCTTGATATTAGAGTATTACTTCAACTTGTGGCTCAAAGTTGAGCACATAAGTCACTATAAATTGCAAGTAATATGGATTTGTCATTTGTTGAAGTCATTATCTCCCACACAATAAGTGCATTGCATGAAGTTCATTGTACCAAAGCAACAACTACTACGTTGCACACAATCTTCATGAGATGAAAGAAATGTCAAAGAATGTGAAACTTGCATGAATAACAAAAATTTGCAAAGATTGCTCTGTGTTTCTAAGCAACTTCCAATTGATTGCAAAGACGTTAAGATATTACATTCATTTGTGATATTCTATATCAATATCATCTCTTACAAAAACAAGTATTCGATTCAAGTCTCAAATTCTTTCTTTTTGTCTAGACCAAAGGTGTGATCAATTATTAAGGAAGGTAGTTTGTTGGCTTTTGTTTTGTTTTGTCAAATTTACATCTCCCAAACCACAATATCCTTTGTCACTATCTTGGTATCGGTAAAAGGCCCTCCATGAGTAGGGGTGCATCAAGGTTTAAACCTATGGTGTAAGAATCATAGAATATTGAGCAATTTTATCATTCAAAATTCAATAAAATTAAAATTAAATTCAAGGAAATTTGGGTGTTTTCTTGGTATTGTTGGAAAGTCCTCAATGAATAAGGTATTGTGGAGATGTTTTTTAATTTCTACACCCAATGTGTAAGAGATATTGATTTTTGAATTATTTTTGTAATTAAAAAAAATTATTTTAAAAATTGAATTCTTGATGTAAATTGAATTTCATATGTAGGCTAAAAAAAGATGTGTCATTTTTCCCATTCAAAATTCATTCAATATTAAAATATGTGCTCAAAGAGCAAAGCCAAGTAGTGTCCTAATGAAGTCACCCTTCAATAATGAAACTTCTAGAATATTATTTTCCATGGGAATGGGTAATTCAACCTATTTCTCCTTCTATCTTGGAAAGCATTTTTTTTGTTTTTATAAGTAATATGATCACTTTAGTATTTTAGGTTTTTACTTTTTCATTTGGATTTCCTTAAATATTTATGCATCCAAAGGTTAATACAATTTATATGGCATCCTTGTAATATAATATTATTGCTTGTTGTCTATCTCCTATTATATGCACATGGGTTTGACATCAATTAAGGTATGTGTGAAAATGGGGTATAATGGGTATGTGGGGGAGTAGTCACCATATGTGCTCATGGGAATAATCCCTTTCTTACAAATGACTAAAAATGATTAAATTGCTAATGCGTATATGTTAATAATCACCAATTATGATGGCAGTTTCATGATACATTTAAGAAATTAAACACAAAACATCAACAAGTATGCAATAAGCAAAAGACCAACATTGGATGTCGTATATCGATATATTGATTTTTTGCCCTTTTCCAAGATGGATGGTGTGTGGATGATGAAGCACTTTTTCATTGCAATTTTGTTCCATAGCTGGCCATGGTATTTAGATATGTACAAACTACTAACCATCCACATGCATACGTATCAAGTACCCACCAAGTGTTTTATCTACTTACCTACAATAGACAATAGCCATGTACATTTTAGTGTTGTGTAAGTATATATCTTTTGATATATCTGAGTCTAGTATTGTTTCTTGTCAATGGGTTTACCCATCAAATAAGTGTATATGAGCGCTAAATTTTTTTCCATTTGGTTAAGGTTTAAGTATATAAAAATAATGATTTTTGATAAATGGTTAGAGTCTGAATAACCCTTATCATATGGCCCTATTTGGTGTTTAAAATGGGTTTGTATTATTTTATTTTATTTTTATTATGGAAAATAACTATAAATGTCCACATTTTGGGAGTATTGAGACAATTTTTGAAGGCCAAACCCAATGGGATAATGTACAAATCTCATCTCAAAATGAAAAAACCAAAGTGTTTTTTAACTCATCTTTGACTTCAAATATGCACAAGTTCATCACATAAAGAAACTTTTGATTTGCTGGATGAAACATGGAGCTCAACAACCTAACATTAAACATGCACACTTATAAAATATTAAAATTATCAAAATTTTGTGAGACTTTTGTGAATTAGATATTCATTCTGTGTTTGGAACTAATTGTCATGCTTGATGTTTGTTGGCCTTGACTACCAAGGCAAGGATATTGTGTTTAGATTCATTATAGAGTATAGTCACTCAAGGGATTTTGGCCCGCAGGTAATAATAATAGATCTATTTTTATATGAGGATTTTTGAAAGATGATATTTTAGCTTGTGTTAAACTTGAGATTAATTGTAGAGTTTTCATATCTTTGAATGATTTTCGGTTTTTTTTAGATGATTTTTGGAAGATTATGTTTTTGTGTGGTGAAATAGGCATTTGAGTTTCCATAATTCTTCTTTTGCATTAAGATACTTTTTAATGTAATTGGCAAGGCCACGGTGTGACCCACCCCTTGTTAACTGTAGATTGCCAAAAAAATTGGTGGAATTGGAAATATATCCAAGAATATTTAAAGAATATATATTTTAAATTTACATACCCTAAGCATGCATAGCATGTTAGTATATTGATTTTTAAAATATAAATTTGAATAAATAATATACCATATCCATACCCAGTGGGTATATTCGGGTAAAATATTTACCCGCACAACAGCACTACATTCCCTACCTATTTGCCAAGTTACATGGCTTTTACATACCTATTTACCTAGGCAAGGGAAAGGGTCAAGGAATAGGGGTTACAAGATCCTAGGTTACCAAGGTAGAAAAAAAAACTAAGTAAAAACTGTTTTCCAATTTATGGTCCAATTTATAGACTTTCTATTTTTCAATTTCATCAATGTGGCAAAAAATTTTGCTGCCTAAATAAATTTTATATTGGAAAAAAGAAAATTTTCCAATTTTTTTTATCTAAAACCATTTCATGAAATAGTAAAAATTCACCACCAAAAAATAAAACACTATTGGTCTCTGAACAAATTTAGAAAGTGTTTGTCAAAAAATAAAGATATTTAGAATATTTATTTTTTGAGAATTGATTTTTGAGTTTATGAAAATTTCAAAATATATGATATTATTAGCAAAAGAGACTAAAATCATAACAAGTATACATTAGTTCTAGTATGTCTAAAACATGTGTTTTACAAGGCCACCTAGCCTTGTAAAAATGCGTTCAAATCTCAAATCTGATGGAGTTTAATTTCATTGATTTTTGGCATTCTAAGTAATTATTTTATTTCAAAAAATCAGCAATTTTGAAAATAATTGCAAAGAATGGATGATTTTTCAATGTCAATGATGATGAACATGTGAAATTTGGCTATAAACTAAATATGAAGTACAAATCTTTAATCATCTTTCTCTATTTTTCTGGAGCACATTATAAACCAAAATTTAGAAATTTGGCAATTTTTACCTTTTAAATTTTTTTTTTTGCATAATTGAAACCTTTTGAAATCAATTCATTTTTTATTTTTTATTTTTGATTTTGTGTTTTGGTGAAATTTTGCCAAGTAGAAAAAAGGTTGACTCAATGTGAAACAAAGGGGGTCTTTTGTGGCTTTGTTGGAACTATTTTGAGAAGTAAGAAACTTTACTTACATGGATGGGTTCATGCCAAGAAAAAAAGAACTCTATAAGGTGTTTTAGAATCTATAGTAGAAATTTCTCTTTGAACACCTCAACAAAATAACAAGACGATGGGTTAATTGATGCCACAATAATAATAATAATAATATACTCAACTATCTTTACTCAATTCCACATTGATTAGTACTATAATGCTAAACAAATATGCAACAAGGTTAGCAATGTCAGATTGAATTGGTCCACTCTTTTTTCTCAATAGTTATAGTGTTAGAATTGTGCTTCAAAGCACTAATTATGATTCTTAAAATGCGTTTTTGAATATTTCATAGTCATTAGATTCATTTCAAATTTATGCAAATGTTACAATAATACATTCAAAACATTATCATATAAACTCATCACACATTTTCAACACTAACATAATTTACCATTAAAAACCATGTAAAATAAGCATTGGTTACATTGTAATACATTATGCTATGAATGTATTCACCAAAATATTAAACATTCATGCGAAGGTGAAAATTATGGGCATGTACATAAAAAGGAATTGTGTGATACTAATGACAATGTTGTTAATGGGGCACCAAAAAATGGATTGCTACAAGACGAAACAATTTATCCCAAACACGTCCATGAGATGGAAATGACATTAAATAGTTGAGTCTATTGTTTGGATGAACATCAATAATAAAACTTGGGGAAAAAATGCTTTCCCACAAAGTAAGTGATAGATATGCAAACATTAGCAAATGAAAATTTGAATTTGAATTTGCCCATATGAGAGGCCAACCAAGCAAGAATCATAAAAAAATAAATTTTGCAGTTGGTCACAAATAGCTCTCATCACTTAAGAACAATTGTTAGGATCCCTTGTGCTTGATAAGTTTGTGCAAGTTCAATCACTTGCTTTGGCATTACTTTGATGCTACAAGGATAGCCCACCAAGGTATGGGTCTAGCCTATGTCCTTCCCTCAACCATTGCAATCTACAATTGGATCCCAAAACTTGTACTCAAAGAGTTGTAAGTAGCTTAAGCTACCAAGCATGACCACTTTTGATCTAAACCAATTTACTTGGAATCTTAATGCTATGCAATATTTGCTAAGTATGTGAAAAGTTAGCTCCAAATTGCTAAGTCATTGCCCTTTAGCAACATGCAAGTCCACATATATCTAACCTTCTACATTACAAGTTTTTCCCATCTCTATGGTATATGCAAGCATTTTGTACAAGTTTTGTTTTAGCGAAATGGAGTGGTTTTTTGTGTTCAGATTTTTTGATTCCTTTTTCTTCACCCTTTTTGAAGAGCTATATTCATGATGCCTCATATTCCACTAAAGGTAGGCATGAATATTTCTTTTTTTGAATATTTTTGAAAGTGGACCCCTTGTCAGCTATATCATTCCCAGGTTATGATATCTAATATGCCCTAGCAGTGAACTGAATTGAACCGACAACCTCTTGCATGGTGGTGCAAGAATTTCAACCACTTGGGGCTTTTGGCAAGTCATATTCAACTCCTACACAGGACAATAGTATATTGTCTACTAGCTCTCAAAGCTCTTCTATCTGCTTTATTGTTATACTCTTCACATATGACTGAATGTTCCTAGTCCCTTGATGCCTGAACTTTATGAAATTCCTATAATGGATTGTGTCAGACAAAGCACTATTCTTACATGTCTTCTGAATGGTGACTGATTCACAAGTCTAATCGGTTGAGGTTTTGTGGGAAGATAACAGAACCCGATCGGGTGCCCTTGTCTAGCCCATGATCATGAAACAAAGCAATAGAGTACACTTTGAAGCTTTTTGGTACTTCAATGGCTTTTTTAAATCTAAATTTTTGCCACCGGTTTGTGAAAACTGCACTATTACTACTTTTGCGAAGTCAAAAGTACCTTGAGTTTAAGATACAGTGAGTGAGATCATTATTTCTAGCTTAGTATCTCTCACCCTGATTGTTGAGGTGATCCTTTGGATACCTGTTTATGTTTTTTAAAACACAAACTGATTTTTTTAATGGAATTTTTCCTCAGAATTGACCTATGTTTCTTCTGTGGCAGGCATTCTTCTTTGTTTGGCAAGAACGTTACAGCAGTCAAGAAAGAGAATGATAGGATGTTGGATACCTCTTAAAGGAGCAGGAAGATTGATGCCTGCCCATCTCCAAAGGCAGAACCATAAACCATTGACACCATTTGGTGATTGAAACTCAATATGGAATGAGAATATCAAAATCACTCACGGTCCACTCGGCCGCCTGGAAGTTTGCATCATTGAAAATCTCAGTCCCGACATCGATTGATGGCCACAATCGTAATGCAGGTTCTGTCCCAGGATCCTGTTTACAGTACAAAATTTGGCAGGGGAAATAACTAATGAGCCCTTGAACCATAGAGCAAATCAAATCAATTCAATTAGTCACAAGTGAGAAGATGAGGATATCAAAATGAGTGAAAAAATGAGATAAATTATGACGATGGAAAAAAATGAAGATCATGGTTCAAGCTACCATTTATAATTGGGCAATGACCATGAAAGCAGAAGAATATACCTGATAAAAGTAGAGGCGATTCGAGAGTGCACCCACATCAAGTGTCCATGTGCGAGAGTCACCAACCCAGCCATCTCCTTTTTTGGCAGGGTAACCGTGAACAGCCCATTCAGGGTGGGGAAGTAATTGGACAATCTCTTGTGCTTGGGGATTGCTATAAGGATCACACATCAAGTTAGGGGTCTCTGCATATGCTGCATTTGGTGGGGAGCAATAGATATGGTATGCAGAGTATGGGAAATCGCTTGTATTCTCACGATAAATCTTTGTTCCATCAGCAGCTGAGACATGGTAAGGTGGACACAGACTGAGGCTGTTAGGGCTGCCAACAATTCACCAAAGACAATATACAGAAATTGAGTAACATAGAGACTTCAGGCTTCCAAACTTCTGGAAAATTGTATTGCAACTCTGCTCACCAGAACCATTTGACTAAAGTCATATGATGTGTGTCTGAGAGAGATAGATTGATAATTAGATATCAAAAAAGAAAAAGAGTTGCAACCTGCACCATGATGCTGTTTGTGGATTGATGATCATTTCTGAATACCGTGTGACATCAGTAGTAACATCCCCATCACATGGTAGGCCATTGTTCTTCCAGCAACCACCAATGTCAATCAAGTAGAACTGACTCTCAGCTCCTCCACCTTGTATCACATTCAGCGTGATCACAACTATGAAATTCGGAGTGACTGGCACCTGCAGCACATCATGCAAATTAGGAGCAAAAATATGGTTTCATCATAAATTTCTCTAGTCATTGAGTTCAGGTTACATAAATGTCCATCACTCTGAATAGAAATGACTCCTTGAAAGGATCTTAAGAAACTCCATTGAGAAAAATCTGTTGATTACATTATATGCTTCACAGAAAGGAATTTATTTGCAAAAGAAAAACAGAAGTTCTCTCTGCTCTTGTCTGCCAATAATTCCACTCTCCTAAAAAATGATTGCAACCTTCATAACTCATGAACTCTGGACACCTTGTCTGAAGAGCTGAGTCTTGCTCTTGAATATGTGCGTGTGGGGAATGAACTCAGAGAACAAGGACCATGAGAAACAATTTCCCGTACCTGTTGAATCATGCCACGTGTATCCCATGGGTATCCGCCAGATTCACCAGATGTTGTATCAGCTCTCAAGTAGAGCATGAGCCATGGATAGTTGGGGGAAGCCTTGAGGAGATGGTGGAAAATCCAACTCCCAGAAGTGGCATTTTTTTCCCATGTCACAGAGAAGTAGGAAACATCGGTTGCTAAATTATCCGAATTGATTTGTTGTGCATCAACAAGATCATAAGTCCCATAGAAGCTTCCAGTTAGTGAAGAGGAAGAGCTTTGAGGATTAATGAGTGTGTCAGAGGAGGACCAATTGTGGTATACTAGAGGTGGGTTCATACAACCCTTACCAAAGCATGGAAAACCTCCTGATAACGATGATGATAATGATGATTCTTGTGCTGCTTCTGAGCTTCTTGTTCTTCTTGTTGTAGTGAAGAAATTCGACTTCATGGCAGGCTTTGCTGTAGCAAATGATTCACAGAGCCCTAAATTCTCATCAAAATTGCCATTCTTCAACATAATCGTCCAGAAATACCAAGGGAGTAGATTCTCTGAATCTGTCACTGCACACAGAGATCCTAAGTACTTCTCTTTCTCAACTGCATACAGATCTGCATTTGCAAAGCTTGTGAAGGAGGAGCTGCCTGCTGAAGAGGTCATTGGAAATGGATCTCCTGTTTGCAGCTCATTGTCTGCTTCTGTCACTTGGTTGCTCACATTGCATGTGCTCAAACCAGCCACTGCAGAGTTCAAGGCAAATGCAAACCACCAAAACAGAGCTTAGAGAAGATGAAGAGAAAAAAGGAGTCAGCCCTTGAATATAGCCGCACTTCACTCCCTTCATCTTCTGAGAGAGAAAGACTTGCTCAAGAATCTTATGCTCAAGGAAACTTTTGTCATGAAAAGCTTGTTAAGAACTCTGCAATGATGTGTCGATCTTGTTAGGCAAATGTGTTGGCCTGCAAGAGTACAGGGATTTGAGAGCTTTTTCTTGCCTTCGCTGCATTGCAGATCGGCACAGTCGGCCCATCTGGGGCTAGGAGATCCTGAGGAAAAATTCCCGACTCTGTTGCAGAAATCCCAAGCTTCGACTTCGACGCGCACCTGCGGACTCTTCATTCCCGGATCTCCTAATACACTGAATGCAAGCTTGTCGTTGACGGTGATGAGCTTCCGATCAACCAGCTGCAACTGCGGATCTAAAGCATGGTTCTGCAAAGTTCTCTTTCCTTGGACAACACAAGGAGGCTGCAAGTCTAAGAGGCCAAGAAGTGATAGAAGCAGAGTCCACCTGCAGAGGAGACATAGTAGTCTCTCGCTTGAGTGCGTCTTCTCCATGCGCACTTCAAGGCAATGCGAGCTCCAGTTGCAATGTTTAATGTTTCTAAGATCGTCTTCGCTCCTCAGTTTCCGCGGCAGAAGAGAATTCTCTGAAGAAGAAGTCGATGCGCCCTGCTAATCCCTGCACTGACAATAGAGCAATTTCACCTTCGATTTTGTCGATTCCATGAGCCATGGAAACGCTTGAAATCCCGAAAAAACTTCCATGAATCGTGTCTCCTAAATCGACGGTAAAGAAGAGCATTGAAGATGGCACAATGAGAAGATGGCACGACTTGCTCGTTTGTAGCTGCTCAATGATTCGTCGACGGAGGACTGCAAGTTGCAACCATGATCTCTTTAGAGCAACAGCTTCAGTAATGTCACGCTTGCGAACGTAGGGTGGACCTATCTTACACTCGTACTGGATTCCTTGCCCGACATCACTGCGAGCTCCAAAGTACAAAGATCGCCCGGAACTTGCTGGATTTTCTGCATCTCTTTTCACGACGAGGCTTCAGTCAGGAATCGATCAATGAAGCCAATACAGTCGAAGAGACTGAGGAGAAGATGACGAGAGAACTGAACTCGATTGCTAACTTCGCATTTATAGCTTCATAAATGCTTCTGCAATGATAATCGCTTATCATCGTCTCCAAACCAAACAGATCTTCATAGCTAACTACGGCACACAAAGGAGGAGGAGGAGGAGGAGAAGAAACGAAACATCAATGATTCAGAGTAAGAAAAAAAGTCGAAAGTGAGAGAGCTGAATCTGGCACAAGCTGCTCAATTCTCGTTCCGATTCGTCCCTTGTTGCTGCAGATGCAATGTTGATTCAGCAGCTCGCGAAAGCAGGAGTTACAGAGAACTTAGAAGCTAGCACAATTTACTCAATTCTCGCTCTATAAATTTGCTGCGATTTCTCCCGCGCTGCAGTCTAGGCAACTCATGAACCATGAGCAGCTCACAAAAGCAATAACAGAGTGAGAATCTGCCACAACGTACTTGCTCAAAGTCTGTCGCTCGATTTCGCTCCGATGTGTCCTGTGCGGCAGATGCATTGTTGTAGCTACTACAAAGGTACAAGACTGTTGTTCTGAGCTACAACAGAAGAACAACAACAAAACATGCCAGTTTGGCTCAGCAAAATGGTTTTGGCCCCAACAGATGTGAGAAATATTTTTTTGCAAGGTCACATATTGAGCACTGCTGGAGATGCTCTTACTTCATATGCTGCAGCGCAGTTGTGTTCCAAATAAATTACAAACCGTAAATGTTTCGGCTTTTTTTCTATTGGAGAAATTTTGTCAAAAGATGAAATTAAAACATTTGGAAATGAAGTGATTTTGAAGGGTTTTCAATGCCAAGAAGTGAGGGGAAAAACATTATAGTAATCACAAAAAAATTATATTTGGTTTTGATGGTTAAAGTTTTGTCCGTCACACGGGTTAGTAGCCAAATTTGACTGAATCTTCTGAAGGATGTCATCACCTTTTCTCTACATCTTTCCTATGGATGATCCAATGATGGCTACAAACAAAATTTCTTTTTTAAAAAAAAATTTTAAAAAAAAACACTGCAAACCCTAAAGCACCAACTTCCAACTCTTGATGAGCTGGTCCTGTGCTTGACCACAATCCTTGTGGCCTTTATTATAGAGCATAAAAGAATTGCTTCACTTTTTTCCCTTTTTCCCCGGTGATACCTGGTGGGTATCATGCGGAAAAAAATTAAAAAAAGGACGAGAATTTTGCAAGCTCCTTTCTCCAAAATACAAGAAAATAATACAAAAAAAAAAGGGTTTGCATTTTGAAAAACAAAAACTGAGTAACATGCCCTCTGAATAAACTACAAAAATTGGAGCTATTCTTTAGCAACTATGAATAATGACTTTGATTCGACACCTTTCGGCCATGAGCCTACAAGTTTGCATGTGGTTCGACAATAGGTTTTGCATGTGGATGGTACATAATTAGAGTGACTTTAGACAAGGGTCCAAGGTCCAGGGACCAATGAATTCAAGCAATCTTATTGGTGGAAAGCTTTAAATTGATCCCAAGACCAAAAAGTGGCATATTGAGGCTAAACCCTACATGGCACCTGTTTTGGAGGGAAAAGGGGAAAGGAGGGAAATTGGACCTGGGACTCTCTTCTAAAGTGGGCCTTATTAGTACACATACCAAATCTAAGGTCGGTCTTTTGGGCCTGTTTCATAGTTGTTGGTGTTTTGTGTTGAAAATTTTTAAGTTTATTTCAAAGACTCGAATATAATATTTTTATTTTTTTGTTTGGACTATAAATTTAAATGCAATGTCCTTAATGATGTGTAATTTTTCCTTTTTCGAATTTCATAAATATATTTCATTTCTGAAATTTTTCAGATATCATGTGTTCAAAACATTACATATTAATTTTAATTTTTTTGAAATTGGCTAAAAATTTTAATATAATTACAAACATTTAATTTCTTAATTGCATATATTTTCTTTTTTTTTAATTTTCAAATGTCAATACAATTTCATATTGAAGTTGATTGAAATGTTTTTAGTGTCATTATGATTATGATTTTTATATTATATTTTCATTTTTTTACTTCATTTCCAATGAAAATCAATTTCTAAAACTCAATATCTCTTACATCATAAGTCTGGAAAAAATGATAAAATTGTCTCCATTAAATCCTATTCGTTGAGGTGCCCCAACTTTTGTAGCCAAATTCATTCTGAAATTCAATTTTCTTTCTCACTTAAAATCGAAATTTCATTTGTCAATAAATTTTCAATGACAAACATAATTTACTAAAAATTAAATTTTTTTTACATTTTAGGTCTAAAAATTACAAAACCACTTCCATTAAATCCTACTCAATTTAGAGATTTTCAAAAACACCAGGATTTTACCGCAGTTTTTTTAGCCTAAGTCTTCACTTTCATTAAAATTTGATCTTTCATTTGTTACTCAATTTCAATTATATATACATTATTCAATTTTAGTATTTCTTCAGCCTAGGTCTAAAAATTATGAAACTAACACCATTAAATTCTAGTCATTGAAGGATTTCCAACAACACCAAGAAAATATTCAAACTTCTTTTAACTTAAGGTTGATCTTCAATTTTCATTTTCACTATAGTACTATAATACCAAGGTTTAGATATGGAATAAGAATTGCTAGATTTGCTTTGAAGTTGAAATTGGATAATTTAACTTTCCCGGAAAAAAAAAGCTATGCCAAATGACTAATGCCTCAAATACTCTCTTTTTTAAATTGAAAAGAAAAATTTAGTGCCCTTTAGCACTAAAGGAATTGAAGGCTTTAAACAAAAGGGGAGATCCTTTGGTGCATAGGAAGTATATTGAATTTTGTGAACAAAATCAAGGTATATAAAAGTTGTATCCTTGTCATTATAATGCATTTAAACTAGGTGATGCACTTGTTTCATGAACCATGTGGGATGTGATGTGCAACCATGGGCGCATGAATGTGAAACCAATAGAGAGCAATAAACATAATGCACAAATGTTTAAAAACCAATACTCGAGATTGCGCAAGGGTAAAGGTGGCTAAAGGTGGCTATATTTAGGAATAGTGTGAAACAAAATTATTAAACCAAATTGTGTATCCAAAAAATAAACTACCGAATTGCTTTAATAAGTTACTTCAAACTTCAATCAATACATTTGAAATTACTCTAATTGATCCATTTGGTTCATTGTCAAAAAAAACTAAATGGGATGGTTTGTTGGAAGTTGAATCATAATTAAACTCATTTGCATGGGAGCTCACAAGGTTACCCACAAAGAACACCTAAAGGTTAATAATTCATTATGCCACAGGTACCTTGGCAGCTTTGACAGTGATTATATTATTTTCAGAACTGCTGAAGTTTATATTTTTTTATTTTTTTCTGAAGAACAGAACTTTGTGAACAAAAATAAAGGATTTTTTAGAATAATCTGGATTTATTTTTTTTCAATATGAAATTGTCAAAGTAAAATAATCAGCCAACACCCAAAACAACAAGGTGTGACAACAAGTGTGCAAAGCAACAAGCGAGAGTAGCAAAGTTAAATCATAACTTAATAAGCATTCCTAAGCACCCTAGACCTTAGATGTTAATCTTAGACTTTTATTATTGAGAAACGCAATCATGTATGTCTTAATATTCATGAAGGTTTTCATATTTCAACACATACAATTGTCTCCCACTTAAGTACGCAACTTGAACCTACATGGTTTATGCGTACTTAGCTGGTAGGTGCGTATTTTAGATTTGTCGTTCATAAACCGCTTATGTTTCGCTACAATGTTGAAGAAACCAAATGGAAAGTGTCTCAATGAGCATTAATGGTTTAAAAAACAAAGTTATATTCCAAGGTTTCGGCTCTTTTTATAAGCAAGTTTTCAAGATTGAAAATCAGCTGCTCTACCTTGAAGTTCAAGCAAAAGTAGAAGAAACATTTGATAACCTTAAGAAATCGTTTGAATCGTTTCAGAGCAAGATCCAAATGGTCGGCCTCAAAGCCAAATGCAAAAAACTTCAAAATTTACGCCAAATGATGATTAAGGACATCTTCAACTAATAAATCTTGAACCTTAAATTTTTTTGCCAAAAAATGCATACTTAATTGGGATGCGTACTTAAACAGTTGTGTACTTAACCAAAAGACTACTATAGATACTATAGTTCATTGCACTTTCTATTTAATATAAATAAATAAATATGTAATAAAAGAATACAATCCATGCTATAAAAAAATACAAACATGAACAATATGAAACATTCGAACAAATTAAAAAAGTAAGAAATATATTTTTAAATGCACAACAAAATGTTAGGGTGAGAATGGACCTGAAACCTAGTCAGTTCTGATCCCATTTCTAAGAACCGCCCAACATTGGTGCCAATGGCTTGTCAGGTCGAGTCTAAAACAAATTGGAATTGTCTTACTCCCCTCTTCGACATATGAATTGATTGGAGAATCCAGTTCTGGGTTTGATTCTTTCAGAAATTCATTCTGATCTGCACTTGGTCGGTGTTTCTGATCTCTTCCACACATCATACCCTAGTGCACCTTTGTCACTAGTCGACTTATAGTAGATGACAACTTTCTTTTCCTACTCTTCTTGGTTATTGTGTTGATCATCATCATTCATTTCTTAGTCATGTGTCCTCTTTACATAGGATTTTTTTTTTTTTTAATTGTTTGCTTTCAATTTTTCTTTGGGTTTACCCGTGCTCTTTTTTTTGCCTTGTAGTTGCGTAATTGTGATGGATGGGTTCCCATCCTTGATTTTTATATACAGGGTTTTTCTTCTTATTTATGAGGTGGAAAACTCTTATTCTCTGTGTGGAGGATTGGCCAACCCCTCAATTTGGGGGAGCAAATGAGGAAACTCAGCTCTCCCCGTTTGAACTTTATTCCCCTTCACTTTGTATTATTTCATGGCTTTTTCTCTATGCATTTAAAAGCCTATTTACAACTTGTGGGTTACTTTGACATTTGACTCCACCACTTGTAACAACTAGCAATTTTGCCAAACAAAAAATAACAAAGTTATTTTTAGGGACCTTGTGAAGCGCAAACTCTCCTGTTGTTGAAGGCCCTTCTTCAACCTTCTTCAAGGGCACAACACCTTAGACCTCAATGTCAACCCTCAATTTCCAAGGCTTAATAGCGCCTTCTACTATACCTATTATTTTCTTCTATTTGGACTTGTTCTTTTTTGCCATTAGATGAAATGTCTTTCCTTAAGAGTCGAGCATCACAATTTGAGTTCCCATCATGTTGTGATTTTTTACTCTTAAGAACAATGCAAAATCCATGTGTTCCCCTTGCTTGACCATTTGTTTAAATCGCTCTCTTCTCCCATATCACCCCAAATCAATTAACCAAACCACGACCAATTTAACTTTGCCTCCAATTTTAAGGTCTTAAACCACACCCACGTTTTGTGCACATCAACACTTGATGGTGTGTAGCACCCTGCAATTTGCCTTTGCAGGTGGGAATTGATGGAATTTGTTGAGATTTGTATCAAAAGTGTGACTTAGGTTGAAGACACTTGCTTCACTTGTATGGTTGTCCTCATGCAAGATTGATCACAACAACATGTGCATGGTTTTTTTCAATTGAAAGGATGCAACCCAAAAAAATGGGGGACTTTAGCATTTGGTTTAGGATTGTCAATTGATTCTATTACTGAGTCTTCAACATATACCATTTTAAATTCAAAATGTGTTTACAGACCTTTTTTATGGCTCACAATGAGCTTTGATTTTCAGCATCTTGTTCAAGAGTGCATGTCAGGAGTGTTGATAAAAAATTTAATACATGGAATGCAAAAACAAATAAAACAAGTGGTTTGTCACACTGTGGCCTTGCCATTTACATTAAAAAGTATCTTAAGGCAAAAAAAGACTTATGGAAACTAAAATATTTCACCATGCAAAAATATATTCTTCAAAAAAATCCTGTAAAAGAAACCAAAATCCTTCAACATATTATAACTCTATAACTAATCTCAAGTTTCAACACAAGCCAAAATATCATCTTTCAAAAATGCTCATATAAAAATAGATCTATTACTTAGGGGCCAAAATCCCTTAAGCTACTATACTCTATAATGAATCTAAGCACCATATTCTTGCCTACCAAGGCAATGCCAAAAAAGAAAAACACAAAACAAGAAACAAAACGGAAGGGAAATTATCAAGCCCTCTTCAATCCACACATATCCATAAAGTGGTGCCCAGTCCTATGCACCTTCTCATCCTCACTTGGCCATCTCATCCTCACTTTGTAGGTATCCTTAAAGTCCCCTAAACTCAACAATAGAAATGAGCTTTGTAAAATTCCAAATTTTATTTTTCTAAGCTGCACCTAGACACTTTTGTGCCTACCTAAGGAGTCTAGCTACCTTGGTTAGGAACCTACCTAAGCTCTCCCAACCTAATGTACCTACCCATCTACCTAGTGTACCTATTTGCCTACCTATGTTACCAATCTTTTAATGTACTTACCTACTTAACTTAACTATTGACCTATTTGGGATACTTACCTACCTACCTAGGCTACTTACCCAAGTACCTAAATCATCAACCTACTAACCTACATACCCACCTTGGTACACATTTGCACAACAATCTTTTGGAAACATGAATTTTTGTCAACCTAAAACAAATTGAGGGATGACCTTATGATATAATCATCAGTATCTCAAATCTCCCAACAAACTATCTCGCACATTAGGGCAGGCCAAAAAATGGTGACTAATAGTTTTCGAAAAAACGTTTCATGCGACCAATGAGGATGCTCAAAATGCCCTCATGAGGTGCCCAGTTTTTGTCTTCGAAAGGGGGAAGGATTTTTCAAATTCCCGATGTGTTCCCAAGTTATTCCCCAAGATGTTCGCAATACCAACTCAATTTTATCCCATATGATTTGCCTAAAGTTCAACTGAAAAGGGGAGCAGATGTGTTTATATTTTGCCACTTGGGGTCCAAAGATGTGATCCTTCTATTGGTTTGTGCCCAACACTCCAAAAAAATTGGTGATTGGCTAATCAATATGGCCCCTTCCCCAAAAAAAATAATAATAATAATCAGAATGTGAGCACACCCAACAAACTAATAGCATGCATGAAAAAGAGAAAGCCCCACCCTAAAGAAGGTGGAAAACAAGACCTCAAAAAAGGATTGAAGAGTGATTTAGACAACAACAAAAACTCATACACATGTTAAAGCATGTTCAATGACCTCCAACAACATGACCACCTACCATAACATACTTGTAACTTCATCAATGGAAACACGTATTCATTTTTATTGTTGAACGTAACCGATCTTGGTTATCTATTCTGGCACTTTTTCAAGCTTTTTTTTTTGGGTGGGATAGGCAGCCCTCCCTCTATGGGTTCCACTTTTTTATGCTCTTATTGTCCATTTTAATGGAAATGGATGACTGACAATGCAATCACAATGTCAAGCAATGACGAGAAAACTTGTTATACTTTGGAACAAGCCCTAAAAGTCCTCATTACCATCTACTACAAGGGATGTGTCACACTGTGCACTGTCACCTTGCCATTTACATCAAAAAGTATTTTTAGGAAAAAGAAGAATTATGGAAATTCAAATATTTCACCGTGCAAAAACATAATCATCAAAAAATCCTCTAAGAGAAACCAAAATCCTTCAATGTAATAACTGTATAACTAATCTCAAGTTTTAACACAAGCCAAAATATCATCTATAAAAAATCCTCATATAAAAATAAATAGACCTATTATTATTATTATTATTATTACCTAGGGGCCAAAATCCCTTAAGCTACTATACTTTACAAAGAATATAAACACAATGTCCTTGCATTGGTAGTAGGCAAGGCCAATAAAGTTTTGCAAGGTTTTCATGACAAGAGAGAGAGAGCAACACAAAACAAGAGCAAAATCCAAAGAATAAAAAGGAGGAACACAGACAAGGCGAACATGCCAGAAAATGAAAAGCTGGAAAAATGGAGAGGTAAGAAATACAGAGAAGAAAGAAAGAGAATTAAAAAAATCCAAGGAACTGCAGAGGATCAAGTACACTATGGATTAAATAGGACCTTGTTCTACTTAGGAATTACATGAGGACCCCCCCCCCCCACAAGTCAGGTGAGCCACCATTCTGTTAGCTAGTAACAGATTCGTGCACAAGTCCTGGTGAGGGGGTCCACTATTTTGTTAGCTAGTAAAAGGTTCTTCTTCTAAGGCTTGTTGCCAGATTTGCTCACCATTGATTCACATTTCAAGCATGTTCTTTCTCCATACTTTGATTCACATTACAAATGAAATTGATTGCACCAAAAGTGACATTGGGACTTCAATCCTTTTCTCAGCCCCAAGAAAAAACCTAAAAAAGTTTGAATTATGAGTACATAATTATTTAGTTCAATGGTGTGCTTGCACTTTGTTTTTCTTTTTTTAAGGGAAGTGGATATATCGATTGGCCCATCACCAATTTTTTTGGAACACTGGGCACTCCCCTATAGAAGCGCCTCTTTTGACCCCAAGTGGCAAAATAGAAACACATTCGCACTCCCCTATGGCCTATATTTTCAGTTCCCATACATGGGAGTTGAACTTTGGGCAAACAATATGCGATAGAACTGAGGTGCTATTGGGAATATCTTTTGGGGACAGCCTACGAACTTGGGAGAACCCCATGGGAACACATTGGGAACAAGGGGAAAAACCAAAATACAACCCCCCCCCCTCCCTTCCTTTTTACTTCTATGTATATATAATGATGGATCTCCCTCAGCAGAAGAACCCTAGGGCATTATGCTGGCAGAGCTCCCCCAATTTTATATGTTCCCACGTTCCCATGGAAATACTTTATTTTTACAAAACGAAAATAGAAACCAGGAAATAAAAAAGAGAGTTGTTTCCGTCAGTGTTAGGCGGTTCTCACTTTTTTGTGAGAACCGTCAGTTTTGGTTTTTTGAGGCAGGTTCTGAGAACAGCCCCGGATTTCAGATTTTTTCTTTAAAAAATCCGGTTAGGCGGTTTTCAGGGTCAGCGGTTCTCATAAAACTTGGAACCGTCGGTTTTCAGGGACGGTTCTCACAAGTCGGTTCTCACAAATCATGATTTGCGGAAAAAAACTGTCAAAAGTTATTTGAATCATATCAATACTTGGTGTTGTTTTGGCTGAGAACACTTGTCAAAAAAATGTCATAGCTCAAGCATTCTAAAATTTTGAGATGCTGCAATAAATCTGAGACATTTTGCACTTAAAGTTTCCATCCCAGTTTTCAAAGCTGAAACCTTGATCTTGGTACAGTGGAGAGAAATCAAATGAATTACGTAACCCCTTTAAAACACATTATGATCACAAAATGGCTTTTTGGGGGAATTTCAGGACTAAAAATCTAAACACACAGAAAGCAGAAACAATGGGACTAGCTCATTTTATCCAATGCTTTTTTTGCACTTGAATTTCTATCCTAGTTTTCAAACCTCAAAGGTTGATCTTTGTGTAGAGAGTTGAGAAATTGAAAAGAACTACAGAAATCAATCCTCAAAGAGAAATATACAAGCAGTGAGTTCTCCCACCTATCTTCTGTGTATCATTTGGTTTCAATGATTCTGAAGCTAACCTCCAGATTTTGGAAATCACGAAGCTGGCGCATATTATGTGTCTTGCTTTTACACCGCCACACTCACCACCACATTCAAGCTCAACACAACACTGCTGTTTCAGATGGAGATGATGCTGAGAAATTGGTGAAGTCATTGTGCAGAATGTGGCCTTTTGGAAACAGCCATTAACTTCAATGCACTTATTGAATCTGCAGGCAAATGAAATCCATGGCACAACCACATTAGTTTCAAGAGAAAACAAGTCATTTTGCATATCACAGCCTTTTGCGAACATACATTACATCAACACACTAATTGATTTAGAATGCAAATAGCAAAACCACTTTAATTTCAAGGGAAAAAGAAGTCATTGTGCAGAACACAGCCTTTTGCAAACACCTATTACATTGATGCATGGTATATCACTGAAGTTATGCAATTCTCCATAGGTAATCTACTTGCAGAGAGATTTGGAAATGAAGCTTACATACCAAGTGCACAAGTTCAGCTGGAAGACACTGTATCACATTCATGTCTCCACTTGAAACTGGTGCCTCTGTCCCAGAAGTCAGAGTAACCTTGGAATTCGGTTTCTGGGCATAATCAATATTTCTAGAACAGTGCGCTGAAATCCCTTGTGTTGACAAAGAAGACATTTTCAGGGGTGTCTTTGTGGGCGTCTTGAAACAGAGGGACCTTATGGTGGCAGTTTTCTTGAGAGGAGTGGCGTAAGGAGAGTTGGAAGGAGAATGTGAGGACAAAATCTCAGATAGGTTACTACTGTTGGTTGGGACTCTAGTAGAAGGGAGAAACTGTGGTGTGCAGGGGGAATCACTGTTGTCATTTGCACCAGAAGTCTGTGCACATAATCTCACATGATGGGATTCCTCTGCTGATAATTTAACTGGTGTCCTCAGAAGTGGAGAGGAATGGCTGTCAATGCTAATTGGATTATTCATGCTACTATGGTGGACCGTGTTTCTGTCAATGACAAATCTGGTTGAGAAGTGAGGTTTGAATGACTCAGAGAAGTGAGAAAGCCTTGTTGTGAAGCCCAATTCACAACTCTCAGAAGAGCTGCTAGATCGTAATCCTGGAGAGTTCACCATCACCACATCCGGAGGCTTTTTTGAAGAAAACTGAAGCTGAAACAATTGTGGAAAATGGGTGGTAGAGGTCAAGACCATGGGCTCCGGAACAGAATATCTGTGAGGAGTTGTATTAATCTCCAGAGGAATACATGTCATGGCTGGAGGCAATTCGACCTCTATGTCATCAGACTCGGAGGATCCAACAGCTTTCATTGAACCCAACTGCCCTGAGCTTTGTGAGATTGGCAACCTTTTGGAATTGCCTCTTCCATTCAATGCACCACCAGCCTTGAATGATCGTTCTGGCAATGGACCTTCTGGAACATCATCTTCCTGCAAAGCAAGCAAGTTCAGACCTCGCCTCTTTACTTTGGACAAATCCCATCACCCAACAAAAAATCAACAGAACATCAGAAGCATCAGGAAGCAGTAATTAGAGTTGATGCTCTCCCTTTTACCTCCAGATGTGTGCTTGCAAATTCCAGAAGTCTAGTATGGAATGCTTGCCGCCGTCCTACAGTCTCTATATGTGAGTTTCCTTGTTTAGGGTAGATCAATTTCGAGCTTTCAAGAAGGTCTCCCTCAAGAAGCTCACTATCATCATCATCACCATCAACAGCAACAGCTCCAGCAGCAGGCATTGGCAACAAAGAGATGCACAGATCCCACTTGTTCCTTTGCAAGTCTGAATCCCAACACCTGACGTACTCGAGTTTCACTGCTTCCGGCAGAATGTGCTTGATCTGAGCCAAGTGCTGGTGAAGAAACCGTCTTCAAGAACACATCCAAGATACAACACTGCATCAGTTTTGCTTTGCAGCAGTTCTGTGAAACCGATCCAAGAGCTGAAGAAAAGAAATTGCATGCGATGGAGTTCAGAGTCTCAAACTCCTGCTACCTTTGTGTGCTGGCTTCCACAGTGTTGCAAACGGATTCGAAAGTAGAGCGTTTGCGGTGTAGAGAAAGCAAACTCACCGCTGCCTCCAACCCATCATAGAATGCCTGCAAGAGAACAAGCCTGCACATCCCATTCTCTTATGTCATTTCAGGAATTTATGCAGACAAAGCTCGAGTGAAGACAAGTTTGTGGGTATCCGCAAGACCGATTTATTCTCGCGAAAGTTTGTGGGTTTCAAGCCGCAGCCCATTTGCCAAGAGAGAGTTTGCTCTCTTTGCAACGCACAGAGAAAGAAAAATGCCGAGAAAAAACGCACACAGAATGGGCTTACTTACTTGGGAGGAAGCTGTTTAGGAGGAGGAGGAGTACATCTCTTCAGCGGCGATGGTTTGACGCTGTCGTCGTCATTATTCTCCTCCTCGACGACTCCTGAACCCTGCCATTCTCGCTTCCGCTTAGAAGCAATGGATACAGACAAACCTCCTCCTCTGGAAACAAAGGCTTCCTTCTTCTTCGTCTCCAGCTTTCGACTCCTGAAGCTCAGCAAACCTCGCCTTGCTTTCTCTGGGTCGACTACCCGGCGATTTGCCTGCAGCAATGCGCGCCTCACTACTCGCCTGTGAATGTCAGACATCGCTTTGCAAAACTTCTGCAAACCAGCTTCGCTGTCTTTTCCCCCAAATGATGCAGCCTTGATGAAAATGCAAGAGGAAAAAACTGTTCCTGCATTACCACAAGCGCCTGAGGAGAAAGAGATCTTCAAAAGAACGACGACGAAGCAAGAAATTTGCTTCCGCATTCGGATTCCAAACACACTGAAAGAGCACACTCGCGAGAAAGCAAACCGAACAGCGAGAAAGATGGCAAGAACGGGCAGCATCGGATGCCGTTGAGCGAGGACGAGAGCGAGAACGGGCAGCACCGGTGCCGTTGAGGAACCAAGAGGCCGAGAATGGGCAGCATGGACACCGTTGAGCGCGGGAAAGGAGAGCCAATAGGGTTCGTTCCCGCGTATGCTGACTGGATTCTCTTTTCATCCATTATGGATGTGTGAGCCTCTGGAGATGTACTTACTTTCCGTCCATGAGGTTGTTGTCATCCGTGCTAGGTATAACTAGGAGGTACCCGTTGGGAGGCCGGGTGGGCCGGCCCCAAGAATGTGTGGGGTGGGGGGCCGGCGAGAGAGGGGGCGGGGGTGGGTTGCCTCTTCTAGGGTTTTATGAAATCAGATGGAACTTTTAGGGTTTGTGGAAGCCAGATTTCGTAGAACCCTCTATCTTTCTCTCTCTAGAACTCTATTAACCTTTTTAACCTTTTATAACATCATTTCACAAGGAATGCACTTATGAAATAGATAGTTTGGTGAATGAACATTTAAGCTCGTAAGGAACCTACATTTACTTTCTTGTCACATTTAGTTTATCAGCGTTAGGCACTTGGAGAAATTTTGTAATGTATGTGGAGGGCATCTTAAATCCATGAATTTCTTCCTAGAAATTGGGAGGGATATTATGCATGCTCCTCAAGGGTAAGAGGGTAATTATGCCAACTTATAAGTGTAAAACCTTTCTCACTATGAACGAGTAAGCATAAAAACCCTTTCATTCATGCGCCTTGTGATTTACATTGATTTGATTCAGAATAAATTTTGCTTCGTGCTTTACAATAGGTAAAGCCCATGGATGGGGTGTAGGATGAAGAGAAGTTTAGATGAGTTTGGTTGATGAATGAAAACCTAATGAAAAGGAGAAGTGTGGTGGAATATGCAAAAGCTAAAAGAAAGAATGGTTGATGGAGGTCTCTTCTATTTCTTAGAGGTTGTGAATAATTTTGTTTGTCTATTGTAAATTTATGGTGAATTAGGAAGTGGTGGTGTTAGGTTAGGAGGTTTTAATGTATGACAGACTCTAGACAACGGGTTGTTCTTTTGTGCTTGATGGAATTTTGGTGATGGTGGAAGCTCGATGGGAAAAACACTTAATGAATTCAATGAAAGGAGGCGATGGAGAGGATAAAATGGGGCACTTTTCAAAAGTTAAGTATCTAGTTTTCAAATAGTCCTTCTTATGTAAATTTTGTTGTTTTTGAACATTAGGCATTTGGTTATTAAATGTGTTTACTTTATGAAAAAACTTCAGTATTATTCCATTGCACACTAGAATCGAAATGTAAGAACCATGTATAGAGCAATATGAAAATGCATGTGTGTGTGGTGGAAATGATGAAAAACCATAGGTGATGCACTCCCAAGTCCCAGGGTGAACCCACTTAAGGGTTCACCCAAAGTGTAGTTGCGGAAAGTTGGGACTCGGAAGGCGCTCTTGGCTTCCAACTCTAAAAAGGGGTAGAGAGTCGAGTTGGGAGCCCAAGGATTCGACTAGGAAGAGGTATTAGTTGATCAAGCTTGGATCTACATCAAAACAAACCACAAAGTGGTTAGTTCGCATTTCCGGGACACCCTTGGGTGTTGGGACAAGCCACGGGCACTTTGGACAACAAGACACACTACGGTCCGGACTCGTGGGAAGCCACCACCTTCCCCCATATAATATTCTCTACGACGCCCCGCCGAGACTACATCCAAATGGCTCTTTTTCCCGGGACTCCCAAGTTGGAGTTCCAAAATTGTCCCGAAATTGTCCCGGTTGGAGTTCCGGGACTTTGGGAGCTCATAACTCCCAACTGCAAAGTCTGATCGCGATGAGGTATGAACCAAACTTGTAGCCCTCGTCGAGATCTTTCAAAAACATATCACACTCTCAATTCGGAGGTCGGGAAGAGGTCGATTCTTGACTTTTAGTGGTCGGGAGTCAAATTGTCAGTTTGACTCCCGACCCTTCTTTTGGGCTACAAATGTCCAAATGGCCAATGCGAGGCCATTTTCGATATATATGCTTCAAGACCTTTCCAATGACACCAAGATTACCCCAATGTGAGGTGTTTTGGGCCTTGCTGTTGAGCTCTAAACATTCGGGAGTTCCGGAGGACTTCAAATCCTCACTTTTTCCAAGTGTTGGGCTTCACCCCCACACTTGGAGTAGGGTTGCGACAATAGGGGACTTAAAGGTTGGTCTATAACAACCAACATCAAAGTCAAATGGTTGAGGGAGTGCAAAGTGAAAATCCCGAGAAGTTTGAAAGACCTAGATTATTCAGTGTTGGGAATTACAAGGAATTTGGGGTTGGGTATTGCATGAAATTTGGGAGACAAAATAGACACACATCCAAAAAATTCCTTGTGAATTTTCTTGGGGATTATAGTTAGGAGTTTGTCATTAACTTGGAAGGATTTTTTATGTGGAAAAGAAACCATGATAACCACAAGAGTGATGTTTGGAATATCTGATCCACCAAATCATATAAACTTCATGTTGTTGTTATGAATCCTTTTAATTTATTATGTTTATTGGATTTTTGCAACTATTATGGAATCATTGAAATTAAACATTTATGTATTTTACTATCTGGGTATAAGCAAAATAAAGTGAACAACTTGATTACCTTGTCAAAACTATAATAAATAGATTTAAACTAATAACAAAACCCATTATAGAATTGTGGAACATTGAATGTTTTCATTTCAATGACTAATTATGATATATGTTTACCTTCATGTGCATTCATTTTTCTATTTCAAATTCTAAAAATAAATTTTAAATAGGTTTTTCGAAATACAAGTAACTTTTGACGTTTATTTTTCACTATGGGCTTTTGGTTCCAAATAGGTGTCAAATAGGTTCTTACAAAAAGGAAATTGATTTTGTTTTATGACTTGCTAAAAACATATGTTGATATTCATTTCCTAACTTATTACATATCAATTTCATTCATTTTTCTAACCAAAAAGTAAATTTAAACATAAATTTTTCAAATGGTTTCAAATTTACTTTTTATCTTTTTTTTTTATTCATTTACTTTTAATTTTCTTAAAACTAGATTCTTATAAACTAATGTTACTT
The DNA here is from genome assembly GCA_963921925.1 of Sphagnum tenellum. NCBI lineage: Eukaryota > Viridiplantae > Streptophyta > Sphagnopsida > Sphagnales > Sphagnaceae > Sphagnum > Sphagnum tenellum. Next base: position 19,299,630 of record OY998149.1, on the reverse strand, counting down.
AACACATGTTTTTACCTAATTTGATGCTACTTTATGGTGATTATATGAAAGGTATAAGGTTAAAAAAGAAACCCTTTTTTTTTGGCATATTTTATCTTGCTTTGACTCATTTGTTATGTGAACATTCTCATCATGGTTGTGTATTCAATGCTATGAAGGACAATGAAATTTGTGACAAATATATAACCCTAATTTGTTTGCTACAAGGTGACATTCTTGAAATGCGAGGTTAAACTCGATTATTGCCTCATCCTTGGCCCTTTATTTTGAAAATGCCCCCACCCTAGGGCTTTACCCTACACATTTATAACCTCGAAGGTTCAAAACCTTTTAATAGTCCTTCACCTAGCTACTCTCTAACCCATTTATAAACCTCAATCGGAGTTTGAAATGCTCAAAATATAAAATCTCCAAAGTAAAGGTGGGGGTGGAAAAAAAAATTGGCTTATTGTGAAGAGATGTTTTTCCATTCAAAGATAACATTTTTGTGTTCATCAATGGGCTTTGAAATTCCCTTATTTCAAAATATTTCCTTTCCTTATTTGTCTTTTCTTCACATTTTGAAAGGCAAGTCATGCCTATGCACAAATGTTTTTGTTGTGAATGAAATTGTTTGGAATAAAATTCACATTGTTTGGTAATAGGAAGGATATCATTTGCATACGAAGTCTATCATGTTTAATTATAAGATAAATTTTAACTTCGAGTTTTAAAAACTAGTTGTTCAAAGGTATCATTAAATGGTTATCAATTTAACGATATTGTTTGCTAACATGTTATTTATTAAACTATTTGGATGTTTACACTATAAGAAATCTTCAAATATATGATTAAGTTTATGACTAGAATTTCAATAAAAAGGGACAAAATTGACTAGAAGCATAAAAGTCAAATTGGACAAGTCATTAATGACAATAGTTGTTTAGGACATGATGTGGCACATATTATCTATTAGTTAAAAATGGCATATGTGAAGTCATTAAAGATAGTTTAATCATTGAATATTTATTTTCTATTTTTCTATTTTTATATAATATTTATATGTTATATTTATAATAATATATATTTACATTCATACTAATTTTTATTGCATTATTTCTTATTTTATCAATTATTAACACATGTCATTATTTAAACTAGGATAAAAACCTAGTTTAAATAGTTAGATAGGCCACCTAAGCATCTCACTTAGGTAACTTATGTAGGGAAGGAATCTTTGATCATTTTTATGATTTACTATGGTAAATAGGTTTTTTTTTAATGTTGTTATTTTAAATACCTTATGTTATTTTATAATATACCTTATATTATTTTAAGCTACCTTAATTATCTTAACCTATCCTTTAAATTAATATAAATTATTATATTATTAATTATTATATGTTATCATACATTAAGCTATTTTAGTTAACTTATTATAGGTTTTTAAATTTAAATTATCTTAAATTAAATTATTCAACTAACCTTAAATTATATCTCAGGTTATTTATTTGAAGTTGATATATTTTATTCCAAGTTATACTTTAAGTTATTCAAAGTCATTTCACTTTATGTTATTATAAGTTATTTTATCCTAAGTATAAGAATTTAAAATAATCTAAAATATTTGGGAAAGATAAAATCATGTGGCATTACATCAATAAAATAATCATCTAAATTCACATTAAAAAATGACATGCTCCACGTGAGCACAATCAACCATGTGAACAAGCAATTAAGATATGCATGTATTTGATTTAACTTGGTCAACTATGTCATGGTAATTATTTTACTGACGACATAATCAATAGTTGAAAGACACAATGATAATTTACATAAACATAATACATGTGTACACAACATGGGCTAAAAATATGACATTTGGCTACTTGTAGATGTCACCAATTTTTGACACATGGCATTTAATAGTTAATTGAAATTTCATCACACAACATTTAGATTGTTGTCCATTTAAATCAGGCCTCATAAAACCTAACATTCTATTTTTAGATGCCAAATTTGCCAGAATTAATTTCGCCAAAGTGCCATAATTAAGTAATACAGTTACTAAGAGCATCCCCACCGCAAGTCACTAAAACAGTCACTATCATTATTTTTTGGTAATCGATATGAGCCTCTGAGGGCCAAAATAGTGATTTGGGTGCAGTCATTTTTGTGGTTTCCCACCGCGGAGTCATTAAACTGAAATCATCATACTTAAGGGCAGGCCTCATAAAACCTAGCAAATGCCAACCCTCGACAAGCATGACGAGAATACGCTTTTTAACAAGGCATGGGACTACTTGAAGGGGTGCTTCATGCAGCTGCATTAGCTGTGCGATGGATTGGCGACAATGTTCTCGAATACGACGTCCGTCAAGAATGACTTTTTCATCGTTAAATGGGAGAAAAATAATTCTCGTATCGGCCTGACAAGTCTGTCCCTCGCGGGCATCATGCACGCGAAGTAGTTCGAGCAAATCAAAATGATCAAACACTAATCTTTCACTTGAATAACAATGCGAGTTTGTCTCCATGTCCATTCCATTCAACATATTCTTTGCCTAGTTGTGTTCCATTTGCGATAGCCACGAGAATGGTAGTAGTGATGTCCGTTTTGATTTTATCTTCCAGTACAGGGAAGCATGTTACGAAAAATAAAACATATGCCAAATGTGCCAGTATTAAGGCAACAAATGTGCCAAAATTAATTTAATTCTGGCAAAGTTGGCATTTGCCAGGTTTTATGAGGCCTGCCCTAAATGGTTATTAGAAATTGTTAAAAATTAAATACACATTCCTATTAATGTTTGGTCAAATAAGTCATTTCAATTGACAAATAATCAATGGTCAAAAACCACACCAGTAGACAATAGATGTAATGAGACATGTCCAAGTGAGATGATCCCCAAACATGACACATAATATAATGACCTAAGGTAAAATAATTTAAAATAATCAATAATAACCTATGAAAAATAATTTACAATTATTAAAATAAAATACCTACCAATATCTTATGATAATATAACTTAAAATATCAAATAGTAATTTATAATAGAATGGTCATCAATAGTCATCAATAAAATAGTTACCGATAGGCATTAATAAAATAATACTAATAACCATTAATAAAATAACCATCAATAACCACCAATTAGACTACCACCAATGGTTTATAATAGAAAATCCAACAATAGCCATTAATAGAATAACCATTAATAGCCACCAATTAGACTACCACCAATGGCTTATAATAAAAAAATTAACAATAGCCATTAATATAATAACCATTAATAGCCACCAATAAGACTACCACCAATGGCTTACAATAAAAAAGCCAACAATAGTCATTAATAAAATAACCATCAATAGCCACCAATAAGACTACCACCAATGGCCTACAATAAAAAAGCCAATAATAACCATTGATAGAATAACCATCAATAGCCACCAATAGCCACTAATATAATAACCATTAATAGCTTATGATAATTTAGCCTAAAATAACAACCGATATCCCCTAAAAACCATTAATAACCTATGATAATTTAGTGTAAAATAACAATCAATATCCACCAATGGAATATCCACCAAAAACCATTAATAGTGTATGATAATTTAGCGTAAAATAACAATCGATATCCACCAATGGAATATCCACCAATAGCCATTAATAACCTATGATAATTAGCCTAAAATAACCACTAACAACCACTATTAATTGCCATCAATAACCATTAATAGCCACCAAGATAATGGCCACATATAACATTTATAAGCAACAATAGTCATTAATAGAATAACCAACAATAGCCACCAATATAATAGTCACAAATAACATATGGTAATATATACATAAAATAACCAATAATAACATAAGGTGAAATAACCTTCAATAGCCAAAAGTAACCAACAATAACTTCACATAACCAAAAATAACCTAAGATAAAATAATTTCAAATAGCCAAAAATAACTTATAATAGTTGCAAATAACCTAAAATGAAATAGCCTACAATAGTAAAAAATAAGATAGAATAGCCAAAAATAATTTACAATAGTTGAAAATAGTCACAGGTGAAATAACCTAAAATAGCCAAAATTAATTGATAATAACCATAAGTAACCATAAATAATGTAAGGTGATAAATAGTGTTAAAATAGCTAAAAGTAGTTTAACATAGGTAATATTATTATATTAACCAAAAATTTGTCCATTTACTAAACTTTTTTTTCGAAATAATAGTCATTGAAATGTTATTCAGTAATGATGATATTAAAAAAGAATTGTTCAAATGATTTTACACTTTCAAAAATAAATAAATGTAATTATGTACATTATTGAAAAAAAATTAAATTAAACTTTAATCGTTTCATCTGGAAAAAATTTCAATAAGATATGAATTTTCAAATGTTATGTTTTTGTAATGTCTAAAATGAAATATTTGATAACATAAATACATTATCACAAAAAATGTGATGGCTTGATGGTAAGGTTGTTTGCATTTTCATTTTAAAGGTCGAAGGATCAAACCTCACAAATGGACACATGGTGTGTTTGTGGTCAACATTGATAAGTTCACCGAATATTTTTCTATAAAGTTCTTTAAAATATGTGACTCTTTAGGTTGATTACATGGCCTATGTACCTAGGCTAGGTTTTTAACCTAGCGTAAGTAGTGACATGTGTCAATAATTCATAAGTTGAAAATCATGAAATCATTAATAATATTAAATATTACATTAAATAATAAATAATTTAAATTTAATTAATCTACATGTTGCTTAGTTAATTGACTAACAAGTGAAATGGTTTGATAAATTTGTATTTCATTTGAAAATAACATTGTTTCATTAAGTATTAGTGGACCAATTCACTATTCATAACGACTTGGCCTTGTTCATTGGAGGGTTGACCAATTTCATCATGTTAAAAATGTCTAAATTCATTCAAAAATCTAGTGAAACCCGAAATGAAGTAAGATGCATTTTGGTGTAATGACATGATTTATAAATTGAATTTTCTTTGTGATTAACATAACAAAAAAATCCATAAATTAAATTTTTATTAAATTTAAGAGTTTATAAATTATATTGTTTACATTTCAATATATCATAATTCAATTAATATTTTTGAATTCAAACATACATGATATATAATTTATCCACATGAAATATTTATAAATGGATTGTGTATGTATACATGAAATTATAACTTTTATGCATTTTTATACATAAATTTTAATATAAATGAATAAACATATTTTTAAAATTTATATGTGTAGAATACATATGTTTTATAATAAAAATTTAATGTATAAATAGTTATATACCTTCCCATATTTTATATTTCTATCACAATAATTAATTTGTTTACCTATAAATCTAAAAATGGATCATATGTCAAGTTTACTCTATAGAAATTTAAATAAGTTTCCTATATTACCTATATGTACATTATTAAAATATTATGCAATGTGTTATAATTCCATATTATGGATTATTATCAATGTTATAATCACATTGTAATCATTTAAATGCCATGTCATTCAATATATAGTTTGCACAAAACATGTGGACATGTAACATCATTTGGTGAGACCCACATAAAACTTGAATGCAAAATCATGAAAGTCATTTTTCAGTCATGGAAAAAACCACCTAGGCATGATAATACAATTGTTTTGTTTGTGGGGCCCATTAAAGTTGAAAATAAAATACAATGCAACCAAAATATTTACACATCATTAAAAAAAAACTAACATCATTTTCTTAGTCATCAAATTGTCATATGTATGTTACAAACACTAATTGAAAACAACTAGGACTTCCACATCAATTTATTTCATGTTCATATAACTAATAATTATGACAATGGATGAAAGACGGTTTAACCAAATATACATGTCTAATAACAATTCATCCAGGTAGGATTATTCTAATATGTAAATGACTTATGCACTTTACACGTAAGAAACGCAATCATATAATATGACAAATCATTGATATAATCGTGTAGGACACCAAATCATTGTTTGACTAGTTGCATAGGACACAATTCTTTTAATGTCATTCATCTATAAATATTTCATGATGGGTGGTTCTCCCCTACCACTTGGGAATTTGCACAAAATTGAAATACTTACGAGGAATGCATAACATTTTAAAAGTTATGTGATTTGAACTTACATGAACATAAAAATGTGAGATTTTCTTTTTACCCTACTATGGACCATTATTTCAATTAAAAAAAACATCTTAGAAGATTTCCCTACAAAACAATCTTTCTAAGACAACTATTCAACTTCTTGTATCACATTTTTTTCATTTAAACCCCAAAATATTTTTATCATAAAAATTATGAAAACAATCTTTCTAAGACAGCTATTCAACTTCTTGTATCACATTTTTCATTTAAACCCCAAAATATTTTTATCATAAAAAAAATGAAAACACATTTAGGTGATTTTTTTGGATTTTTTTCATAATTGTTTAGTATGTCATTTTTTAAAGTAAAACAATTGGGTGGCAATCAAATTATCAATTTTTTTTGGTAATGCCCATTGATTATGCATAAGGTCAGGTTTTCAAATACATGGTTGATAAACACCAATTAACTTGCCAATTATACATTGGTTATAAATTTATGTAAAAGATTAATAATAATATATATATATATATATTTATTTATTTATTTTTTACCATAAATTTTTTTAGTATTTTACAATGATAACACACCTAAATGATAACTAACGCATTTGAGTAGGTTATAATGTTTTGAAATTTCAATACCATGCAATTAATTGACTATCCAAAAAATCATTAACTAATTAATATGTTATTAATAACTTAATTGATAGCAAGATTAAAATTCAATAATTGACCAACATTAATTTGGATTATCACAATCACAATTTTTGTGACCTATAAATGCACATAAAAGGTAAAATCATATTATGTTCCAATATTTACATATTACAAATCATATTAAAAAATTTATTGATGAAACAATGTAGTTATTGTCAAGGACCAAAAAAAAAAACCATGAAAACAAAGGCTAAAAAAAAATTTTAAATGTAACTTTCAAACAAAGAATGACATGCTCCCAAACTCCTTAGTAGATTCAAATGTAAGTCCGAGGTGAAAACAATGGAAAAGTAAGGAGATGGGGCACGCTCTTTGACGCGCAACACTTTGGGAGTAAAAAAACATGTTGGAGTTCCGGGATGAGACTAAGAAGAATGACAAGTAATCACTCACTCACACGGACATGCACAAAACCGCACAACAAGTTGGTTAGTGCATAGCCATATCACTTTTGGTGTTAGGACGAGTCACAAGCAAACTTGGACTCACAAGACTCACCACAACCTGGATTTTGGGGAAGCCACCACCTTTCCCTTACAGTATACTATGTGCTTGGCTACGGGACCGGCACCCAAATGTTATTTTGTCCCAGAAGTCCCAAGTGAGAGTTCCAAAATTCCCACAACTTGGACTCCTACAACTTTAAGGGTCCATAACTTTGCGTGCAAACCTCCGATTGAGATGAAGTAAAGCAAAGTTGTAGCCCTCTTCGAGATTTTTCCAATGGAATGTTGCACACCACCTACACGTGAGGAAATCGGGGTGATTCCTGACTTTTAGTGGTTAAGGGTCAAATTGCCAATTTGACTCTCGATGCTTCTTTTGGCCATAATTTGTGTTTAAAATGTCCAAATGGGTCATGCAAGCTCATTTTAGACATTTATACTCCAAAATCTTTTCAATGTTACAAGGAACTCCTCAATTCATTGAGTTTTGACTATTGCAATCGCTCTCTGAAGATTTAGAAGTCCATCGGGACTCTAACTCTGAAAGTGGAAGCTCCCATGGGAGTGTGAAGGTTCATCCCCTCACACTTTCCTACACTCCTAACAGCATGAAGTGTGACTCCTAGGCCACCCTTTTGGCCTACAACCTTACAAGCCCTTGCCTTGGTCATGAGCCCAAAGTTAGGGTTGCGACAAAGAACAATTTTTTTTAATGTGATTTAAAAATAAAAACACAAGATTTAAGATCAATAAGTTGTTCACAACAAATGTGAAGACAAATTTTTATTACATTAATATGTGCAAATATGAACATGAAAATAACTTGACAAAATTATGGTGCAATTTCGTGCGTAAGACTAATGTTGAACAAACAAAAGGAAATGAAAGGTCCTTCTTTTATTAACACCCCTTTGGGGACCTAACTCAAGGAAGCTTCCCAAGAGGTTTCTATGTGTGCATCAATTAAAAAACCTTCTTGGGAACCCTCCTAACAAGGAGTCGGCTATGAGTTAACTAAAACTTAACAAAAAGTTAATTCAGACTTAATTAAGAATCAATTAGGAATTAATTAGATTTAAGTAGGACTTAACTAAAACTTAATTAAGATTTAACTACAAATCAATTGGGACTTAAGTAGGACTTAACTAAAAGTTAATTAAAGTCTAATTAAAGTTTAACTAAGATTTAACTAACAATTAACTAGAACTTAGCTAAAATTTAATTAAAAGTTAGTTAAAAGTTATGAATGAACATTAAGGATGAATTCCATCTGTTGGAAGATGGTGTCTAATGTTCACATCCATCACAATTATTTGTTTTATTTTGTTTGTTATGTTGAAATATCCTAATCCATGGTTGTTCTTATTATGTAACTATTGGTACCATTGGAAAGCGTTCAAGGAGTAGCAATGCACCAAATTCATTTCATAATGGTCTAATCTATAGTGGAGAAAGTAATGAATTTTATTAAACAATTTTTTCATTGAAAAAACATTTAAATCAAAACAAAAAATTATAAAAGTATTTGCGCATGATTTTGATATTTTGGAATGCCTTTAAGTGAATAGGATTTAATGAAGGTGATTTGTAAATTTTTAAAGGTCAAATATAACAAATCTCGAATTTTGAATAGTTTTTGTCATTGGGAATTCAATTAAATTACAAAAAATGGTTTTGGAAGGAAAATTTAATTGAGTTTAACCAACTTGAACTTGGACCAATGGCATAAGTTTTCTAAGAAAGATGATTTTATTTTTAAATGGTGAACTCATAATGAACTTTTGAAAACACATTGTTTTAATCATGAAATAAAGATTGACATGTGAATTCAAAATATATGACATAATAGGGTTTTAAAAATTAAATGGCACATCAAATGCAATGTTTAAAAATAATCGTGAACATAAAACTATCATTTGTGATTAGTCTTTGTAACTAATTTTTAATTGCAAGCGAAACTCAAAAGTAAAAATCAAGTAAACAACAAATAATGAATTGCCACTAACCATAGCAAAGGTGACAAATGAACTTTTGCAATGTAGAACACATGTATTTTGATTATATACTCATATTCAGATGCGTCAATGTAACTATATTCGTGATTATGATGCAATTATAATGTCCATCAATGAAAATTAAACATGTGGCAACCTAAAGGTTGTGCACTATGTGAAAAATGTCGCATGCCTACGATTTAAAATTCATGTATCTAATGAAAAAAAATGTGCCACATGTTCATCGATAAAAAATAATACAGTGGCAATTGCAACTAACTATTTGTAGTTGCATATGATTACATATCAAATGGCCCCATGATTACAACATGTGTACATATTGGATTCATCAAGAAATATCATATTAGGGTTATAATTTTGAACGACCATTAATCACCATGCACCATGGGGCACCAAACTTAAATTTAGGTTGGTTAAATTACTTAGCCTAACCTAGATGGCACCTAGGCTAGGCTTAGGGTCCCTAACATAACCTAGGTCTATCTAACATAACTTGGTCTTGGTTTTAAAGCCTTTTTAGGAAAAATTGTAATATTATATTCAAACATTATTTAGGTACATTTAAATTTACTTTCATAATTATATGGAACTTTGTGATTTTTTTTCCACTTCAAAATGTAAAACATTTAAGATGGTTTTGAATATTTATTTCAAAAATTCATATTTAGTCTCTGAATTATAGTTTCAAAATGTGAACAAATAACTAAATCCCTTAATTCTTAAATTCGTATATAATGTTTCTAATATTTGCTTGGGTTATAATCTATAATTATTTAGGTAAGCTTAATTTACTATCACAATCACATTGAACTTTGTGATTCCTTTCAATTTCAAAACATGAACAAAAAATTAAATATTTGTTTCAAATTATTTTGGTTTGGGTTACAAATTTTGAATATAACTATATAGTTATATTTGGTTGTCTTACTTTCATCATTGATTTCAATTTTATAATATTTGAGATTTGAAGTTCTAAACATTACATTAATTTACATTGGTTGATTTATGCCATATATTTATTTAAAATGAATATTTTAACTGAATATTTTTTAAATATCATAACAAAAGAAATCCACTTGTTAAATTATGTTATTTAATATTTATGTATTCAATCATATATCAAGTTTTGTATTTTTTTACAAAACTTGAATTCAATGCCACAAGTAACAATGGATTTTACTTTAATTTAATCATTTAATTAATTAATTTACAATTTAAAACTTCAAATTTAAATAGCTTGTACATTAGTTTTTTTTTAGTTTTTTAGTAAGTTGAAATAAATTATGTTATTTTATTCATCCTTTTTTTTCATGTCATTTCATCATAGATAAGTAAATAGATGATCATGATTTAGTTTGGGGCTAGTTTAATTTGGAGATATATATGTGTTTAATTGATTGACCATAAATATTAATTGAATCATGGAATTTGAATAATTCAAAATTAACACATACATTTTGTTATTTAGTATGATTTATTTATTATAATATTAATAAAAGTGGCAAATTAACTGTGATTAAACTAATTAGATGGCTAAACTAACCTAGCTAAACTAACCATAGTTAAATTAACTAAGAGGTTAAACACTACATGATTACACTACGTAGGAAGCTAAACTAATCACAATTAAACTAGCTAGGATATTAGACTAAATGTGATTAAACCAATACAAGTTAAATTAACCATGGCTAAACTAATCATTGTTAAATTAAACATGGTTAAACCAAATTAGGCCAAACTAATTAGTTATTAATATAAAAAATATTTTTAATTATGTTAAGATGCATATAATTTATAAGCTACACTACTTAGTTTTTAAATACCATAGTTGAAGCTAAGTATTAACCTAAGTTACCTATTAGTTTAAGTTAGGTTATAATATTATAATATTATTACCTATTAATTTTTATTATTTATAATATAATTAATATGTCTAGTAAGTAAATTAGGTTAATATGACATAGGTACCATGGAGTAATTGCATGTAAATTGCACTACATTGGTCGCATTTGTAACTATTTTTCATCCCATATTTTTGGCTTCCCATTCCAAGTGTGCACACTATATAACTAGGCATTAGTCTTGTCCACGAACTAAGTACCAAATACGATTTGGGATGAGTTAATGAAAGAGGCTCAACTTAAAGGCTAAACCTAAACACAAAATTATTTAATCAAATTATTTAAACCTACCTAGCTAATGTAGCCTTATACAAGCAAATGCCTAATTGCCACATGACATTGCCTTGCTTATTATTCATTAGAAATGTGTCCAAATTTCATTTCATTTACCAATAGCTATAAAATATTAAATTAATGTTCGAGTGCCATGTGTCACTGCTATATTGATGCATGTGTTGAAATCCTATTTCACACTATATTGGACAAATTAGATAGCTTAAATTTGTTAATTAATACTGAATATTGAAATAGAGCTGAAAATGTTAAGTGTGATTAAATAATTGGCTTTCAAAAATGGACATGCATCATAAAAAGAATGGTTACCATTTTAGTTGCACATGCAACTCCTTGTGTAAAGTATGAATGGATGAAATGTATAATGACAATGTATGTACATGTCAAATACAAATTGTCATATGCAACTCCATGGTTGCATTGAAATAAATGTGGTTGTAACAAACATGTAGTTGCACATGACAATTTGTATTTGACATCACTACTAGGAGATGTGGCCAAGTTCACCTTGTATTTCACTAAGATTTGAATGAACTAGGACAGATTCACTATAGGAAATCATGGTAAAACATGTTAACCCCCCAGTGATCGGGGACCAGTTGCTACAGACAGGTCAATTAAGCTAGTGAAACAAGATGGAAACAAATGATGCCCAAATTCAGGTGGAAATTACACCTATTAGTTAAATCAACCTACAACACTAGTCAATTAAGAGGGTTTTTTCACCTGGTGTGATTAATTAATTTAAATTGTTTTTTCATATTGTGTTTAGTTAATTTAGGAGAATTATTTCACAAATTATGGTTGGTTGATTTAGGGAGATTTTTCCATCTGTTAACCATTAAATATGGGTAATTAACTCCATAATATTTTCATCTTGTAATTTCCATGTGTCCATCTAAGAACTCAAGATGACAAGTATAGAAACATGCATAGAAACTTGTAAGGTTTGATGATCCTTGTTTGAACATTCAGTGTGCTTGCAATTTATACAAGTGAAGAGTCACCACTACCCTTGGATGACATTTTGTTGCCCTAGACTGCCTAGACACACCACATCAATAAATTTATGACAATGGACAATTTGAGTGAGACAAATTTGGTGAAACAAAAAAATTGAGAGATGATAGGTGGATAAGAGGAAATCTAATAGAAATAGAAATTATAGTTTTCAACAAGCTCACTCACAAAGTGCCAGACCATCATCACGATGGTCTGACCAAACTCCCCACCAGCAGGAAACCATCTAACCTCATTTGTCTGGGATGTGTTTGCTTCATTGCTTCTTCCATTCTCAGCTGGAAAAAGGCCCTTAAAATATCCATCGTACAACATATCAATGTCTACAGCCTGGCTATCACCATTGATTCCATTAGATGCACTATGGTTAATGTAGGACTGTGAGGACGTTGTGCCCAATAGGGTTGTTCATTTAGTGCAGTCCTTGTACTTTGAGGGTGTGGTCATTGCTGGGTAGCTAGATTATTCCATGGTTTTAGACACCAAGGCTTGCTGGGTTGTGGTGTCGATGGTACTTCTACTACTGCGCATCGAGCCTTATGCAAGATGGCATGCTCCTACTGACACCCATCATCCTTCACAGCTATCATCATCACTTCAAGAATTATAGAAATCAATACCCGATTGCCACAAGCTTAATTAGGAACCTGATATTTGCCAACTCCATGAGAAATTCATAGCTTTCAATGTCGGTACCACATATCTTGATAGGCTAGCAAGTGTCTATAACCAATCATTTTGACCACATGCAAGCTCTGTACTTGCTTTTGCCAGAAGAATGTTATAGAATCACTTCACAACAATAAGTCTATAAGTGCACAAAATCTCTTCAATTTCTGTTTCAGCCAAGTCCTTCATCAATAGATGTAGTGGTTAAATGTATGCAACAACATATCACAATTTCCTGATTTGAACATACATCATTGGTCGTTAATGATCACAAACCACACTTCGTTAATTTGCAATTGCATAAATTCGTGTCCATTCTTTGGCTGCTCCCAAACCCAGGATACAACAGAAGCTCTTGGTAAGTAGAATGATGTCGCAAACAGCTTCTTTGGCACTTATAAGAGCATACATACATCATCAATCAGCAAACTTAAGTTGCCAAAGTCCAAAACAAAGCACTATTAACATTCCAATGTTTCAACAGATTATATCCAGCCTAACACAATCTTTACACACCAAATTTAAAGCTTCTATTGCTTGAACAAGAATATACATAATGAAGTGAAAAATTCATAGTGTTGAATTGAGATACCGACATGTTGCTACAGCCTCGGCTTCATCACTCTTCCAGTGCTTAGAGGGTCATCTGGATTGGGTGCACTCAAGAGTGCCTGAATACTGCCATAATTAGCAAACATGAAACACTGTCAACTGAGCTTCACCAAGATCTCCATCAAACCCTCTCAGAAATTAGCATTCAAAATTCAACACTAAAATGACCTTAAAATGCAGCACCACATGCCCCTTCAGAGCGCACACAAGATCTGCAAGATCTGGGAATACTTCCACTACAAACAAAATTGTTTTTAGTTGAAAAGTTCCCATAATCAACACCTATGGAAAGGGACCAAAACTATCAAATTCTCAAGACAAATTACCTGAGCAAAATTGTTCGAATCTCAACTGCAGGGCTCCATTTGTCCTTAAGTATGTCTAAGCATATGCGTCCCAACTGTGTACGCAAAGGGACCACAGATCCTATGTGATGGATGTACTACAAAAAAATTGTCTGGAATTTTGAATGGCACAGAAGGTAAGCACGCAAAAGACAATAAAACACAGGAGCTGAAAAGACAGAGAGAAAGTCACCTAGGCATGTAATACCAACTGAAGACACAAAAGATTTGCACAAGATGAACACAGAAAGAAAGAACAAGAAAAATGAAGAGATCAAACCTTATCAATATTGGGATGGTAAATCTTGGTCAAAAAGCGGACCTGTCAGGAAACCACAAGAACCAAACAAGGCAAAAAGGAATAGAGGGTCCTCTTGAGAGGCATATCAACCCGAAGCTGCTTCCAAAGCATGTTCATAAGCTTCATATCCCTTTAGGTTTAGGGTTTATGAAGGTTTAGGTTTAGGTTTAGGGTTTAGGGTTTAGGTAGGTAATTATAGGCTTTCAAGATAGTATGATACAAGAAACTTCATTTAACTTAAATAGTTCAATGTTGCTCTAACCTTTTTTTTGTGTCATGTCCAAGCTTGGAGATTTTTGGCTTTGATTTCTTGTTTAATATACATACATATATAACATTTTTGTATACCTACTAAATGCAAATTTGTAGATTATTTCTATGGTGGATTGCAAATTTGATGATGAGTATCTATATTGTGAGTTATAGCCATAGTATTATTTTCTTTCAATTCCTTCTACAAAATGTGTGGAAATAAGCCATGTTCAGGGAAGAGTAGTGTCAAATTTAAATCACATGCAGACCTTTTGATCTGCTCAACTAGTAGCATGATGCAAATGATGACAACAATAGTCCACTTCCATCATTGCTGGATTTATTCACATTGCGCACATCTTTTTCAAATAAAGCAATGGCAGATGCAACAGATGTGGTGGATGGTGCATCCATGGCAGAAGAATGTCCCACAACCTTAACACCGCCATCACCACCAATACTGTCTTTCAACCAAAATGTGGCAGCTGATATCAATGTGGTAAAAGCAAAGACCTTTTTTTTGTTTTATGTCTATGATTCTTGGGCAATTCATGCAAATGGAAAGTCTTGAAGTAGAAGATGATCAAAGAGCAGCAAATGGTGCATCAAGTGCATGCAAAATCATGTAGGGTTTCAACAATATTCATGAGTTTCTATTGCTCCTGTGATTCTTGTGAGATGAGCCTGTTTTCTGTGGCTTTGGAGATGTGATCTTTAGTTCCAGCTTTGGCTCATGGGCTTTTGAATTCATTTGAGGGCTTGAATCCATCTGTTGATTGGAGTCAATGCTGGCCCTGGATGTTGGTGAGATCTTGAAATACAGGGCAGTCTGCTGTTGACTTCTGTCAGTGAGCAACAAGTTCTCACAAAGAGTTTTTCTTAGTGTGATGGGAAAGTGTTTGTGAGTAGAACTAATTTTGCAACATCAGTCTAGTCTCCAGATTGGAGTGAGGTCAAGATGTGTTCTTATCGTAAAAAGCCTTGTGAGATGTTGGATCCAAAAATGGTGCATACATGTTGATATCAGTGTAGGGATGCAGATGGTGAAAAGGAATATGTCAAACCTTCATTGACACACTCTAATGAATTGCTTAAGGGACTCCCTAGGGAATATGGAGCTTGTAGAGGCAAGGTTGATACAACTATGAACTCTTTGGAAAAGTATGACAGATCTTTAGCTGGAAGATTCATTGGGAGGAAACTTATCTTTTTCAGAAGGGAAACAAAATGGTGGATGGATGAGATTAAGCTAAAGGTTGAGAGCTGTGACTGTCATGTTTTGTCAGTAGAGGAGATAGGAATGCCTGGAGAAAGTATCATTAGTTCAAGAAGGAGGTCAATAAGTCAATTATCATGAGAAAAAATTGTATTTTGCAATAGTTGTACCAAGTTGATTTAAAGTTGGATGTGTTCATGTTAGCAAGAATGTGATGTCAGCTTGCAGTAACACTGGTTTGTGGAACATTTGTTTTAGCTGCCTATTGGAAGCCTCAACTACTAGCCATTATGTAGGCCTTTCTAGCTTGTTTGTACAAGGGCAAGCAAAATTGTGATGAATCTTACCCTCAGAAGCTTGTTGAAGCTTGAGTAGGGATACTATTAACTATTTTTACTAGTGGGTACCCGCGACCTTCGGTCACTGTGAGGCGCCCCTGCATTGTTTTTGCCATATTTTTTATTTTTTAAAATGCTATAGCATGAGTAGGATCGTCATCATTTAATGTTAATTAATGTTCGAGATCCTCGCCAATGGACCTACTTGAGAAATTTGCCCCAAATTTTAAAAAAAAAACCCTGGTATTAACCAATGTGGGGAAAAGGGTGGTGGGGGGGGTATTACATACGCGTCAGTTCTGTGTATTTGAAAAATTCAGAACCATCAGTTTCGGGTATAATTAGCAGAATCAAATATGGGTATGGAAGAACATACCTGCCTACACAGCGAACCCGCCGGAAAAGGGCGGGAAAAAAAAAAAAAAAAAACCCTGGTATTAACCGTGGGCAGCCCGCCGGAAAAGGGCGAGAAAAAAAAATGGTATATAGTGCCACCAATATATACCATATTCAAACCAACTTTCTAGTGGGTACCCATAAGGCGCAATGTAACTAATTTTCTTTTTATTTTATATATAAACGTATTGGAGGCCTGAGGCACCCCTGCAGGTCCTGTGTGCACTGCCGAGGCTGGTTTGGCCCAACGGTCATCAGTTTGCTTCCTTGGGGGTCCCTCAGACCCAAACATCCAAAGATCCGGCCTATGATGTAGACACCCGTCTAGCCATGGTTTCGAACCTTTGAACAAACTCAAATAAACGCCTCCAACCGCCGTCATCTACCTAGCTCTCACAAAATCCGGCGGTTTTTTATTTCTCTTGTGCGTCGATTTTTCCTTTTCCAAAAAAATTCTGAATATCTATTTTGTTAGCCACGTTTCTCCTCCCCAGAAAAAGGAACCGGAGGTTATAATCACGGTAAGATACCCGCCCAGCCCAGGTGTGTATCTATAAATACCCCTTCGTTTCTGTCAGCTACGTCGATTGGTCGAAATAAACTATGTTTCCCATCTGAGTATGTTTTCCAAACCCAGATAATAGGTAGAGGTTGCAGAATCGGCCTCATGGATGCATTCTGAACTGTAGTCTTCGACAGTAATATATAGAGGCCAGTTCTGCCACAGAAAATGCAGAAACGGTAGCATAACTATCATGTCACAGACAGACAACGCAATTAATATATAAGATTAGCTATTTTTCTTCAGTTCTAACAAACGTCATGCTTAATTCTTTCCATTGCTTTTAGAAATGGGTCAGAAATTCGTTTTGTATAGTCATTATAGATTGTTACATACCATCTACACATAACATCAAAAGCTGATGAAGCCAATGGGGAGTCATGGCAGCTAGTCTGGGCTATTTACTGTGAATGTGACAATCCATATTTTGTGAATGACATTCATAAGGTTACAACTTCACTTGTTCTTGTCATTTTAGTTTTGGTTCTACTGGAACTACAAAGCGTTATTGTGGAGTTTTCACTTTCATAAATATGCTTTCTGTAAACAATGATCTGTTTGGTAGGTAGAAGAGATTTCATGCTTATAAGGTTTTTGTTTTTGGCAAAGATTACTTGGAGATCAAAGAAATGATTTTATGGTTTGGTGGATGGAGCAAAGGGTCTTGTTTCACTATTTATCAGTTTGTTCAAGCCCTTCGTGTCATTCCATTTATCCTTCTTATACCCTTCTCTCTTCATTCTTGTGTCTTGATATGTAGCTTCCTTGGTTCTGTGCCAGTGATTATTTATGCCTGTCACTATGCCTCAAAGCAGGCGAGAAGAGGTGTGATTGTTATTCAAAAACATTTGATATTAATTTGTTGCACTTGTAGGCTCATTAGGCTAGACAAGAGTCAATTCGGTCTATCACCAAATCATACTATAGAGGAGCTGCAGGTGCGCTATTGGTGTATGATATAACAAGGTGATCTCTTGAATTTCTAAGTATGTGGAGGAGACTTATTTTCTTGATGTTATAGCAATCAGGGAGGTGGCCACAATGTCATCTACTGTTCTTTGTCCCTCTTTACTGATTTGAGTAATGCAATATGCAGGAGGGAAGCGTACATTCAATCATCTTGCAAGTTGGTTGGAGGATGCACGACAACACGCCAATTCACACATGATTATCATGCTTATTGGTAACAAATGTGACATGGCTCATAGAAGAGCAGTCAACACTGAAGAAGGTGAACAATTTGCTAGGGAAAATGGCTTGATATTCATGGAGACTTTAGCAAGGATAACTCAAAATGTTGAAGATGTAAGTTAAACTTACACTTGGGTTGTGAGTATGTTATACATCCACTTGTAATCCCTCAGGCATGACTTTCAAAGGATGAAGCAACTAGTCACATTTGTGACTTTTGACTGCAATTAAATCTGTGGTTAGATGTATCTCAGTATGTTCAATTCCTCAAGGTTGGAAGAACTCTGTTCATGTCTGCACTAGGAGTTCATTGCTCATATGTGCATAAGGACTCAGGGGTGTGCACATTTATATTACAGGCATTCATCAATATTGCAGCAAAAATATACCAGAAGATTGAGGAGGGTAGATTGTAGTGGCATTTAGGGGTCAATGTTGCCCTTGTGATTCTTGTAAAGATTGCAGTGGTATTCGAGAGTTTGTGTTGTTCCTATGATTCTATTGGTAGCTTGAGTTTTGAAGCATTAACTTACATTTGAAACATGAAGTGGTCTTGTGGGTTGTGTCTTGTCTGTTTTGGGTTTTGTGTATTACCATGATAATATTACCATGATAATATTATCATGGTAATACACCGAAACAAGGCTCGAAGAATATGTCTAGTAGGATAAGCAACTTGGACTTCGAAAATGGTGGAGAATATTATGGCAACTGCAAACAAGTGTTGAGTCAATCTAATGGCTCAACTTAAGAGTACAAGCACAAGCTCACAGCCATCAACAAACAATTCTTGTGATGGCTCGAGCAACGGAGATCCAAGCCAAGGAAAAGTCTGGGTTTCTAAAAATAATGGTGTTGGGAAAAATCAAACAGCAAGTGAATAATTTCAATAAAAGTTCTGGACTTTTCACAAATTTTGTCTAGTAAGGTGGGCACTACAGTAATAACTTGCACACATCATGAGTGCAACGTAGCTCTGTAGTGGCTGCTGCCAAGCTCAAGAGGGTGGTAACTTGTTAGCAGTCATCTAACAAAAGAAATTATGAAGTTGCCCTCAAAGGAGTTGAATCTCTCTTTGTTGAGGTAGAGCAGAGGCAATAATTTAGGGCGTTGTTTTGGTTAAGGTGGCCCTTGTTCCATGTATCCTTCCCTTAGCCTTTATGTGATTTCCCCCTATTTTCAGCAAATTGTAAGGTTCCTTGTCTGGTGTACAGTCCAGATGGGGGATTTGGATGATATGTAAGTTGATGTTTTTTGTATTCTATTCTGGCACACAACCTTTTTTTCTTCCTCAGATAAGCCTTTTGCCTAGTCGCATTTTTGGATTGGTATTGTTGTTAAAATCTGTAATACAAATTGTCCATGATACTTGGTGGGGTAATCTATCTATTCATGGAGTCAATCCAAATTACTTGTTTGATAGCATATGCATTTCCACATTTAGCTCTTCATACTAGGTCGAATGAGGATCTAGAGTAAGATCCTAAATGTCATAAGGCTGTTATTGAATGGCAAAGTCTTCTGCATGCTACTTCAATATCGTGCACAAGAAAGTCAAGCCATTATTTTCCACCACATCCATAATTTTTCCCTCCCCCAAAAACAAGAGTAAAATTGTAGGTGGAAATAATCGTCAAACACATGATCAATGCTTGAAATGGGAATATATAGATAAAATATGTCACATTTAACTAATTAATTTACTAATGCCCTGAACCCAATTAACCTGAAAATTTTCAATAATTATTTTAATAATGTTAAAGAAACAAACCTAGTAAACAAACTTCACCTTTAGTAAACATGTACACCATATAGTGAACCATTTTCACCAATGAAGGTAAAAGCAGTGAAATTATAGTGAACTTAATTCACTTTTATGGTTCCACAGTGAAATAGTCTAGTGAACTACACCACACTTTCCTAGTAGTGCAAGGACATGCTTAATTTGAATGTACAAACTTGGGGTTACCAATATTTTTGGATGGAAGCATGGGGAAATGTAATTTGGATGCATAATTTATTAACTATCATATTGTAAGAGTTTTAACAAATGTAAAAAATGGATTTTCAATTTGCCAACTTTGAACCACATAACCACTACAACAAATCATAGTTTAAATGACTCCAAAATTTGGTCAAAAAGTAGCAAAATGTGACATTTGTTTTCTTGACCAATCAATCACTTAGAACAAATTGATTTTAACATTTGACCAATTTGACTATTGGTTTATTTGATTGGTGTTTTTTTACTAATGGTTTTTTGCCAAAATGTTTCGATTAATCAAATTGCTTCGATGTCATTTTGACTAATAGTCACAATGGCAATCAAAATGACCATTTAAATTAGGCCTCATAAAACCTGGCAAATGCCAACTTTGCCAGAATTAAATTAATTTTGGCACATTTGTTGCTTTAATATTGGCACATCTGGCATATGCTTTATTTTCCATAACAGGCTTCCCCCTACTAGAAGATAAAATCAAAACAGACATCACTACTACCATTCTCGCAGCTATCGCAAACGGAACACAACTAGGCAAAGAATATGTTGAATGGAATGGACATGGAGACAAACTCGCATTGTTATTCAAACGAAAGATTGGTGTTTGATCATTTTGATTTGCTCGAACTGCTTCACCTACATAATGCCCGCGAGGGACAGACTCGTCATGCTGTTACGAGAGTCATTTTTCTCCCATTTAACAATGAAAAAGTCACTCTCGACGGATGTTGTATTCGAGAACATTGTCGCCAATCCACCGCACAGCTGACGCAACTGCATGAAGCACCCCTTCAAGCAGTCCCATGCCTCGTTAAAAAACGTTTTCTCGTCATGCTTGTTGAGGGTTGGCATTTGCTAGGTTTTATGAGGCTTGCCCTTAAGTATGATGATTTCAGTTTAATGACTTCGCGATGGGAAACCACAAAAATGATTGCACCCAAATCACTATTTTGGCCCTCAAAGGCTCATACCGACTACCAAAAAATAGTGATAGTGACCGTTTTAGTGACTTGCGATGGGGATGCTCTTAATAATTGTATTACTTAATTATGGCACTTTGGCAAAATTAATTTTGGCAAAGTTGGCATCTAAAAATAGAATGCCAGGTTTTATGAGGCCTAATTTAAGGTAATAATGAAACATAAGGTACATTTCAATTTAAACCTTGACAAAGGTTGAAAGGGTTTAAACAACCCCTCAATAACACGCCTATAGTCATTTATAAATACATAAACAATATATTTCATATTATTAAACAATGAAGACTTTACTTTAAATAATTCATTTATTTATTTTAATAAAACTTGACCTTTAAAAGTTTTTAGATTTGAGAAACCCCATTTATGGCCAAATAAATATTGGAAAAGCCCAATGGTCAATCTTTTTAACTATGAAAAATGATTACCTAATACCAAACGCAAAAAAATGTTTTTGAATGAAAGGTTTAAAACCCTAACCACACGTTTTAACAACCAATTGTTCATTTATGAGGTATAATTGAATGGTAATTGGTTTGGTAGTGTTTGTTAACAAACCATCTTGTGAACCATATGACCAAATGTTACTACCAAAAATCTAGGAAGGGTTTTCCATTGTGTAAAGAAACAAGATTTCTTTTTATTATTTTTTGTGTCATTTTTGTTCTTTCTAGTATTTAATAATTAAAAAAATCTTTCCATGAATCATAAAACATATTGTGTTAGTCTAGTTAGGATCTTTTGAATTTCATAAAATATCATGTAACAATGTGCTTTGGCCTAAACATTTTCATTCTATGAAACTCCCATGATAGTTAACATTGAGTTTGTTAACAATACCATAAAACACATTACATTTTTGAGCCTTATATGTAACAATGTGTTTTGGCCTAAAAAATTTCATTCTATGAAGCTCCCATGATAGTTAACATTGAATTTCTTAACATGACCATAAAACACGTTACTTGTTTCCCTTGTGTATGTTTGGGTCTCTCATGTGTTCTAAGAAATCCAATTTCATGGACAAGTTCACAAAAAAAATATCGACACATGAAAGTTACTCTCCAACCTATTTGATAATCTTCCACCAAGTGGAAGATCTTCCCTTCTTCTCATTTTTTTCCCCCTATATATATATATATCTTTTTGTTTAATTTTTTTTTTCACTAGAAATGAAACATATGTTTTTTAGTGGATGCATGAACAAAATTCAAAATTTGTTGAATCTTCAAAGATAATAAAATTTAGTAAATGAAAATAAAAAAATGTTATGGATGCATGGATCTTTTTTTAAAAAAACATCATTTTTATTATTCAAAGAAGGTCAAATTTACGAATGTAAAATTTCCACATATCTTCAAAAATGCTAAAATCTACAAACATACTAAAATATAATTTATTTTTAAGGTGTCTTTATGATGGAAAGAAGTGAACATGATGAAAAACATTAGTAACTACACTTGACGCAAATGAAGGGTCTCTATATCAACTTGACCCAAGTTCCACTATATGTAATACCACATGATATCAACTTGCAAGGATATCATGTCAACATTTTGCTTAGATATCATTTGATATGTGGAAATGGGCTTCTTGTTTTTGATTTTTTAACATTGACTTAATATACACATATCATGGTTTCCTTTGAAATTAAAAAAAAAGAAAAAAAGCTCTCAGCCTCCAAAGTTCGGAATAACAAGCTCCCTAGTCAAATTTTAACATAAGTGGCCACATTATTTCAATAAACTCTTAAGAATTTAGCCAATTTATGTTTTTTGGTGTCCCTTTTAGGCGAGTTGTTTTTCAGGAAAAAAAGGGAATTTGTGACAAAAATATTCAGTTTTCAGAAGATTGTGTGATCGCCTTGTGAGCCGATTTAGCAAAGGCTGGCACGTAGCTCTCCAGGTGTGAATGCACGCCTGTGTGGATCAAACTTCTTTTGGGACTTCAACGGTCTTTCGACACCTGAAGTTTGAGGACTTTGGGACCTGAATCCCCTATTTTGGGACCTGGATTCTTAGGGTTTTGGAGCTCCGGGAGACTGGGAAGACAAAGGGAGGCTGAGGGTTGCGTTGTGTACATTTCTAGCTCTCTCTGTTGCTGCAGCGATTTTGCTTTCGCAACTTCCGTCTTTGACGCTCGTTGTCGCCGTCTTCGCACATAGCTACTGACATCGCTCGAGTAATCATAAACTGTCAAGAGAAACTGCTGGTTTTATCAGTGCTCTTTTATTCCACTCTTTTCGCTCGGGGGTTCTGTCAACAGGCAGGCAGGCAGACAAGCAGCCATGGTAATGTCTCTCCTTCTCCTTTTTTTTTTAACTATGTGCGTTTTTCATTGTTGTTGTCAGTGTTGTCGTGTTTCTTCTAGCCCTCAAAATCGCGCTAGAGGAAGAAAAAGGTTGTTCCCTGTGACTGAAGTATATGTCTCTTCCTCTCCTTCTCGTCTTATTATGTACATCCTTTACTCCTGTATTTTCCTCTTCTGGCCCTTGGAATCGCGCCAGAGGAAGGAAATTGTCGTTCCTTGTGAATGAAGTATATGTCTCTTCTTCTCCTTCTCGTGTTATTATGTACATCCTTTACTCTCGTTGTATTTTCTTCCTCTGGCCTTTGAAATTGTGCCTAAGGAATAGAAAAGGATGTTCCCTGTGAGTGAAGGACATGTCTCTTCTTCTCCTTCCTGTTTTATGTACATCCTTCACTCTTGTTGTGTTTTTCTCTTTTGGCCCTCGGAATTGCGCCTTAGGGATGAAAAGGATGTTCCCTTTGAGTGAAGTACGTTCTCTCCTGCTTTCTTGTGTTATGTACATCCTTCATTCTTGTCGTGCCTCCTTCTGCTTTCTTGTGTTATGTACATCCTTTACTCTTGTTGTGTTGTTTTTCTTCCTACCCTCGGAATTACACCTCAGGAATATGAAAAGGATGGTCCAGGAGTGAAGTACATGTCTCTCCTTCACCATTTTGGTGTTATGTACATCCTTCACCCTTATTTCGTTTTTTCTCTTCTGGCCCTTCGAATTGTACCTAAAGCTTGAAAAGGATGTTCCTTCTGAGTAAAGTGAAGATTGAGCAGTGATGTGTGTGACACTCATTTGGTTCTGTTTCTGTTGTGATGTTCATATGTGACTCTTTGCTTTTGTCAAGAGAGAAAATAGTTGTAGTCCTTTGAGTGAAATATGCTATTCTGTTCATGATGTACAACTCTTCACTGTACTAACTTGTAACTGGTTTCTCTGGTTTTCTGGTGTCTGTCTGTGCAGTCTTATTCCCCAAGGCACAGGTATTTCTTCCTCTATGTACCCTCTGCATGGTGAAGTCAGGTATTTGTGAGGCTGTTGGGCTTTTGGGGTTGTATCTAGCAGTCTTGGATTGATGAGTGTTTTGTGATTATGGAAAGATTACAAAGGTTGCTGGTTTTTCTTTGGATTCAATCTTTTTATTTTACCTACTTATGTTGGTTGTACACCCCTACTGTTGTGGCATGCAGACATTCCTCACCTACCCCTCGATACCGGTCAAGGACAAGATCTAGGAGCCCTGCAAGGTGTGTCCCAAGTCAGGTTTCTGCTGATTTTGGCAGTAAGGTTGCTTATAGCCTGTAGTCTCTTTCATGTTCAGTCTCTGATCTGAGAGGCTCTATACAGATGACCATGAATTTGTTTGATGTTTTGTTGATGAGCACTGTCTGTTGCCATGGGTTTGGGATTCTAGAAGCTACAGGGAGACAAGTGAGGAGGCCAATAATCCAGGGAACAATTTGTACGTGACTGGTTTATCGGTGCGTGTGTCAGAAAAGGACCTCCAGGACCACTTTGAGCAGGAGGGGAAGGTGAGAACAAGATTTCTTTTGCTTGCTTTAGGGTGTCTTTTATTTGCCAGATCTCAACTGTATGAGTGACTTGTCTAATACTGTTGCCTGTCTAGCACCATGGAAATGTGGGAACTATGTTATCCTTTTTCTTGTTTGAGACCTGTGTATGTGTGCATTTATGCAGGTCCTTGAATGTCGCTTAGTTGTTGATCCTCGAACCAGGGAATCTCGCGGTTTTGGATTTGTGACCATGAGCAGCACCAAGGAAGCAGATCGCTGCATCAAGTATCTGCATCGGTCGACCCTTGAAGGCCGTGTCATCACAGTGGAGAAGGTAAGTGGAACCATCCAAATAATGCTTGTTAACTGGTGTTGCCTCCATGACTTTTTACCACACAAACCTGTCGTGCTCTGCTTCCTAAGCAGTACCAAAGTCTTGATCAAATTTCATTGGTCCCTCAGGCATGTGCGCAAGGGTTAAGCATTGTGTCTTACTTGTGTGCAAGTCTCGAATTCCATTGCATTATATTTGTGAGGAAGAACAAGGTTATGCAGTGCACCATGGTTCTCTTGATCTGTTGTCTGCCAGATCTTGTTGCAATAACTCACTGGCAGGACAGAGGTGACCAGGCTTTTTGAACTCAGCTCCTGTCTCCCACATTCCAGTTAACCTAGTCTGCAGAATTCGCCAACTCTGCTCAAGTGTCGATTCAAGTGTATGTAGTGAGCTATTTGGATCGGTGCAGCTCAACTCAGCTTGAGTATGCAACTCAAATCGACATAGTCAGCAATTATTATCACATCAGCTGCGTTTACAAGTATGAGCACTGTAGTTGGCAAGATAGATGATGCCACTTGGGTGTCAAACTGGAACCAACCTAGTAAACAAATGTCATCAGCTTTCAAATAACAATTTGAGTCAGCATAGTCAGTGATTCTCACCAAGTGATCAGCTGGAGTGTCGAACTGGAACCAACTAGTCCACAAGTGTCCCCAACACTGCTCGAATTTCAGACACAAGCTAGTTTCACGAGCATGTGTTGTCAATGAAGCTGATCTGTCTGATACAAATGTAGTCAAGCAGGTCCACCCATCAGCTCAGCTCAAGTCTCAAAGCCGAGGCAACCTAGCCAGCAACTTTCACCAACACATTTCCACCTGAATGATTTTTGCAACATACTCCAATTCAATCATTTGGCAGCCATCTGCTGCCTCGTACAGGGTTGAGATGCACAATATTGGTTGAGTAAATCTGGGGTTAAGTTCAAGTGACATCTTTACAATGCAAATCCTCAACATTTGCCTGCTATTCAAGCCCTCCAAAGTGTGCAGTTTCTAGTAAAATCAAGCCAAGGGCTTATTTGCTGTCATGATTCAACTGCTTATATGCTGCCTGTGGCACCCTTTCAAGCATCAACTCAACTGTGTGCAGTCGAAAACAAATTTGAAGACAAATCATGAGCATTACGAAACTCAAACTTTTGGCTAGTTCGTAGTCTGTCATGCATTCTTGCATCAGTAAAAAGAGCTCCGAGTTTGACTGCCAGACATTCATTTAGGTTTAGGATTGTCTTGATTATGCACTTATATTTTTATACCCTCATTGATAGCTGTTGATGATTGCTATCAGTTGGATCACACATATACTGGTGCAATTGCACCAGATTCACAATGGTAAATCTGACCAAGATGTTGTGGTATAAAACAAAGTGACAAGGTCTCTATAACATGACCTGTGAGCGGGAGTGTGATTCCATGTGTATGTCATTTCTTAAACACCACTGAAGTTTCAAGTTTCCTGTGCAGGCGAAGAGGAAGCGAGCAAGGACGCCTACTCCTGGCCAATACCTGGGTGTAAGAAGTATACGGAGTACCCGTGAGCCAGGTCCATTTGCCATACCCATACTTGTTTTGTTTCTGAAGCTTAGGAGGTAGCTGCCAACAAATAGAGTGTTTTGTTTTGTGAACTCTGGCAATTGAAGTAGCTTTTCACTGTAGTTTGTAGCCACCATGCTCTGTATTGCAGGTACAGTGACAATACTCACCTTGGGCCCTGGATTTTGTAGTGTGATGTGACATTCTTTAACATTTGTTGTGATGTCTGCAGCATACTCACGTGACTATGAACGTCGAGGGGTCAGCAGCTATGATGATCCAAGAGATGGTCCACGGCGCAATGGACGATATTCACCAAGATACTCTCCATTTCGTGGTGGACAGGAATCCCCATATCGAGGAGGTGGTTATCGCCGTGAGCGCTCCATAACACCACCAAGGCGTTCTCATTACCGCAGCCCACCACGACGCACTCGGGCACGTTCCCGTTCACGCTCTATCACTCCTTACTATACCTCAGAGAACCATTGATAGGTGCCTACTTTTTCTGACATGGCAGGAGGATTGAGTATTCTTTTGCAGGACTCTGTTTGACTCTAGTGGCCAAATTTTGGAACATCAGTTTAGTTATGTGTTGAACTGACTTCTAGGTTTGTTGCAGGCATATCCATCTAAGTAATGGTTTTATGTGTTGTTTTGTTTTTAATGTTTTGTGGGACATCATCATGAGGCAACTTCCATGCTTTTTCACTTTTTCCAAAGTCACAAAACCTTTGTTTTGAATAGTTACTTTGGCCATGACTTGAAATAAGGTTGTTCCCAAATCTTGCTCTTTTGACGCATGATTCCATTGCAGACTGGTGGTTGCCTCTTGTTACTGGGTGGTTGATGTCTCTTCCTGGTGATCAGTGCTGTTATCTCAGTGGGATCTTTGTCTTCCTGGGGAGGTGAAATTATGGTATGGTTATGAATGAGACCCTCCATTGTCATGTCAGGACAGTCTATTAAATAAGAGGTGGTGAATTTCTTGTTGAACTAATTGTTTATGCTGGATGAAGCTGTTAACCCAGAGATGGAGCCAAGCAATGACCTCTTGTGGACTGCTTCCTATGGGTGCTTCTAAGCCTTTTTTTGTCCCACTTGGGCCATTGACCTGTTGGTAGCATATTTGGACTTCATTCAATTGAGATAGTTCCATGGTGCAAGGTATGCAAAGTGTTTCAAGATTTATCAACTTATCATTGAAAATCTTTTCAGAAGTTTCACACAGTTGTCACATTTCTTTGGCTAAGTAAATTTTTTCACTGTAAGATACCTTTAGTAATGGACAGTTTCTTCAAGCTCTGCCTTTGCTTCATCCCCACCCTTATAACTCACTGAACAGGGTGTTGGATTCCATACTTGGTTGCACTTCCTTGTTGGCAGCTAACCCTGAATTCAGTTAGATGGGTCAGGTCAAAACTGAAATGGACCATCCTGCAGATTCATGGGGAGCAAAATTCACAAAAAGTAAATGACATTCTCATTGTGCTCAAAAGAGGTAAATTCCCAATGATTTTTCATTGAGTTCACAAGCATAATAATACTTTGAGATTATGAATGATCTTTACAGAAACCCTAAATGCACAAGGATAGCAATTTGACATAATGAATGATCTTCACATAAACCCTAAATTTGGATTGGCACAAAACTTGCAGGCGATGGTGCCATGCCATTTTGTGAACTGTTGTTATTTTTGGTTCTGCTTGAAATTTTGTCACCTTGTTCCTTGAGCTTACAAGATGATTATAAGTTGAATTGGAGATTGATGAAATTTCAAAATTTCCAAGTTTAGGGGAATTATGATCAATTCACTCCATGACATCCTTGCGATTGCAGGCTGATGTAATCCTTAGGTGAAAATTGTTTAAGCTGATTGAAGAGGGGTCTATTGGACCATCATCTCAAATGACAAAACCCAAAACATAAGACTTCGCATTTTGGTGCGAATCTCAATTATATTGGCGTTGAGAGCTTTTAGATGGGAAAAAAGGCAGCAGACAAGAACCTGCAAAAACCCATTTAGATTCAATTGAAAGAAAACCTGAATAAAAAAAGTTGAACCTATTAATTAGCTTGAATTCCAATCTCAAAACAATAAGAAGAAATGGAAAAATCTCCAGAAACTAAAGGACAAGTGAAACCCTTGCAGAGACTTGGAACTTAATGACGCAAGACCCATTCACGAAAGGTTCATGAAAGTTGCAAACAATTGTGCACAAATTTTCAGCTGATTACTATTGAAGAATAACTAAATTGCAGAAGGAAGTTGGAAAATTGCACCAGATCCCATTTATGACGAGCTTTTTCTCTGCAAGAATTTTCAATTTCTTGGAGTCAAAACATAGTTTTCAAAGACATGGGCTTCGTAGTTTGGATTCAATAGATTCCGAACATCTGCTGCTCTCCTCCTCCTCACCACGGCCAGAAAGGTCGCGATGAACGCTCACAATCGGCTGCAGCCGGTCTATTTCCAGGGCGCTTTTAAGCTAGCAACGTTGTGATGAACTTCACCATCGGCTGCAGCCGGTCGATTTGCAGGGGCGCTTCTACAGCAAGCAAGGTTGTGATGAACTTCACCACCGGTTATATCGGGTGAGTAACAAATGTTGCGGCGGCGCCGGGGGGTTTGGATTAGGACTTCATTGTATGCATCCTCAATGTGTTTCCTCAAGGTTTTGAGCATTCATTTGATGTAGTTCTCATTGTTGCTGATGTTTTCCGGATTTCTCATTACTTGAAAGTACAGGGACAATCCAAAGAGAGTTGTGAAGAGAAATCATATTGACATGTGATCAGAAAGTTGTGCCATACAAGTTTGTGAAACCAAGTTGCAGCATCTCAGAAAGGATGTTGAGCTCAAGCACGCACAACATGGAGAAAAAATTCCCATCATCACTAATACTTTCCTTACTTCTCCTGAATCTACACTAAAAATCCTGGCTGTGAATTTATTTCACCCTCATTCAACCCAAAAATTCCGATTACTAATTTTTTGAACTTGGGACATATTACTGTATTTATTCCAAATGTTTGCTGGAATGTTCAAAAATTATATTCATAAACTCCGTCATGTGGGTTAGTCATATAAAATGCCCCTAACGTTCTTTTAGGGAAGCATCAGCTTATTTGAAATAGCAGCTGGTCCAAACACAAATTGTCAAAAATTGTCATGATTTGTGCAACACAAATTGGGATTGCACACAAACCCTAAACCCTTTTTTTTGAAGGGACGCATTGTGTTCAATTTACTACTGGGACTAGAGAGAAAAAAAAGAAAAGAATCTTAGAACTACATGAATTTTATGATCTAGACTTGGGTGGATTTCTTCTCAACTTCTAGAGCTATCAAGATCAATAAAGTTATAATTAGCAAGATCTTGGTATTTATCAGAGATGTGGGTGAATAAAATTTCATTCCATGTATCTGGAATACCAGGTAAGCACCAATGTAAACAATCTTGAGTAGCATGGTTGCTTCTTCCGTACTTGGAAATGTGCGCCTCACCGCGCAATTGGGACAGAAATGTGATATTGAGCAATTGTACATTGGTTCCCACAACTGCATTCTCTGCAACCAAATCTCTGACAATAACCCCTTGTTGAGGAACAGTAACATTTTTGTCGGCCTCAAAGCTGATGCTATCACATGTTCCTCCTGTATTCCAATCCCCATTGCGAAAGTGTCTTGGTGAAATTGTGCGGTAAAACACCTGCTTATGATTAGTGGTGTTATCAATTCTCTCACTTACCCATCTCACAGTTGCATTCATAGCAAATTTGTATGCATTGGAAATGACCTGCAAATCATCAGTTGGAGTTACAGGATGGCCATTGACATAAAATTGCCATTTATTGACTTGCTTTTTGCCATTGTTCCAGTGATGTCCAGAATTCAGCACCAGAACATCGAATTTCGTAAAGTAGTCCCTTAAGAAGTGCGCAGGTTGATCCAGGTGCAATGCAACTGAGCCAGCTGTTGCTGATGACAAGGTCAAGGTCTTCCGCTGGGTTTTCGTGAGTTCAATCTGTAATGTCTCCTCATGGCAAAGAGTGACAGACCAGTAGAAGATGATTGTTGTGTTGGTTGCTTTGAAGTGATTCGCTACCCCAGCTGCTCTTCTTGTCTCATTAGCTCTTTGAAATCCATAATCAGGTCCCACATCTTCTACCATCATGTTGATCTGATCATCCTTGCCTCCTGCTGTGATCATGCACATCAGTGACTGGTACTGCTGCCGTGCAAGTGAATCCCCCACAAATGCCAGCACCTTGTTTCTCAGCCTGCACAAAACCCAACATACAGAATTGTGAAACAGCTGAATTAAGCACACGACTAGGGTGAACAAAAGATACTGGCACAAATATTATACTATTTCTCAGAACTATGTGATGCTTTTTGAACTTCAAACCACATTGCCAATAAAGTAATAGAAAATTTCACAAA
Organism: Sphagnum tenellum; assembly: GCA_963921925.1. NCBI lineage: Eukaryota > Viridiplantae > Streptophyta > Sphagnopsida > Sphagnales > Sphagnaceae > Sphagnum > Sphagnum tenellum. Next base: position 19,268,111 of record OY998149.1, on the reverse strand, counting down.
GTTGAATTCCATGATATGAAGAAACATGAAGAACCCAAAACATGAAGAAGTCAATTGCTAAACAAACTACACTTAGAACTTGCAGTGTTATATTTTTAGGAATTTTCACTTGCAGTCAATGTAGTCGAGATCATCCATGGAAACATGTAGAAAAAGTGGCAATAATCTGTAGGAAGATAAATTAGCCAAATTTGGCTATAAACCAAATATGAAGTACAGTCACTCTTTAATCATCCTTTTATATTTTTGGTTACAGACTCAAAACCAAATCACTTGTGGTGATTGAAAGCACTCCGAAATCATTTCATTTTCAAATTCTTTAATTTTCAGTTTCCGCCGTTTGGTGAAATATTGCCAATTAAAAAAAAAAGGCTGCTCAGAAGCCAATGCCCAATACTGCTTGTTTTCTGCTGAATGTGGTGCTTTTGAACTTCAACCATGTTAAAAAAAAAAATCACAAATATTATGTTCTTCTGGAGATTACCTGATGCTAACATAAAAGACAAGATAAAAACAAGTCAAACACCTTAAAAATGAGAAACCACACTAACAAAAATTGATATTATTGCTGTTCAGATGCTAAAGAAACCGCACTAACAAAATGAATATTATTGCTGGACACTTAGATCTGGAACCAGAGAGTCTATTGCAAAGAATTAGTCTGAGATCAGATCAGACGAGATCAACTATGGTGAGAATATATTGATGACCAACTGTGGACTCATATGTGTGTGTATGTTCCAGGGTGAGTTTTCTTGAAGCTGGTATAGGGAGGATTTTGCATAATCTTTTGAAGGGCTCGTCCATTGACAATTCTAGCTAACTGAAATGTGAAGGATCATATATGAAAACTTAACTATCTCATTCTTTTTCTAATAACTATCTGCTCATTCTTCTCCTCTACCCCACCAACATGAATATAAAAAAAACGCAAATTAACATGTGTCTTTTCGTGTATGTATAGACTGGAGAAGTTCTAAGTATTCTAGACATGAGAATAGTCTAGAGTGACATACCTTTCAAGGAAAGTATGAGCATGGAATGGAGTTAAGTCGCAGCCTTGGGCATAATTTGATGGTTGCCAGCGGAATTGCTCATAGCTAAGGTCAGGACGGTTGTTCAGTTCACATGACCATTCAGGCGTAAGCCATGACCACCTTTGAGAGCACTCTTTGCCGGAGTAGAGTGGACGGGGGGCTGCTGCTGCATCATCAGCTGGTACCCACTTTCCTGAAGAGTAATCACAGGAGACTGGACCTCCTGCAGTTGCAGCTAATTGTGACGTTGTTGCAGCATCGGCAGCTGCTGCAGGAAGGCACCCATCCAGACATTGACAGTAAATCTACAGTTTTATTGCATCATGATCTTGTCAGGAACCAACAGGTTCAGATCTTCGTGATCTAGTGCAATGCGTTGTGTTTCCCTTCCATCAGGGTCGATGATCGAGACTCACCAGCTGCTGTTTAGATCTTGTACATTCTGAACCCAAGATAGAGCTGGCTAGCGGCTTGGTATAGAGTTACCAAGGATCTCTACGAGCCCTCTAAGAAGTCCTCCGCTGACGAAGATTAAACTACTATCTCGTATTAATTTCTGAGTGTTGTTTATCGACGCATCACGAAACTAATTTCCTTCTATTCTCTGCGGCTAGGGTCTCGACGTCCACAGTTCGGAAAAAGCATTCTCAAGAAGCATTTATATTCAAAGGAACAAGAGCGAATTTACCTACCGCGGGAAGAAGAAACCGCAACAGCAGCAGCTGGAATCGAGTCTTCAGCACGCGCCGGGATTCCGAACAAGAGAATCGAAAGTGGCGCAGCTTCCCAACCCATTAGAAACATCATGCTAAGTACCATAGCCGTCAGGAAAAGCAACGACGACTTCGCTCGCCACGTCCAACAGATCGGTCCCAATCCTCCTCCTCCTCCTTTACAGCTACTCCGGATCATATACGGCTCCATCGCGGCCGCCAGCAGCAGCAGCAGCAGCGTCGACCTCTCTCCAGTGATCTCGACTCGACTCCACGTCTCAAATTAACGCGTCAAGTCTTCTTATCACTGAGGATTCACCCACTAGTGCAGCCATATCTGTGTGCATGATTTCCTGCAATGCAAAGTTGAAGCTAGAGATCCATCTGCTGCAAGACTTCTTTCTGTTGCATGCGGCATCTTGATATTATTGTTAGAATGAAAAGCTGGAGTTCACGGAACTGCTTTTGGGAATGCATCAAACGCCGCTACAGTCCATAGTAAACGCATTTAAGCTTGTTTAAGAGAGAGAGCGAGAGAGAGAGGGGAAAGTGTGGGAGGAAAATGCGCGCTCGGCGGCGCACTTCGGCAAAGCTGGAAGCTCGCGTCCTCACAAATGCATCCCACGGGATCCTTCCATCGACCGCGCGCGAAGCGCGCTCGGTGCGGCCGAGCGGCGACGAAGGGAAATTACGGTCACGTGGAATGCGAAGGGGAAGGCGGGAACCGGTGGAGTCTATAATAGTTTCCGGCGTTCTGGGAAGCAGATTCCGATCGGAATCGGCTACGTGCGTTCCGCCACGTGTTGGGGATCCGACAGAGCGTACCTTCCTTAGAAACTGCAGATTCCGATTTTAGAATCCACCTTGTCCGGTCGTGGACAAAGTTGTTAATTAATTAATTCATTGTTAAACAAAAGTTATATAAATTCCAAGCTCCTTCCTAATTCCTTTAATTACCCAAGTGTAGGGTCAGTTTCCACATTAACAAAACGAATTACTATTATTTTATTTTTATTTTTTCTTCCAAAAAATGAATTATTTTTCAATTTTTTTTTTTCCCCATAATTTATCATAACATTTGTGATATGAGTAGTGAAAATTATTCAGAATGTAGCCTATGACAAATTTTGATGATTTTCAACATGTCGACTTCATAATTAAATCACAAAATTTCATTTCACTATTTTGAGGATTTAATTTAATGGCCAAACTGACCTTAGGATAAGGTAGCCTAATAGTCCAAAATAATAAAAGGGAAAAAAAGAAAAGTTACACCACTTAAATTTCTTCAATTTTTTTTTTTTTTTTTACCATTTTCTTTCCTTCTTTCTTTTCTATGCTAGGACAAGTATTCGGATGAGAGGCCCTCAATTGGATAATAGGGTTTGCTTTTGAATACCTTTTGTGCACAAAGTTTATCTTTCACATCCACAAAGGAGGATTGCCTTTGTCTTTTGCCCTTTGTCATTTGACGACCATTTGTCAAGCGGAATATTGGTCAAGTAGAATATTTCAAGAGAGACGCTAAATATTTTCAATGGGCTTTGTGGGGAGCTTATTTTGGCTATTTCTTGTTGAGCTTGAATCCATGCCATTAGGAAAGCATGAATTAATATTTCTCGCTTGCCTACTTCTTGGTGTTTAAAACATCATTTTTCATTGTATTTTATTTAATTTCTTAAGAACATTAGTCGACCCTTGTGTAAAATTGGATAGTGCATCACAAGGATGTTTCAACAAAGCTTGTTAAAAGCTCTTGTACAAGTTGGAAGATTTCTTCCACTTTGTAGACCACGGTCTTGACAATTTTTTTCTCTCCAACATTGCAACATGACGATAGTAACGATTGCTTTTGTCATCACTATCATCACATCACATGCAACATGCAAAAAAAAAAGTGAGGTGAGCTTTTAAAACATTGAAAAATGAGAGAAAGCCATTGATGGTGGTGGGAAGGGAATAGGTAGAGAGACTTAAAATTTTTCAAGAGAAGAAAAAAAAAGAAAATTGCAAGAGAAAAAGGATACACAAAAAAAAAACAAAACAAAAGCCAATGCTTTATGTACAAGAGAAGGGTAGCCCTCTCAATTCTTCCATGTTTTTTCTTGGTGCCCATCATTTGATGGGCTACCGCCCATGTGCCTACGTACCTCAAAGCATGGAAGGGCTAAGAGGGTTACCCTTCTCCTTTATGGAAAAGTTAAAAAAAACATGAAGTTCGTTTCAATTCACAATACATGTTAAAATTTTGGTCTTGATTTGAGTGGGTTATAAATTACCTAGTGTGTTGAAGGTTTTCAATTTTGTGTCCATGGATTCCGACTTTTTTTTTTTGAAAATTTCAAGTTGTTCCAATAGCTATAATTTAATTTCTCCATATTTTTTTGGTTTCCTATAATCCCCAATTGTATGGTCATGATCATTTTCAGAAGGCTATCATCACCATCATCCAAATTGCCATGGGTACTCATGCATGAAGGTCATCCAATTCTCCATTTTCAAGTCCTTTGAGCATCATGTGCACCTTAGTACCCTTCCTTGCTTGTTCCCACATAAATTGACAATTCCATGAGTTATTGGCCTTTGTTTTGAATTTTTTCAGTGTTGTTCAATTATTAAAAACATGGACATTGAAGTCCAAGGTGGTTATCAACTTGGGTATGTACTCACTTCTTTTCCTAGGGTCATAATTTCAAATAAATGAAGATGCTAGGAACCTTAGGAGGTCATGGGCTGCTAAAGCAAAACGTTATATGGAATATTTTAAAATTATGATTTATAAACTGATAAATTAAAAAAAATCTTATTACCTTTAAAAATGTTTTAAAATATTTTAAATGTGAAAAAAGCTAGTTATATTGTTTCAAATGTGAGCATTTTAAAACATTTCACTTACATTAGATTTATTTCAAATTTATTCAAATGTTCTCATAATACATTAGGAATATTATTGCACACGTTTGTTTCAAAAATTACTATCAACTTAAAATAACCATTTATTGAGATTAAGTGATGATTTTATCCTAAGTTAATTCTATATACCCTATTTGGACCCAAAAGCTTATAAGTGATGTTTGAAAAGGTGGAAGACAAGCACAAGCATGAGCACACAATTGTGACACAACACGACAATGACAAAAAATGCAAGGGGTGTTAAAAAAAAAAAGGAAACATGGACATGATGTTTTGGAGCACTAGGGTGACACACGAATTAAGGTTTGCATGAGGTGGAGAATAAGCAAATAGAGAAGGAAAAAAAAGATCTCAACAGATGTCTTTCAAGAGATGTAAGTTGTATGTCATTTGCAATTGTAGTTCACTTGTATATTGGGCATGTGATTCGATTGGTTAGAAGGTTTTTTTTGTTAGGTGGATACAACGAAAAGTATGCGAGGAGTTAAGCAAAGACATCTAATGAACATGTGGCACGAGTGAACTAGTTGACCAAAAACATGTGCAATAATAAGTTCACACTCTCTACAATCCATGGACACATGCCCTAGGAATGTGATTTTATCATGGCAAAAGTTTGGGTGAAGCATAACCTATTAAGTTTCGTCGTGCACTTGATGGAATGAGTGGGTTCAAGGTTTCGATGTGCAACCAAGTTAGTGTCCTTGCTACTTGCAAATTTATATTGTGAAAGTCAAGCATTTTGATTGTGGTCCTAAGTGTTATGTGAAAGTATCTTTCACATTCATTGTATTTTAGTTGCTTTGGCCATTTTGGGAGGATAATGGCATGTTTTTGGGAGAGTCTAGTGTTGGAAACTATGGTATTTTAGATTTACATATTCAAGCACACATAAGATAAAGTTTCTACAGCTGCTTAAGTTTTAGGTTTTCAAGTATAAACTTTCGGTACCTTGGGCATGTGTCATTGGTGATCATTTATGATCTTCCAAACAACTATGAGCTCTACATTAACCATATAGTAATTGCATTGGCTAGTGCAGGTGCGAGTTTTTTTGTTTGTACCACTTCCCATCGTCATGGGTATGATATATTATACCCCCAAAATAGCTTGATTTAGTGGTATTTTGGAATTGGAAAAGTAAATTCTATCTAGAATATATCTAGAATATTTTCAATTTTATAAAAAATCTATATTAATATTATATTATTTAATAGCATACCCAAACAATACCTCTTTATTTTGCATTGTGTTTGATAAAATATGCAAACTTGAGTAAATCCACCTCGAGACCAACACTTTGAAAATTCAAAGAACTAGCTCATTACCACCATGGATATGTGACATGACAAGGTTTTTAACTGTAAAAAAACCATCATATATATAATTGTCAATTTTTTTTTCCAACAAATAACTAATATGATAAGGAACTTTCATCTTTGAAATTAAAAATAACCAAAACTGAACAAGTTTTTTTATTCTTGAAAATTTCAAAAATTCAGAACTAGAGGTAATAAAAAAAAACTCAAGTAACTGCACAACATTGGTTTTTTTTGGTACACAAAAGCATGGCACTAGAGTAAGGGTTGAAGGGTAGGGTGTTGTCAAAATAAACCTCTGCCCAAGGTGGAGCTAAGGAGGTGTTTATTTTAGAAAAACCCCATTCCTATGGTGTTTTATGAATTTATCCAATGTTTATGGTTTCAAGTGGTCCATATATAAATGTATGTGATTCAAAAACATCTTAGTCAAAACAAATTGTTATTTCAATAGCTTTTCAAAAATTAATATGAAAAGGCACTCGATGTCTACAATGTTATTATTTTAATAAAGGAACATTTTAAGAAATTTAAAATTGATTCATTTACTCTTATGCAATTGTTGTGACAATTTTAAATTTCAAAAATTGGGAAATCAATCAATAACCTAATAAAATGGGCATTTCCAATTCTCTTATAAGTTTTTTTCTCCAATTTCATATTTATGGTGCCAAGTATTCTTTACCTCCTTGAAACTTGACCAAACCCTTGTCAAGGACACCAAACTATTGGCTACATGGGAGGGAAGTGCTATTGTTGGCTTTTGGGATTCTCTATTGTTTTCTTCAACACCCTTCATTAAGTTTCCTCTAATGTGTAAATTCTCTTTCCCCTTTCAATATCCCCATATAAAGGAAACATATGATGTAGCTTGAGATGAGTATTTGTGCCCCTATCATATGTGAGGAGGTTGGCTTTTATGATACACATTGAAGGTAAAATAATAAATGTGTTCTTGAAATGAGATTTTCAATTTTGTAGATGTTATCACAACCATTCAAGTTGAAATACTTATTTCATTTTTTTTTGTAGGGAACAACCAAAGTTGGGCAACCATATACCGTAGTACTTTGGCTAATATTTCAACACATGTCCATTGAATAATCAACTAATTTGAAAAAATTATTTCAACAAATGAAATATTTTTAAATATTCACTATTATCCTTCATAATATTTTTTGATCTGGAAGAAATAAATTTGAAAATTTCAAATAAATAATTAATGTTGAATTGGCCAAGGTACTAGGGTGGTTTATCATATACCAATATGATAATGGTATAAAAATCTCCAACAAATTTTAAGATCCGAATGATATTGGTATTAGACAAATTGTCAATTTTTTTTACTATTATAATATGATGATAACCAACTTGAAGTCTGTAATTTTCAGATAATGGTATGAATACAACTAGAGAGTAATGTTTCTTTTTAAGAATTCTTATTTGTAGCCAAAGTGGCAATTATCCGTAGGAAGCTATAGAAAACCTGTTAATCATCCTTAGGAAGATATGTGGTTATATACTAGATATGAAGTTATATGAAACATGAAATAAAAATCATTAATCATCATATTTTTGGCTACACATTAAAAATTAAATGTAGAAATTTAACATTTTTTCTTTTTTATTTCTCACTTATGGTGATTGAAAACCTCCAAAACCATTTCATTTTTTAATTTCTATTTTTGGAAAATTTACTTCATTGAGAAAAAAAGGATCACTAGAGAAAGGATGGATAATAACAAGCAATTTAATGTGTGACATCTGACTCATACTAGCCACATATGGACAAACAACAACTACGAACAAGTATTGGAATTAATATGTTATATTGAATTATTTATTGGTCGGATAAATAATATTGCCTATTGAACTTTCATATTGGCTTATTTGAAAATACAAAACTCTAGTTTAATCAGTCTTCACATATCCTAGCCACAAAGGTAAGCATATTATGTGAAAACTTGATTAAAATTGGCAAAACACAAGGCTTGTCTTTTTGTGATGAAACCTTGCCAAACTTAACAAAAGGAAAAACACTCACCCTGAAGGGGAAAGGGAGGAACAAAAAGAAACAATCAATGTCCCACCAATAGTGAGTGAGCACCCATCAGCACAAAAGCACAATGGGGATTTTTTTGAAAAAACCCTAATGTCTTAAACCTCTCAATGGTGAAATCTGACAAGCAAAATGTGCACTTAAACCTAAAAGAGTGCCAAGTCTAGAAAAGGCTAAAGAATTGTCTTTTGGGTTGGGCAGGTCTAGTAGAGCCTACACACAATAAGTAGGACTTAAAGAACTGCTTATAGTAGTGTATGTGAATATTATTTTGTGGTAAGTTTCAAACCATGTGTTGTTGCCAAGACCTTGATATTAGTGTGCACACAAATGAAATAATGAATTTTTTTGGAATATATTATTCACTCAACCTTCAAAGGGTTTTATGCAAATAATATAATATTCACACACCTAAACCCTTACAACCTTAAATCCAATTTTATCTTTAAGTTGTAAATGAACTCATAACTATCCCATATCGAAAGCATCATCTAAGACACCTCACATTTAAATCCCAAGAGGCATTAGCTTCTTTTAGGTTCATGTTGGGAGGTGCTCAGGCATGTGATCATATCTTGTTTAATCTTGTTGTGAAATATGGCATCTAAGCATGTTTTACTTGTTTAGAGGAAATAGGTCTTATGCATAAATTAAGTTTGGGTGGTTTTTAATTTATTTCTAGATTTGTTGGGTCCAATTTTTTAAAGAGCTTGTAAAAGTTGCTTTGGTAATGTTTTTCTTAATTTTATTTTTAAGAGAATTAGGTAGGCTTCCAAAATTTTGGAAAAAATAAAATCAGCCAATTTTCAAAGTGCCAGTTCTCACACATTTCATATTAGTTAGTTTTCAAAGCCAATTTTCACAAACTGGTTATCAAAGTTCAATTATTTCAAGAAAAAAAATATTTTAATTTTTCATGATCAAAATTATCAAAACAAAAGAGTAGATATAACAAAAGTGAGACAAATGTAAAGATTATTTTTTTCTTACAGCATATTGCATGTTCACAACTCCATCCCATTCAAATGAACCTTTAAACACTTTTAGTTCTTTTTTAAAGTTTAGATCCTTTTCAATTAACTCCACCACATTGAAAAGATCATTTGATCATTTTTTTCCCATAAAAAAATAATTATCTAATTGTAAACAACATCACTTTAGGTGAGTAAGTATGTTTGTTAAAAAAAAATCTTCTTAGTTTTAATTTGTGATCCCACAATGCCTAGGATTTGGTGGGATAAAATACCAAACAATAACAAACATGATTTCATGCTTCCCCCACCACTAAAGAAGATATTTGATTTCTTTGGGATCCACTTGGTAATGTTTAAAATTCAATGACTTCTTGATGAATTTGTTTTTTGCTAATTCACTTGTGTTAGCAATCTATTAAAAAATATTCATGCTACAATTTTCATCAACTCCTTAATGTACACATCCAATTTTAAATTATCCACTAGATTTGAATGATGATAACATTTCAAAAGCACAGGGTATAAAGATTTTTTTATCATAATCCTCAACAATAGTCACATTTACCTCATTGCCAATAAAAGAAAAAAAGATGAAATTTAAAACTTAAGGTTTCAAATTAACATCAAAGACTGCATGGGTGCAATGAAGATAATAGGAATCAACTTCACCCTTTTGAGTTGTTGTGATTAGTTGTCATACAATGATGTGGTAACACAAGATTGGTCAAAAAGTTTTCAGATAGTGTTGAGCAAGTGTGGTTAAACTATCTTTTTACATTGTTTCATAGTGATTTCTACATATGAAAACATTGCTTATAAGGTTTAAAACATGTTGAAAGGTATAATTTCATATACATTGGTTCAAATTGATTTAGATGTTAAATTAAAATATTAGAAAGGATAATGCACAAATATAACACACATTTTTAACATTATTTTAGTTTAGGAGACTTGTAAACATGTAAAAAAAAAAGCATTGGTTATGACTAGAGTGGCTCCTAAATGGATGCCTTTGGGCAATTTGAAATGATTCTACCCCCTTTTTTCCCCTTCATAATTATAGCTACCCTTTCAAAAAAATTAGAAATTTGGTGATAATTTGTCAGGGAAAAAAACCATTTTATCCCACAATGAAAGGCAACCGGTAAATGCATGATATTTATCTCCAATTTTAGCTATATTAGATGACCATTATTACTCTCAAAACTTTTGTGCAACTTGGGGGGTTTCCAGACTCCTTAAGGTTCTTCTAATCTAGGCCAGAGAGATGCATTTGGAACACCAATTAATTGCCCTTTTCCTGGCCAAAATAGTGTAAAAAAACCTGATGAAATCAGAAGGTGAAATTGTTTTTGGGGAAGTGGGGTAGGTGGGTACCCTGATTTAGTCTTAGGATGAGATATTTATAATGGTTTTGAAGCAAACCCAAAAACTGGAGGATATTAACCATGGTACCAATGTAGGAGCTGGTTTAGGTAGGTGGCCTTTGGTGAACTTGCATCATCATCTACAATAGTAGCATGATAAAAAACAAGTGTTGGGTGGTTTTCTCTTTTTTTTGAAAAACCTTCATTTCTCTCATGAAAGTCATCAATTCTTTGAGATTTTTCAAAAACCCAGATCTAGAGTTTCATTTCCATTTTGAAAAATTTTCAAAAAAATTAGACCTGGAGGTGGATCTCTGATTCTAAATATTCTGCAAAAAAAAAAACAATAATTTTCTAAAATCTTGAAAGAACTGGAACTGGTGGTTATTAGCAAAATCAAAGAACCACACTAAACTGATAAAAACCCCAAGATTATTTGTTTGGGTTGCTTCTTATAAACATTAGAAGTTCATTGATCTTCTAGTCTAAACCAGGGTCTTTGAATTCAAATTTAACCATTTCTAAGTTAAATATAGCAACTTAATAATAGAAGCCTCCTCACTAATGAAGGTGAAAAATACAACTGACAACTATAGGTGCTAGTTCACTCTGGTGGGGTAAGTAAGTAGGTAGGTAAGTAGATAAGTAGGTAGGTAGGGCCTTGGGTGAACTAGCATTCACACTAGCACCATGGTAAAAGCCACAAAATGCATTGAAATTGGTTCTAAATATTACAAATATATCATGCTTGGAGGAAAGCTGTGTCTCTGAGTCCAAATCTTAACACTTTTGAGGCTTAATATGGCCACTAAGAGGCCTTACTATAAACAGGTGAAGGTACATGTATGGGGTGCTGGTTCACCCTGGCTGGTAGGTGGGCAGCTGATGGTGGTATATAGTAATGATATAATACAAGAAGTTTGTTGCCATTGGAATTATGAATTTGCCAACTAAATTGGAAGATTGATGGCAGCAGAGCAACTCTTGTTTCAGGAAAAAGGCTATGTTTCAATTGTGAAGCAGAAGAGAATCCATATTTGGAGCAACTATTTTGATGTATAGTTTATTATTGGAAGCAATGGGGAAAAGGTAACCAACCAATGACTCCATATCCCATCATGTGGGAGATCAATGATTCCACCCCCAAAAATCAGCCCCTTGTCAGTGAATCCTTTGAGTTGTTCAAAGTCTTGCAATATGTTGAGAAGCATGGAAATGCAAAACCCAAGTTTGTGTGAGTATGTCTTTTGCATGGACATTCCCATTGGAGTATACATTGGATTGTAACCTTGTCAACACTTACCTACTCAATGGATATTTTAGGTAGGTGGTGTTTAATGTTGGTTACCTACCATGATAAATATCCACCCCACACTAACATTTTGTTTGCTTGGTGCATTGTCATGTGTCAACATTTTGTTCTATTGATTGGAGGTATGGAGAATAAGAGTGAAATCTATTGAAAATCATGAACAATGTTTTCCTATATTTGCATGTTTTAAAACCCATTTTGGGCTATTATTGTGTTCAAATTTAAGATGTTGAAGTATTCTTGTAGCTATGGCCCTAGAGTAGGGAAATTCCCAAAATAAGGGGAGGTTTAAGTAGGTGTGAGAGGTCTCTTGTGAGCATAAGGAGACTCTTGTTTTTGAGGATGTGTTGTTAATGTGAATAAAAATGCCCTCCAAACAAATTAGCAAATTTCTTTGCATGCTTTATGTGGAGGGTGATATCCAATGCTGGAAGCATTAACAGAATAGGGGTCCATATAAGGTGTAGCTGAGGTGGACCCAATTTTGGTAATCCACTCAGCCAAGGGAGCTACATGATATAAAAATCAACAGAAATTTTTAAAGATCTTCACTCTAGTTTTTTTCAATTGTTTGGGTGGCATTAGAAAGTTTATTGACAAATACACAACATAATTAAGAACTTTCTAAGGGTTGGGGGCTTACATCATGCAAGAACTTGGGTTAACTAAGTAGATTGTTGTGTGCACAAGCAAGTGGGAGGTTTAGGTTTGTTGGATTCGAAAGATGCATTAACATCATTTCTATGCAAATGGGTGTTGGTTGCATCCAAGTTGGGAGATTCAAATTTGAAACTCCTTTTAAGGTCGAAGTTGGAACATTGTAACTTGTCAAAGAATAAGTCAAAGTGTGGTGGGTATCTCAATACACTAAAAACAAATTGTGGTTTATAACTAATTTTTGTAACTAAAAAAGTGTCATTTGTAACTAAAAAACATATTTTGCAATTATTTTTCAATTACAAATGATGTTTTTGAATGATAAAAATTGATTGTAAACAAAAAATTTTCTTTTAGTGTTTAAAGGAGAGGAGTTCATATTCAAATAACAAAAGCAAAATAATGAAATGAGGCAAGGCTATACATGATAGATGACTTATGTGGGATTATAGTCTCAAATGTTTTTGTCCAAGGGTAGATGCTAGGGATAGGTTTAAATTGGATGAAAGTGAATAGTTCAGATGGAGAGATGAATTGGGGTCTTGCTTAGGTTAAGGAACTTAAGAAGCCAATAATATTGGCAAAAGCTAAAGAATAGCTAAGCATCTATAACACCACTACTACAAAACCATTGGTTATCCTTTGCACTCCCAAAATCTTCAAACTCATAGTAGACCCTAATTATAATACTATATTCAAAATCCCCAAAAGGAATTCAAGTGTTTGAAGTTGCACCTTGGTCAAAAATGCTATAGTAGGTGTTGGCAAGAGACAGGTACAAACTCTCTTTGAGAAGAGTCCGAGTCTATGTCAAAATTGGTAGTCATGGCACAGAGCTTAAGTTGTGCTATGGTGTGGTAGAAAACCTACCTTTCAATCTTGATATATGGTAGTGGAACAAACAAGTTGCATTAAATTAATTATAATGTGAGGTTAGGTCAGCATTGATTGAACACTTGAAAAGTTTCTCACCCCTAACATACTTGAAATGTGGTTACAAATCCTCCCCCATACTTCCAATTGAAGTGGAAAGAAATTTAGGTGAAAAAGATGGTTAGGAAAAATGAAGGATTCATTTGGTCTTTATGGCACTAGGCCCTTGTGATGAACTCTTAGAAGTTGAGGATGAACATGAACATTTCAATTGAATGCCCTTCATGTGACTTTGTGGCATCAAAAATTGTTGCCCATAGATTCTGGTTTCGCATTAAAGTTAAACAACTTCAGAATAGGCTTTTTCTGGGTACCACTTGAAATTGCCACTATTTTCTATCACCTCAAGGTGCTTAACATATAACATTATTTGTTTAATAAAAGGCTTCCTAGTAGCTTTAAGAAGTTTAGAAGTTTCTTGTGGTCCCTTCTTCATGGTGTTGCATTGTGGTATATTTGGATAGAGAGAAAATACATTGTTCTCAATGGAACTCATGGCATGAGGGTAGGCTAGCAAAGGTTATGTGGGAAAGGCTCTTAGACTATGGTAAACCAGAATGGCAATACATCCTACAAAAAAACCAAACAACATAGGCTTGAGGATGAATGCAAGTTGCTTAAGGCTTTTGAAAGGGTTTGGTGTTCACATGAGACTATTTGTTTATGAAATAGTAGGAAGTTATTAAGATGGTGCTACTAAGCACCATGTGGAGTTATTTTTGAATGGTAAGTTTTGTTTTTGGTTGGTTGGGGGTTAGGGTTCCCCATTGTCTTTTTTAATTTATAATAGTTCCTTGCAATGGAGTTTTCCATTTGTTCAAATTAAAAACAAAAATTTAAAGCAATATTACTACACATTACTAGTCTAAACTTTTGAATTAGCATTGGCTAATAATTAAAGTTTTTCATAAAGTATCCCACATAGAGGATGGAATTGCTTATTAGGGGTCCAGAACAGGTGGAAATGGTTAAATGAACATGAAATTGTTTAATTAATTCGTATAGTTAAAACCAAAATGTTTTTTGCACTTTCACAAATGTTAAAAAGAGTTTGATATTGGATGTTATTCTCAATACAAATTTTGAGATAGGTAGCCAAAGGATGGCTGCCAACACAGTAGCATTAAGTGTAAATCATAACAAAATTTAGCAATCTTAAACTAAGTTTTGCTATTTGATAAAAGACTTAGATTTTATGGATAATAATAAAGAGGGGATGACAAAATGAATATGGTAACCAAAAAAAAAGGGCTGGACTAAGTATGAGTTTAAGGAAAACTCTATTATTATTTTATATTCAAACTAGTAGCTAGGTTATTTAATTTTCTTTTCATCACATATCATATCAATATACAAAAGTTCAATTTTCTTAAGCTTGCTTGTTGGTTAATGTACTGCCCAACATTTGCTACAACCACCTTCAAATTCTTTGTGAACTCAAGTTGTTTAGGAGAAATTTGAAACATTGTTGTGTTTAATGATTTACAATCCCTTAGCACTAAGGTAGTGTCCAATATTGCGAGTGTTGGGTGGTTATCTAATTTTTTTCAATAACCTCTAGTTTTGATTTTTTTTAAATCTTGGAAAAGAAAAAACCTTCAATTCTGTAGTTTTGAAAATTTCGGAATCAAAGTACCTTTGGTTCCTTTATTTTGAAACTATTCTAAATAAAAAATCATGTAATGAATTAGTTTTTTTCTAAAAGCCTCCAATGAAGTGTCTCATGACTTTCATGAAATAATTGGCAAAGAACAAGTAGTCTTACAATCACATATATTAGAAATGTCATTTTATGATTGATCCTTATTGACTATATTAATCTTTTATATGTATCCAAAGTATGTATGCGTTCTTATTTTTTTTCCTTTTTTTGTATTTGCACAATGTTGAAGATTTTTTTATCTTTTACATGTATGTGGGATATCTCATCAAGTACTTTTTTGAGCATTATATCATAAAGCTATGTAGAAAAAAAAAAGGGTTGTGACAATGTCACAACAACCCAACATGTTAATTACACTAAGCAGATGTGGAAAACATTAAGATCATCTACCTTAGAAAGAAAACAATGAATCATCAAAACATCCAACTGTTCCTTTTTTTTCATACATTCTTACAAATCCAGAATTTCAAGTAACACTTTACCCTAATCAATTGACTTACACAACCTATACAATAGAAATATAATGTGACATGGTGGATCAAATTGTTCGAAACATCTTTCAAATGGTTGGATCGTGGTCTTTCCCTGGCAACAACAACTCACCCAATGTTAAAACATATCATGCTATAACCAATAACTATGTTTAGACATTTGAGAGGGCCATTGTCAAGTATCACATTAATTAAATAATCATGTTTATCCAATTCTCCCCTCAATACAATGCACTTCATAATTATTTCCCCAGAGTTCCCAAAAATCTGAGTTTTTCCCCTAAACATGAATTCCCCATAGATGAAAAAAAAAATCCTTTACATCCCAAACATCTTGATGCTTTCCACATATCAGGTGAAAGCATGGTATTTTGTACATACTTGTTACTTTATCAGAATTGAATGAAAGTAGACATAAAACAATACTAAACCCATGAAAAAATTGGTTTAAATTGAATTTGTTATATATAAACATAGTTTAAATTCATAGTTTTTTTATTTTTAATTTTCAAGTTGTTTCCATTAATGTTTGTGTATTTGTTTGAAATGTAAGTAGGTTCAAACTTTATTTTATGTAGTGAAAGACTCTTGTAAAGCATGTAGTAACTAGGTTTTAATTGAATTTTTTTTACTTTCTATTATGGCCACACCTCAAAACTATAATGATATATATATATCCCCAAAAGCAAGAGAACAATTAAGTTTTAGAAATAGACTAAAAGTATCCCCATTTACATCATGAGTGCTAGATCCATTGATGGAAGTCTTTCTTGCAATGAGTAATAAATATCATTTGTAGTTGATTCGAATATGTTGTTTATACCATTTTTAGTCACTTATCTACTTCTAGTCATATAGGACTCATTGTAAACTAACATTTTTGATAGAGTGAGTGTAAAAATATATTTGACTAATTATTAGATTTTTTACAATTGTAGCTTTAATATATAAAAAGCTATTTTCAAATCTTTTGAAAAATTTCGGAGTCAGAGGACTTAGCTATTTTCTGTTATTTCAAAACCATCAAAGGACTACTGGGTCTTAAGTAAGAACTGGTGATTTTCTGTGACTTTTTCAAATTGTTTGAGAACTATGGTTAATTTATCAAAATTGGGCATTCAATTTTTCTGAGAACCAGGGGGTATGAATCGTAAGAACCTGCCTGATACCGGGATTGGGTTTGGCGCCAGCTTATATTTTGTCTTTCTCTCCTTTGATACCAGGGAGTTGCATTCCTTTCTTCCTTGATCCACAACGCATATGAGTGATTCTCATTTCCAAAGTTTTCTATTATGTCTTAGATTCTTACGTTTTTGCTTGTTTAAGGAAGTGGGAAAATAAAATTCTACAAAGATTTCTTGAAATATTATAATATGGTGTTAGAAGCTTTGTATTTAAGAGGTGTATATGATAAGGGTTGGGCTCAGGAGATAAGGCAAGCAAATTATTCACAACTCAAAGATGAATGCAAATTGTGCGCTAGTACAAAGCAGCTTAAATAGTTCATTTAGGACCTTGTCAATATATATGAAGGAAGCTGAAGACTCTTGTTGAAGCAGCCATAGTCAATTGAAGGAATAAAAAGATGTCCTTTTGTGGCTGATCATTAGAGTTATCACAAACACAATAATGATGCTAATAAGCCGGGATGTTTAATTGCATTTTCTTTTGGTATGAGTATAAATTATTATCTTTGTTACAAGGCAGGGAAATTGGGTACATCTGTGTTCATACACTCCAAATGTTTTGCCAAGTCCAGGTTGGGAGGGACGAATGAGTTTGTATACAATCTAGGGAAGGGAGAAGGATAGGTTTGTAAGTGGCTGTGAAATCCTCAGACAAACAGACATCATCACTTTTATTATATAAATCAAGTCAAGAGCTTAAGAATGGGTTATCAAATGTTTTGTGGATTTTTGCTTTCCAGAGATGTTGGGATTTGAAAGTTCAGGGTTTCAGAAAAAATTCCATTTGCAAATGCCCAGGTAACAAAACAGGTTTAAGAAACTTTTAATGCAAGGGTTTGAGTGGCAGATCAGCAGCCAGGGAAGCACTGATTTAGCCCATGCATACATGTGTTTCTTGATTGTTTCAGAGTACATACATTTTTTGAGGAAAATTTCAGGAAATCCACATTAATAATAACCTCCAACTTGTTCATGAGTATTCGTCTCTGCAGGAGAAAATGGGGATGTAATCATTTAATGACGTCAATGAACTAATTGCAAGTTGTAACCAATAGATCAAACTCATAAATTTTGATGTCTTGCAAACTGAAATGGCTTCATAAATTAAATCATGCAAAGTTACACACACACACACACACCCCAATTATATATGGGTGCACAATTGATAGTCTGCAAACTACAAATAGTTTGCATTAAATTGTGTAACAAGTGCAACACACACACACACACACACACACACACACACACATCCCAGTCTATGAAACTTGTCTCCTTGAACGTTTACCTGATAATTAAGGAGGCAAGGAAAATCAATGCTAGATCTATCATGGGTGTTCCACTGAAGCTTAGCACCCAGCTTCTGCTGAAAATAACATATTAGGATCATGGGTGATTCTAAAGCTTAACCACCCCTAATTAAGTTAATGAAATAGTATGGGGGGAATTTGACCATTTCCCAATATATATGTCAGAACACATTCTTTTAGTAGGGCGTCAACTTCTGAGAGAGAAGATGGGTGTCTCCCAAGTTTCAAAAGCACGTCCTTAGGTTGAAAAGAGTATTGGGACGCATGATTTTTCTGGGTGTATGTAGATCAGGGCCTTAGCTGGTATTGCAGCAGATTTGATTAAAATTCAACTAGGAAATTTGATCATAACTTGCAGCTGCAGATTTGATTAAAATTCCCTGGAATTCAAATTATCCAGGGAATTTTAATCAAATTCCTGGGGGCAGCTGCTAGTTGAACTTCCGGCAGTTCAATCTAATCTGGCCTGCAGTGCCCGTGAGCACATTGATGTTGCCCATGGCAAGCATGGCACTCCGGAAGTTGGCGGCGAAGGTGTTGAAATTGGAGTTGGCAGTCACGAGTCCGGAAGTGGATGGATCCGTTTCAAGCACTTGGTCGGATGTCAGAAGTCCTTTGTTGGCCTTCAAGTTGGTGTAGTACACCTGGTCGAGCCTGGTAGGTGTGGTGACGTCTAGGTTCACTACGTTGTTGCTCCCCGCCGGACACTGCAGTTTTAGCGACGCAGCAAATGCCGGGTTCAGTGTTGGGTCTACTGTCGGCGACAGACGATTCGCAAACGCACCACAATGCGCGACCCCAATGCTGTGAGCACCTGCATGTCACATGAACATACACTATGCAATATGAGCTCGAATTCAAATGAGTACTGAACTTGTAAGAGCAACTCTACCAGAGCACACTGTACACTACATTTTGGATGAAGGGAAGTCAAAACATGCCAGCAAAATGGGTTTGGCCCAACATTTTTTCACATGATGCTGAGGTTGGCATAAGGCACAGCAAGGTCTAACACCTGCTGTTGATTGGCTAGATTGTTTGATTGGTAGAGGTCATCGGTTGCTATTAGCAGTTTCCCACCTTTTGAACTCCCAGTTTCAATGTTATGGGTGAGATTGAGAAAATGTAAAATAACTAATCTTAGATGTGAGACATACTGATGCAAGGCCACACACATACTGAGCGTGGTGGAGCTGGTCTAAGTGTGCATGAGCTTCAGGTCCTAGTGTACATGATGCAT
The DNA here is from genome assembly GCA_963921925.1 of Sphagnum tenellum. Taxonomy (NCBI): domain Eukaryota; kingdom Viridiplantae; phylum Streptophyta; class Sphagnopsida; order Sphagnales; family Sphagnaceae; genus Sphagnum; species Sphagnum tenellum. Next base: position 19,248,939 of record OY998149.1, on the reverse strand, counting down.
GAGTTCGTTGGACATGATCGACACAATCTAAAGTTGCAGATTGCTACAGTGTTCATCATGTGATCAGCTGGATCCATGCATTGATGTGATAATTACCTGAAAGAGCGACCATTTGCGGCACAGAAAGACCCGCTGTGGCAAATTTCGATGTGAGCGTGGCCACATTCGAATTGGGAGCAGGCAAGAAGGTTAAGGGATCTGCAGCTGACGACACGAGTCCATCCCTGCGACCTGTAGGTACCTTCCAAGTGATCCTTCCTCCAGAGGTCTGCAGCAGTTCATGACGATGTAGTTCGACATATGACAAAACACTTAGTAATTACTCATGTGAAGTGGTATAACATAGCGTCAGGGAATCATGCTGATCTAGAATTTATAAGCTGCTATAATATTATTTCGACTCTGCCGATCACAATGGAAATGAAATCGGAAAACAACAAAAGGACGTCAACAACGGACGTGCAATTGCGAACCAAAGTCTTGATTTGTATGTAATTTACGTCTGGAGTACTCTGATCATGCGAAGAAGACGTACAATTTTCACACTGATTTGGGCGGCTAAGGCCAGGATGTCAGCGCATGACACAATTCCAGGGCATGCTTTCTCCACTGCAGCTTTCGCGGCGTCTATGACTTCGAACCCGTGAAGAGTCTGATTGGGTATAGCATCCTTTTCCGATGGCGAGTCGATGAGCACCGATCCGTCGCAACCCTGCAAACCAAATACTTGTGATCTTAATTTTCTCCGACTTCAATATTCCTTAGCTACAAAACTCTGCAGAAAAAAATCTAAAGTTGATAAGGAAACTCGATGTCTGGAGAAGAAATTCTAGGAGTGTTTATTTCCGATGGCATGCATACACGAACAAAACAGTCGTGGAAGTGCATTCGGAGGAGCCCGGGAGCGTTCGCCTTGTTAGAGTTGATTGCAGAGGTGACAACGGATGTGATTAGGTTCTCGGCGTTCGGGCATCCGTGAGTCGCGTAAAAGTTGTTCACCAATTGGGCTTCCACAGAACGTCCTCCGCTGATCACCATCAGAGTCGTCACAGCTACCACCAGCGATAGAGTCACTGGAAGTGATCTAACCTGCATATGACCCGAGGCTTGCATCTTTCCCATCTTTGCTGGAGGACGACTAGCTAGAGTCTTGCGAGTCCGACTCGTGACTAGCTAGCTGGGCGTATGAAAGGTTGTATTGAGATCGACACTGTCTTCTAGATACTTGAAAAATATATAACGAAGTTTGCACACACATAAAAGCTTGCCGCACTCAGATTGCTAGTGGCTCCGTTCTCTGATCTTTACATCTGTGTACGAGCTCGTACAAACACTAGTACTGGTGCAGCTTAACTAGTATCCTCGAAATCGAAAGTCTTGAAAAGAAGAACGTCGTACTGTACGACTTGGTGAATATGTGTTTGCACGGTACCTTCTTATATACTCGCGGATCCAGATGAATATACAGGTGCACACGAACGTTGACTCCCTTTTTCCAACACGCTGATCTAGTGCAGCTGGCCGAGGGGTGGAAGTAATTTTTTACCTAAAAAATAAAGAAAAACTTATACAGTTTTTAAAGCTTGATCGAAAATCTAGTCATCTCCTTGAAACAAAAGTCAATCTAGGTTTTCCCAGCTGCAAACCTATTGTAGTAATCCGGGGTTTACTTGAGCGGATTCGAAGAAATACATTGCAGCTGCACCAGCTGCACCAGCTGCAATAATGAAGTGCAATATATTTTCTTGAGATGGGTTCTTTCGTGATCAGCAAAGTCAGGTAGTGGGTTGTGTCCACAATTGGAGCTACGGAACAAGCTCACTATGTTAGAAAATTTTGGCTTTCACTTTCTCCATGCCAGCTGCAGCGGCTCTTTTGTCTGTTGTTTCTTCGCTTTTGCCCCTTCTCTGATCAGCTGACATTTGAGGCCACCACTCTAAGAATGGAAAACTTTAGAAATACCTAGTGCAGGGCTCTCTCAAATTTCAATGGCTTGCCCTAAATAATTCAGCTCCTACTTTAGCCCCTCCTGTATGTTATGTTCTCAGGTCGTCTCTTTTGAAGGTTCGAATAAGACCTGCTTTGGCAGTTCCCAATTGGTCAAGGTTCTAAGTGGCCATAGTGAACCACCTACACTAGGACCAGCGTGTACTCAGTCAAGATTGAAAAAATATTTATGTTTTAACATTTAAAATCATGCCAATCATGGCAAGTTGGTTTTTTCTCATTTATACGAGTGTCAAAAAATTCAAATAAAAAATCCATTTGATAAAATTTTAAGTTTAAATTTTGACACTATTGTGTTGGACTATGAAAAGGATTCATATAATAAAACAAATTTGATGAGATTTTTTAAAAAAAAGGTAAAAACTTATTAGACACATTCAAAAATCACACATACCCAAAAATATGTGAAATTTTAAAACTTTAAAAATTCAAAGAGCTTTTCAAAATTCAAAATTCAAATTTGTTTTAGCACACATAAATGGGGTGTAATGTACATAATTTTTAAAGAAGAGTTATTTTCTATACAAGAAAATATACATTAAAAAAAATTCAATGTTTAATTATGATTTGCAATTATTATCATTTAAAAAAATGAAACACAAAATTTACAAGGAATCGATTTTTAAAAAACATAAATATTTTGTCTAAAATAAAAAAAAAGAAGTTATCTATCTAAACAATTATATGCATTTTTCATCACAATCTACAAAAAAAATTATTCAAAAATTCATTTGTATGAAAAAAGCCATTAGGACAAAAAGACATGCAATCCTTTTCTAAAATAATGCCATTGGCTTGTTTAATCTTGTTTGTGCCCCTTAACTTTTTGAGTCACAATAGGATTTTGAACTTGATTTAGTTTTAGTAAGGAATCAGACCTAAAATTGGATTCCTGGTTCTACTTGTGTGTACTTACAATTGAAAATAAATTCCTCTTCCTACTTATATGTGACAAAATTAAAACCAAAATTTTTTTTGAAAAGAAGTTATTAGAACTGAGGGTTAACTACTAGTTAATTGCCAATCAAATGAACTAGAGTTAGGTGTAGTTTTCATAATTGAAATTGATTTTTTAAAGAGCCAAATCTGGAACTGGATTCCTAGTTTCATTTATGTGTGGAACCAGAATCAAGATAATTGTAACTTACTTTTTATAACTACAACCCCAGATTCTTCGTCAATAAAGTAAATAGATGCCCAACATTGGCACTAACCATACATGTAATGTATAGATCTACAAGTTACTTAGTAGCCACCAGGTGCCATATCTACTTACATAGAAACCACTTACATCTTAACTTCTTACCTACAATACTTGCTCATTCACCTAGGTAGTGTGGGAGGGAACTAGGAGGGTTTAAACAAGAGGGTTTATCCACAACTAAGTCACAATGGATGTCCAATTGATCATGCACCAATGGGTGCTAGGTTGAACATAATCCCTAGACTACTGCACTTTTTAAAGTGTAGAGATTATGTGACCCAGCATTAGTGCACCATCCATTAAAAATCCTCCTATTTCCACCTTGTGGAACTTAACTTGCACCTAAATATGTAAGTGGGTAAGTGTTATAAGTAAATAAGTAGTGAGTGTAAGTGATTACTATGTATATATGTAAGTAGGGCACTTAATGACTAGAAGGTAGATAGATACCTGTGGATGGTTCATAAATAGCTAAATATTGAGATCCATTAATATAAGGAAATTTTAGTTCTTGTCCGCCTACCTGGTGTTTTTCTTTGGGGGCGAAATTTGGCATCCTGATAACAAAATAAATGTAGTGCACAGGGTCCCAAGGACTTTTTGGGAAAAAATCCACCAATGTCAGGGCATTTTGACAAAACAAGTCTCAGTTTGCCATATTTAGACAAAATTGGCTTCTGGAGATTGCTAAAACAAAGCAGGATTCCAAAAGAAATTTGTACTTTCCTCTCTGACGGCTAGCCACATTTGGCTCATTCCTCTTGTAGACCATAGCAAGTTCACCTACCACAAAATTGGAGGAAAAAACCATACTGATACCATCCATCTTCATGGTGCACTTGTGGGTGCTGCTGGTTCACTCTGTCCACTACATTACCTTTAAACTTGGCTATCTGTAACTCATGGAATGTTAACTTGGAGAGCCTGATTGAATCTTAACGCAGCCTGACATTTAGAACCAACCAAAAAGTTAGGGCTTTTAACATGGAACTAGTGTCTGTGCTCGTTCACCTAAACATGTTATGAGTTAGTAGGTGAAATGATATAAAACATTATGTACAACAGGAGGAAATTAGTGAGGAAATGAGCTTGGACGCATGTCCTATCAAGGCTCTGTCCAGCTATAAATTATATATATACTAAGCATTGAGAAAGCATGATCTTCAATTCTAAGTTACATAGATGCTAAGCATCAAGATTGTAAAAAAAAATCTAAGTTTTTCTCCCTGTTCAATCTAATTAGTCTCAACTTAATGACCTACAGGTATTATTCATGATGTGAATTGTAACTCGAATAAATTATATGGTGAATGCGTTGAGAGTATTTGTTAGCTATCCTCACTGGCATGAGGTTAAAAGAAGGCATATCAAATCTGATATGATTAGGACAGGCTATATTTTGCATTCTTATAAGTAAAACATCATTTGATTTGAGTGGGGGCTGCAAGCAACAAAACTTGATATGAAAAACATCAAGAAGTGGACCCTGGATATGTTTTTCAACCTTGTATTCTTTTATTGCGTATGTCTTTTGTTCTTTCAATATACCACTATTGTTAGATTGGGATGCAGAACATCTCCATTGCACAATAGTAAAATCACCTCTAGACTAAATTAGTATAATATTTACTATTCCCCCTTTGACCCTTACCCAAACATGAACAATGGAACAGTGTAAAGTGTGAGACTATTTGAATTTCACCTTCTGGGCCAATCATTATGATTGACAAATCAAAAACAGTCAATTCTTTTTTATAGCACTCTTAATGATCACGGAAGATGCCACTCCATGGAAGATGCCACTGAGAGTAGAGGGTGGGGAGGACCAATGAAGGTCGTGGAAAACCAATTCCCGAGATCGTGTTTGGTGAGGGGATCCCTAGCGAGGGGCAACCAACCCCTTGACCCTACGTTGAGAACCTACCCCTAGGTTCTTAGGATTCTCAACTTAGGGTTTAGGGTTGTCAACTGCGGCCATCGGCCAAGCCTACCACTTGGCAGATGGGCACGGTTGACAACTCTAAACCCTTATCTGGGAAGGTCAGTCACTGGCATGGCCTATGTCCTTTGCACCGTTAATCTGCGTACAGATTGCGATGGATTCAGAGGAAGTGCGTCAGTACTTGAGGTATCATCATCAGCATTTAACTCCCTAATCATGTGCAGATCAGATCTTCCCAGGTAGCATGAATTTTTTTCTTGCGGATCGAATTCCCCCGACCCCTGAGATGCACAAGAAATCCCTAGAGCTCCAGAGAAACAACAGAGATTGTTGAACTAGGGGTTTAGTTAAAAGTCCAAGCTTTTGTCGCTGCTAGAAGCAAGTGGAGCTATTCGAAAGTCATTTGTTCATATCCGATTTGTAAAAAGATGACGAAAGCAAACCGACCGAGCAATGGTAGCCAGCCGATCACGGTCGACGACTCTGGACTCATATTTTCACTCTAGCTATTTTGGGAAAGCTCTGACCCTTGGATCCTGGTGTCAGAGCACGTCAGGTTACATTCAGTTGTCATCTTCTCCAGTTTGGACGACTCAGGGTTTGGACTCAGTTTACCAGCTACAGCAGCCAGGAGTGGATTATCTAGGGCACAACATACTCGAGGAAAATCAACTCATCCTATTGCACTAGACTGTTCTCTCGGAACTGAAGTCTAGTATTGCTGTGAGCTTGCTTACTTGGGCAATCTCAGAAACTAGTCTTCAAGGGTCTTCAGTAGGATAGTAGTGAAGGTACAGTGGAAGAATATAACCTGTGGAGGCCAGATGATTTCTTTGAACCTACCCTCATTCCTCGAAAACTTGTCTACAGATCATAGATGGGTTTTAGAAGTCAAATTGATTTGAAGCTGCCAGGTTACAGCCACTCGTCAAATCTTCAGATAATTGCAACAACAGTTTGTGTTCCTCCTGAAGTAAGCACGTCGAAGTTTAAACTTCGAATCTTTCAGAAGTCAACCCTAGCTTATGTACCACGTCAAACGACTTTTTTTTTCCCTCTGAAACCAATTTTAGGAAAACCCAAGTTGTTACCCGATGATCAGCACGATCGATACAAAATTACAAGAAATGTCAAATTGCAATGCAGTTCTGTGCCAGCTGAAAAGAGACTCAGTTTTTTCTATTGTCTAATGGAGCCGGTAAACAGCATCTGATTGATTACTAGCTACTAGGGTTGACAAGTGCAGGTGGACGTTCATGCCGTACTAAACAAAGATATACAAACAAGCTGTTAAAATCATTGAAAGTCTTCCCCCAAGATCATGAAAAGTCCTAAAGCACAACTTTGGAAGAAGAGTCGAGTGAGAGAAGAAATTGCTTTCCAATTTACCAGATTTGAGATCTACTTGAAAGTCAGCTCAGTACTATCTTAATCGCTAGCTATGGCCGCTGCGTATGCCAGGGAAGTTTACTTGTTACTTCCACTATTTTCCAAATTAAGTGCAACAAAATATAGGGTGAAACTCAGCTTGCTTTTTTTTTAGGCGAATTTTCGTCATTGTCTGTTTTTTGTTGAGAAAACTAATATTTCGGCATGTTTCTACCCATTGTTCAAGCAAGTAGGATTTTAATAAATTTCTACTTTCATAGCTGGTCTACAGCCAAACATGGCTAAATCTCCTTGTGGATGATCACTAGTATGGCAACAGCACGAAATTGAAAAAAGAAATCACTAGTGCAACTTAATGAAAGAAAAATAAAAATTTAATTCACTCCAATAAAAATAGGATTATGAAAATATGCTTCAAATAGTTCTTAGTATTCTATTACTTCATAGCGTTAAAAAAAAATCGCTTTATCTCACATGCTTGAGAAAATATACAAACAATAACCTCGCTGAGAACAACCTCCCCGAGTAAATATGTCTAGATCTGCAAGTTGCGTATAGGAAGTTGGAAGAAGACTATATAACAACTATAATTTTCTTGATTAGTTTAAAGCCTCGATGATCGGCGATAGCTGTCTCTTGGAAATCGCTGCGAGTCGGTCTTGACTCTCATGATGCGAGTACTAGTTCACATCTAAGTCAGCATCGAAGCTTCCAAGATCTCTCTTCTCTAATGTCTATGCGAATAATTAAAGCTCCAGGTGAAGTGTGCAGATAGAAGTTCGCGTCGGACTAGATCAGTGCCCCTAACTTTTGATCAAATCTCGATAATGGGTCTAATAACAGCACGCAAGCTAATCATAACCATAATATACGCAGGAATCATCTTGTACTGCATTATCGCTATTTCGGACTGCCACGGGATGACCGTCGCGCGTACTAACGGACGTATGCTACTTGATATAACTGGAGCAGATAGTAGACTTCTTACTATTCAAGGAGACTGCTGCACATCCTTTCATTCAACGTGCATAGCAGTGGTCGATTCAGTTCCTGAATAGATTTTCGGAGATATCGAATTGCATCATGACATGAGTGTTTTAAAACGAAATTTGCCATTCTAGAAGCTAGTAGTAAATTAGTCTGTTAAACTGGATTGAATATATATACCTACAATTTCATCTTTCTAACCACGTGAAATGCAGGCTTGCAAGATGCAGCAGCAGATCAATCTGATTCACCCCCTGAATCGTGCATCCCTTCAGAAATCTAGTATGGTTCTACTAGTCTCCCGTCGCAATGTCACCAGAAACAGATTACGATGTATTTGAAAATATAAAAGGACGTGGAAAATACTGTTTTTTTTTAAGCCACTGCTGCAGTGTTTTTTTAATAAAAATTGTGATGTTGCTCAAGTGGCAATCACCCATAAGTATATTTAAAAAAATTTGGAGATATTTTCAAAATATGAAAGTAGAAAATCTTAAGCATCCTTTCATATTGTAGCCAATTGGGGCAATTTTTTTGAATTTTTTTTTTTTAGGTTTTCTTTAAAATCATGGAATTTGTGACAGTATATTCTTTTTCTCGAAATGGTGAAAATTTGCCACAAAAAAAACCATTGCTCTGGTGTAAGAAACATGCTGGAGATATGAGATAGGTTGGATACCTAGGGTGCCTTGTGGTGTGTCTGTGGATTGACATATAACATTCTACCAATTAAGTACCTAGTACTACCAGCTAATGCTGAATTTTCTAGGGTTAGGGGTACACAGCATATTTCTTGACATATTTGTACATTAAACTTGAGTACACATAAAATGCATACTCAGAAGGAAGTACAGCATTTTTAGTCCTATTGCATCATGACTTGAGCTATCATGACATTGCCAGAATGAACCAGCACCCACCAGTGCACCATCCACTGGCTGCCCCATGAGAGTCACTTGTGGATGAACGTCAACTCAGTTAGTGTCTGATGTTTCACCTTGGTAATGCATTCTAAAGAAGTAACTTATTATATGTAGGTAGATAGCAGTGTTGTGTGGTTAATAGAATCTGATATGGATATCTGCTGGTTATCAACCTTGGTGTATACCCACTTACTCAGCGAGGGTGAAAAAAATCAAAAGATCAGTTTTAGTACAGAGCCTTGGTTCTCAATTTTTTTGAAAACTTGAAAAAATCGCTTTTCTAGCCATTGGTTCTTTCATGAAAACTGTCAGTTCTTTGATGTTTCTTAAATAACCAGAACTAACAGCTCAATGATTCTGATTTTTTCTCCAAATTTGGAAATTGGTGGTTCTTTATTTTTTAATCAGAACTGTTGGTTATTTAAAAATCAAATATCCACATAACACTGTAGATAAGTAGGAAAATAGGTGTCTACTAGATACGTAAGTTGATGGTTTAAAAGGTCTGTTTTTACTTAGCACTACCTTCTGACAACCCTCTTGTGGGTTGTTTGTTAGTAGGTAATTAGAAAAAGAACTGACCTAACTACCTGCATGTTTACCTGGGGAACTAGAACCCAATAGAAAAACTATTTCTTGACCACTTACCGTCCATCATTGGTGCGGACTGGTTCACTCTAGCCCTATCACACCAGTAATCCACAGAGATGGTGGTTTCTTGTACAATATTCATGTCTTTGTGGCTTCAAAAGTTTGAGCTGTTCTTGATGAGTGCATAGTAACTAGTGTTTGCACTGGGCAGGTTGCCTAGTTTGGAGTGTCAAACCCCTGGTTCATGTAGCATGGACCTGAACCAGCATCCGTTTGCTGGAACAGACACAAGATCCAGACTGTGGAACCATAAAAAAACATGGTTGTTTAATTAGTTGTAATGATGCATCCCCAGTTTTAGTTTGTGTAAAACTATATGTAGTTTAAGTTGTACACGTAGGAGAGTGAAAATATATGTAGCAGCAGTGCAGGGGCTCAAGAAAAAGGAAGCACAGGATTAAACTCAGTTTACTACCAAAATTGGTGGAAAAACTAGTTTGGGTCCCAATTATTTCCTTTTGTAAAATTTCATTCCCAGTTATGCATTTGATGCCCTATTATGCCAAAACTGGCCATTCCCACCCCCTAATCGCCTGACTATATGGATAACTCTATTATATATTGAACTAAATTTCATGCATGGGGAAATGTGCAGTTGTACAAGAGATATCAACATTTTTTTGACTGAACATTTGTCAAAAGTCAATGCAAAAAGGTCCCACAACATAGGATGTTTCCACGGTATGTTATACACACTTTGTGTCAAACTGGAATTACATATAGTATCAAAATTAATAACACATAAAATTTCGCTTATTTCGATTTTTTATAAAAATCATATCAAATTGATTTCAGCCTTAAAAATAAAAGAAATTATATAAATCATAAATATGAAATTGATTCATAATTGTATCTTTATGTAAATATATATCAATACTTTTATAAATATTATTTAAACACCATGTTTAATAGCAAAATACCATTTTTCATTCATTTTAAATTTCCAATCCTTTTTTGTAGAGTAAGATTTAAGATAACATTCAACCCAATTACATCTTAAATGGAAGAACATTTTACAACTTAAAAATATCATAATCATCATCATTACAATATCATAATGTATTATCGAATATTTATGTATCATCTAATATAAGCTTATTGACTTTATGACAAATTGAAATTTTTGATATGGAATATTATTCATTATGGTGCTTTCTTTGTATGTGCAAAATTTCATGGACAAATTCCCATTAAAATAAATATTTTTATTTTATTTTATTTACATTGTAGTGTTTGTGACACATTGGTGCAAATTAAAAATGTACTCCGATTGACAATTGAATTGTTGATATGTGCACCAATTTCACAGCATTATGACAATTTAAGATGTTATCCACTTTTAATTGCACATTTCCATAAAAAAAAACATTCTCCAAATATTTATAGAAACACATAAAAAATGCATTGCATTGAAAAATGTCATACTGTGACTATTTGTCTACACCATACCATGGAAACACCCCATATCTACTACGAAAAAACAAGTCCTAATCAAAGAAAAATTGCCAAAAGCTTTTAGTGCCAAGCAGCATGATTGTGACCATGAAAAAACCATAAAATTTAGGTCACCACTTTTGCTTTCATCATTGGCTCTTGTTCATCAATGGCGTTCCATATTTTTTTGAGCTTTTCAATAATGGAGTAAATATTTTTGAATTCAATTTGCAAGTTATTAATGATTTAATATGCGTAGGATTTGATACCAACGATGCATTGGAAATATGACATACACTATAAGTTTTTAATTGCATATTTGAATTTCGTTTTGTGTGTTGATAATGATGCTAATAAATTTTGGCAAAAACTAAGGTTGTAGAATCAAATTTTAAGATAATGTATAAGTATTTTTCAAGTTTGGCAATTGAATGAGTTTCGAAAACTTAAGTTTGGAAATTGAATGAGTTTCATAAGCTTGTGGGTGAGTTTGGAAAAATATGGCATACACATTAAGGAGTATTGACTTAAGAGAAGTGGATTCACAAGTCGCAATGTCAAAAGATGTCACCAACAACTATGGATTTCAAATATTCTAATTGAATTCATCATTTAATAACAACTTACAAGAATATTTACCTTATGGAGAATTTTAACTTGAAATATGAGCTTTTAAATTGTTACTTTCATTAAAGAAAGGAATAAAATTTGGGGAAAAAACCATAATTCAAGGTACATAAAAAAATTGGTCATCAAAATTCTTCCAATTTTTTTGTTTTAATATCAATGTTACTACACCATATTATCATTGAATCCTTTATTCAATAAAAAAAATAATATGAAAGTGCATGAAGTCCATATTCATTGATTATGGATTATTTCACATTTTTTGGTATTTTTTAAAAAGTTCATTATGTTATGACAATTCAAAAACTATTCAAAAAAATTCATACTATGCAATTATAACATATATAACATCATAATGTTGAATCTTTTATTAGCTTAATCATTTTTATTTATTCACATGGCCAATTATGGATTTCAAAATCTTGCAAAAACTAGTTTGTGACAACATTTTATGGATAGTGTAACGTAAAAAATGAACAAGAATACACTGCAAAATGTCATCTTTCTATCTTAATATACCACTTTTCAATTGAATAACCTTTTGAATTAGAAAAAAACATTCAATTTGTCTCTTTCTTTAAATTGTTTTCCCATTGCCCCATGAGCAATTTAAAAGTTTTATTTATTTTAATTATTAAAATCTAAACATGTATATCAAAACCACTAGTTTGATACATTAAGCTGAAGCATGCCCAAGGTTATGCCTGAGGTGTTGCTTGAAGCAAGCAAAGTCCCACTTGCATCAACCACTTTCATTATAATCAATATAAAGGAGGTTATGACAATTAACAACACTTAGTGGTTGTTAATCCACCTATACATGGTTTAAGGTTGAAAAAGGGTTCCAATATTTTTATGTGTGGAAACTATCATGGACTTTGTTAGGAAGATAGTGAGCAAGTAGGGGCTATGACAAAATTACAAATCCAATGTCTTCCAAAGTAATTGAATAGGTGTTAACTTGTAATTCAAGGAGAAGGTGGTCTTGTTTCTTGCTTAAATGCATTATTTTGCTCACAAGACACACTTGAGTATGACCACATCATTGCTATTGGATCTAGTATAATGGCTAGAAACCTTTTTACAATTGTTGTATGTTGAAAAATTAACATAGCCCAAACACATTCCAAAATTTTCATAAATTCAAAAATTTGTTAAACACAAAAGGAAACAAATTGATTAAAAGCATGAAGACAAGATTGATTTAAATGTTGTTTCCAACCAAACAAATATATGCAAAATATTGTCCTTTCATTGTTAAAATGCATTTTCAAAGTTATAATCTATTATCAAATTTGATGATCCAACCTTTAATCACAAACACCAATATTGGATATGGTCACATGATGAATGGAGTTCACTCACATGGATTTCAATCCATAACTCAAAATTTAATTTGTGATGCACTTATAATTAACTCATAGTTAGCTTTTAAATAATTTATAGTTATTTCATAGTTTATTTTTAAACAACTTATAGTTAATTCTTAGTTCATTATTAAATAACTTCTAATTGACTCTTAAGTTTTTCTAATCCACTTTTAATAGTTATCAATTCATGCTTTTAATTCACTCTTAATTAAAAATTAATTAATTCACAATTCACTTGTAGTTAGGAAGCCCCTTAAAAAGCTTTCTTGGTTAGTGGGCACATAAAAATTTATAAAAAAATTAAATTTCTTGAATTAGGTTCCCAAATGGATATAAATAAAGGTACAACCCCCATTACCTTTAGTGTCTTCAACACCAATTTGAAGTATAATTTTGTTCCATAACCTTAATATGTTCATTTTTTGTTTACATTTTTATGTTTTATCACAATAAACATTTGTTTGCACATGTTTTGTTTTTGACCTCTTATGGTTTTGTCTTAGTTTCTATGTTTTGTCTTTGGATTTAAACTTAAGTTTGTTTTTCCATCTTTCATTTTCATAGTTTTTATGCATGTGACACCTTCAATGATTTTAACACAATTAAATATTTAACCAATGCCAACAAACCCATGAATTGGTTTGATGATTTGAATGGTGGAAAAGACTTTATCAAGATAAGTTCTTTTTATTTTACTAGTCGTAAGCACCTTATTTATATAATTGGAATTGATGGTTTGAATTTTATGCATGTGACACCTTCAATGATTTTAACACAATTAAATATTTAACCAATGCCAACAAACCCATGAATTGGTTTGATGATTTGAATGGTGGAAAAGACTTTATCAAGATAAGTTATTTTTCTTTTACTAGTCATAAGCACCTTATTTATATAATTGGAATTGATGGTCCTAAAAGCTTTTAATCTATCACTAAGAATGTTTTCAAACAAGTTGTGGAAAAAGTTAATTAAAAGTGTGAGGGTCAATTAAGGCCTTGTGGTAAAGCTTTAATGTTGTTTCTTAGATCCTAAAGTCATGTTAGCCCTAGGTGTGGTCTATCCATATTTTTGCACAATAAATTCAAAGGAGGTAAAAAAGAATTTTCACATTCACTTCAATGTGTTGAAAACCACCTTCCATAAACCTTTCAAGGTGGATGAATTTGGCATGTTTATTCCTATTTTAGCTCACAACCTTAATTTGCAAATGTTTTCCAAGGAAGAAATGTGTTTCAAACTTTGTGTGATCATAACTTTTGCATATGAATTTTAATTGAAATGCTTTCAATTACAAACTTGTGGTTTTCCTTGAAACCTTTCTAATGATAAGTCACAAAAATGTATAAAAACAAGCATGAGATGATTATGATCCCAAATAAATTCTAAACATATGTTTCCCCATGGAACTTGGGCCCCTCCCTAGAGAAAGTTCATTGTTCCTCTAAGAAGTTGCCTTTTTACTCGTAGAATAATCATATCCCTCGGGAGAAGGAGCTTAAGTTGCTTTAGGGAGCAACCATGTGCCTGGGTGAGCAAGGGTTTCAGTTGCATGGGGAGTAACCAATGTGTTCTTCGAGGAACAAATGTGTTCGAAACTTTGTTTGATCTTAATTTTTTCATATGTATTTTGATTGAAGTGCTTTCAATTACAAAGTTGCAGCTTTCCTCGAAACCTTTCCAATGGTAGGTTGCAAGCTAATATAAAATGAACAATGTGAGATAACTTTGATTACAAAAATATTTGAAACATATCTTTCTTTGGAGAACTTGGGCATTTTCCAACGAAAAGTACATTGCCTTTTGAAAAACTTGGGCTCATCCTCAAGGAAAATTCATTGTTTTTCAAGAAGTTTTTTTTCCTGAACAAGAACTTTTACTCCATGAAGAACTTGTTTAAGACTAGCACTTAGTCTTCTTATCCCCAGGGAAATAATTAACTTAAAAAAACTAAATAAATGTTTTATGGATTTTTTCATCCATTTTGTTTATTGGTAAAACCAATTGGGTAAAGGATTGAACCTTGGACCTTTGGGTTGAAAGGAGTATTTAAAACATTACATCACATGTTTTCTCTTTGAAATTGTTATGTAAAAAAGATATTTACAACGTGATTCATTGTGCATGTACAGTAAGAAAAATCCGATTTTTTTTCATGTTGGGCATTATGTTGCAAATGCATCAAACCCAATGCCACATTTAACTCCTTGCTATTTGTTTAGTGTTTGCCAATTGTAATGTTTGGTGAAAGGTGCAATTCATAATATTTGAAAAATATTAATGTTTGGTGATGAACTATTAGTTGTCACAATCCAATTTAAACAAAAAATCATATGTGTGGACAAATGGATTAGTTAAAGGATCTAAGGCAAATCCACCAATACTATCCCTCATTATAAGGCATATTCACAATTAGGGTACCCAAAAGGAAGGTTTAACAAAAAAAAGATTACAAAGGATTTTTTGGGATTTTTATTACATTTACTATATCATAATTGTAGTGGATTGGTATATGACTATAAGTAGAATGATGTCATATTAATCTAATAAAAAAATTTCAATAATAGACCGGATACAATATAGATGTCCTTTTGAATCCTTTTAAATAATTTGAATCTTTACTTTAATTATAATTTTCATCTTAAAGGAATTAAAAAGAATTTATTAAACAATGCAATTGAATTCTATTTTCTTTCATAGATAATAATGCATACATCTATGTTTGAAAATATTCATAGAATGCATTTGATTAAATAATATATAATATAAATTTCTTGAAATTTACAAATCCATTTTGAAAGGGCAACAAAGAAAATGATTCTTTTTTTGTTATTTAATTGATTATTTGTATTCACTAGGTTTAGAATTTGTGACCCCAAGTGTTGGCAACATAAGTGTTTCTTCAAGAAAACATATTAAGTTGTATATAAAACCTTATGTACTCATTTTTTGCAGTTATGAATTTTTATCAAAATATTCATGCACAATTACATACACATGCAAAAAAACCATCACCACTGTGCAACCTCCAACATGCAAATTATCATAATTTGAATTATCCGATGTTTTCACTTAAATGTTTTCTATATAGATTTTATATTTGAAACATAACAAAAACAAAATCTTTGAGTCCTATGTCCAAAAATGAGTGCTTTGATTGTGAATATGCCCTATGAAAGGCCAAGTGTTTGATAATGAAAGGAGATCTATACATTGAAAGGGATTAACATCACAATAAATGCCTAAACTTTTAACTTAAAATACACATTTAGATCAAATATAGAAAAACATATCAAGCTTAAATGTCAAAGGATAGATTAATATTGCAATTGGGTCCTACAACCCAAATTTATTCAGCAACCTAACAATTACATAAGAGACTTCTATACTTTGCATTTCCCTCAGAAGCAAAGTTTCAAGACTTGATATGATTTAATTAACATGAGGGATGAAATAGAAAAATCATTCAAGGAAGTGGGGTTTGATCAACAACTATGAGAGAAAGAAGAAGGATTCTTTGAACATCCACTTAGAGAGACAAAAGTGATTCAATTAACAACTTTGAGAGAAAAACATCAAAGATAAAGCAATGTTTAGAGAGAGAAGATGAAGATAAAAAAGGTATTTAGAGAAAGAACATGTGGATTGGAAAGAGAAAAGATTTGAGTTAGATGTGCAACCAAGGACAAAGTCAACTATTGTTCTACCCCATCCCTAGGGCTTTACCCTAGACTTTTTGGGCTACCTGGAAGAAGAAGCGACTCTAGCAGTCAAGACGTGGGCTTGCTTCCCCGTGGCTTGCAGCCTTTTCTTTCTCTCCCGATCTCTGTAATTTGTAATAGACTTGGAAGGACTCCATAGAGGGAGCTACAATTCATTCGAGGACAATGTCAACTTCAGGTCATTCCTGCAGCTCATCGAGTACAGGAATCGATTCAAAAGACAGTACTTCAAAAGCACTTCCCATGGGAAAAAAACAACAGCTTGCAGCAGCATCGGCGACGTCGACGCTATGAAAGTATAATAAGCGCGCTACCGTAGTGACTGCATCATCGGATTTGACTTTGGGGTACTACGAAACCCGTCTGATCCGTATTCCAATTCAATTATTTTGAAGTGCATCACTAGTTCGCTGAATCAGCTGCGTTATTGCCGTTGCAGAAGCTGTAACAGTGCTACTACAGCTTTTGTGCAAAGTCCTTTAATATTATTAATAATCAAGATCGCTCTTGCATCTCGAGTATAAAGAGCTAGAAAAGAGAAGAATTAAGCACCAGATTAAGTGCAGATCGCTGAAGACATTCGAGCTGATCACAATCGTCGTAACTGCTCAGAGTTTCGCCGGAACCTTGGTCAAAAACTAGTGAAGCACTGGTCTCTTGTGAGGTTTACAGACAGAGTGAAGCTCAGAGAGAAGCGCTTGATCACGCAATATATTCCGGCTCATGTGCAGCTAGCTGTGTTCTTGAGGCGTTTCTATCGTTTGCTAAGTGGTAGCAGAACACACTTGCAGACTATATTCCTCTGTGATTTCAATATAGTCAGAAGACAGCTGAGATCCAACGTCGATGGCAGAGATTGATCAAGTCTCGACGATGATTTTGATCCCAGTGACCCTCTTGCTGGTGGCGGTGACGATGAACATCGCGAGCTCCGCTGTGGAAGCTCAGTTGGTGGATAACTTTTACGCGAGTCACGGGTGCCCAGAGGCGGAGAGCTTGGTTGCAGCCGCTGTAACGAAGGCAATCTTCCAAAACGAGACCAACGCGCCAGGTCTTCTGAGAATGCACTTCCACGACTGTTTCGTTAACGTAGGTGCTCGAAATTCACAAGAACTTCTTCAGGATTCCCAGTGGGACCGTCAAGAAGAACTTGAATTTCCCCGTGCAAACATGAATTGGTTTTTTTGACAATGAGAAAATACAATGATCCCTCTATTTGACAATTGAAAAATTAGAATAAAACATTGAAATATTGGTCCCTACTCCCATGATTCGCTTGGAGAGCTTTTCCTATGTTTTGTTAATTCAACTTTAATTCGTCAGAGGTCTCCACTCTTTCCTCTACAGGGAATGAGACAAAAAAGTGTTTTTGTTAAACATGAGTACCTGCATGAGAATCAGTTCTAGAACATTAAATACGAAGTCAAGCTGGAACCGGCTAGTTGCAGTCGATGTCTAATATGATATACCTGGAATGATCTTGTGCAGGGCTGCGACGGGTCAGTTCTCATCGACTCTCCATCCGAGAAGCTTGCCATACCCAACTTGACTCTTCATGGTTTCGAGGTCATAGATTCTGCAAAAGCCGCTGTGGAGAAAGCCTGCCCTGGAATCGTCTCATGCGCCGACATCCTGGCCTTAGCCGCTCAAATTAGTGTGGAAATTGTGAGTACACCTTCTCACCAGAGTCCTTAACACAACATTTCGATTCTAGTCGACAATTCCACGATCTATCTGCAAAAGTATTTGTCTTAAGGAAAGATGTGATTTTGACAGCTCTAGCCACAACTTTGATTAACACCTCTCTCGCCAATTGGTCAATGCTTGATTAGTAGAGCTATGAGATGATTGTGAGCACATGACGTAGCTGGACATAAGGGAAGGCTTCTATGATCACAAAAGCCTAATGGGAAGATTGTACAGATCGAAATCTAGACTTACTTATAGTAGTCCTGGACACATCTGATCTTGCTCATTCGATGTTGTCTGGATTTGGTCAAATGGGAAAAAGTTCTGCACGTCAATAGAAGCCTGTCAGCAGCTAGAAACACTAAATTACTAATCAAATCGACCAAGAATTAAAATTTACTGGGCCATGTGGAGGATACTGCTGCAGACCTCTGGAGGTACAATCACATGGAAGGTGCCAACAGGCCGCAGGGATGGACTCGTTTCATTAGCCTCAGAGGTGCATCTGCCTAGTCCTACTTCCACTGTAGCCACGCTCACATCGGATTTTGCCGCAGTGGGTCTTTCTGTGGCGCAAATGGTCGCTCTATCAGGTACTGATGTACTCATATTAATTATAAACTGCATGCAATCTATCTACAGCAGCTGGAAATTTGTCATGCTGAGCAGCAAATTGCAAATCTTCCCAGTATCATGAAGTTCACTCACACCTTGTCAAGCTGCTCTGCAATGGTTCCAGTTGTTGTATTAATTAGTCCACAACCAAAGTAGATGAATTTTACAATGTTATGATGGACTAAGGTGCTAGGGAAAGTCACTCTTTGTATGAAACATTTGACATAAAAGGGTATTTTGGTATGTTATGAAATTTGAATATCAAAAGAAGAATCTATTAACATTAAGAATATTGTAAATATATTTAAAACATATTCGCATAATTCGATTCTAAGCACCTTATTTATATTTATATACTTTGTTTCAATAAGTTGTATCCTATACTTTTTTGCATACATGTCCAAATTTAGAAAAAAAATGGAAATAACTTCCCTTGCCACAGGTGCTCACACCATTGGAGTCGCGCACTGCAGTGCATTTGCAAATCGTCTCTCCCCAACAGTAGACCCAACACTGAATCCCATATACGCAGCCTTGCTGGAGAGAGAGTGTCCCTCAGGAAGCACTAAGACGGTGAATTTGGATGTCACCACACCCACCAAATTCGACCAATTCTACTACTTGAACTTGAGGGTCAACAAGGGACTTCTTACTTCAGACCAAGAATTGCAATCCGACCCTTCAACCTCCGGATTTGTAAATGCAAACTCCTTTTTCCCCACATTTGCTGCAAACTTCAGGAATGCCATTATTGCAATGGGTAATATCAATGTGCTCACTGGAACTGCAGGCAACATTAGATTGAATTGTCGAAAGTTCAATTCATAAAACTCCTAATCAATGATCAAGCGTGGGTTTTCATGATAAAATAAACACAAAAAGTGAGTCCCTCCACTTTAATTGTGTAAAATGGATACAAACTTTTCAAAATAGCATCAAAATGGGTGAAAGGAAATATTTCAATAAAAAATCATGTATTGATTGTCTACATGCATGTGTATTGTTGCACGATCCTAAATATTACTTTATTATGGAAATAAATTAACAAAGTTTCTTACTGCATTTGCAATATAAAACCAACATCTGAATTATAAAAAATGGGCGAAAGCTCGAACTCATGAGCTGTGAACTCATAGAGTGGAGAAAGTCTAGACACAAAAATATTGTGCATCGTGCAATCGCAGTGGAATTTTGATACCAAGATCCAAAATTCAAGGTTCAGCAGTGTTGATGTAAAGTGTACGTAGATTTTAAGTACAAAATACTAGCTAGCATGCTCCTTTGAAAGCTTGCTCTGATTATCCTAGGTGTGTTTGAACTGTTGTAGTTATTCTGCATCAAAACCTACATTATGTGCAACTCATCAGTCTGCATTATGAACAGCATATGCTGTATTTGGATGATATTGTGTTGAATCATTGATTGCAGTGGTAGTTCTTTTGGCAGAGACAGCACTTGAAGTATGTGCAACTAGTCTTGACATCTCTTTGTCTTGATCCCCATTCTGCTCTATCTGTGGCCTCTTGAGAAATCAACTAGCTTTCAAAATTTCAGTTTGAGTGCCTTGTTGGAAAGCTGTAAGATTCACAGACATACTCTTCTAAAGTAATTTTGGTCCTTTGTGCTTCAACAACTGATGTATCCCAATACAAGTCTAAATGGATCATTCTATGCAGGATGTGCTGAGCCCCAATATAGAGTTCATGTTTTAAAGTGCTATGACCAGCCAGATCATTATACTGACAGTTTGTAGATAGTTGTTAAGAGATACAAATGAAGGTTGTGAACCTTCATCATCAAGCTACCACAGATGAAACTCTGCAAATGACCAGCAGCTGAGCACACATAGAAGATATCTAGTTTGTAGGCAAATACTCCTTGTGCAAAGCTTTACTAACTCTCAGCTGAATCCAATTTAATGCAAGGTGAAGCCCCAAGGTGGGGGCAGGTCCAAGATAAAGGGGCCTAGGGTGATTGATACTATTACAATACACATATTGTAAGACATTAAATGTCCCCTGTACTTCTCCAAGGAGCACAGACCATCCTCACATCATTCATGTCTTAAGTTTTGATGTTTCCAATTTATCAGACCATTTGTTTGACTGCTAATAAGCTGAACTGTAGACAGAATATCCCTCAGAAGAATCAAAAACTCTCCATTCCCATAATTAAGAAAAGGCAAAACTGAACTGAACTAGTACACAGAACTGCAGACAAAACCAAAACAGGAAAACATGAGTTTGAAAGCTCATTGGTGAGGGAGGAGGAAGTCAGTCATGTGAAAACTCCTCAAGTAGAGAGAGACTATGCCTTCACACTATTGTCTTGCTGGGCTTGGTGATTCACAACCTCATTGCCTGCATGTCCAGTTTGCAATGCTAGAATAAGTATTTACCATCCACCTCACATGGCTTACATGGGAGTTCAATAGTTTGGGATCCCGCCAATCAATCATCAGTCTCCATTGACCAATAATCACTGACATATACACCAGTGTCCCTAATAAAATTCAAAATTTCTGCTTGGACACACCAACAAGCATAAAAAATATCAGGGCAGGTCCACGCCTTTATTCATTCTGTCTACACCAGCTCTAACTCTCATGATTGCCCTAGATCAGGTGCACACTCTGCCATGTCTCAGACATGTGATCGATACATGTGATTAGCTGCAAACATATGAAGATCCCAACTAAAGTAAACCCTCCTGGTAACAGATATACCCCAAGTACGAAATATTTTATCAATTTCTCCTGGTCTCTACTGTCGGAGTTCAGCTCTCACAAAATCAGCATTGGCAGTGACAGCAATGTCCACTCTGGGACACAACTGTGCACAGACATCAATGGCCTAGTGCACTGGGTCTGCAAAGAAGCTCTCAAGCACATCTCTGTTGATAGACACTCCTGAGTCCACTGCAACATAGGCCTACACAGTTGCAACCGATTGATAATTATCAGCAGTGCCATAATTAAGATGACAAAAATCTGTCAACCCCTTGCAATCGCCTTTTGGCCATGTGATAAATGGAATAGTTTGTAATTGAGTTTTCCAAAGCAACCAATGACAAAATATCCTTGAGAGATGCAAATTCTAGTCGCTGTCTGTTCCCTGCTTCTAATGCTTCAGGGGTTTGCATGAGATATCCAGCTTGCTTCCAGTTTCTAAATACAGTCAGATAGAGAAGTTGTGTACTGTCAAACCTGCTGAGTCAAAATATAATCAAAGTGAGGTGCCCACTTGTGGGAGCCCAGGCGAGCAGAGGTAGAGCAGTTGTCCACCATGAATGACACTCCTCGGGCATGCATGAAAGGATTCAGAGAATCCACAGCTTCAATCACACTCTCATTGACAATCTCTGAATATGAGTGTCCTTTCCTCCTCAACACTTCAATCTGCCCCATGTTCTACTTGATTAGACAAGGGGTGAACATACCTAGGGTCAAAAACTGAAGGCATCCTTAGAGAAGTGACTAACACAGATTAGAACCCCAGAGAAGCAAATGCACAGATGTTGGGCCTCTGGTGCCACAGGATGGAAAGTTGATTCTATGGAGCAGCAACTAGGAAATAAGATGGATATCCATCAGGTGAATTACCAAAACAGATCCACAGAGCACATACCTGGGCCATCATAAGTGCAACATAGACACCAGCAGTAAAGGGATGTAGAGGGCCCAAATCTCCTGCAGGGCGTGATTCACAAACTTTCTCACCTACCTTCCACATGTGGGTCTTATCTATCCATCAGTCTCATTGCAGTATGCCCTAAGGGCATGGGACCTTCAGTGAGACGCCTTTATGTCCAAGGCAAAGAAGTCAACGGTGCAGGCATCAATGCCAGTTTTGCTGTGCATCAGGTAAGAGTCTATCAACCACATCTTCAACCAGGTTCAGGTTAGAGTTTTGGATGTTGGTGTATTTTGGCTAATTCCTGAATGTCTGGGGTTTTGAGCAGGATGTGGATGGGAGGGCTTACCTTTGTCACCTCCCTAGAGGATGAGTACAAGAGTGATATATTTGGAGAGCGTGGTAACTGGCCCACTCCAGTTGTTGCTGCCTCAGCTCATAAGGGCAATGATCATAACAGCTATGATTTTAATCAAGTCACTTTTGGTTACAGCTGCTTAGGTACATATGTACTGTGCAGTGTCTGAATATTTCAACACTTCCCAGCAGGGATCCTAATAGTAGTATTTTGGGATGGAACTCACATTTCACTCAGAATCTTCTTGTGGTGGTCTGTCACTAGGTATTCTTTCGGGGGCAGTGCATGGTGTTGTGGAATCATTGTTCAGGTGCTACACTGAGAATGGAATGGCTGAGGATGCAGCGTATAAGAATACTGTGGAGAGCATTACGGGCATCATCTCAAAGACCATCTCCACTAAGGTGACTTCTGCAATGGCCTTTTGAAAAGTTTGGGAAGTGCTTTGTTAATTATGACAGTGCCATTCATGCAGAGAGTCATGTGCAAGTTGTTCCAATGCTTTAACAAGTGTTTGCTGAGATATTTGCAGGGCATGTTGGCAGTGTACAAATCTCTAAATGATGAAGGAAAGAAAGAGTTTGAGGCAGCATACAGTGCATCTTTCTATCCTTCAATGGATGTTCTGTATGAATGCTATGAGGATGTTGCCTCAGGCAATGAGATCCGCAGTGTGGTGTTGGCTGGGTGTCGTTTCTCTGTGAGTTTCTAGCTTTCAGAGCACCCTGCGAGTGGTCTCTTTAGACATATATCTTAAATATCTCACCTCCCCTATTACAGTGGTAGTTCTCCATCATTGTAGCATCAGTGTCTTCTGAGAGGCCACATGCAGTGCCAATGCACAGAGATTACCTCTTTTCTGGGTTCTCATGGCTGTCAACTCTTAACAGGAGAAGGAGAAGTTGAAGAATGCCCACGTACTTGGGTTTTGGGTTTGAAGCCTGAAGCCTGAACTCTGGGGACAAACTTTGGGTTAAGAAGAGGGTCGGGGAGGGAAACAAAATGGGGTAAAAATAAATGGTATTTTTTGGGTGTTTATAACCTTCGAAGTTGGAACATGTGCATGGTAGGTTTACATGATTCCAAACGGTGGCGTTTAGACCTCACAATTTGACATTTGGATTTTGGAAAGTGAAGTAGTACACATCTATTTCATCTAGATTTGCAAAGGTGGGTCGATCATTCATTTGACGTCTACTTCATAGACGTTTTAACAGGAAGTCCACCCTTAATTTGACATCCAATTTATCTAGATTTGTAAATTTTGGATGTTGGCCATTAATTTGACATCCATTTCATGTAGATCTACAAAGGGTAGCTGACATTTACTTCATCTTCTAAACTAGTGTGTGGCCTATGGCCTTCAGGACAATTTTTTTTTTTTGAATTTTGAAACGGAAAACGGTACATCTTCATTAGACTAAGTCTGAAGTCAGCTTTTGATTACATTTTGATTTTTTGAATCTATTGAATTTTCAAAGACAGAAATTATTCAAAGTTCAATAATATCTTTGGTACCTTTGGTGTAAAATATACAAAATCACCCCCATAAGACCCTACTGACCACTTGAGGTTTCCAACAGTAGTAGCAGGGCATACCTCAATAACTTCCTATGAAATCACCTTGGTCACTTTTACCATGACAAAACAAATCAGGCAAAGTACCTTCTTTAATAGTAGGAAATTTTGCAATGGGAAGCTGAATTAACATCTTACATCTACCTTGTCTAGATCCACAATTGGGAAGTGGGTCATTAATTTGACATTATATACTTCATCAAAATTTGCAAAGGAAAGTAGACGATTAGTTTAAGATCTACTTCATAGCTGGATTTGTAGTCCATAGAATATTAAGGCTGTGAAGCCCTTAGACTTCTTCCACTTTAATGGCTACTACTTCAATGATAAAACCAATTGAATGGATAACTGGGGGAAGAAACAAGAAACTACTTTAATGATCAAAATTAACTGTTGTACGTGGTTAAAATTAGTGTTGGTCTGGTATATGGGGATTTGGAGGGTATGTACCAAAGTATGTAGAATCGAAAATGGTTAATATCACTTTATAAAAAATTAGGGACAATGTATTTTAGTTCGATTTTTGCCTTCACCAATATAACTTCAAATTTTTAATTACTCTTTTTGGTGAAAGTTCCTCCAACATAAAAAAAGACTTGCGTACAGGTCAATTTACTACTGTGGGGTTTGGAGATGCTCTTAGAAAAAATTATAATGGTTTACAACATGTTACAAAAAGTGCAAAAAATAATGTTCTTGCAAGTACAGCTGTGAATCTTCATCCAAATAGCAAGCTCCATTTTTTATTATTATTCCAAGAAAAATGCATTCCAAATGATCCTAATCTAAGTTAAATTCCAATAATCTAATTTATTAACCTAATCTAAAGACATTGTCTTCATGTAATCTAGTTTTAACGAGTTTTCTAATAATCTAGTTTATAATCTAAAGACATGATGATCTAATGTGACTGAGGGAGAGATAGAGAGAGGTAGGGAGGGAGGAACTTCTTCCCCAAAAAATGAGTTTAATTAATCTTCCTGGAGAACTGTAGAAGAAAGAGCAAAATTAGAAGACGGATGAACACCTGATCCTGAAGAAATTCACTCAGAATTGAATCAATGATCTAATTAATGTTGATGAAGTTGGTGGAGATGGGATCCAAAGCGGGATCCGAGTTGTGAGAGTTCCTCACCCAGCACTGCTTGCGCACTTGTCCTTGCGTCCCTGTAAGAACGTTGATCTTCCCCATCTTCCGGAACGAGACACCGAACTGCTTGAAGAATTTGTCTTGGTCCTCAGCGAACAGTTTCACCAGCCTTTGGGTGCGTGAGTCCGTGAGCAGGCTCTCGTCTGAGGTGAAAAGTCCCAGACCCATTTGTAGGTTCTTGAAGTATTGGTTGTCAAACGTCAGGGATGTCACTGGGTCGTTGAAGAACTGTACGTTGGCGTCGAATGCTGGCGCCTTAAGTGTGCCGTTGTCTGTGCACTGGGCAAGAAGGTCTTGGCCGTATCCTTTCTTGTAGTGGCTATCCACCACTGGGAAGATACGGTTCGAGATGCTTGAGCAGTGACCCTGTCCGATTGTATGACCGCCTGAGAGCGCGACGAGATCGACGAGATCAAGTCCGACATTTGCGAAATTCTCCAGCAGACCGGAAATGTTCAGTGAGAAGGCGGGCAAGTTTGTGGTAGAGCTCGGTGCATACGAGGTCAATGAATCCCTGCGTCCCAATTCTATAGGGTAGAGAGGCCCTCCTGCCTGCGAAACAGCAGAACACACAAGTATTCGTTGCTCAGAATTCGACAGTCAGACATTCATCTACATCGAGTCCTCGAACATCAAGGAATATGCAAGAAGTTGCAGGTGTTGAAGTGCATTCTAGCAAGAGGAAAATGGTTCGACAGCTCAGCTAGTAGTTATACATAGGCCCACCAAGCTAAACCTATCTGGTGATCACTACATAAGGGAGCGAAGCTGTCGAAACATTAATTGCAGCTCACCTGGTGAATGGAGTGGACAGCGGTGAGGGCAAGGACATCAGCGCAAGAGACGGTTTCAGGACACGCATGTTCAAGTTCAGCTTTGATCTCATCGATGATGTTGAAGTCACCGATGCTGAAGTTAATAGACGCGTCTTTCTCTGCAACGATCTTGGTGGTGGAGTTCAACAGCACCGAGGCATCGCATCCTTGAACGAAGCAGTCATGGAAGAACAAGCGCATGAGGGGAGCAGGATTGGTGGGGTCGATTTCCGAGTACTTACTCACAACCTTCTCCACGATTCCACTGGCCTGCGGACAGCTCTTCTTGTAGAAGTCGAATTTCAGAGGCTTTTCCAGGTACTTAGGAACTTTGGGCTCCAGTTTCACAGAGCTGAGAACTCGACGACCTGCAGGTCCATGTATGGGACACGCCCCACTAGCCATCTGGACTAGTCCCACGAGCAATGCCAAACAGACGAAGAAGGCGAGCTTTCCCCCCATGAACTCCATTGCAAAATAGTCGTAAACTAATCGCCAATCTCCTCTAGTGCAATATTAATACTGAGACTTTGCACGTCTAACAAATTTACTGTATACTATCCACTAGCTGCTAGTGTGTGTTAAAGACTTAAAATCTTAAATAATTATTATAAAACCTCACAACCTTGGTCGAGCTAGAAACAAAAACCCTTATAACAAATTAGATAGAATGCCCAGCAGCTAGCTCCTCTGCATAAGTTTGGAACACAAGTTAAGCTATGCGATTAATGTAAGCTAAAGCTCCAAATGAGAATGCAATATATTAACGATGAGTGCAGAATGTGGTGTGTAAGCTCGATGCAAAAGAAAGAAAGCTAGTGGCTGTATATATAAGGATGTGAAGATGGCAACAGCTGCAGTGAGCGCGCCGTGAGAGCTGTACAAGTCGGAAGAGGTGCAGCGTGTTGTGCAGACGGTCAAAATGTAGCAAACACGTGCAGTCTTGTGGGGAGCGTAAATGTTGCAATCGTCTCGCAGAAGACGATCACACGATTTTCCATTTTTGTTCGAGTAGAACAACACTTGATCAGCCACTAGGATTTTTATTCATTATTAGTAATCTGTAGAACAATATATTTATCCGAGGTTTTCTAATTTTCTTTTATTCTAATTCTAACCAGTGATTCCAATAAATTTTGCCGTTTTTTCCAATAAAAGACCGGAAAGTTTTGAGATTTTTTTGTTTTCCTAGTGCAGATTTGAGTAATTATATATTTTCTGGGAAATTTTCTGTAATTTTTCATAGCAAATTTTTTAAAAACAAACCCTGATTTCAACCCAAATGTGTAACTAGTCTGAATTATATTAGAGTGTTATTGAAGTTGTTAATTACAATTTCACTGATTTTTTTTTATTGGGGGGCAGGGGGATTTCGCATTTTTCCAGCCTGAAAAACTATGATTTCCACTCATCTAAAGGATTTCTGTATGGAAAAATAGCAGTAATTTGCCACATTCTGAAAAATAAATTTAGCTTGCCAAAAAATTTCTACCACAAGTTCCAACACCTAGCCAAGATATAGAAGGATTTAAAAAACTTTCTTTCATTTGGTCTATAGTCAAACTTGGCCAAATATTTTTGTGGATGATTGCTAGTTTGGTTACATCACAAAATTAAAAATTGTTTATTGTTTACAATTTTACGTCTATTTGGGACCAGAAAGTCCATTAAACAATAGACAAATCATGGTCCTTTGGTAGTACTGGCAGCATGCCATAAACTTGGCCAGAAAGACCGTGTTCGTAATTTGCATGAGCTTAGCAAGAATGCTAGTGTGAGTGAGGGGTAATGTTGAACAAAACTGTTCCCTAACTTTCTATGTATTTTGACAAACAAGGAGCAAGTGTTTTTCATCCTCAACCTTCTTCGAGTCGCAACCTCGACAAAACCTCTGTGCATATAACACGCCTTTCCATGCACCTAACACAACCTCAAGTTGCATGTTGCCACACCAAAATCGAGCCAGAACTTTTCGTAGCTGAACACAACAGATGTCACATAAATAGCTTTTGCTCTCATACGACATACCCTTGAAGCATAAGTATCTTATCTGCATGTTAGTCTCAATCTTGTAGTTGGTAAAAAGTTTTTCAATGAAAGCTTGTCGCATATTATCCTGCACCCTTTTTACACTCAACATTGTGTGGGGAAAACTTGGGGGGGTGGGCCCTCAACCTCTTGGTTGGTTGGGCCTCCCATCGCAGATCTAGCACCAGGTTGCATTAATTGTAGTGTGGCTAGCTTAATCATCCGATTTCCCACTTGTACGTTGTGCGCATTGCACCAAAGTACTTGGCTCTCAACCCAACCTCTCACCCATGTTAGACGAGTTGGATGTATGTGTTTTGTCTTAAGAGCCATTCCCAGCGGCGGTTGAATAGCCCCCGCCTATAATGCATGGGCCGCTGCAAGCTAAGGTGCCATTTCTGATGACGATTAAACCAAAGGCAGAAAACCTACCACCTCCTGGGGCTGATTCTTGAGTAGCCATTTTTTCACGAATCCAACCCAACATTTCTTTCCCACAATAAGCATAGCGAGCTG
This sequence comes from Sphagnum tenellum, assembly GCA_963921925.1. Taxonomy (NCBI): domain Eukaryota; kingdom Viridiplantae; phylum Streptophyta; class Sphagnopsida; order Sphagnales; family Sphagnaceae; genus Sphagnum; species Sphagnum tenellum. The sequence continues at coordinate 19,220,302 of OY998149.1, read as the reverse complement.
GGCTTCCCATGCCTTTCTTAAAATGTGGTCTTTAACGAAAATGTTCACACCATTATAGTATAGCAATAGGTGTCCCCATGCAAAGTGTTTAAAAGGGAACTTGCCAAATTCTGCCACGATGGACGTGCTGGTTGTTTTTCGCACCCCGAGTAAGGACTTGAGGAACTCCCGGTACACTACTTCAATAGCTTTTATTTTCTTGGAGTCCACCCAAACCTCACAAGCATAGCTTGCTATGGAACGCACCAGCGTGTTGAAAAGGTCATAGCATATTTTAACGTCCATAATATGTAACTTTGCACAGTGGTGGTTCAGTGTGAATAGTGAATGCCTACTAACAATTACCAAATGTTCTACTTCATTGTCCAAGTTTAAAGTGGTCTCAAGCAAGATCTCCAGATATTTGAAAGTCTGCACACATTCAATAGTGTCACCTCCAAACACAAACTTTTAGCATGGGTCAATAAATTGAACACCATGAGTTTTGTTTTTTTCACATTCACCTTAAATGTCGCAACCCTACTTTGGCCAAGTGTGGGGGTGAAGCCCAACACTTGGAAAAGTTGGGATTTGGAGTCCTCCGGGACTCCCGAATGTTTAGAGCTCGACAGCAGGACCCAAAACACCTCGCATCGGGGTGTTCTTGGTGTCATTGGAAAGGTCTTGAAGCGTAGATATCGAAAATGGCCTCGCATTGGCCATTTGGACATCTGTCGCCCAAGTTATGAGCAAAAGAAGGGCCGGGAGTCAAACTGGCAGTTTGACTCCCGACCACTAAAAGTCAGGAATCGACCCCTTCCCGAAGTCCGAATTGGGAGTGCGATACGTCGTTGGAAAGATCTCGACAAGGGCTACAACTTTGGTTCAGACCTCGTCGCGATCCAACTCCGCAGTCGGGAGTTATGGCCGTTCAAAGTTCCGGGAGTCCCGCCGGGACGATTTCGGGACAACTCCGGGACTCCATTTCGGGAGTCCCGGGAATTTGTGCCATTTGGGTGTAGCCCCCACAACGTGGCGCAGAGTATACTATAGGGAGTATGGTGGTGGCATACTCCCGAGCCAAGGATGTGGTGAGTCCAAGTGAGTCCGGGTCCCCGTGGCTTGTCCCAACACCAAAAGAGTGCAAATGGATTCTAACCAACTCGTGTTGGTTTGTGATGCAGGTTCGTGTGATCTAAAAGCTTGATCTCTTCCTAGTCTAATCCCGGGGCTCCCAACTCGACCCTCTACCCCTTTCTAGAGTTGGAAGCCGGGAGCGTGCTACCAAGTCTCAATTCCGCAACTTGACTTTGGTGAGACCCTCAAGTGGGTTTCACCCCCGTGACTTGGGAGCGCGTCACGTGGTATCAGAGCAAGTGGTGAAGTTCACTTCTTGGGTTCGGATGGCTCCCAAGAAGAACCGCAAGCAACCGCAAGACTCCGTGATGGAAGAGCCCGTCGATGACCAAGTAGCCCCGCCCGAATCTATTGGGGAGGAGGAACCCATGCCCCGGGAGGACCGTGATGAGCCCGAAAGTGAGGAAGAGAGGAGCTCGGTCCTATTCACCCCGGCACAATTGGAAGTACTCCTCAAGATGGGAAGACCTGACTTCGGTGAGTTGGTGGCGGCTCTCAAAACGGGAGCCTCCAAGGGTGAAAGGTTTCAACCGGCCAAGCCCGGGAACTTCGATGGCGCCCGCGACCGCAAGGTTGTGGATGCTTGGCTTGCGGAGATGGACGACTACTTGCATGCCGCCAAGGTTGGACGGCATTCCGCCGTGGAGCTTGCCCAATCCTACTTGAAGGGCTATGCCGCCACATGGTGGCGGACGGTGCGACAGGAGGAGGGGAAGAGCCATGGCTATACGTGGGAGTTTTTCAAAGACCGCATTGAGGCGGAATTTGTCCCGAGGAACTCCGATTACATTTCAAGGTGCAAGCTTCGTGACCTTGTGAATGCCCCGAATGAAAATTTGAGGCAATATGTGAGGGCTTATTCGGAACTCATGCTCGAGGTACGGCACATGCACGAGATGGATCGGGTGTGCCAATTCGTGATGGGACTTCCAACTTGGGCCAAGCGAAAACTTGAGGAGAGTTGGCCCGCCTCATTATCCGAGGCCATCACGAAAGTGGAGAATTTCTCGGATGTGGGGCGGAGCGACAAATCCGGGTTCAAGAAGGACAACAAGTTCCTTCACAAAAAGCCAAGGCATGAAGGGGAGTGGAACCGGGGGCAAGGAAGCCCAACCAAGGATAAGCCCAAACCATTTCAAGGCTCGGGGTTCAAGCCAAAGGGAAATTTTGTGAAGAAAGGGGCTCCTTTCAAAGGGAGCCAAAACAAAGGGAATTCTGGAGACAAGCCCAAGGGTGCGTGTTTCAATTGCAACGAGGTGGGGCATTACTCCAAGGATTGCCCCAAGCCCAAATCCGGTGTTGGGAGCTCAAAGGTACTTGCTCTCAATGCCACTCTAGCCCAAAAAGAATGCAATCGACTGATCTTCTTGAAAGGGAAGATTGCTAAGCGGGATGTCTTATGTCTTTTGGACACAGGGGCTTCTCACAACTTCATAACTCGGGAGAGCGCCGAAAGGATGGAGCTCCACTTAGAGGAGCTCAAGGCACCCATTGAGGTGCATTTTGCGGATGGGATTCCCCATCCAACTACGTTACAAGCGAAAGGAGTCCCTCTTCAATTGGGGAATTGGAGAGGAAAGTTGGACTTGCTGGTTTCCACCTTGAGTGGAATGGAATGTGTTTTGGGGATGGAGTTCATCACCCAAAACAATGTGCTCATAGAAGGGCACAATCGGATAGTTAGAATCCCATCTAAAAGTGGGATTGTGCGAGTCAAGGCACATGAGTTGCCTTGTGTGGGTGATCCAACCATCCGCTTTATGGTAGGAAAAGCTTTTGAGAAGGAATGTGTGGGAGGTTTTGGCATGGTGTGTGTGATGCGGGTGTTGGACGAGTATGAGCCTGAGGAGGTCACCAAGTCGATGACTTCCGCCAAGTGCATAAGGCGAGTGTTGGAAGAGTTCCCGGATGTGATGCCCGCCGAGTTGCCCGAAGACTTGCCCCCGAAAAGACAGGTTGATCATGCGATTGAAGTGATGCCGGGAGTGGAACCTCCCGCCAAGGCCCCATACCGAATGAGCCATGAGGAGTTGAAAGAGTTAAAGGTTCAACTCGAAGAACTCCTTGCCAAAGGGTATATAAAACCAAGCAAGTCGCCATATGGGGCACCTGTCCTTTTTGTTCACAAGAAGGATGGGACTTTGAGGATGTGTGTTGATTATAGAGCACTCAACAAGGCAACGGTGAAAAATCGGTATCCTTTACCTCGCATCGATGATCTATTTGACCGTCTCTCGGGAGCCAAGGTTTTTAGTAGAATTGATCTACGTTCCGGGTATTACCAAATAAGGATAGCGGAAGGGGACGAAGAGAAAACCGCTTGTCGCACAAGGTATGGCTCATACGAGTTCATGGTGATGCCCTTTGGGCTCACTAATGCACCCGCCACATTTTGCACTCTCATGAATGACATATTCCGCGAATGGCTTGATGATTTCGTGGTCGTCTACATAGACGACATTTTGATCTATAGTAGCTCCTTGGAGGAGCATGCGGAGCACCTTCGCAAGGTGTTCCAAAGGCTAAGGGAAAACAAGTTGTATGCAAAGCTCGAGAAGTGCGAATTTGGGGTGACGGAAGTAGACTTTTTGGGACATAGGATAACTCAAGAGGGCTTGATGATGGACGATCACAAGGTTAAGGCGATTTTGGATTGGGAGCCGCCCAAGTCGGTTCCCGCCTTGAGGTCCTTCTTAGGATTGGCCTCATACTATCGCAAGTTCATCAAGAACTTTGCAAAGATAGCGGCGCCTTTGACGAACCTTTTGAAGAAGTCCGCCGTCACCTATGAATGGGAACAAGCATGCGATGAAGCCTTTGGAACATTGAAGGGCATTTTGGTGAAGGCGCCGGTGTTGAAGTTACCCGACTTCGACAAAGACTTCGAGATTCATTCCGACGCCTCCGACTTTGCGGTTGGGGGAGTCTTGGTGCAAGAAGGAAGACCGGTGGCCTTTGAAAGCAAGAAGTTGGGTGAGACGGAGCGAAGGTGGCCAACACACGAGAAAGAGATGTGGGCGGTCATACATTGCCTCAAGACTTGGGGCCACTACATAGGTTCCAAAGACGTAGTGGTGTGGACCGACAATGTGACCTTGAAGTACTTCGCAACGCAACCCAAGTTGTCATCAAAACAACAAAGGTGGCAAGACACATTGGCCTTGTTTAATGTGGACATCCGGCACAAGCCGGGAAAAGAGAACATAGTGCCCGATGCCTTGAGCCGGAAACACCAACTTAGAATGGTGTGTGTTGGAGAGTCGGAACTTCAAAAGGAAGTTAGACTAGCAAGCCGCCGGGATGCATTTGCCAAGGAGACAAGGCAAAGCATCCAAAATGGAGCCAAGTCCCACTTCCATTTGAGAAATGGATTATTGTGGTACAAGCAAAATCGACTTTATGTGCCGGAAGGGAAGATGCGAGACACACTTTTGAAGGAATGTCATGATGGACCACTTGCGGGCCATGGTGGTGCCAAGCGCACCACAACATTCCTAAAGAAGTCCTACTATTGGCCCAACTTAAAAGATAGTGCGGAGGAGTACGTGAAGACTTGTTTAACTTGTCAACAAAACCGGACCCTCAACAAGAAGCAAGCGGGTTTGTTGCAACCCTTGCCAATTCCCGAAGGGCCATGGGAAAGTGTGTCAATGGATTTCATGGTAAGTCTGCCCCCTTCAAGGGGATTTGATGCCATCATGGTTGTGGTGGATCGATTTAGCAAAATGGCACATTTCATTCCCACAAAGGATGAAGCAACGGCACAAGAAACGGGGAGGTTATTCTTCTCTCACATTTTCAAACACCATGGGCTTCCAAAAGACATAGTGTCGGATCGAGACCCAAAGTTTACAAGTAAGTTTTGGCGGGCCTTGTGGAAGCGAATGGGGTCGGAGCTCAAGATGAGCACCTCTTTCCGCCCCCAAACCGATGGACAAACCGAAAGGGTGAACTTGGTCATCCAACAATTCTTGAGGAATTATGTGGCGGCGGATCAACAAGATTGGGTGGACCATTTGGAGTTAGCCGAGTTTTGTTATAACAACTCGGAACACTCCGCAACTGGGTCCACCCCATTTCAAATGGTGACGGGAAGGTCACCAATTGTGCCCATGACTTGGGCAACGCAAGGACAACCTTCGATTGATACAAGTGAGGAAGTGCCAATGGTGACGCAGCTTGATGGAGAAAGGAAGCGCTTATGGGAGTTGGCCAAGGCTAACTTGCAGAAGGCGCACAAAAGGTACAAGGATTTTGCGGACAAGTCCCGACGAGAAGTGAAGTTTCAAGAGGGAGACGAAGTGTGGTTGAACATCAAGAATTTTAGGTTACCGGAAGGTTTGAGTCATAAGTTCTTAGGCCCATATGCGGGGCCATTCAAGGTGTTGGAAAAGAAACTTTCCGACACTTATAAGTTAGAACTTCAGGAAAACTTTAGAGTTCATCCCACATTTCATGTGTCCCTTTTGAAGCCGGTCTCCCGCGATGCCTCAAGGCCTAATCGAGAGCATAACTCAAGGCCTCCGCCGGACTTAGTTCATAATGAACCAGAGTTTGAGGTTGAGGCCGTGCTCAAATCAAGGCAACTTAGGGGACGAGAGCGGGAATACTTAGTGAAGTGGAAAGGTTACCATGCAATAGAAGCTTCTTGGGTGAAAGAGTCCGACATGGAACATGCCCAAGAAGCCATAGAAGAATTTCACACTAGACCGGCAAAGAAAAGGCGTAGAGCGTGATGAGGGCATCACCTTTATTTTAGAGGGGGAGAATTCCATAAAATGTACCACATCAAGTTGCAAGTGAAATAAAAAGGGCATTATAACTTCCAAGATATTGTATCATGGGGAAAAATTGTTAAGGCAAATAGGGTTGTGGCATGGATAAATGGAACTATGTTGCGTAGGCTCAAATCAAAATCGGACTCCTAGATTGGGGTTGAAGAAACTTGACCCCAAAAGAGGAGGCAAGCAAGGTGAGCTTGCAGGGACATGCACATGCCTTGAGGTGCATCCCGAAGGGTTGGCTTGTAGTGTGGCCAACGCGGGAAGTCATGACCCCGCTCACATACTTTAAGTGTAGTTTGGGACTTGGGTTTGGCAAACCTAGGTGTTGCTTCTCGTACCTTGATAAGCAAACCTTTTAGTTAAGGCTTGGTTGTTGTGACCGAGGCGCGGGATAGGGAAAGGAGTCATGTCAAGTAGCTTAGGTCAAGATTAGACTTGACTTAGGCTCCTCATGAGGGGAAGAATGAAAAAGTTCCTCCCAAATGAGGAGCTTCGTCAATTAGGCTAGTTAGTCTTTTGACGAAGCAAGGGGAGAGGGTCCCGGAGAGGACACCCTTGGACTTGTCAAGAAAGTGTTGGAAACTTGGGGACGCCTAAGTTAGCTTGAGACAAGGTCTAGCCACAAAGTTGGCAAAATGGCCAAGGATCCAAAAGAAAGCAATTGCAATTGTATGAAAGGAAATTCTAAGTGTCAATGAGGACATTGACCTCTTTCTTCTAGTGGGGGAGAGTGTCGCAACCCTACTTTGGCCAAGTGTGGGGGTGAAGCCCAACACTTGGAAAAGTTGGGATTTGAAGTCCTCCGGGACTCCCGAATGTTTAGAGCTCGACAGCAGGACCCAAAACACCTCGCATCGGGGTGTTCTTGGTGTCATTGGAAAGGTCTTGAAGCGTAGATATCGAAAATGGCCTCGCATTGGCCATTTGGACATCTGTCGCCCAAGTTATGGGCAAAAGAAGGGCCGGGAGTCAAACTGGCAGTTTGACTCCCGACCACTAAAAGTCGGGAATCGACCCCTTCCCGAAGTCCGAATTGGGAGTGCGATACGTCGTTGGAAAGATCTCGACGAGGGCTACAACTTTGGTTCAGACCTCGTCGCGATCCAACTCCGCAGTCGGGAGTTATGGCCGTTCAAAGTTCCGGGAGTCCCGCCGGGACGATTTCGGGACAACTCCGGGACTCCATTTCGGGAGTCCCGGGAATTTGTGCCATTTGGGTGTAGCCCCCACAACGTGGCGCAGAGTATACTATAGGGAGTATGGTGGTGGCATACTCCCGAGCCAAGGATGTGGTGAGTCCAAGTGAGTCCGGGTCCCCGTGGCTTGTCCCAACACCAAAAGAGTGCAAATGGATTCTAACCAACTCGTGTTGGTTTGTGATGCAGGTTCGTGTGATCTAAAAGCTTGATCTCTTCCTAGTCTAATCCCGGGGCTCCCAACTCGACCCTCTACCCCTTTCTAGAGTTGGAAGCCGGGAGCGTGCTACCAAGTCTCAATTCCGCAACTTGACTTTGGTGAGACCCTCAAGTGGGTTTCACCCCCGTGACTTGGGAGCGCGTCATTAAACCCACATTCAACATAAAATTGCTGGAGTGTGTCTAACTGTTGCTACAATCCCACCTCTTACTTTAACATTAGAGCGAGGTCATCTGCAAAAAACAACAACCATACATGCAAGTCTACTAAAGCAGGTGCACCGCATTCTTTGCCATCCAAGCATCCTTCCAAGGCATCCAAATATAACCCAAACAACAAAGGGTTGAGAAGACAACCTTGTTTCACACTTTCTTGGCACATGAAGGTGGAGGTGACACCTTCACTTGGGTGGTTGATGCATATGGTATGCTTGGCATACATTGTTTGCAAGCATCGAAAGAAGCATCCCTCCACCTCAAGGCCAACCAATACTTGCCACAACATTTCACATGGCACCATATCAAACGCATTTTTGAAGTCCACAAAACAACAATAGAGTGGCTTCTTATTTGCCTTGTTATGTTTTATCAAAATCCGCAATATGAAGAGTTGGTCAATAGTGCGATAATCTTTACGAAACTTAGTTTGACCTTTAGCATGCAACCCATGTTGTTCAACCCACTTGCTCGGCCTTTTTTCAAGAATCATAACGAACAACTTTACTAGGATAGGCCCAACCGTTATCCCCCTGTAATTGTCAAATTTGGAGGCATCGCACTTTTAAAAAGTGCGTGGACCACCCCAGTGGAAAAGGCTTCTGGAAAGCCCTTTGCTAGAAAGCAATTGAATGTTGTCAAAAGTGGCATGTGTAGTAACTTTCCTCCATCCAAAATGAACTCAACTTTCATACCATCCAAACTAGCAACCTTGTTCATTTGTAGTTTTTTCAACACTTGAAATAGCTCAACAAATGTTATATTTGTGTTCAAGGTGTGGTTACGCGGAGGTTCCATCGCCTGAGCCAAATGATCAACTCATAGCCATGTGGGTAGTGAAGACTAGCCAACCAAACCACGAAAGCCTTCCAAAAGCATAGCTACATTAATCTTATCCAAGACGGGTGCCCTTGGCCGGTACTTTTTCCAAAACAAAAGCACATCCACCTTGGCAAATGCACACATATGTTGAGCTCTTACAATTTCCCAAAAAAAAAAAATTCGTTTTAATAAACTTTCAAGTATAATTTTTTTATGTTTAATAGCATGCAAATTGAGGTTAGCTTTCAACTAGAGCTTCATCTCATGTTTTGCTATATGGCAGTCAACATTAAACCAGGGTTTATGGCAATGTCTCTTTTTGTAACTCCCTCCCGAAGGCTTGTTGCCAAAAATAAATTCTGCTACAACATTCACGCAGTTCCAATGTGTCAGCTAACTTGTTTGCCCCCAAATGCCCAATTGAATCAACAACCCATAGGTTTCTAAAACTCATTTTTAAAGCAAGTTGATACTCTTCAACTTTTGATTTATCATATTTGAACCTAAGCAAGAATTTTTTTGTTTTAACCATATGTTATGGCTCAATAAAGTTGCAATCAATGTTCAACCATAGGCGCAATGACCTGTGGTCAGAATCTCCCCCCATCGCACTATAGCGAATGTCATTTAATATCACCTCGAAATGTGTAACAACTTGTTAAACTACAAGTGAGCCAACAATATAATTAAACAATGTTACGCGCCCCATTTACCAAACAAATGAACTCCCTTGATTCATCACCAAGCGTCCGGCCATTGAGGATGAACAACCCAGTGTCATAGCATAGGTCTAGGAACTCACGACCCCAGCCACCAACGCTATTATCATGGTTCTGGTGTTTAACCATAATGCTTAGTTCCTTAGTCTCAACGAGCTCAAGCACTTGTAATAGTTCACAAAGGTCGCTAGTGTCAATGGTATTTAATAGTGTTACAGTACGTGCATTAAAATCCCCTACCAATAGTACTATGCCCCTTAGAGTTTGAACTTCAGCAATATCTGTTACCAGTTTTTGGAACAAGGATTCGCTTTTCTATTTGGAACCAATAGGGCCAGCGTACACCACGCATACAAACAAGTCAGGGGCAACACCCCCTATTGACCCATAACCATAGATAGAAATCATGGCTTCCTTCCTTCCACTGTGATAGGTTTATGCTAATGTGATTACGAAAGTAAGCAACAACCCCCTCGTTATGTTTTATCACTTTTGTTGTTCCAAGTTGCACAGTGCGCACTACCGCAAGTGAATCAAACCTTTCAATGCATGGCAAATGTTGACCTTGGAAGTGCCAAATTTCAATTAGTAAGACAAAGTCAACACCCTGAAATAACTTTAGTATTTGCACCATTTTCCCCTTTTATTTCACCACCCCATGCATGTTCCATAATACCACGCATAGGTCTCTCTAATCCCTACGCGCCTAGACAAAGGAAGCGCGCAAATCTGAATGCCATCAACAAAAAAATTCAGTTGCATGCCAAAACGCACGTTTGCCCGCCACCTTGGCCCAATTTACAATATTAAATTGATTAATGATTTTTCACCTATGCAAGATATAAGTTTGTTGATATTATTGATGATTATTTTTAGTTTTCTTTAATTGTAGCAATTGATCAAACTTGATCAACTATAAATTTAAGGTTTAAAATATATTAAGGGCATCATGCCATGATATTACATTACTTTTATTTATTTTTCAATTTAAATTACAATTCTAATAATATTATTTTCATATATATATTTATATATTTATATGTTACTTATCTAGAAAAAAAATTCCAGGATGCTAAAGACATGTTATATTTTTCCTCATAACCAATGGAAATTAATTTGGCAAATTTTCGTCACTTGGCAACAAAACATTTTCGAAATCTTTTGGAATTTTTTTTAGAAATTCTCATTTTTAATTGTAAATTCGAAAAATATGATTTTTTTGGGAAAAATTGCCAAACTTTCGACACCACAAAACTAAATTTTAAAAGAAAATTAATTTTTTAATAAAAAAAAGTTGCTCGTAATATATTAATTTTATATCCTGTTAGAACAGTACATACAAATATGGAGGATGTAAGTGTGCAGTGTTGCCCGGCGCCTGCTTAGTAATTTTGAAGGTTTTCCTGCTGGAAACGCGTCGGTTGACGTTTGGAAAGAGACCAAAAATTCGTAAGGTTTATTTATGGTAAAGACGAGAAATTATTATCAGGAGCTAACAAGGAAGTCCTACTACCTATTGATAAGAACCTATGTTACCAGGAATGAGCTATTGTTATAATTAGGGAGGTGATTAGTACTAACTTAGAGACTTGTCCCGTGGCTCCCATGTGATTATATGCCCCATGGTTGTTCCTAGTTGACTTTGTAGAAGTGTGCTACCAGTGGTGTACAACTGGTATGAAAGGAGCTTTGAACTGTTCTCACTATATTAATATGTAGTACTGTTTGTTTGCTCCACTATATTGCCAAGCTCACTTGTTCTATTCTTTAAGGCCACTTTGCCAAATCTCCAAGTCCAAGTTGCCATTTGGCTATTTTGCCTCATTGTTGACTTTTAGTGTTTGCCAACTCCACTTTGCTAAATTGCCAAGCCCACATTGCCACCTCCTCATTCCCAAGTCACCAACTCCACATTTGCTATTTTGGCTATTTTGCCAAAATTGCCAAGTCTACTTCACCATGTGGACTGCTTGAATGAACTTCAAGCTGCTCACAAATTTTTTAATTGTTGGGCTGTCCAACGCCCCCTGAATTGTTTTCCAAGCGGCTGAAGCTTCTGCCACAAAAGATCAGACTACCCATGATTTTTATTTTTTTCCACCTGCTGCCAAAGGCTCACCACCCCCCCTCACCCCCTCTTTCCCTTTTAACTTTTCCTTTTTCTTTTTGTTCTGACTTGATAGAATTTGTGAAGAGAGGGCCCTTACAAATTTAAACTATCCTCTAAATTTTCATCCTAAGATTTCATGAATTTTCATGGATGGACTTCCATGATTCCATTTGGATGTCTTCAAATCCCCACTTTAATACAAATGGAAAGAAAGCATGAAATTTGAACTCAAAACTTGTCAATTTGCTGTCAATATGTTTAAAGAATAGTTTAGAGGGTAGTGTGAATTTTGAAAGGGTTTCAACTTGAGCCACTTGGTCAAAAGAGTGAGAGAGAGAGAGAGAGAGAGGAAGGAAAGGGTGGGCAGCTCTAGGCAGGCTATGCAAAAAAAAAAAAATCAGGGGCAGTATGTAGTATGGTTTCTTTTGTGGCAGAAGTTTTGGCAGACTGCAAGAAAATTCAGGCCTGGACAGACCAGGAACTTTTAATTTGGTGGGCAGCTTAAAACTAATTCAGTGAGTCCACAGGGTGAAGTGGAGTTAGCAATTTGGCAAAATAGCCAGATAGCAATTAATGTGGAGTTGGCGATATGGGAATGAGGTCATGGCAATGTGGCAACATGGACTTGATAATTTGGCAATCTGGACTTGGCAACTTGGCAATCTGGAGTTTTGGCAAAGAGGTAGAGTCAACTTGGCAAAATAGCCAAATTTAGCTAAATAACAATGTGGACATTGTGATTTGGCAAAGTAGACCTTCATAAACAGGACTAGTGAACTTTGCAAAACAGCTGAGCAAAGGATATTCCATATGCGTGAACAGGTTTCTGTTGATTGGTATTGGGTGGAATGGATCATAGTTGTTTCAAGGGAACTTCCTGCTTGTGTCTAATCTTAGGCATTTAGTATAAACTCTACGTCTTTGAAGGACGCTGGACTTTGAGGACACTGTCTGGTATATTACGAGTTGATACTTTGTGGGAACCACTGCTCAAACAAGATGAAAATGGGAATATACTCCAAAAGTCATGCAGTTTTAAGGCAAGTTGGTATTTTAGTCATAATTTATTGTGTTTTTTCAAAACTAGTGTGACAGCATGATTAACTTGCCTTTACATCAGGTTTGTAGTCTTAAGTTAATGGGTCGTGGTTTGCTTGAGAGGGCAGAAAATATTGTCCTGCAGCAATTTTGGGAATAAAATATCGTATAAAGCAATGTTAGAGGCATGATAATAAAAATTCAAACTTACAATCTTGTAATATGGAACAACCACATCACAAAAATGTTAAAATATTTTCATATAAATATAATTAATATTTTAGTAGCATCGAATATTATTCCAGAAAGGAAAAAAAGTTTACATGTATATAATTGTTATAATATAATCATTTTTTATGAAAAAAATATGCACAATATGCATCTTTTGATTACCTTATTGGCCCAATTACAAATATTGATGAACCCTTAGGAGGATGATAAGAGTGTGCTGAAATTTTATATTTTTTGTCCACATAACAAAATATTTTGATTTTTGTGTGAATGGGAGAATCAACTCTTAATGTATTTAATATTATATATTTTAGTTCCCTGTTTTTTTTTAGTTTAAAATTAATCCTCTTAAAATTGTAGTCATATGATTTATAAAAGAAATTCATATTTTCAAAGTACAAAACAAAATATGAGTCCTTTTCATAAAATATCAATAATTTTCATATATTTGAACTCAAAGTGGATATAATAATACTTCATGCCATATGTTTATAATGTTTGAAAATCTTGACACATAAAAAATTGTGCAATTCATATGTTGAAGTGAGAAGGTTTATGAAAATGTGCAAAGTTTTTCTAGCATTTGAAAATATTAAAAAAGTGCAATACCTTATAAAAAAAACTTTCCACTCAAGCAAACCATGACTCTAATGTATGTTACGAAAATGAAAAAAAACTTCTTTTAGCAAATGAGAAGAACACAATAGTTTATTTGGGGGAGCGTGAGAGTGTCGGATTTTTTTTGTCTCAATGTGTTCCCATCAAGTTTTCAATGGGTTCTTAACATGTTCCCCAAGTTTGCAATGTATTCCCCAACATTTTCTCAATATCTCCTCACATTTATCTCACATTTTTCAAGCCCAAAGTTCTAATCTTATAACCTATATCATCAGTCCAAAGGAGGAGATTACAGCATTTCGATTTTGGATTTATCCAAAGCTTGATTTCTTTTTGGTGATGGGCCAATTGAAGATGTCCATCAGTCATGATCACCTCCAATCAAGTTGCACCCTTGGAGACTGCAAGGGACCCATACTCTTGTAACAAAACCGAAACAAAAACCCAACTTCAAAATAGCTTTTTCTTTGAACCTCTTTTTGGATTGTTAGTCTCTCACATGGGCTGCCACAGAAAAAGCCAAAAATTAGAGAGATCGATCGGTGTGCAAGAAAAGTCCTCAAAATATTGAATCCACCTTCCAAACATGGATCTCGACAAAAAATTTGCCAAGAAATGCGGGTCGCGACAGAATTAACTCAAGAAATTCTGCTACTGCTGTTCTTTTGCAGAATGTCTTTATAAAGAAAGCTTTGAGTTTTCTCCAACTGACGTATATTTAGAAACTGGAACAAGTCCCGCTGTTGTATTTCCGTCGACACTTCATTCCCCCCGCGTGCCTTATTGCCGAGTCATTTGACTGCCATCCAAGATCCGTGCACCTCGTCGATAGCTAGACTTGCAACATATGCGGATGGACATCCTCTTGGTACACGAAGAGCTAGCCCGCTGAATGCCAGCTTGTTTGATCGCATCCCGTGATTCGGCCTTGTGCAGGTGCAGCATTCATCAGTCAATCAGCTCCAAGACAGTTGCCGCAGATTTCTAGATGACTTTTAGGTTCCACACGGTGGATCAATTGGATATTTGTTCATGGCAGCTTCCGGTACTTTTGGCTTCCCAGCGACGCGGAGTCTCAAAGAAACCTACTAGTTTGTCATTTGGGTCTTTCAAACCCTGCGAAACTTAATCAAAGAACAGAAACGCACTCCTAATGAGAAGGGGAGGTACAAAAGGAGAGGACGAATGTCCTACCAAAAGACAGCACCCAAAAGCATTTGACACTAAGGGGAGCCATAAAAGAGAAGGTTCCTCCGGCGCTCTCCCCCCCCCTCCTAAGAAGAGCTCAATATAGCAACCTAGGACTTAGCACTCTCACCGGTCACATGAAACAAATCTGGCAAGGAGATGGGTGGAAAGTTGAAAAAACACCCAGCCTAGAAGAGGTCTCTCACATTGTTAGCCAGATATTGACTTTTTAAGGCCAGTTATCAACAAGAGTATAAGTCCACTTATAAATAATTGACCTATGTAAGGACCCGCTTAGTATGGGGTTTAGTAATATCCAAGGGAGACCTTACTACTCAAGTAGTATACAATTGATGAAAATTAATACTTTGTATTAGATTGTCATGTGACATATAACCAATCATCCAAGTCAATTATTGCATGTCATCTAGTATTAACCTAAATTACTTGTTTTGAGCTTCAAGAAAGTTGCAAAATAGGAATGTTGTTTGTGCAATTTTGGCAATGGATCTAGACATAACAAATCATTCAAATAGTGATACTAGTAGTTTCAATTCACTTCAAGAGAGATTTACAAGTGAAGATTGGAGAGATTTGATTTTTCACATGGTTACATTTATTTTTGTTTTTGCCTAATATTAAGATTGAGCTTACTATTTTAAATGGTTTCCAAATGGAGCTTATGTAAACGTTTTAATGAGCTCCTTAGCATTACAAGCTTCATTCAACAATTGAAAGTAAACAACCTTTGCAAGATTATAATCTAAATAGGAACTACAAAATCCTACTTCCTCCCTTTGTTGAATGTGTCATTGATTGAAACTTGAATTCATGATTATCATTATGTTTAGTAATTATTTTAAATCATTAGGTCTAGCCATTATGTTTAGTCATTATTTTAAGTCATCAAATTTAGGTATTATGTTTAACCATTACTTTAAGTCATTAAGTTTAACCGTTAGTTGTCACCTAGGTTTTACCATTATGTTTAATGATGTGAAACAAACATATGAAATAAAAAAGTTGATAAAAGTTGAACACCTTTGATGGTGTAGTGCATTGGTAAGGACTTGGTTTATTTTTGCAAAGGTTTGAGGTTCAATTCCCTATATGTACAACCTATGTGCATGTTTAGAAAGCTAAAGTAAGTAGGTTAAATTAAAATAGTTTGGTGAAATTAGGTTTAGGTTAAGTTGGCTAAGTTTGGTTTGGTTAGGCTAAGCTAAGCTAAATTAAATTAGCACTTACCTATCTAATGTTTTTTTCTAACCTACTTAGGCCTATTTATGACCTACCTACCTACCTACTTATTAACTTTTTAAATAATATCTTAAAAAATAGTTTTAATTTAGGTATAAAATTGACCGTGTCAAATGGTCCACAATCTACTAATCAAATAGTTAATCATTTTTTTAATCACTCTACTACTCAAAATGACAAGGTATAGTTAATAAAAAAAGTCATTGGTCAAAATGAACAATGTTGAAATCAATTTGTCCAAAATGGCACTTTAGTCAAGTTGACCAATGTCATTTTTGGGTCCTTTTTGACCAATTTCCATAGTAAAAAAGACCATGATTTATAGTAGCATTAGAAAGTGGGTCATGTGTTTATAGTAGACCTCCTACCTCATGGGCACCAAATGTCCCATGTCCTCAACTCATCACATCTCATCAAACTTCATAATTCCCATTGCCCATTCACTTCATCTTGCACCGCCACCAACCTATTTTCCACCTCATCCCAAAGACAAACCATAAACCATCCACTAATTACCCTTCTGATTCTAACAAATCATACACCACCTACTAGTGCCCCCTATTAACCCCTGACCCTTCATGTGAATGAAGGGTCCCAACCTTACACTTTCCCAAACCCTTTCAATCATGCATAACTAAAACCTTTCCCCTTCCCATTCTATTGGTCTTTACAATTGACCATGATCATACCCCCCAACCTACCCCCATTTCTTCAACATGCCCTTAACCTCCACCTAAAGTCTTATGCCCCACCTATGGGCGCCAATTTACTAATCGAAAGTTAACTCATCATCAACATTCTTGTCATACATTCATCCAATACAAACCCTTGTGATCATCCTAGCCCAATACCTTCCCTTACTTCCACTCCACCTACATAAACTTTGACTTGAATTTCAATATTGGATGTCTTTAAATCCTTTCACTTCGGCATTTTCCATCCTTGTTTGTATAACCACATCCCCATTATTTTATAACATGATGTAGAAGTGGCATTTTGTTTTCGATTAGATAAGCTAACACATGATCCGTACAATGCGGTAGTTTGGCATTTGTCCCTCCTATTACCCCAATGGCATGTCACTTTGCCCCTTCGTGGTGGGGCGACAAAGCATAACGAAACACAGATTTGACTCAAGCATTTTTTAGTAGGCGACTAAGAAAACTTGCAAAAGGAGTTTTTTTACAAACTTAAGTTTTATTAGCCAATTCAAGCTCCATCATTTTTCCCCAACATGATCCTTTAACTCACAAACGCTTATTTTGTAGTTTAACCTTTGGCCATGCAAGGAAATCTCTCAAGTAGCTTGCGCTTTGGCACCATTTTCTTCCACATCCACATCTTCTGACACCACCTCATGAGTTCTCATCCTGAATCAAATGGTTACTTCCCATTTTTCCTTGAAAACTACAAGCTAGAACAAGACCTCAAGCTTTCTTCTAATTCCTTCAAGTTGGCAATCCAACATATGCCGCATTTAATGACAAATGGTCTTTTTGGGATGGTTTTTGAACACCTTTGAGACTATTTTCACCTTGAAAATTGAATGAATAGATTCCTTTTATTGTTTCAACTTTGTTCTCATATTGCATAAGGTCACATTCCACCCCAAATTGCACGTGTCTTTGGAACGAACCGTTTTTTAACCATGACCAAACCTTTAGTGGAGTTCATCCTATTACAATGGGGGAAACATTGTATTCACTCACAAGCCATGCTTTATGTCTTCAATTTTGTGAAATTTTAGTAACACATTTTCCCCCACATTAATTTAAAGTTACAACTAAAGGTGATTGTGAAATAGTAATCCATGGCACCAAGTGTAAACTGGACCTTCACCTCAACTGGGTTGTTCTTCAACTAAATGTGGCAAATTCCTTCAATTTAGTGTTCACAAAGGTCAAAATTTAAATTTTTCATGCAATAAGTGGTGACACCTTTATTCGTGCATTCTAGGCATTCAAATCCTCTTTATTTTACAATCATCATAATCATGAAGGTGATGTCACAATCATCCCATTTGCCATGGGGATTCATCAAAGTGATCCTTTGGGGCTGGGGGGGGGGATCATTTATTTTAGCCCATTTTGAGGCTTTACAATTTATAACTAGACATTTCACATTTTGTTTATTTCTATCCATTATAGATGACATCCACATCATAGGTCACCCTTCGATTGTATTGTCTATTTATGAACATTTGCAAACCAAACTTCATGTGATAGGTCTTTCTATCTAACCTTAGAAATGTGTTGGATGGTCACCCTTTAGCCTCTCACCAAACTTCAACACCCCATCCAAAGAAATCAAAGTCTTGGGCACCTTAATTTTCACATTATCATTCATCAAAGATGCCTTGCAAAAAAATGTTTAACATGTGTACCTTTTCCTTAGAATGGGTGATGTTCGTATGACTTTTGGAATTTTAACTTGTTTCATGCAATGCCCATTGTGTCTTTTATGATCCACACCTCCATTTTCCACCTTCATAAAATCCTTTTTTTTAATTTATTCATCCTTCCATAAAATGTTTGGACACCTTTTGAATCCAAGATCCTTTGATAGCCCATAAGGACCTTTAGCTCATAAACAAACCTGCCTCCCAATAACTTTTGGTGGTGTTGAACTCATTTTGACATCCACCATTGCCCCAACAACCTATTCAGGGAATTGGGCCTTTGTTGTTTCAGTCATAACTACTAGGTTTATGTGTCACCAAAAAGGGAGGACCTACAAATCCTCTCAATGTGACTGACGTTCCAACATGCCTGGACTCAGACGAGTCCTTCCTTACACTGAAACAAGTAACTACTCTGATCAACTTCGACATAGTCTCTTCCCTTACACTCTGATCATTGCCAGACGGGGACTTCATGCACACCCATTCCACCGAAATGTCTGCAGGAGCAAGAGCTTCCAGCTTTACTCCCACAGTCTGCAATTACACAAGCACACAAATGCACATTACCTCTACAGAAGCCATCCCACTCAAGACAAAACCACAAAAACAAAGCCTCAGAATCTGCCCCTTGTCCCTAAGCTTTTAGTCATATTAACAAAATGAATGAGTAGAACTTGTCTGCTCTTACAATGTGTATTCCTAGAGTCCTGCAGTACCCCAAAAGAAAACCGAAACCAGTCCCTCTTGCTCCTCACATGCTAATTCCCTGGAGAGATTGCTAGCCTGAAACTACCAGATTTGCGCAGCGGAAGAAGATCAGACATCAGTTTCAATAGCTACCCTCCTACCTCCAGAGAGTGCTCTCCATGACATAACCAACCTCCCTTCCTTCAGTCCCACCGTTCCAACTTAAAAGATCCTTCCCTTTCCCATCAAAACTTCTCATTCAAGCTTTCATTGTCTGTTACAAAACCTTAGCCACCCAGATCATAACTCCGTCGCCTTCATCACTCCCTCCTTTTCGGCGGATCTAATTACTTAAACCCCTCAGCAAAAGATCAGCATCAGAAACAGAAACCCTGTGACCGGAACCAGGTGGGTGTTCGATCTCCCCACAACCGGTCACATATGGTTGATCAACATCTCTTCCTTCTTACAACTTTAACATGATTCATTAACAACACATTTCTTTTCTAGCAACACCTCAAAATGACATGTGATCTTCTACCGCCCCCTGCTTGTGCGTGTTTTCCTCCATTTGAATAACTTATTGGGCAACAGATGGTTCAACTTGCAAGCAAAATTTTCATCAAATTTGCAAGTGTTTCTTTCTACCACATGAAGTGCCACATTGAAATTGATGCAAAACTTCAAAACTTTGTGTCCTCTTTGGAATTGATAAGCAAGTAGCTCTCTTGGGCTTTGATTCTTACGAAAGTGGTAATACTCTAAACAACCAAAATAGAAGGAAAACTTTGAAGCTCATAGAACTGGACTAGGACCATCAATCCCATCTCATTGTTGTTGCGATTCTTAAGTTCCAATTCTGTGGAACAAGCATCCATGAGCTCATGGTCTCAAGTTGTGATTCTGGTTCAAGGCATAGCCATGCCTCTCATTCATTGTCTGTTCTGACACTAGTTAACATCAGGACTACTTCCATGTTGGGGCTGTGGTCTCTCTATCTATCACAGGAACCTTCAGGTGTTCAGTATCAGCAGGGATTTTTGCCTCATGTTTGTGGAATGGTCTATATTGAGACTGTCGCCTTTCCAGCTCTGTCATCTCTGACTTTAACCATGCAGCACTCAAATTTCCACCCACAAATGTCTTGGAATACCTTGGTGTTATCCTGGTGGATGGATTTGATGCATACACCTGGCGAAGAAGGCACATAGTAGGTATAATGCACTTATCTTTGCTAAATTGTCAGCTGATATGTAAGCAATCTGACTTTTTCATTATCAACTATCTGTATGTTGGTGGTGCTTACAAAGTCCAGACCATTTCATTCTGCCTGTTGCCTTCAGCCTTCTTCTCTTGCCTAAAATCATCTTATTTGTGACTGACTAGTGTTTGTGACAATTTTCTTATATTGTGAGTGAAGTTAGAGGTAGCCTACCAGTTTTGTGGTTTGTGCAATGCTGAGATGAGTTTCTATCTCCCGAAGGTGAACCAACAGCTGGTTATGTTCAACTCTCATCGTTGCCAACAGTTTGTTCCTTTCCTTCAATTTCTGTAATTGTTCACAGAAAAAGCTTTTAGTTGCAAAATTGTTTCTGAACATACAAAGGCACTTCTATCAATATCATCATCTTCCACTCTAATAATGGGTGGGCTGGACATGCATTTCCACAAGTTTTACTGACCACAATTTGGCTAAGTTGACAGTTACATCAACTGGAATTGAAAACAGGGGATCTGAAGATCAGGGTACAACCACTCAACTCTTTTCAAATAATGGTTCTTGTGTGATAGCTTCTTCCTCTGGTCATCAGCAGCAATCAATTCTTTGGACTTGAGCTCTCCTTTTTCAGCTTCCCACCTCCTCTGCTTCCCTCCCCGTCACAAAGTAAAGTCAAACATTGCAAATCATGGATTCAATTGCTAATTGGGAAGTGGATTGTGAGCAATTCTTCATTTTCTCCTTCTAATAGAAACTTCATACAGCAATTATGCCAATGGATCCAGACTCCAAAAGTAGGTGGAGAGCAGTTTCCATATGATCACTCTGTCTCTGGGATGCAACCTGAGTACATGAAGCACGACAATTCCAAGTAGCTATAAAATGAGAATCCTCTAGAGATCTTGAGGGATATTGCAGTGAAAACAATATGGCTTGGTTTAAGAAGAGATAGATGTAATAACCTTGGCATCCTCAAGGCGATTTCCCTCATCAATGTGGTCCTTCTCCTGTTGACTTCTAAGCTCATGAACTGTATTTTTCAATTGCTCCAGCTGCTTCTCACACTCATTTTGCATATTTCTGTTGGCAATTCCCTTCAGGTTACTGCAGATGTGCTCAAGGTCTGGAATAGTTGATGATAGAATATTCAAATATGATTTTCACTATGCCAGTAGATGTTACCTGGACATAGCCAAGTCAGAGAAAGTTTCATGGTTCCTGTTGAGTGCATCATTTAGCTGTGCATGAAGGCCCTCAACCTCTGTCATCAGATCCAAATACTCTTTCTGTAGTCCTAACAAAGCACTAGTCGCCTCTTTCAATTTGTCTTTGGATTCACTGAGTTCATTTTGTAGCAGTTCACACTCCTGTGCATGCAAAACATTGCAACGTTTGGCTTCTGAACTCCCATCTATTGCATATACTCATAGAGATTGCTGATGAATGTGGGCCTCTCATATTTGAAGACCTTTAAAGAAAACAGACAGGAACATGCAGGTACCCACTCTCTGAAAGAATCAAATTTACCTTGCATTTCAAATGCAAAGACTTTGTAAGAATGCAGAGAAGAACCTTGGTTAACTGATTTTCTGATTCTGTGTGCCGAGCCTCTGCATCAGTGCTAGCTTGCTCCACTGCTGTAAGCATTGCCTGCAAGTCAGCTGCCTCCCCTTCTAAAGTTCGCCGCAAGTCCCGCTGTCGTTCTTCCTCAATCCTGGCCTCCATAAGAGCTTCTTTGACATGACACTCTGATTCTTCTTTCCACTGCCACTCACTCTCCTCCTTCTCATGCTTGATTTGCTTAATGCATTGCTCACATTCTTCTCTTAACTGTATTTCTGCTTCCTCTTTTGCCCGCAGCATTTGTAGTTCATGCCTGTATTCTCAACTATACTTATGAGCTATGCTGTAGAGATGCCAAAGAAAAGAGCCTGAGATTGAGTTCTTTCTTGAGGGTAGTTTCAATTAATTTTTAAACCATGACAAGATTTTCAATTCTTCAATAATGTTACAAACATAACCGAGGGAAAGAAGAGAACATGCAGATATGGTAATGATGACTGTAGTTTTTGTGGGCTTCAACAACAGTTATCAACCAACTTAAGGGACATGATGTAAACTGAAAGAATCTCAATGAAACTCTAGCATATTTGTTGCAATCATGAGCAGTTTACATATTATCCTCACATCTTGATCAGGATCCTAGTCCCAACAGCACAACATACCTTTCTTTGTCTTCAATAACACGCTGTAATTTCTTCTGTTCTCTTTCCCAATCCTTCTCTGTTGTTTTGTGCTTCTCCTCCACGTTATACAGCTTCTCCCTGTTATGTGTGATTTATTGTGATTAATTCAAAGACTACAACAGACTTGTCCAGTACTGGAATAGACAATATGACACCATTATGGGTACTTAGCTTAAGGAATACTAGATTACAAACTCCAGTCCATGAAGTTCTAATTTCCAACATGTTATACAATTTAGAATAAACTACTTACAAAGCTGAACTTCTCAAAAGCTAAAGCCCCAGAGTAGATTAGAAAAATTACTCACTCCAGTTTTCTCAAGGCCTGTTCAAGTTCTGAAATGGCTGCATCTTTGTTGTGTGTTGTAGTTATTAGCTGCTGATGGGCACATTCAGCAGCCTCCAATGCCTTCTTTAAATCCAACTCCAAATGCTTACACTACTCATTGTCACAAAGAAAACCAAGGGCTCCCATTTCTTAGTTGTTAGTATCGTAGTTAGGGAACAAAATATTTGACTAAAAGATATCCAAAGAAGCTCAGAGGAGGAATACAACTGAGCACAAGACACAAATACACGGGTACAGGAAAGGGTAAAAGCAATGGGGATGGCAATGAAATATAAGTTGACAGCTTAAACGACCAAAAGATAAATTTGTGGCTTGGCAGAAATCCTCATATCCTAAGAATGCTGGCTGAACTAATAAGTCAACTAGATGGAGATAGAGAGAAAGAGGACCACCTTATGAGCAAAGTCCGCTGCTTGTTGTCGGCATGCTTCATCTTCAGCCTTTCTCGCTGCCAGTGCTCGTGCAAAGTCCATCTCAGCACAATGCTTGACGACCAAAGATTGCTCCTTTTCCATCCTTTAGAGACACAGACACATCTTCAATCTATAGAGTAGATTGAACCTATTGAGCCTGAATATAAACAACTTCAATTCTGTTGAAGTTCCTGTATTTGTTCTCAGTTGAGATCAAGTGGATGAAGGTTAATACCTCAGGACTTCAATCTTATGTGAAAGTTCCTTGTTTTCAGTCTTGTGTGTCAATGTTTTCTTTTCCAAATTCTGGATTCGTAGCACCATCTCTCCTGCTTTAGCTGTTTCAGGCCCACATTTCTTGAAAAGAAGACTGACATGCACATGAGTGTTGAGCTACTAACTTGTTCATGACTATGAGAAGAAGAGAACAATTACAAATCTTAACCATATTATCCACCATTTCAAAATTCTAGTTCAATTCAACATCTGTACTTTGAAATCGGGTTCTGATGGTTCTTCCTTCCTGTTTGCATTATCATACATTTGGCTCTTTCAAAGGCACTCAGATATTTGATCACGCCTTGGACCTAGCAGTTTCCCTTCATACTTGTTTCTCTCTCTTCCTTGCCACCCAATTCCAGAACATCTCTGATTTTGAGGCAGAACCACCAATGGACTGTTGTGTAACTGTTATAGAAAACAAGTGATAGGCATTATTAATATTCTTCAAAGACCGTGACCTACCCATAGCTTGATCACGTTCACTCTTTATGCAACGGACCTCGTCCTCTTGTTTCCTCTTCTACACTTCCAGAAAGCATCACACCTTCATGGTCAGAGATCTCATCCTTTGAGCTGAAAAATCTAGTGTAAAGAAAAGGAACACAAGCTGCATGTCAATTCTCAAGACCTAGGATATTAAGCTCAAAGATTTGTTTTGTGTCAGAACATCAGGCAAGGGAACTTGAGGTCATTCCCAGGAAAAATCATGTGTGGTAATGACAAGACTACACCAATAGAGAGAGATGAAGAGATTGAAGTACTAGTGATTGAGGAACATGAAAAGAAAATTACAAGTTCTTCCATGCTCGCAAGCAGCTGCACCCTGTCTTGCTTTAGTTCACCAGCCTGACTGGCTGCTTTCTCAAATGCTTCCTGGGTCATGACCAAATCCATAGCCCATAAGTGACAGAATCAACAGTTTTTGTGAACAACCTCGTAAATACAAAGCAATATTAGGGTGCACATTCTATGGTAATGTATAACTGTAATCACATGAATTTCAAAGCTTCAAGCTCAGCATGACATGGAAATAATATCACACCACAAAGCAGGAAATTTGATTGCCTTCAAAGGGCTATATGAAGGAGCTCACCCTATAATGGCCTAATAGCTTGAAATTAGAAAAGGGACACAACCATTGAACTTGGAACAAAGAGAAATCCAATAAAAAAGGTATGAACAACCTTGAAATAGAAATAGAACAGAACAGTCCCGCCTTCAAAGACAAGAAAAATCGAACAAAAGATATATAATGTTGGGGAGATGTTTGTAAACAAATGAGGTGAAAATGGTTTTTGGTATTGCCTATGGTATTGCTGCCTAGTACCTTCTCTTCTTGGAGCCGCAAGAAGGCATCCTGAAGTTGTGCATTTGACTCTGTGAGCTGTAAATGCAGATGCTTCAACTGCCACACTCCAGACACAAACAAACAAACAGACAGACAAAAGATCTTTCAGAATCTCTTCCTGGAGAAGAAATTGTCATAGACTCGGTGGAGACAGGGAAATTCTTCCAAGGGAAATCAAATCCAATGCTTGTGTATCTTGAAGAACAAGAACAAGCATAGTAGCCATTGGCATTTCTGTGATGAACAAAATTACCCTGGCCATGTTGAAGCTCAAGAAATGCAAGGTAGGTTGAAGCGTAGGGAAATGCAGCAAGAAGGATCACACGCACATCATCAAAATTGCGACGGAGAGCAATGTTATGTTCCAACACTTGTTGTACGTTGTTTTGGTTGAAATCCTCCCCTTGCTCTTGATCCCTGACGGAAAGCTGACGCATCATTTGCTCTGGTTCACCGTCCTCGTGTTGCTTGGAAGAAGCATCAACCAAGCTCATGAACGGAAGGCTTTCCGCTTGAGCTGCTGGCTCTGATGATGCTGCCGT
This sequence comes from Sphagnum tenellum, assembly GCA_963921925.1. NCBI lineage: Eukaryota > Viridiplantae > Streptophyta > Sphagnopsida > Sphagnales > Sphagnaceae > Sphagnum > Sphagnum tenellum. The sequence continues at coordinate 19,195,298 of OY998149.1, read as the reverse complement.
CCTCACCATCTTCCTGCTGAACGGCACAAACGCCATATCCAGAGCTCGTGAAGAAGGCCGGTGATTCTTTCTCTTTCTTTCCCGAAAATTAGCAATCTCCTGCTCCGCCACGCACAACTCCAATTGCGGTTTTCGTAGAGAACAAGAAAAACAACGATAACAACAACACTGTGTCGATCAGACGAGCAACTGAGAAAACATCTTCAACTTCTCAAATGGCTGGTCCCTCCCACCTTATCAAAACACACATGACTATCAACAAATCCACCTAATACTCACGGCCTGTGGATGCCATTCCTATCAAGCCTAAGGTATAACCATGAAGGTCAAAACAGATTTGTCTCCACACAATTGCCCAGTCTAAAAAACTCTGAGCAATTTTTTGACCAGGGGTGCAAACCACTACCATCTTGAACTACACTAAAAACAATTCAGCAAAAGCAAAGAGGAAGACAAGAAAGAAACGAGTTTTCAATGGATATGCAGAGAACAAGAAATACAGAGGAAAGTGAGAAGCTTTGGTCCATCCTGTATCCTCCCACTCACTGTAAGTGTTGTGTGATTGCAATTCCAAATTTGGACACGTGGAAGTGGAACCCCAAGAGAACACAAAACCAAATTGCTTGCGTAACTGACTCTTCTCTTCCCCTCCAGTTCCAACACCTTGTAGGTAGATTACACATTGACAACAGAAGAAGCTTCAAAAGAATGGTCGGCTGGTTAGTTGCCAGTCACGATATCTGAAACTTAATATTTTGCATGCATGCTGTATGGTTGTGGGAACTTGTTTGTGGAGACAGCCAGCCCATGGAGGTTGACAAATTTCCTGGCTCCATGTCGATTGGGCGCTTTGCCCCTCGTAAAGACCCGGTAGATTTTTCTTGGTGTAATTGTAGGACGATTACTTGCCTGAATTTTGCAGTAATTGAAAATTGTAGTAAGAAATCACCTCTGGTCTTTACATAAGGGAAGAGTCTGAAAATAGACCCTTCTGGATTTGAGATCCTGGCCTGAGGCCAAGGGAATGGGTCTCAAATTTGGAAGGGTCTATTTTCAGACCCTTCTCCTATACAGAAAATATAGTGATGAATTCACAGGACAGTCTGGGCCCTAGAGACTCTGTAGATGTATTCAATGTAAAAATTCCACTCAGAGTCAGTCCATCCCAGAGTTCAATCTTACAATCAAAAGTTTAGCTGCTTCCAGAGAATGACTGCTCGCCAGAATGCAATTTTCTTCAAATTGTAAAACGACACAAACATTCTCTTGTCCACATATGCAACAAAAAATGTGAGAATAATATCAATTGCAAAGAAGGCAATCTACTGTGTAGTCACCAGCCAGAAGGGCACCATGTGGATTCTCTATTAAAACCAAACTCAAAAGCGGCTCCACAACCAAAATTGCCAACTAACTGTGCCAAACAGATTTCCCAAGATGCTTTCAAACACAGACACAGGGAAGCAATCAAAATTTCAGGAAGAAAAAGCATGAATATTGTCAAACACCTCTATTTTGAGACACTCGATTGATTTCATGTCACAAAGCTTTGATTTTGTCACAAAATTTCCTGTCTTTTTAATGGTTTTTTTTTTGGTTCAAAAATAAAATTGTCATTAATAAATCACCACTATTACCAACAATGTGAAAAGGTGCTTGAAAGAGTCTTCTTGCATACTTTGAATATTGCCAAATTTGGTTAAGTATATTTATGGATGATCATCACTTGAACAACATCATAAATTTTTGAAAAAAAACATGGGGTCTAAAGTGAGATTTACACCTAATGCGAAATCATCTATAACTCAATGCTACAAATTTTTCAAATTTTGTAAGATTCACACATAAAATGTTAACTAACACCAATTATCACATAATTATAAAGTTAGAAGCATGACAACTTAACATATTCTCAGAATTGCAACCCAACTTTCCTTCATAGCGCAACCATACTGGTGGATGATTCTGATTTGGAAGAGGGTGTAGGTGCAAAAAATATAGGCAGGTGGAGACAAAAGGATTGTAAACCCTAAACCTTTCCCTGGGTGGTCCATTTCAGCAATTCATCCAGTCACATTTCATTGCTAAAAAAGACATGATTACATATTCTCATTCATGGCCTCTCAAATATTGATGGACTTTTGTTTGCAGCATACAAATTGGCAAGCATATCAACCAAACATTGTTAACACCAAGTTACCATTTCTTAATTATACAAGGATACAGACACAATTGATGAAAAAATACTATCAGAAAGACTGAAGATTTGTTAAAGTTTAGGGATTAAGGTGTACTGTACACATGAGATGTGATCCTAATGTCTTTCATTTGAAACAATTTGCTCACATTTATTTTCATCTCATTGATGTAATCTATAAGTCATCATGTCATGCAGGGTTCTAATGATGTAAGAATGCAGCAGTTGTTACTTATCAGTTGAACACAACAGCATGATCAACAAGATGTAATTTCTAATTTGTTGGTGCTAATTCATCAGTCATATTCTTGTTCTTTGTCACCAAGTGTTCTTGTGATATCTTTGTGGCCCATTTTAAGACAATCGACCCAATTCTAGAGATGTAGTTGTGGACATTTTTAGAGGCAATTGATTTACTGTTATGGTCATCTCACATTTAATAAGCACCCAGGTATAGCAACTTCCAGCATCCCATTGAAAAAAAAAGGTTAAACAAGACCCCAAAATGTTCTGCAATTGGCAACAGAAAGTGAATAGTCACCATGGAAAATATCAACATTGAGAGACCACAGGTGCTGGGAAAACAAATATCCAAACAACACTTATGTGAAAGACAATCACATCACGAGAATGAGTTTTACACCTCCAAGCACTCCTGACAACATCTTATGGATACCTGCAGTGACTGCAGAGGATTCTCCTGAGCTTATTAACATACCTTCCACAGAGCAGAGTAGACAGATGTTTCAGTGAAACTAGTGCCCTCTTGTTCACTACAGCTTGAAATGACTTACAATTTACCAAAGACCACTGAGCAGCCACATGAGTCACAAATCCTGAATACTTACACCACAGGTGAGACAGGGAGACCTAACACGTAACATGGTAACAATCTTGCCATACAATTTCTCTTGCATATATTTCAAAAGAAGAGGCTCATGTCCAAAACTTAATTTAGTCTAAGATGTCAAAGGCCTTGCACTGAGTACTGGGAATGCATCCTGCTTGCTTAGCACCACCACTTTACTTTTGTGTGAAAAATAGCCCTTAATAAAATTTCTGTGGATGAGAATTGCCATGATACACTCAACCTGCATAACAAATTTCATTTTGGTCAGAAAAGGCTGCAGAACAGCAAGCTTATCAGTTATATCTCATTTTTTATTAAGAACAAACTACAACAAGGTGCTGGAACCCATATCAGCAGCAAGGTCATCACACAGCTGACTTAACCACGTTGCAATACAAACCTCTTCAACTACATCAATGGTTTCTGACACTAAGTTGCAAAATGAAGTGAGAATGAGTCATTGCCTCATCAATATCCATGTCAATATTCAGCCACCTTAGAGCCTTTAAGACACTGTCCATTTTCACTTGATGTGCCCTGCCCGGATCCTTTTGTTTCTGTAGTATGTATCTGAAACATGATGCATTTGTTCAAAGTCACATGGAATTGCCAAGGAGGGAACTCTAATGACTTTGCTAAGGTTACCTACCAGGTACTTATCTATGAGGTTGCAAAGAAAATTCCACAACAACACTTTGCAAGTACCTGTCATGTCAGTTTCAGCAAAACCAAAACTAACATGAGTTTGCTAATATCACCTGATAGACACTCTGCAAATGTGATGTAGGCAGAAAAATTGCACTTACATCTTTTTCATAAGTCTTCGACAAACTTGGAGCTCCAGCTTCTCCAGCACCAAATACACTCCTGACCGCAAAAATCTTCAAAACACAAGCAATGAGAAAAATTCAACACTGTTACCCAGATCAAAGGACTTGCAACCTGATTGCAAACTGAGTAAAATGATTAGAAGGATTGTCAGACAGATAAGACACATCCATATCATTCTTCCTACTCAATCTAAGAACATAATTCAGAGGAGTTCCTAGTGAAAGGTGAAATGTGAGCAAATATGGTGTCCAACTCACTGGTCCTCATGTGTTTGAAGAGCATGCCGCAGTAACCTGATGTCTCCCATGCGGAGGGCTTGCACCACTTCCTTATACTGTTCAAAAGGACATGCACAGTGAAGAAACCCTGATTATGACAATGTGAGGTTACAACTTGAGATATAAATGTGTGTGTTGAATGCAACCTAAAGGGGAAGTCCTCTACCATACTGTTTGGTTAGCATCCTAGTCGCAATCTCATAACTGCTGATCAACTCCGTAAATATACCTCCAGCAGATTGTACCGTTGAAGCAATGAATATTTTGGCAAGGTGCCTAGTGACAGCTTCACTGGAATCAAGTACTTCAGTACCATTCTGCAAAACATTAAAAATTGAGCTTAACCTTCTAATAACATAGCCTCCCTTGTTCCCAGTACTGCCAACACAATCATGCAGCTACCTAAAAACTGGACTGTGTCTCTCTATCCCTCTTACAAACTCTACAGCAAGCAACGCTGTACAAACACACTTTCTCTCATGCATAGATGGGTGCATGGGTGCTCATAACAATCAATTGTATCAAGGTAAACCCCACTGTTCCTCAAAGGCATGGCTGTTCAAGGTCTCTGATTGAAGACAGTGAGGGTCAAGATCAGACCTGATATTGGATGCTTTTGCAGGGTTGCAATGAGAAAGGGCATACACTAATTTCTGGTCTGCCTGCAAAAGGATCAGTTGGCTTATGGTCTGTTGCCAAATTGTAGGTCTTGCAACTAAAGTACCAAAAATACACTACCCAAACCGGCTACAAGCTCTTCAACTATTCAAAATCAGCAATGGCATCTCAAATGAGAAAATAACCATGACCACACCCCTTTGCAGCTATAATCCACAGCATATTGGGAGGAGATGATATACAAGAACAAAATTGTCATTGAAGACCTCCAAGCGGCCTGTGTAGTACATGTATGTTACCTACATCACCTCTGGCCACAATTCAGTCCTAGAGCCAATTGACAACAGAACCCCTTCAGTGATTTAGGTATGACCTACCTCCTGCTGTTTATTCCAAATTTACTAGAAAACATAAGAATCACCTAAGATATATCTAAGACATTATAGAGAACACTCTACAGCAATGCTTTGAAGACACCCAATCCATCAGTCCAGCAAAACCAAAATGACATGATGATAATGAGTGTGATCACAACCTTACAAGTGCCATCCATGATATCACACAAAATGACTCCATGAACTCTAGATGAACACTCCTGCTTGATTTGCAAGTGCACCTCACTAATCTGCAGCTAGGAGGAAGACAATTGCAGGTATCTTACCCGATCACGAGTAGGGAACTCCTCAAAGTCAAAAACACGTGCAGTCTCTATACTTCGAATTACACTTCTGCACAAATGGACTGTCCCTAGCTGCCATTACCCAAATGAGAATCTCTTAGAGCTCTACAAGAGTGAAATGCAAGGACTAAAAGACTGTGCACACTTCACCAAACTGTGAATGGCAATAATGACATCATCCAAACCCCTACCCAGTTCTAGCACACATTCAAACACTTCTAACTCCAAATTTAACACAAGACAGATGTAATGTTGAACCAGGGAAACAGTACCTTAAAGTACACCTTGAAGAGTTGGCAAGTCACATACAAGGCACCCACCCTCTTTGGACCTTTTCCCTGCACAGAAATGACAAAAAATGAAAATGAAATCCTCTACAAGAGAGCAATTCTCCCAAGAACAATCATGGCCACATTTTGAATACTAATCCAGTGTCAGAACCAGTAGCTAAAGAATTTATGTCTTCACTCAATCTTGCAGTTCTTCATCAATATCCACCATTTCCTGATAGGGTCCATGCAGATTACAGGAAGCAGCCAGAACTTTAGCAGGTTATGATTGTTGAAACCTACAACACTTCCATGCAGAGATAACTGGCTGGAGGTACATTTTGAAAATTTTCTACTAGTATAGCACACCAACAATTAAAGTCAGTGTCCTTATTCTAAGCAGATCACATATCTCCACCCCTTGCAGATCAAGGTGGCAACTTCAAAGATTGTGTCATTTTCTCAGTTTCTAATCACCACAGCAACAAGATGAACAATTGGCAGACTGAACTCACTGCAAGTGCTCCAAACACTTTCATCAAAAAGGAGCCAGCTCCCTTGAGCTTGTCTGGCATCTTGCCATTCTCAGTAATCTCCTTGTCAGCCTGCAGGCCATGAAGGCGATAACATAATGAACACACCTCAAAACCTTGTCTGAATTAGAAAATGAAAATACAAGAGACCAAGCATTACAGTATCCTCATGGCTTCAACCCAAACAATAGAAAGCTTTTTTTTGCCACTTGCATGCCTTCCTTACCCTCACAAATACTAAGAGTGCCCCTATCCTATGCCCACAAGCTTTATCCAGTAGTCATTAGATGACCACCAGACAAAGAGCCAGGAGAGATGATAATACACATATCTTTGCTCAAACTAATGTTCTGCATGCTGCTCAGAGCCTGCAGCCCAAACTGCCTTTGCAGGTGGAAAGTTCACCACAAGGAGCTACAAGTACCAGTTTGTTGGCATGCTAGATCTCTAATGGCAACAGAACAGACATGATTATCAATTGAAGTTGCTCTCTTTCCCTCAGAAATATAAAAGGTGGCACAATCATAAGGATGGCTGAAACAACTCCCATCTATGAAGAACCAGTGCATGCAAGTTAACCCACCAATTCAGCCACTGTCCGTAGGTCATACACAATAGTGTGCAAAGCTTGCATAGCCCATGCTGACTCCCAATTCCGAAACTCCTGCAAGAAAGCACTGTGATGCCACAGCATTAAGGAAAAATAAAAAGTTTTATCATTCAAAATAAAAAACCTCGTGCCTCTCTTTGCTTCCACAAAAAAAGCTTAGAAGACTCCTAATTCTATCCCAAAAATTGCTACAGAGATTTTGAAGAAAAATCAGATGGAGCTGTGCAACCACAAGTGACAAGAAGCTTGCTGGATCATGCAGGCAGACAGTACAAGTATTATGATACAAGTCAAGAGCAGTAATCTCAAGAGTGGACAATAGAAGCAACAAAAATCTACAGATTGAAAATTTCCAAAGGATACTTGGCAGATTTTTCAAGGGCGTTGAAGGCATCAACATAGTGACGGTGAAAAAAGCAATGCATGCACCGCATATGCTGCAGCATCATGTCTCCCAGAGGCGCAACTTTCTCCACCTGCCTCACCACCCTGCTTGCATCCTGGCCCTACCATAGTCACTGAATGTCAAGCTCTGGCCCTGGATGCACTGAAAGCTCCCCTACTTCCGGTGTAAAACAGCTGCCATGGGACCAAGCCTCTACTGCATAGGTCAACTTCCGATAACTGAGAAGTAGGAAAAGAATCTCATCATCCTGCTGAGGAAAAGAGCGGCATAGACACTTCCCGGAGAGAATTCTTAAACACATGAGACACTGGAGCTCAAGATTCTAAGCTCTCAACTCACAACAGAGTATGGACATGCGACTCTGGTTCAAGAAACAGCTATGCACTCACGCAATAGCTCATGAAGGCGTGCAATGCTATGCTGCTCCCGAAGTATAGTCCAGCTATATATCTTCTCGATATATACAAGCTATCCTGGCGTTTGTTCCAGCCATATTTTGCCAAGAGTTCTCCTGAGAAGAATTGTGCAGGAGCAGAGACGTTCCCTGAGGAGGCAGATGAGACCGACCTTAGTAATATCGAGAGCGGAGGCCACAAAGTCACAGTAAGAACCTCCAGAGACGGCCAGCAACTCAGCAAGCGCCACTCCATCTTGCGAGCTTATGGCGTCCACCACGCGCGAGATGTAGTCGCCCAATCTCCTGCTCCCGTCTGTGTTGTTGCCATACGCCATCGCCTTCTCGCTAACACATCTCGCCTCTTCTCCGTGTTCTCCCTCGCTCTCCCTCCCGGAGGATTAGGGCTTGAAGGTGCCAATCTCAGTTTCCAACAAATTAGGGTTTGGTGCTCTCTATCCGTTCCGTGCTCCAACGAAGAGTTTGCAAAGAGAACCGGCAAAACCCTAGGGGCTTTTGGGGGACATTTCATCGAACCCTAACCCTAATGGCGGCGCCGCTCCCGGCTTATGCGTTGCTCATACTATTTTCGATTGCAAGGATTGCAAGTGATCTCCTAACGCGGAAGTTGATTTCTGCGGTCGGTGGTAACAGAACTCCCGACGATTTGAGCACCAATAGATTGCGGATTGTTCAAAATGTTATGTCCTTAACGGCATGAATCTAACTGTTTTAGATCGTCTCACTTCTTTTGGCGGCTATTGTGCATGCGTGACGGGATTTTGGATATAAAATGGGATTGCTCGTGTCCATTCTTCATTTGCATGAATTTTTACAATGTGCGGAAGGTGTGTTGAATAGGCGATCGAGGAACTCACGTTTTTCGTGCACTGATTATTGTGGGCAGCATTATATTGATATCAGGGAGATTATTGCCTACCCTGTAGAGAAACTCAAATACACGTGCGAGTGTGCCAGGTAAGAAAAGTTGATGGTTGCGGTTTGAGCCGCTCTCTTTGGGACTTTTGTCTAGGGACGCTGTGGTTTCTGTTTCTGATGGCTTTTAGGCATGCATTGTTCGTTTTCGTGATATCATGAGAGGATAGACGCACATTTTGTCATGACTGGAGATTCACCTCCTACCATTGACTCCTCCAAATATGCAATATTGATTCCGACGCTACATGTCTATTTTACGCAGTCCCATTTTTCGTTGGCATGTGCCCCAGGGAGAGCACTAACATGTTGAGCAAACATACTTAAAACTTGCACTGTTCACTAAACTGGAATTTGTTGTCTAGCAACCACAAGATGCCTTGCGATGTCTTGTAATGAAAAGAACGGGGACAGAAACATCTTCACACCCCCACGGGTTCCGTGGACAACAAGAAAATCAAATAAGATGATCACTGGCATGGTCTTCTCAATAGACAAGATTTATACAACAACCTAGAACTCTGATTTCTAAGGCACAATTTGGAATTAAATGACTCCGAGTTTATTCTCATGAGCTCATTTGTGATTCCATTACACAAGAATTTCAAATGGAACCCAACATCCATTGTGACCATAAGATCCCAATTCTGCCAACAACATAGAGATGGAAACATTCACAACACCAAACCCAGACAATATAGAAAAATTAGACCTTCATCTGCAACCCCATAATTTCTACAATTCTCCAACTGTTCAAAGGAAGCTTGTACAAGAGATAAATACCCATTAATCACAACTGCAACAAAAATCTTGAAGACATGCGCATGTACAAAAAATGATATACTTATCTCCTTTCAAAGTACAAAAAATGATATACTTATCTCCTTTCAAAGTTTCCATTCTTGCAGGTCTCGCTCCTTCATGACACATGGAAGATCAGAACACATATGTATTTCAAACCCAAACATCCAAAATCATATGGATAAGCTCTCAAACCCCCTAGAGCTTTTCATCACCTCCTTGTGCCTCTACACCAGGATCTTTTACCATAAGCCTCAACAACCAGTCTTAATTTATTTACACAACAGAGATATTAAAAGAAAATATTAGACCTAACTTCTTCAACAAGACACGTATCAAATTTTTCGCAAAAATGCTACCAACCTATGAAGAATTGGAAAGAGGGCTTAGCTTGCATCAAACCTGCCTTAAGAAGTTGTCCGTGATCACTAACAACCTCCAAACACATCAATGACAAACATCACATCACAACTCCAAAAATCAACAAAACCATACAAAGCTCATCAACAAAACCCACATTAGCAAATTCAAAAAAAAAACAAATGGACAACCCAGTTTATTCCACATATTATGCATAATCATAATTGTGCATCATTTCCAATGCTTTAAAGCAACCACTCTCACAACCTCTTTGTTGAATGATGAAAGACAAAGGTGGTAGACTCATTTGGCACGACAAAAGGAGACCATCTTAGCCCTAAACCAAAAGGTGGTAGATTTTTTGTAATTTTTGTAACTTTTTTCTCAAGCTATTTTGTAGCCCTATCTTTTGAAACCTCCAATTTTGCTTGCACCTTCCTCATGCAAGATGTCACGTTTGTAACCCCAAACCCTAATCACTTGAAGAAGAAGAATTCCAAGCAGTGCCATAAAGAATTTAGATGTCACCCAATAACATGACCCAATGCTCAAAGTTTTAATAGCTAGAAATAATTTCAGTAAAATTTGACATTTCAAAATTCAAACAAGTAATTTCTAAAAAAGTTGATAGTTAATTAAAAACTAATTTATGACATCAACCCTAAATGCATACTAAAGTAGAGCACCAATGTTTTTTTTAAAAGTGAAATTTCATTTTTTTATATAATTGATGGTAGTAATAACATAATATAATACATAATGACATTTATAAATAAATATTTATATACATTAATGTTAATATTTATAATATTTATAATTTCATATTAGTTATAGGAAATATTTTTAATTATAAAATTATATTTTATTAATGAATAATGGCTGAAAATAAACTTAATGTTGATAATAACACATTAAGATCAACATTTGCAATTTGTTTAGTATAATATCATAACATGTTTCGTATAATACACATGAAGGTGAAAATTTTCCTTGTCCCTACACAATGGTTAGAAAAATAAAAAATGATTTTATAAGGTTTTTGATTTTTTGGTATAAGATATCATTGATAATAATTTTTAGTTCATTATTTAATTGTCTCATATGTGAAAAATACTTTTTGAATGTCATGAATTCGTGACGTGTTCCCAAGTTCCAAGTTAAACCCAAGATGGGTCTTAGTTATTCAAATAACAGAATTATGAAGAGCTTGAGGCACGCTTCCAACTCTCAACACTGAAAGGGGTAGAGGGGCGTGCTGAAGCTCCAAAATGGGACTAAAAAAAGTGACAAGCTTTAGTTATTTACTCCAACTTGCATCAAACCAACCAACAAGTTGGTTAATTCGTATTCTAAAGCACCTTTAATGGTAGGACAAACCACAAACAACTCTAAATTCATAAAACTCACCACGGCCAGGACTCAAAAGAAGCCACCACCTTCTTTCATATAGTATTTTCTGTGTCTTTCCGCAAAACCCACATCCAAATGGCCTTTTTGTCCCAGGACTTCCAAAAAGGAGTCTTGAAATTCCCAAAGCTAGACTCCCGCAATTTTGTGAAACCATAAATTTCTTACTCAAACCTCCGATCGAGATTAGGTCTAAAGCAAAGTTTTAGCTCATCAAAAGCTTTCTAACAGCATATCGCATTCCATTTGCACGCACAAAAATCGAGTCGATTCTCGACTTTTTGTGGTCGGGAATCAAATTGCCAATTTCACTTCGAGGCTTTCTTTTTGCCATAACTTATGCTATAGATGTCCAAATAGCTCATGCGAGCCCATTTTTGACATCTACACTTTGATAGTTTTCCAATGATATAAAGAATGTTTCAATGCAAAGTGTTTTGACCCTTCTAATTGAACTGTGAAATTTCAAGAGTCTCGGAAGACTCCCAAGTCCCCATTTCGAGAATGTGAGTCTCATTTTCACACTCTTTCATTTAAAAAAACATATGACATTTTTTATAATTTGTCACATTGAATAATAGGTGGAACAACTAATGAATTAAATGAAGCATTTGGATGCATATTATTTTCAAGGAGTTTTAGTATTTCATGATCATTATTTTCATAGGATGTGAATTTTAAAGGTTTAAAATGATAATTAATTTGTGATGTGTTTAAACCCAAATATGGATATTTTTTAATGAAAGTTAATGCAACATCTTGTTACAATCATTTAAGATGAAACTTTTTAATTAATTATTTAATTCAAAATTCCAATTAAACCTTTTTTTGTTTATGTTGAACTTCATTAATTGGAACTTCATTGTTAATATTATGATTTTTCAATTTTGTGTCATATGCATCACAAATGTGGATATTTGAAAAATTTATCATGGGATAACATGTTATAGTAGGTTCAAAATGGTTGTTTGCATATAATATGTTCAAGACATGGTTTGCATTTTCATTTCTTACTTTCTTCGTAATTTGACAATTATTTTTGTTCCAAATGTGAATTGGAAGTTGTAAATATTTTAATATCCAATATATTGCAATGAAATCACCCCATAATCCTCCATTCAAAGGAAGTAATGACATTTTTTGTATATAAGTAATTTCATTTGTTGCTTTTCCATAATGTAAATCATGCAAAAAAATTGAATTTAATTCTCATTGATGACATTCCAATGTTTGAAGCATACCAATTGTTAGACATTCTTGCAAATAACATGTTATTTTTTGAAGATTAATTTCAAACTTATTGAATAGTTTAATAAATATGTTATTGAATCAAATAAACAATTTCCTACTTCGTATTCAAAATTTTGAACTTGTGTAAACCATGTTTGGTTGATTCAATATTTATGTTCATTATGTGTTACTTTCAAATTTCACTTTGATTATCTTTGACTTTAAGTTTTAAAAACTATGTGAAAAAATCTTTGCAAAGTAATATAAAACCAAATGAAATTTGAAATCAATATAAATTGTCCCCCAAAAAATCAATTAAAAGTTGACATGATTTTTCTTTAATTTTTTTGATCCACATTATTTTTTCAATTAAATTAATTTTTGAAATCAAGTTTAGAATTGAACTTTAACAAGTTTTTATTTTCATTTTATGTATGTCAAATCAATTTGAAACTTTGAATTCAAATTATATTTTATAAATGATTTTATAAATAATTTATTTTATTTCTGGTTTTGGTAATTAAATTATTAAGTTATTTATTTATTGATTTTTTTCCAATTTTGAAATTTTCTCTTTTAATGTTTTCAAAAAAGTCCAAATATTATATTTACATATTATTTGTTTGTCAAGTTTTGTTAAATTTTCATGATATTTTGATATTTTAAAATATTAATACTTTGAAATTTCACTATCAATGATAAGGTCTAACTATGAAATGAAATTCCAAGTTTTTCCAAACAAGTTTTTGAATTAACAAATTACATATTGAATCAAAATTTCCACAAAAGCTTATAGATTTAAATAAAGTTCCAATTTCAAAATAAGTTATAACTTACGTGATTAGGTCACAAAAACAAATCTCAATAAACCCCCAATTAGTCCTAGCCAAGAAACATGCCCATTATGCAAGTGCGAGAAAAAGTTCAAATCAAATTCAAATCAAGTTGAAAGTTCTTCAAATAAGTTCATGAATCCAAGCTTTGATTCATACAAAGTTCCAATTTCAAAACATGTTAAAATAAATACATATTCAAGTTTTAGTTGCAAGTTCTTGTATACAAAAAATATATAAAATTGTACAAATGAAGTTTCAAAATGTGATCCTTTGACTAAGTTGCAATTTGTACATATTAATTTGAACTACAAACTTATTCTTCTACCTCTACATTTTTTCTTTTGGAATTTTTTTCTCACTCTTCTATTGCTTTTGCATTTTTCCCTATTGTATATTTTTCCAAGTTAAAGTAACCCTTTATGGGACTTAAGACAAATTTGCCGTTAGGTTTTTTTCTCAAAATAAGTGAAGGAAAAAACCTTGTTTTGATATGAAATCTTTAGAATTGATGAGCTTGTTTCCAAGTAATGGTTTAATGCATGGGTCACAGAATGTGTAGTCAAATTCTTCATTGTTGGCCTACTTAATTTTGTAAGTAATGTGAGGTTGAAAATGAGTAAAAACCATACACTTATAGATTTGGCAATAGTAACTAGCATTTTTATTTGTGAAAGATAAAAGATGACATTTCTCACAAACATTCTTGAAATAAACTGCACCAATTGAGATTATTAATGTCCCCACAACCTACAATCACAACAATAAAAGCCATGGAATTAACATTCATAACTCACTTCATTGTTTTTATTTCCTAATGAGAAAGTTTTCAACACATAAGTATTTCAAATTTGAACATACTTCAAAGTTAGTTGTGAAATTTTGAGCCTCTATCCTTTTGTTGTGGACTTTAATCAACCTTTTAACAACTATAACATCAAAAGCAAGAATCACAAAGATGGTAGCATAGTTAGCTACCAATTTTGTTCACCAAACCAAAAGCTTGTAATTTTTTGACCAACATTGTTGCTGGGTCGCTAGTACTATACATCTTAACCAACTATATATAGTGTGCAAATAATTAAGGATAAAATGACTATGCATGTGCATCATTTCTACCCAACCCATCTACAACTACCAAGATAAAAACCTTGGCAAATCACCCATATATCCCACTAACCACTAACTCCAAGGTTCTCAACTCTTCCAAATTTTCCGTTTACATAAAATCCAAGATTCAATGTGTAGGCACAAAGTGCAAATATATAAGAAAAAGCTCAATTTGTTCAATAACAATAATATCCCAAACTCTTAATACAAATTCCCAATTTCCTCTTTCAAACCTATTTTTTAAAGTAACCTCGAAACTGAACACCCATAGTAAGGACCCCACATTCAAGCAAAGGGAAAAGGTAGAAACAAAGTTAGACCCTACAATAAGAATAATTGTTTAATATCCAAGTGGATTTGCTAAGTTGCAATGGATATATATGAACCCACTTCCAAGGACGTATATAAACCCATACTAATGGACAATGTAACCCTCAAAACAAGCACCAAACATTTTTTGTTGCATGTTAGTGATGGCAACAACATTCACAAGTGCAATTTTTTTCCTACTTGGGCTAAGTACCAATTGACAAAGTTGCCAAAAACAACATGAATACAAACAAAACAAATTGTTTATACACTCATCATTATAATATGCACAATAGATAAAAAGTTTGCTTATATTCAACACTATTATATACACAAAAACTTGAAATCTAAAGTTTAATGAAACCAAAACCCAATGTAATTATGGAACACTTAAATATTTACGGTAGATATGAAACATGTGCTTGTATTTTGCATTATAATATGCACAAAAGACGCGCACACACAAAAGTTTGCAAAAACAACTTAAATTTAAATGAAACAAATTGTTTGTACACTCCTCATTGTAATATGCAAAATAGATAGAAAGTTTGCTTATATTTTGCATTGTAATATACACCAAAAATTGAAATTTAAAAGCTTTATGATACCAAAACCCAATGTAGTTATGGAAGACTTGGATGTCTATGGCACATAGAAAATGTGCTTGTCTTCTACACTATAATATACACAAGAGACAAAAAAACTAAAAACCTTATGAAACTAAAATCCAATGTAGTCATGGAACACTTACAAATATGTGGTGTGTTGTGATGTTTTGAAGCACAAACAAAAAACCTTTAAAAGGACTTCACCAACTCATAAATTTCCCACAAGTGAGCAAATAGGAAGAAAACTGCAAACATAGCTCAAATTAGGTGTTTCAAATGTCACCAAACTTATAGATTATAAAAAAGACAAGATGTTAGGAGAAAATGTTTCAAGAACAAAACCAACTGAGATTATATAAATGCCATTATAATTCATCACCTTTAAAATGAATGTGCTAAGGTGTACAAAATTAAGGATTAAGGTTTAGACTTAGGTTAGGTTTATGTTAAATATAGGGCTATAATGGATTAGGGTTATAAAAGTTCACAACTACATTTACGTCTATAATGAATTAAGGTTTAAATCTAAATTTGTAGTAGATTAAGGTTTAGAGTATACTTTTTAGGGTTCCTTGCCACTTGTCCTTCTACTAAACCTTAAAATAATCTAGATTATTAATAACCTAAACTTAGACCTAATAACAAACTACAATTAATTAAAGACCTATTTAATAGTTGAATGGATACAAAAAAATAAGTGGTAGGGGTTACATTTGACACATATTTAAATACTTAAAATAATTCAAATTAAAAATTAACCCAATAAAAAACAAAGTACATACATATGTTCAATTTTCCTAATGTATAGATAATGCATAATGGGATTATATGGGAATTCCAAGGTTTGACATTACATGTTATGTTTGACAAATTGAATGAAGGCAAACGACATAGCTTACAATGTCTTACTTACATTCTCATAGCTATAATCAACCATACTTGGGTAATGACATATGTAAGGTATGAAAATGAAGTTGTACCTTCACGGCTTGCATGCTCAATAGGGTAAAAGGAGCTGCAAGTGGTCATAAGGCAACCCAATACCCTAGATGGTCATGAAAAGCAGAACAAAAATAGGGGGAGAGAGAAGAAGAAAAGGTTCTCAATTAGATGAACTTGAGTTTAAAGGCTTGCATGTTCAATAAAGTTATCAACTTTTTCCAAGTCCACTACTCCTTCATAAGTTAAGTGATGGAACTAGTTATTTGCAACCAAAGCCTCTTGCAAAAAAACCCCAACAAATCCAAACTCAAATCTTATAAACCCCTAAACAAGATAATTTAAGGCTCCAATTACCATTTTACAACTACAAAGGATAAGCTCCCAAAGGATTGAAAGAAAAACAAAGTCACTTCATTTCATTTGTTGACATTTTGTTTACATCATCATAAGACAAAAATTGGGTGGTTTGGACTACACACTGGATTGTGAATTATCATGAAATTCATAACAATCCAATGAGATTGGCATTTGTTGAAAAAGAAACATGGTTGTGGGTTTTCAAGGTTTGGTGGGCAAGAATGCTTAATTTTTTGCATAACATAAGCTTAGGGGGGAAATTTACCTTGCCCTATTAGTTATAGCCAAATTTGAAATCAATCTAGGAATGAATATGCATTAACACATGTTAAATTTCCAATGCTTCTCGATGTTTTGCAATGAAATCATTAGGGTCCTTGCCTTGGATCATTTCCACAACCCCTTTTGTTATAGTGTTCAATTAAAGGGGAGTGTAAAAAGCTACAAAACAAACAAGATCAGCCATTCAAAATAATGCAGATGACCATCAACATCCTATGTTATTTTTGATTTTCACAACTACCTCAACTGATGGAAAGTTCATCAAGCATGAAACAAAAGTTGCTAAAAAGATTAGTTGAAACAAAGAGAGATTACCAAGTGGGTAACATTATGTCACCCATAAAAACTTTATTTTGGCGAACACCCAAATTGAAACCTTCCATGTAGATGTTCATTTGAAGGTTTAGGGTTTAGGGCTTATCATCTATGTGGAATGCCCAAATCCCAAAATAGGAAAATATGGAAAAATAAACATAATCTCAAACCCCAAACCTACTAAAAAGAAATTTGGGTTTATGAGCCTTTTCACAAGGACATTTGAAAATGGAGCAAAGAATTCAAGGATGAGCTTCTTGAAAACACCATATTGTTCAAAACATTTTCCAAAAAATTTGCCACATTTGCAAATAAGTGATATAGTGTTGCAACCCTAACCTTAGGCTTGTGACCAAAGCAAGGGCTTGTAAGGTTACAGGCCTAGAGGAAGCCTAGGAATCACACTTCATGCTCCCGGGAGTGGGAGAGAATGTGAGGGAATGAATCCTCACATTTTGAAATGAGCTTCCACTTTGTGAGTTGGAGTCCACCGAGATTCCAACTCCCAAAGTGACTCCAACAATCCATTGACTTGTGTAAGGGTCAAAACTCAATGGGGTCAATCCATGGAATTTTGACCTTTTCAAATTTTTAGAGGGCAATTTCAGGGTCCAAAACTCAATGGATTGAGGAATTTCTTATATCATTGAAAAGTTATTGGAACGTAGATGTCTAAAATGGGCTCGCATGACCCATTTGGACATATGAAACACAAGTTATGGCCAAAAGAAAGGTCGGAAGTCAAATTATCAATTTGACTCCTGACCATTAAAAGTTGAGAATCAACCCAATTTCTTCATGTGCAGGTGGCGTGCGACATATCGTTGGAAAGCTCTCAATGAGGGCTATAACTTTACTTTGGACCATTTGAATCAGAAGTCTTCACACAAAGTTATGGGGCCCAAAATTACAAAAATCCCAACTTTGGCAATTTTGGGACTCCCATTGGGATGTGGGGCTTGTGGAGAGGCACAAAATATAATATAAGGGGGGAAGGTGGTGGTTTCCCCCAACTCTAGGTTGTGGTGAGTCTTGGGAGTTCGAATTTACCTTTGGCTTGTGCTAGCACCAAAAGTGCTATAATTATGCACTAACCAACTTGTTGTTTGGTTTTGTGTATATCCACGTGAGTGATTAAATGCTTGTCACTCTTCTTAGTCCCATCCTGGAGCTACAACACACCATTCTACCCCCAAAGTGTTGAAAGTTAGGGAGCATGCCCCATCTCTTTATTCTTTCGTTATTTCATTTCAGATTCACATTTGAGTTTATCAAGGAGCTTGGGGGTGTGTCATCTAGTGCATCAAATCTTCCATTTTGTCAACAACCCCCCAAATTGAAGGAAATTAAACTTCCAAACTAACCCCAATATTTCCAAGTATCCCACCAAAAGGGAAAAATCTTTAGAAAATAATCCATCATTTTTAGGACAAATTACATCAATCATCTTAAGTAAGGTCAATTGTCTTCAATGAATTGACACCCTTTGAAGGTTCAAAATAACTAATTAAAAAAAATTCGAACATAGAGATCTGGTTGATAACCAATTCGATAGTAGACCAATTTTCTCTTTAAAAACTAATCCCAAAAAACCGGCCTTTTCCATGTGAAACCCCTTCGAAATTTACCGGTTTTTGAAAAACCAAAACTGTCAATTCACAAAATTCAGGATTTTCATAAACCAAGACCTTTGGTTGTTTGAAATTCATTTTTTTAAAGAATCCACATGACCATTGTCTCAAATTGGAATGAAGGGGTACCTAAAGGTGGAGCATATTCACAGGAATGGATTGAACAAGTTAATATAACACATCTTGCCAATTGTGGTTCTTCCATTTTTAGTTTGAATTGTTGATTTTGTTACCATACTTTCATTTACAATTCTTCAAATGAAAGACCATGTATTAAAACAAAGGCAATAAATGGATTGGGTTGTCATGAAAGTTTGAAAAGAAAAGCAAGATGGGAACAAATGTAAATTGAAGGTAGATGATCCAAGCCATCACATAAAAGGACATGTAACAAAGATAAAATAAGTTGTTAATTTGAAGATTTGTGGGTTCCCAAAGTGGAACTTACCCATGAGTTGAATAATGGGTTCCATATAAAAATGGAGGATGAGAATTATTTCTTTGCAACATATATAACAAAGCACAATTTGAGAAACATGAACTCCCATTCATAAAACATCTTTGTCACAAATTCCTAATGATATGTTCAAGAAGTTCAAACCTAAATCAAGGATGTTCAATACTTACAACTTGATCTTTTCTTGATTTCCTATGGTGGAGAACTTTTAGTGGAAAAAAGAATTCAATGTTCTAAAAGCTTGAAAACACATCCAACACCTATGCATGTTTGATATACAAGTATGGTAACAAACTTAAAGTTTTTTCTTTAATGTTTCTTTGAGAACAATGACAAAACACATATACTTGATGGTAACATTCATGGAACATAAAGGGTTGTGTTGAGTTGAAAGCTCCAGCTGGTTATAAACCAAAATCTGAATTCAATATCAACATATCCATTTCTGTGGATGTATAGTCAATCGAAATAGTAGCAAAAATATCAAGCTAGGGCAATAGGGTGCACATTTTCAAGTGCAAACTTTTCAATACATTGGAAAGAATGAGATGCACCTTAAAAAAATCATTAAAAATACTAGGATTTGTAAAGTCAAGTTTAAAGGTTTTGTAGTCATTGAACACCTTAGGCATTATAGGCCATTGCATGAGATCAAAAAAGTTCCATCCAACCACCAAATTCAAATACATCAAGTAGTCATAATTTGATACTTACCTTGCTTGCTAACAACATTTGTTATACATAGTATCCCTTCCCCATCATCAAAGAAAACACAATTACAAAGTATTCTTATTTTTTAGGAAGCAACTAGCAAGTGTAATAAATGTTTCACAAATTGAGACCTTTTGCACCCCATGCCAAAACCATGGAAATCCATGAATAGTTTCCACAACAATTTATGTTTTAACAATGGCCATAAAAAGGAAAAGAAGATGGGTGCTAGAAATCATCATTGGAAATGAAACAAATGTAGTCCATTTGTGGAATCAAATCACATAGCCATGTGAAGGCAAACAAGTCAAACATTTTTTGTCTTCACATTTCAAAACCAACATACAACTTATTAACATATATACACACAAAGAATTTGTTGTTTTTAATAAAAAAAAATCAATGGTACATAAAAATTACAAAAAGAAAAAGAAAAAAAGATGAGAGAAAGACCTATTAGGCTGGGGTGACCCGCTGATGCCACAAACTATCAACTTTGAAAAACGATCCAATTGAAGTAACAACACCATGTTGACCCTAGTACCCATTACCCCCCAACATTAATTATTTCCATCCAACCATCCACAAAACCCATGAAAGGTTTGAAACCATGAAAGGAACTTGAAGGTGATACGTGGTAAGCTTGACCTAAATGAATGAGTTTTACTCGATTTCCCATTGAACAAAAAATGTGTACCCCTGATTGTTTAAACAATGTAGAAATGGTCATGTCACATTGTTGAGTATTTTGAAAAGTGAAAAATACACTTACATCCTCTTTTAATTCATTTCATGCGGGCCCTCTAACTTCTTGGGAAAAAAATTCCATCCATGTTGGTTTTAATGCATGTCACTTACATGTTACGACCATAACATTACATTAAGGTTATGATTCTTGACCACAAACCCTTTGAAAAAAGGGGTCAAATAAATTTCAATTGAGGCATGCTATACATTATTGAATTTTCTTTTTGAGGGTTATGAAATATTGCCCTCACATTTTCAAAAATAAAATTTATTTGAAAAATATATGAACGTCCAAAGTTTTGGGACAATAAAAGTTTTAGCTTTATGACTCCCTCCCATTTGGGAATCCTGGGGAAAAGTGACATTTGGATGTAGTCCCAACAAAAATATACATAATGTACTATAGGAAGGGGAGTGGTGCCTTTTTTTAAAGGCTATGGGTCGTATAAAACTTGTGTTTAAGGTTGTTCCTAATAAGTCTATTGCATCACTTTCATTCAACTTACATTATTCACCTTTTTTTCTTTGTTGTGTAGGTTGATTTCATCTTGAATTCTTATTTGTGAGTTCGTCCTAGTTTTAGCCTGAAACTTTAGCATGGTCTCCAACCCTCGAAGTGTTGTAAATTAAGGAAAATGCCCCAATTTTTTTCTTTTTTTGTTATTTCATTTTGGGACGCACATTTGAATCTTTTAAGGAGTTTGAGGGTGTGTCACATCGCTTATAATAAATTTGACAAGGATGATCAACTAGGTAAATAATGAAAAAATATGTCAACACTCCATGTGTATTGTCATGTTAAACATTAAAATGGGAAAGGTTTGGATTTTGGGGAACTGGGGTTCCAAAGTGGGAAAAGAAAAAGGTCATGTTGTTAGGAAGCATTGGGAGTTAAAGGGAGAAGATGTGAACCATTGTACTTGGGCAGCTGGGCAATCAAGTAAAATACTCAGTGTTCACTTAGGTCAAGCAACCTGCTAGTGACAATTAAGCTTGTGCCTTTTTGTGTGTTGCTACATTTTCAAGCATCATATCCCTTTCTGTAAACAATAGGGCATTTATTGCTAATAGTGGCTATGCTTGTTGAAGAAATTGTCCCCCACAATATGACCCCAATAACTTTCAAGCCTAAAACCCCCAATTCCTAAGTGTTCTTAACATCCCAAAGTTATACTAAACCTCATTAATCAAACCCAAAACCAAAATTTGGGTGTAAACTTGTAGCACAACTGAAATCCATCATACCCATCACAATGGTATCTACCAAAAGAGAAATGCATCAGGTGCACAACAATATCGAGAAAAAGTTTGGCAATCCAAGGCCAGGGTTTTATGGAATGGGGCAGAAAATTTGCAATACTTAAGAGTTGACAACATCAAGTGATTAGGAGATATCACATCCAAAGGGCACCACATATATTCAAATAGGGGCATTGGAAACAATACAATTCAAGGACCACAAAACCCGACCAAAAAAAAGAAATCCACATGAGACACAAAGGTATGTCGCAAAAGACTATATTTTTGCTTTCCAAGAAAGAACAAGCATACCCGATTGGACCTGGGAAAACTCCAAGATATCTGAGCACCACTTTCTAAAGCAACAACTATAGCAGCTGCCCCAAGCAGCACACCACCATCTCCTTGAAGACATCTAACAAGCCTTTTGCACTCCTTTGGTTTCAATCCACCGGGATTGCCACTTTTAAAAACCTCAATAAGAGTGACCAGGTATTGATGAGCAATTTCAGGCCATGTCACCTCATTCACAGGGAGATCACCCCCAAACTCTGAGCTTTGAGAGGAGCAAGAGCTTTGCTCCCTGCCATTGATCGCCACCAGCAATGTCCGAGCATTTCTGGACAAACAAAGTGTTCATCAGCCATCAACTGCTAATTTCAAAACCCAAAAAGCCACCACCAGCCCTCTCTCCTTAAAAAAGAAATACCCTAAATTTTCCCACTTAATCCACCTATTGTGTCCACACTCTGAATAAAGAAAAAGACCCATTTCAATCTAAGCAATTTAAACATCTTCATCAAATAAACCGGTTCACTTAATGTGAAAATGGTTTAATAAGGTAAAAGGTCCAAAAGCAGTCCCTGTCCCTGTGGGGGCAGGGCCCAACAAAATTGAGGGAAGACAGAGCTTCCAATGGGATCAGCAGCACCATGAACAGCCATCACACCTCCTTGTCACGACATACCAACAACTGGGGTGATTATTCCCTGGTGGAATCACCCCTCAGCAGCTTGTATGGGTAAGCAAGGTGAACAATGCAGACAACATAAGCCTAAATGTTCAGATATAAATCCATAAGGCATGTACAGGCAAGAGAAGTTTGAAACCCAAGGAGAGGATAGACACAAAGAAGACATACCAGATAATAGGTCTGCTGCAAACACTCTATATGAAAAACAGAATCAACAGCAGCATCTTCTTTTCCAATAGCAGTGAGAAAGTGCTCTTGACAAATGTATATGTATGTGGCTCGGTTATATATGTGGCTACTGTAATGTTGCATGCAGCTGCATGACTCTTGGTTGCAGATGTCAAGTAAGTAGCCTGTGAATGCCCAACACAATCTATTGTGAGCAATTTTCCTCCCAGTCCATACTTGTCACAATACCTTGTTTCACCAAAATTGCACTACTACAGTACTAATGTCAATACCCAAGGAAGACAAACATCACACAACTGCTCTCACAGACATATATGATGCAATCAAAGGAACATGGAGTCCAAATGAAAAACAACATCATCATCTTCCTGCACTGCATACAGAGAAGATGCCACCTTTACAACCCAAAGGATGGAGGCTGTAAAACCCAGAAAATGAAGATGCGGGAATCATTGTGTACATGGCAATGAAAAAATAGGACAGGGTTTTGTGGTAAGAAATTTACTGAACTTGACTACTTCTAACACTTCAATCTGAGACTCTTCACTACAGAAAACCAGGTATATACTAATCTCACCTTATGATTTAACTGCAAACCACATGCATGAAGGGGCGTTTTAACAGTTCCAAAATTTCCATCATTTCAATGTTGTATAGCACCAGTGTTAGCAGCAATATGTAATTCAGTATTTTTCCATTATAAGTCACACAGCTATGGGAGCACATTGACAACTGAAAATACTGAATGCTTTTGTAAACATGAACTCAGGAGCTCTTGCAGTGACAAATAAATCAGCCACAAATAAGTGCACACAGTGATCAATCATTATGAGGCAGCTAAGAGATTCAGCTTATCCAGGGAATGGACTTATTAATTGAGAGAAACAATAATTGGCACCTTCAAATTGGAAACAATGGAATTGACATGGTGTGAGGACATATGTGTCAACAATCTTTATGGACTCAATCTAGGCCAACATATCCAAACTGTGAAAGCTGAATTGTGGCTGAAGCCTTTCACTGAAGAATTTCCAGTTTACTGTCAAATTCTAAGTCCCTTAATATGCCTTAGTATGCCTGATATTAGGGTCCTTACTATGCTTGAATGTTATCTTCATTAGTATGCCTGGACATCTTTTCATTATGACAGATTCCCTCGTGACAGCCCCTTTCCATTACATTTTTTCACTGGACTGGGTTCACAGGTCTTGCATTGACCAAATGCAGGAGCTGTGAGAGCTGTTAGTCCATCTGTGAGTTATCCTAAGGTAATGTATGTCACATTTTTGAAATTAGAAACTATGTGTATGTAGAAAGTAGTTAAATTTAGCTAGAGTGTGAAGCTAGTAGCATTTATCAGTTAGAAGTTTAGCCCATTGCAGCTATGCAATGCAAAACAATTGTTAAAAGAATAGCAATGTCAGTGGGTTTCCAGTTGTGTCCTGTAATGACAAGGCCAGAGTGAATTAACAGCCACCAATGCACCAGTTGGCCGTTCTATCCACTGGATGGGTTGCGTTTTTTCATTCGGCGTCGAATGGGGCTCATCATAGTCAATTTCTTTTTGCTGCTGACCACTGTACTTTTTTTTTCTTTTTTTTTTGTTCTTGGCCGTTTTTCCTGGACCTGACCTCACACATAGCTACCCTACTCACTTTCCTACCCTCATAAGTATTGCACCAACCTACTAACACAGCTACCCTAATAACTAGTTATCTTACTGACCTAGCTATTGTACTAACCACCTACCCTACTAACCTAGCTACTCTATTAATTACATGCCCTACTAACTTAACCATTAGGTTTAGGGTTGAGACACAAATTAATTAATAAGTTTTCACAAATGTATAGTAATTAATCTAAAGTAGGCTATTTTTGGGGGGAAAATTTTAGGGTTTACACATATGTGAAATGATATAATTGCATTTTATATCTTCTTCAAAAAGAGTGGAAAAATTAGGTTGGAAAGATCACACAAAGATAAAAGCATATCTTCTCTTTTGGTTTTATGTGAAATTTATTTGATTATTTTTAAAGATTAATGTATTTTCTTTCAGTTAATAAATATTTATAGTTTAAAACCTTTGAATTTTGGTTTTTAATTTTTTTCCTATGTTCTTTCAAATTTTTTTATTTTGCATTATATGATTTGTATAGCTTGTATAATTTTTTAGGTTTAGGGCATATATCACTAAGACTTTTTTTTGTTAGGGTTTGGTAAAAGTAAGTACAAGTGCAAGTATTGAAATTATGCCCCAAAATTCCAATTGGTAAAAGTAAGTACGGATGTAGGTATTGCAACAAAACCCCAAAATCCTAGTTAGTAAAGGTAAGTATAAGTTTGGGTATTTCAAGTTGAAATGAAAAAACAAACCTAAATGTAATACCCACGTTTCAAAAAAACCCATCTAAATGGTTTGGATACCTTTAAGTGAAAACCTAGCCCTAAACACAATATGCATATGCAAAGTCACTTTGAAATAACCCAACCCTAAATGCAATACCTACACTTTGGGTCACTCCAAAAGGACGCATGTAGGGTTTAAGCTTTCTTTATATGAAGATCTTACCCTAAATGCAATACCTGCATTTAGGGTCACTCCGAAAGTACGCATGTGGGGTTTAGGGTTCTTTATATGAAGATCCCACCCTAAATGCAATACTTGCATTTGGGGTCACTCTAAATAGCTACCTTGCTCATTTGATCACAATTGTCATTGTAAACTTGATCATAATTGTCATTGTACTATTTGTTCCACAAACAATAGAACCTTTTTTAAAAATCATGGATTCCTAATCAACAACCCCAACCTCCATACACACCTTTGTTAGCATATGATTTTGAAATTAAGTAATTATTTTAGAGTGACCCAAAATGTAGGTATTGTATTTAGGGTAAGATCTTCATTTAAAGAAGGCTTAAACCCCACATGCGTATTTTTTGTGTGACCCAAAGTGCAGGTATTGCATTTAGGGTAAGATCTTCGTATAAAGATGCTTAAACCCACATGCATACTTTCGAAATGGCCCAAAATGCAGGTATTGCATTTAGAGTAAGGTTTTTTCAAAGTGACTTTGTATCTGTATATTATGTTTAAGGCTAGGTCTTCACTTAAGGGTATCCAAACCATTTAGATGGGTTTTTTTTAAAAACGTGTGCGTATTTCATTTAGGCTTGTTTTTCATTTAAACTTGTAATACCCGAATTTATACTTACCTCTACCAACTGGAATGTTAGAGTTTCATTGCAATATTTACATCCGTACTTACCTTTACAAACTGGAATTTTGGGGCATGATTGCAATATTTGCACTTGTACTTACTTTAACCAACTAGGATTTTGAGGCCTAGTTACAATACCTGCATCTAACACTAATATTATCATTATCCTTGTGTTTTTGCATTTCACATTTTTTGTGCTTATTACTTGGAAACAATAATAACCTTTGTGCCATATTAGACTTCATGTGTGTGTTGAATACATGATGTTCAAAGAATTTGGGGTATGATTTCCTCCATACAAAATTGATTCTAAAAGAAAATTCTTAGTGCTAATGGCAACAATCTTGATTAGTATTTGAAACATTTATTCATGACATCGTTTAGTACGTACATTTGTGTGATTGAGCATTGTTTCATGCCAATCTTTGAGCCGTTTAACACTATTTTCCAATCCATCTTCTAAACAACGTAACACCAATCTTGGGTGTGAAATTGCATTTGCCTTTGTGAGGCGTATGTTATGAATATTACATGCCAATACTCTCATGTGTAAGGTGACATGTTCACAAAGTGTCACATCGCCTTCTTTACATTCATTTGTGATCTCTTGCATTGTAATGACCAATTGTACAAGAGCCCTTTCCATTGGGGTTGATGAATTTATTGTCTCATTAGACCCTACAATGGCACCCATAGGGAGATCATTTTGCTCCATGTTCATGAGCCCATCAAATTTCATGATCCCATCATCACCTTCGAAATGATCATCTTCGTCATCATCACTGAACTCCATATCATTTGGAATATGTTGCCGGTTTGCAAACATGTGACCCAACCTTCCACGATGTGATCCATACCATGTGACATTGTCACTCCGAATGCAATACATTTGGAGTGACCCCATGACAATGACAATGCCTTCTTCTTCTGCTGCAAAAACGAAGAAGAAGAAGAAGGCCTTCTTTTTTGTTGCAAAGAAGAAGAAGAAGAAGGCCTTCTTCTTTGCTACGTTGCAGTTGAACTGCAGTGCAACAAAGAAAGAGAAAGAAGAAGAAGACCTTCTTCTTCTGCTGCAAAACAAAAGAAGGGTAAGCATCTTACCTTTTCGTGGGTGCGTGGGTCCCGCTCCAACTCCAACCGGTCCAGCTCTAGCTCCAGGCGCTCCAGCTCCCGCTCCACAGCCACAGCTCCAGCTCTTGCTCCATAGCCACTCGAGGTCTCTGGAGCTCTAGCGATGGAGTGAGGGGGGGTGGGGTTGGTAGGTGGTAGGTAGGAGGGTGGAGTTAGGAGGGGGGGTGGGCTTGGTAGGTGGTAGGTAGGAGGGGGGAGGTAGAGAATTTTGGGACAGAGAGGAGGTGAAAGAAAAAAATTTGACGGGCAGGGAGGATGTTCATCCACAAAACGGGTTGAACAGGCTCATCCTCAACTGGTGCATTGGTGGCTGCTGGTTCCATCCAGCCTAATCACAGGTTGCTGTGTGATTACAACAGCCCAATGGAAAGAGACCCTTAGTTATGGATGCGGATGACTACTAGCTACTGGCTATTTCACTACCTAACCAGGAGCTGCTATTGCAGTGCATGCACTGAACTGCAATTCATGAAAGAATTGAAATCAAGGCATTCCAAACTTCCCAAACAAACCAAAACTCAGGACTTTGAAAAGGCAGGTTTCTCAAACAGCAGGCCAAAATACTTGTCACTAAGACCTTGCATGAGTTGTCACAGATCTTCACAGAACAGACTTAAGATTTTCACAACATTCTTTTTCTTCAATTTTGGGTCAATCCCCAGAGCAATATTGTGAATACCACAAGTCCTCTCCTTCAAGCTCATATATATG
The DNA here is from genome assembly GCA_963921925.1 of Sphagnum tenellum. Lineage (NCBI taxonomy): Eukaryota > Viridiplantae > Streptophyta > Sphagnopsida > Sphagnales > Sphagnaceae > Sphagnum > Sphagnum tenellum. Next base: position 19,167,132 of record OY998149.1, on the reverse strand, counting down.
CAGTCCTTGAAAAAGTTTACAGTGATTTTTTGGGTCATTTTTTCCTTCAAACGTTTTGCAAAGTCATAAATATTGACCTTGCCAATACTTAGCTAGAAAGCCGTCTTAAAATTCCACATAATATGTTTTCAAACTCAAATGAATCATGTGTGTTATTTATTGAGAGACAAGAAGGATTATTTTCCCTTTTTAATCATGGAATGGAGCAATTTGTAATGGATTAGTGCAATAAAATTACAACAAAAATTGAGGAATCAGTAGCTCAAAAATAAAAAAAGCTGAAATTCTGATTACCAAGCCCAAAATGGACATCCACTCATATGGATGCCTTCCTATCTACCCTAAATTTTTACCATTGATGAAACATGATAGCTCAATCAAATTATCCAAAAACGTCAAATTTTCAAGGTTACGAATAATTAGTAGAACTGCACTTTCAACAGTGGGAATTTTTCATTTTTCAACAAAAATTCAGCTTGGTCTCCTACAACTCTACTGCATCAAATTTTAAAAATTCAAACAATTCACATGACTACTGAACATTTATGTGATTGCAGCTCCCCTCTCCCAATTGGGACTGTTTTAAACAAAAGTCAAGTAAGGGTTGCATATTACTAAAGTTTCACAATTTGTTCTAGGATTGAACAGTGTAAGGTAACCATGCCCATATCACCAAACAAAGGCCTAAAACCAACATTTGAATAGTGTGGGATCAAGCCAGTTACTAAACATGCATGACATTGCTAGTGTTCAAAATATGCTTATGATAGGACCCTCAATCCAGAGATATTATGTTTGGAGTTTTTCTAATGATGTCTTCTTTGTTCAATTTTGGAAGTAAATTTGGGCAAATAAAAAAAATCCAGATCCACCCGTATGGTCAAGTAATGTTTGGTGAATTGAACACAAAAGTGTGTAAGAACTATAAATGTGCAAAACTCAGGAAGGCTGCTACTTGTAAATTATAATGTTTGGTTATAATCACTGCTTCTAGTTCATTTTATTTTTTCTAAATCTGGTATCCAGGTTCTAGTTCCACATATAAATGGAACTGGATATCCAGTTTCAGTTTTGGTTCTTCAAGAGTATAAATTCCAGTTATAATTCCATTTGTGATTTACTAAGAACCAGATAAGATCTGGTTTTCACTAATTTGAATTGGAATTGATGGTTTTCACCTGTCAAATTGGATACCCACCCAACACTAGCTAATCCTGCTTTTAAAAATTGCCAAAAATTGGTAGATTTTTATCACCAAATGTCAAAAGCAATTCAGAAAATTGTGTTTTCATATCACATTCAAGCAGGTGGCGAATAGTATGGAAGGATGCTCAGTTTTTTGGATGCTTAGATTTGCGTTTATAATTTATTTATTGTCAAATTTGGCTAAACTTTTATGGACGATCACCACCTTATTTACATCACAAAACTATGAAAAGGAACAATGCTATGTAAGCTCTATAGATTAAAGAAAAAGTGTGCCCTTTCAGTGGAACACCAACTAGTCCATAAAATCTTTGAGTACCCTTTTACAAGGACCTCTATTATCCAAAGGATCAAGGCAATGAAATCTACATGCAAAGTCCTGAAAAGTAAAAGAAAGGAAAAATACTTATTTACTAAAATACAAGTTGAATGTGGAAAGGGAGTGCTAACAATCATTGAGTGCTGACACTCAACTTGTTCATCTCTCCTATTCATTGGATGGGGTGACTCCCAAGTTCAATTTTTCTTGTTTTGCAATGAGCCAATTGGATTAGCCCATCACTCAAGAAAAAAAGAAACTATGAGAACACCCCAAAATAGAAGGTTTTATTTTGAAATGTAGAGTTCCTTCTATTTTATGAGTCTTTTCTCCAACCTGACATGTAGTTAGGGAATCTTTTGCAAACTCATTGACATCCTTAATCATAGAACAACAAGCTCCACATAAATAAGTATGGCATATACCCCTTGATTTCAATAAGGAGATTTTAAACTTATGTGCAGTTCAGCGAAATGCGTTTATGCAAGTTTCAACAAGGTACCCATTGGTCATGGTAGTTGCTTGAATTATTGTGATTGTAAGAGATGATATGCGAGTTAATGCAACTTGCTACTTACATAATTAGAAAGTTTGCACATGTGATGATGCTTGGCAATTGGAATTTATGCATTTTGAATGGAGGCTGACAGAAACACATCACTCATCCAAGCTACGATATTTAACAGGAACGAAAGTCGGCGAGAAGGAAGTCTTGTTAGGGTGAAAATAAATGATCGATTGATGATTAAATCGCTGATCTAACAAGGCTGGAACCAATTCCGTATTGCAGAACGCCCCGCGGTGGCAGATTCTGAAAGGACAGCGTTCACTAGCGAGCCCCGTGCTCGTGCGCTTTGCTAAATCGGTTAGCGATGGTGCGTTCTGTGGTGTAACGAACAGGTTACCTGCATTCAAAAGTCGCAGGAACACCTAAACAGGGTCGTTCCCTTTCACTGCGGAATTCTACTTGAAGAATCGGGCAACACGCGTGGGGGAAAGCTCTCTTCAATTTTACGAAGACGCGAGAGCAAGAGAAGAATCATGAGTTAGCCAAACTCCGCCGAAATGCCAAAAATAAAGCCTAAAAGGAAACATTCTGCCACAATATTCTGATATTTTCTTTAAAACAAACTTTGCAGAATTTGGAGGGGAATCTTTTTGCCACATTTGGACTCTGAGATTTTAGTTTGGTAGCAAATTTTATAATTAGTTTCTATAACCATCCAATGCTAAATCCCTCTTGGGATGCTAGCCAATGACACAACATCAGAAAATTGAAATAGATATCACTGATCCAGATACCAAAAGCATGAATTCTAGAGATGGGTAAATTAGACGTATAAAAAACTCCCTTTATTTTGTAGAAAATCCAGCAAGAGACAACCGGAGACAACTTTCGCCAAGCACACTTTGATTTTCACATTTGTACATGGACGTGTGCTTTAATATTTAAATACGCAGAGCAGTCTAAGAAGTGATGAACTAGACTAATCATAAGATATGCATACAAGCAGTTGCAGCCCATCAGCTCTCCTCATGCCTCAGACAAGAAGGAGGAGACATGCTTATTTCCAACAGCCCAAAAAGAAGATCTTCAATAACTGAAGTTCCGACGCATTAAAACACAAGGGTTATTTAAACACAGTCAGTTACCCTCTGGTTTGAATACACATGATAAAAAATTACGGTCGGAGCAAATTACAGCAGCTGGTTTAGGAAGCATTAAGAGCTATGGCAGCTACATCAAGCAGCACGGTATTTGCTGCGGACAGCGTAGATGCAGCAACATCACAAGTTACAGAAGGTCCTCCACGTGTTGCCGGTAGTATAGAATCGCCAGCTGAATGTAGATTGTTCATGTCGATCCCTTCCTGTGGATGTTCTCCTGTGCCTATAGTTCCAACCCCATCAAAACGCAAGGAATTATTTCAACACAGTTAGCAACCTCTGGTTTCCATAGACAGAACAAGGATGTATAGGAACGTCTCGTTCACAATGAGTAGCTAGCAAAATAACTCAGATTCAAAATAGTCGGGCCAGTTCTGCACTGCGAGTTTTTGATTTTGTAGCATACCATCGCTTGCGCTTGGAGGCCGAATCCGTGCCGACGCAGGGGGCGATAGTGATGACGAGTTCCGCATGGTGAGACGCAAGCCACAGCCAGTGATGGTGATGACAATGAAGAAAACGACCACCCTTAATATGAGCGTGGCAGTATCTGAAGCAAAACTTGAAGGTAATGCCTGCCATCCGCTCGTAGGTGGTGAAGCGACATCTACACTCATGACTAGATGCCTCATTCTTGAAATCTGTTCTACAAATTTAAGAACTCTCTCTCAAAAACTGACAAGAATTTATACCAGAGGCTCACCCCAGTGCCGGGGGCAAAAGAAGAAAATAATCGTAATAAAAAAAGAATGTGAACCAATGGGAGAGCACCTACCACCCACTGCCGAAGGCAAACGAAGAAAATAATCGTAAAAAAAACAGAATGTGGCCCAATGGGAGACCACCCACTTCCCAGTGGCGAGGGCAGAAGAAGAAAATAATCGTTATCGAAACAGAGGCTCACCCCAGTGCCGGGGGCAAAAGAAGAAAATAATCGTAATAAAAAAAGAATGTGAACCAATGGGAGAGCACCTACTTCCCAGTGCCGGGGCAAAAGAAGAAAATAATCGTAATAAAAAAAGAATGTGAACCAATGGGAGAGCACCTACCACCCAGTGCCGAGGGCAAAGGAAGAAAATAATCGTAATAAAAAAAGAATGTGACCCAATGGGAACACCACCCACTTCCCAGTGCCCAGAGCAAAAGAAGAAAATAATCGTAATAAAAAAAGAATGTGAACTAATGGGAGAGCACCTACCACCCACTGCCGAGGGCAAAAGAAGAAAATAATCGTAATCGAAATATAGCCTCACCCCAGTGCCGGGGGCAACAGAAGAAAATAACCGTAATAAAAAAAGAATGTGACCAATGGGAGCGCACCTACTCCCCAGTGCCGGGGGCAAAAGAAGAAAATAACCGTAATAAAAAAAGAATGTGACCCAATGGGAGAGCACCTACTTCCCAGTGCGGGGGGCAAAAGAAGAAAATAATCGTAATAGAAAAAGAATGTGAACCAATGGGAGAGCACCTACTTCCCAGTGCCGGGGGCAAAAGAAGAAAATACTCGTAATAAAAAAAGAATGTGAACCAATGGGAGAGCACCTACTTCCCAGTGCCGGGGCAAAAGAAGAAAATAATCGTAATAAAAAAAGAATGTGACCCAATGGGAGACCACCCACTTCCCAGTGCCGAGGGCAAAAGAAGAAAATAATCCTAATCGAAATAGGGCCTCACCCCAGTGCTGGGGGCAAAAGAAGAAAATAATCGTATTAAAAAAAGAATGTGAACCAATGGGAGAGCACCTACCACCCACTGCCGAAGGCAAAAGAAGAAAATAATGGTAATAAAAACAGAATGTGACCGAATGGGAGACCACCCAGTTCCCAGTGCCAAGGGCAAAAGAAGAAAATAATCGTAATCGAAATAGAGGCTCACCCCAGTGCGGGGGCAAAAGAAGAAAATAACGGTAATAAAAAAAGAATGTGAACCAATGGGAGAGCACCTACTTCCCAGTGCCGGGGGCAAAAGAAGAAAATAATCGTAATAAAAAACGAATGTGAACCAATGGGAGAGCACCTACTTCCCAGTGCCGGGGGCAAAAGAAGAAAATAATCGTAATAAAAAAAGAATGTGAACCAATAGGAGAGCACCTACTTCCCAGTGCCGGGGGCAAAAGAAGAAAATAATCGTAATAAAAAAAGAATGTGATCCAATGGGAGAGCACCTACCACCCACTGCCGAGGGCAGAAGAAGAAAGTAATCGTAATAAAAAAAGATGTGACCCAATGGGAGACCACGCACTTCCCAGTGCCGAGGGCAAAAGAAGACAATAATCGTAATTGAAATAGGGCCTCACCCCAGTGCCGGGGGCAAAAGAAGAGAATAATCGTAATAAAAAAAGAATGTGAACCAATGGGAGAGCACCTACTTCCCAGTGCCCAGGGCAAAAGAAGAAAATAATCGTAATAAAAAAAGAATGTGAACCAATGGGAGAGCACCTACCACCCACTCCCGACGGCAAAAGAAGAAAATAATCGTAATAAAAAAAGAATGTGATCGAATGGGAGACCACCCACTTCCGAGTGCCAAGGGCAAAAGCAGAAAATAATCGTAATAATAAAAGAATGTGACCCAATGGGAAACCACCCACTTCCGAGTGCCGAGGGCAAAAGAAGAAAATAATCGTAATCGAAAAAGAATGTGACCCAATGGGAAACCACCCACTTCCCAGTGCCGAGGGCCAAAGAAGAAAATAATCGTAATCGAAATAGGGCCTCACCCCAGTGCCGGGGGCAAAAGAAGAAAATAATCGTAATAAAAAAAGAATGTGACCCAATGGGAGAGCACCTACTTCCCAGTGCCGGGGGCAAAAGAAGAAAATAATCGTAATCGAAAAAGAATGTGAACCAATGGGAGAGCACTACTTCCCAGTGCCGAGGGCAAAAGAAGAAAAGAATCCTAATCGAAATAGGGCCTCACCCCAGTGCTGGGGGCAAAAGAAGAAAATAATCGTAATAAAAAAAGAATGTGAACCAATGGGAGAGCACCTACTTCCCAGTGCCGGGGGCAAAAGAAGAAAATAATCGTAATAAAAAAAGAATGTGAATCAATGGGAGAGCACCTACCACCCACTGCCGAGGGCAGGAGAAGAAAATAAAAGAATGTGAACCAATGGGAGAGCACCTACCACCCACTGCCGAGGGCAAAAGAAGAAAATAATGGTAATAAAAAAAGAATGTGAAGGAATGGGAGAGCACCTACTTGCCGAGACCCGTAGAAAATAATGGTAATAAAAAAAGAATGTGACCCAATGGGAGAGCACCTACTTGCCGAGACCCGAAGAAAATAATCGTAATAAAAAAAGAATGTGAACCAATGGGAGAGCACCTACTTGCCGAGATCCAAAGAAAATAATCATAATAAAAAAAGAATGTGAACCAATGGGAGATGAACCACCCAAGCAGCCCTGCCCAGAGCAGAAGAAGCGAAATAATGCCGAGACCCGAAGCAAAATAATGGTAATAAAAAAAGAATGTGAACGAATGGGAGAGCACCTACTTGCCGAGACCCGAAGAAAATAATGGTAATAAAAAAAGAATGTGAAGGAATGGGAGAGCACCCACCCAAGCAGCCCTGCCCAGAGCAGAAGAAGCAAATTGCCGAGACGCGAAGAAGAAAATGGGAGAGCACCCACCCAAGCAGCCCTGCCCAGAGCAGAAGAAGCAAATTGCCGAGAGCCGAAGAAGAAAATGGGAGAGCACCCACCCAAGCAGCCCTGCCCAGAGCAGAAGAAGCAAAATGCGGAGACCCGAAGAAGAAAATGGTAATAAAAAAAGAATGTGAACGAGTGGGAGAGCACCCACCTAAGCAGCCCTGCCCAGAGCAGAAGAAGGAAATTGCCGAGACCCGAAGAAGAAAATGGTAATAAAAAAAGAATGTGAATGAATGGGATATGACCCAAGAACGAGAGCAAAAGAAGAAAATGGTAATAAAAAAAGAATGTGAATCAATGGGAGATGACCCAAGAATGAGAGCAAAAGAAGAAAATAATGGCAAAATGCCAAGACCCGAAGAAGAAAATGGTAATAAAAAAAGAATGTGAATCAATGGGAGATGACCCAAGAATGAGAGCAAAAGAAGAAAATAATGGCAAAATGCCAAGACCCGAAGAAGAAAATGGTAATAAAAAAAGAATGTGAACGAATGGGAGATGACCCAAGAAGGAGAGCAAAAGAAGAAAATGGTAATAAACAAAGAATGTGAACGAATGGGAGAGCACCCACCCAAGCAGCCCTGCCCAGAGCAGAAGAAGCAAAATGCGGAGACCCGAAGAAGAAAATGGTAATAAAAAAAGAATGTGAACGAATTGGAGATGACCCAAGAACGAGAGCAAAAGAAGAAAATAATGGTAATAAAAAAAGAATGTGAACAAACGGGAGAGCACCCAAGCAGCCCTGCCGAGAGCAAAAAGAAGAAAATAATGGTTATAAAAAAAGAATGTGAACGAATAGGAGAGCGCCCAAGAACGAGAGCAAAAGAAGAAAATAATGGTAATAAAAAAAGAATGTGAACGAATGGGAGATGACCCAAGAACGAGAGCAAAAGAAGAAAATAATGGTAAGAAACAAAGAATGTGAACGAATAGGAGAGCACCCAAGCAGCCCTGCCGAGAGCAAAAAGAAGAAAATAATGGTAATAAACAAAGAATGTGAACAAATGGGAGAGCACCCAAGCAGCCCTGCCGAGAGCAAAAAGAAGAAAATAATGGTTTTAAAAAAAGAATGTGAACGAATGGAAGAGCACCCAAGAAGCCCTGCCGAGAGCAAAAAGAAGAAAATAATGATAATAAAAAAAGAATGTGAACGAATGGGAGAGCACACAAGCAGCCCTGCCCAGAGCAAAAGAAGAAAATAATGGTAATAAAAAAGAATATGAACAAATGGGAGATGACCCAAGAACGAGAGCAAAAGAAGAATATAATGGTAATAAAAAAAGAATGTGAACGAATGGGAGATGACCCAAGAACCAGAGCAAAAGAAGAAAATGGTAATAAACAAAGAATGGGAACCAAGAACGAGAGCAAAAGAAGAAAATGGTAATAAACAAAGAATGTGAACGAATGGGAGAGCACCCACCCAAGCAGCCCTGCCGAGTGCAGAAGAAGCAAAATGCCAAGACCCGAAGAAGAAAATGGTAATAAAAAAAGAATGTGAACGAATGCGAGATGACCCAATAACGAGAGCAAAAGAAGAAAATGGTAATAAAAAAAGAATGTGAACCAATGGGAGATGACCCAAGAACGAGAGCAAAAGAAGAAAATGGTAATAAAAAAAGAATGTGAACGAATGGGAGAGCACACCCATGCAAGCAGCCCTACTGAGAGCAAGAGAAGAAAATGGTAATAAAAAAAGAATGTGAACGAATGGGAGATGACCCAAGCACTAGCACCCGAGCCCTGCTGAGACCCGAACAAAAAAAAAGAATGTGAACAAATGGGAGGTGACCCAGAAAATACAGATGCAGGAATCATGGTGTACATGGCAGTGAAAACATGCAACAGGGTTTTCTGGGAAGAAGTTTAGTGAACTTGAATACTTCTAATACTTCAATCTGAGACTGTTCACTACAGAAAACCAGGTATGTACTAATCTCACCTTATGATTTCAGTGGAAACCACATGCAGGAAGGGCTGTTAGAAGAATTCCAAAATTTCCGTCATTTCAATGTTGGATAGCATCAGCAATATGTATTTCAGTATTTTCCCATTATAAGTGACATAGCTATCTGAGCACATTGACTTACAATCTAGAACCGAAAACCTAATGAATTTTGGTAAACTTGAACTCAGGAGCTCTTGGAGTGGCAAATAAGTCAGCCACTAATAATGCACAATTTTTGATCATTTGTTATGAGGTAGCTAGGACAGCACTTGTGATGATGTTTGGTAATTGGAAGTTATGCATTTTGGATGGGAGTCACCGAAACAGTTCACTCATGCAAGGTACGATGTGTAACAGGAACGAAAGCCGGGGAGAGGGAAGTCTGTTAGTACGAAAATTAATGCTAAATTGGTGATTAAGCCGCTCATGGATAGATCGTCACAAGGTTGGAACCAATTCCATATTACAGAACCGCCCTCAGTTGCAGATTCTGACAGGAAATGGTCACTAGCGAGTCTCGTGAGCGCGGGCTTGGCAAAATCGGTTACCAACGGTGCGTTCTGTGGCGTAAAGAGCAGGTTACCCGAGTTCAAAAGTCACAGGAACACCCTCAACAGGGTCGTTCCATTTGACTGCGCAATTCTGCTTGAAGAATCGCGCCGCAGGGGCCGCGGAATTCTGTCCTGAATTTTACGAAGAAGAGAGAGCAAGAGAAGAACCATGAGTGAAGACGTCAAGGAAATCAAAGACTGTTGGGATGCTAGCCTATGACGCAAGATCAGAAAATTGAAACAAATATCTCTGATCCAGATACCAAAAGCATGAATCTAGAGATGGGTAAATTAGACGTATAAAAAACTCCCTTTATTTTTCAGAAAATCCAGCGTGAGACAACCAGAGACAACTCTAGCCGAGCACACTTTGATTTTCACATTTGTATATGGACGCTTGCCTTGATATTTCAATAGGCAGAAGAGTCTAAGAAGTGGTAAACTAGACTAATCAAAGAGACATGCTTATTTCCAACAGCCAAAAACGAAGATCTTTAATAAGTGAAGTTCCGACCCATCAAGACAGAAGGGTTATTTAAACACAGTCAGTTAACCTCTGGTTTGAATACACATGAAAACAAATTACGGTCCGAGCAAATTATAGGAGCTGGCTTAGGAAGCATTAAGAGCCATGGCAGATAGATCAAGCAGCACTGTATTTGCTGCGGACGACGTAGATGCAGCAACATCACAAGTTACAGAACATCCTCCAGTTGTTGCCGGTGGTATAGAACTGCCAGCGGAATGTAAATTGTTGATCTCGATCTCGATCCCTTCCTGTGGATGTTCTCCTGTCCCTATAGTTCCAATCCCATCAAAACCCAAGGAATTATTTCAACCCAGTCAGTAACCTCTGGTTTCCATAGACAGAACAAGGATGTATACGAAAGTCTCGTTCACAATGAGGAGCTAGCAAAATGACTCAGATTCAAGACGATCGGGCCAGTTCTACAGTGGGAGTTTTTGATTTTGTAACATACCATTGCTCGCGCTTGTAGGCGGAATTCGTGCCCATGCAGGGGCCGATACGGATGACCAGTTCGGCATGTGGAAACGCAAGCCACAGCCAGCGATGATGATGACACAGAAGAGAACGCCCAGCCTGAATATCAACTTGGCAGAATCTGAAGCGAAACTTGATGCGAGTGCTTGCCATCCGTTCGTTGGTGGTGAAGCAACATCTACAATCATGACTAGATGCCTCATTCTTGCAATCTATTGTAGAAATTGAAGGATAACTCTCTTTCAGAAACTGTCAATTCACGAGGCCGTCAAGAAATCTTCCACAAGCATTTATCAATCTACACCATACTCATCACATCACCGCATTTTTTGCAAGTACTTATACTGACCATAAAATTACTAAGAAAGGCCGAAAAGTTTATGTAAGTGGGAGAGACTGGCGACTAGCCGGGAAGTGCAGAGAAGAGAGCTTCGCGACAGAACTTCCCGAGGGAAGTCCAGAGAAGAGAACTTCGCGACGGAACTTCGCGAGAGAAGTGCAGAGAAGGGAACTTCGCGAGAGAAGTCCAGAGAAGAGAACTTCGCGACGGAACTTCGCGAGAGAAGTGCAGAGAAGGGAACTTCGCGGGAGAAGTGCAGAGAAGAGAACTTCGCGACAGAACTTCGCGAGAGAAGTGCAGAGAAGAGAACTTCGCGACGGAACTTCGCGAGAGAAGTGCAGAGAAGGGAACTTCGCGGGAGAAGTGCAGAGAAGAGAACTTCGCGACGGAACTTCGGGAGAGAAGTGCAGAGAAGGGAACTTCGCGGGAGAAGTGCAGAGAAGAGAACTTCGCGACGGAACTTCGCGAGAGAAGTGCTGAGAACAGAAATTCGCGAGAGAAGTGCAGAGAAGAGAACTTCGCGATGGAACTTCGCGAGAGAAGTGCAGAGAAGAGAACTTCGCGACGGAACTTCGGGAGAGAAGTGCAGAGAAGGGAACTTCGCGGGAGAAGTGCAGAGAAGAGAACTTCGCGACGGAACTTCGCGAGAGAAGTGCTGAGAACAGAAATTCGCGAGAGAAGTGCAGAGAAGAGAACTTCGCGATGGAACTTCGCGAGAGAAGTGCAGAGAAGAGAACTTCGCGACGGAACTTTGCGAGAGAAGTGCAGAGAAGGGAACTTCGCGGGAGAAGTGCAGAGAAGAGAACTTCGCGACGGAACTTCGCGAGAGAAGTGCAGAGAAGGGAACTTCGCGGGAGAAGTGCAGAGAAGAGAACTTCGCGACGGAACTTCGCGAGAGAAGTGCTGAGAACAGAAATTCGCGAGAGAAGTGCAGAGAAGAGAACTTCGCGATGGAACTTCGCGAGAGAAGTGCAGAGAAGAGAACTTCGCGACGGAACTTTGCGAGAGAAGTGCAGAGAAGGGAACTTCGCTACCTACGTGCAGAGAAGGGAACTTCGCGGGAGAAGTGCAGAGAAGAGAACTTCGCGAGAGAAGTGCAGAGAAGAGAACTTCGCTACCTACGTGCAGAGAAGAGAACTTCGCGAGAGAAGTGCAGAGAAGAGAACTTCGCAAGAGAAGTGCAGAGAAGAGAACTTCGCTACCTAAGTACTTATACTGAGGTAGGAAGATATACCTACCTACCTGCGTCAACTCGTTTTCCTCAGAACTCGTCACTTTTAGGGTTTACAGTTCCACTTTGGCAGTGGGTTTCCAACCGACGCTTTCCTCACAACTCGTCACTTTTAGGGTTTACAGTTCCACTTTGGCAGTGGGTTTCCAACCGACGCTTTCCTCACAACTCGTCACTTTCCTGGGTTTTCCGTGAACGAAGGAAAAGAAAATCAGATTTCTGCTTGGTCTCTTTCTTTCTTTCTTTTAATTTAACGTCAATACTCGGACCAGAGAGTCTCCCTACTGCACACTCAGTTTTTCGTGAACGAAGGAAAGGAAAACCAGATTTTGGCTTGGGCTCCCTACTGACCACTTTCCGAGGAACCACTGTTCCTCACCGCAATGGTTCCTATTCCTCACCAGAGTGGTTCCTACTCAACCGCAATGGTCTGCCACAGTTCCTCACCACTGTGGTGAGTAGGAACTAAAGTTTGCTAGTAACTTGGGGCCAAACAACAAGCCCAAAATCGTCAAAGTTTGCCCCAAGTTTATTCAGCCATGATTTGTAGTGTAAAGTGGGCCTAAGTCTACATCGGCACTATTCTTTTCACTTCAAGAACCTCCTAATTCCAACCACACCCAACAAAGATATAGCCCTCCCAAACAAAGAGTGCAAGTATGCCCATACTGGCATGTTAGGGTTAAAAGTAAGGGCAACTTTGTTCCAATTAGTGGATGCTTTGGATGAGCTCTCTAACATCCCTAAGCTAATAATATGACCTTTATGCTGAGTAATTTGCTTAGCTGATGATTGATCATGTGTGGTTTGCTGTGATGATCCAAGGGAGTTTGGTGAAAGAAAAACGTTTCCAAAGTACAGGTATATGTGTATCATCACAATAAGTGTAAACAAATTTTGCGTTTGCGTTTCTTGTCTATACAAGTTTCAGAATACCCAGTGACACCTCATGACCCGGTTGCTACAGACTTGCAGACCACAGATGGTGTCGATTGGCCCAGTCTGTTTACCGTAGCCTATGTGCTCAGTACTAGGGTAGGGATGTTCTTGTAGACTACAAGTTTGTTTGTTTTTTCTTTTCTTTTTTTTTCAGGAAAACTAATTCTAGTGGGAGCTCTTTGGGGTTCTGGTATTTTTTTGTACCATACCTATGACTGATGTTTGGCACAAAATAATTCACAAAAGGTTGGGTGGCAAATAAAGAAAACAAAAAAAGTCGTAAGTAAAGCCTCCAGACTCAGGGTGTTGTGAGAATAATGTGGCCACCTTAGGCAACAGCTAAGGGCAGGGTTGAATTTTGCTAACATGCCTGTTTGAGGGCCTTACTGTGTGTAATGACCACTCAGACCCAAAATGACATGTAAAGAAGAATCGGTGGGGCCATTATCAAAATCTAAGAGCCTGCCGAGATTCATAAGGCTGACCTTCTTCGTCAAGAGAGTATCTTGCGGATCTAAGGTGCCCTCTTCATAAACTGCAAAATCCCAGCAAGGTCATTATTATGAGCAAGTTTTATTCATATTTTCTGAAATTGTTGAAATTTGAAAACAGTTGGGTAACTATTACAAAATTCATAACAAAAGATGTATTTGGTGTGAGTTTGTGTTTCTTGCATATGCAAGTTTGGATCCACCAAAACAGACTTAATGGCTTAAATTGAACTGACTATAAATTTTTATATATGGTTGAAAAAAAAAATTGGTTTTTTTCTGTTTTCAATGTCTTCCCATAAAGTTCCCAAGGGGTTCCCCAACTTCCCAATGTGTTCCTCATTATGCTCCAAATAGCACCACTTTTTGTATCCCATATGCTTTGCCCAAAGTTCTCCCCCTTTCTCACCTAGATAGCTGAGCCACAGGGGAGGCATACAATCCTCCAAAGGAAACTTCTATTTTGAGTAGCCTGCAAAAGAAATTTCTTTTGGCTGATGGGCCAATCAAAATAAATCATTGCAAAAAACAAAAACTTGGGAAGCACCTATATCTAATGAATTGAAACATGAATATACTACTCTTTAGTATATATCATGCCTTTGATTAATGTTTGACACAAAATAATTTGGACAAAGGTGTAGTTCAAAACAGAAATTTTTGTATTGATATTTTCCAAAATTGTTGAAAATTGAATTCCCAACTTATAAAATTGTTTATTGTTTCAACCATTGGGTTACTATTGTAAATACACACTGCAAGGTGCATTTTGCAGGATATGTCAATTGACATCCTCTCAATCTTCACACACCAGCAGCTAGCTTGGTAATTGCTAGCTTGTTTCATTGCATACTACAACTCAGCCTAGTTGTGCAGCTCTAGCATTCATCAATGAATCAACTCCAAGATAGTGGTGCATACAAATTCAGATAAGATTTTTAGGGTTGCACACAATGAATCAATTCGGTATTTAGTTCATTGCAGTTCTAATTTGTTTCCCTTCCAAGAGGACATGCATTTTCAAGCAAACCTACTAGTTTGCCATTTGAGTCTTTGAAACCCTGCCAAATTTTATTAAATAACAAACACCCGTTCCAAAGGAGAAAAGAAAATACAAAAGGAGAAGACCGACGTCCTCCCAAGAGATAACACCCCCAAAGCATTTGCATCAACTGAAATTATAGAAGAGAGCAACAGGACCCCCAAAGGCACTGAAAATAGCAACATAGGACTTCAAAACTTTCACAAGTTGCACAGAGCAAATCTAACAACAAGACAGATGAAAAAATTGTAAAGCCATCCAACCTAGGAGAGGTCTCCCTGGTGTTGGCCAAATATAGATTTTAAGGTTGATTATGAACAAGGGTATAGGACTGATATAAGAAAGTAAGTATCAAATAATCCCACCTGGTACGGGGTTTAGTAATAATCAAGGGACATCCCATTGTCCTAGTATAGGACTGATAAAATTCATATCCTACTAGATTTTGATGTGACATACAACAAATCATCCAAGTTGATTATCACTTATCACCTAACCGTAACCTAAAACAACTGTTTTGAGCTCTGAGAAAGTTGTGAAAGGGAAAGTTGTTTGCGCAATTTCAACAATGGATTTGGTCTGAACAAATCATTCAAATAGTGAAGGTGGCTTCAATTCCTTTACAGAGAAATCTATAGGTGGAGATTGGTGAGATTTGATTTTCATATGATTAAATTTACTTTCACTTTGTTTGCAATAAGATTTTACAAATATTTAACTATATCACTATTGAGTTCAATGAGATTTTATTACATCAAGCACCATGCATTGAAATAACCATGGCAACCTTCTAATTGCAAGACTACAGGAGTTTTTCAGCCTTCACATTGTAGAGGATTATTATATGATGGATGGATGGATGGATAACAGGACAGATGGATGAAAAAATCTTCATTTTGTAACGACATCCTTGAATATCTAAGACTAGTGGGTACCTGTGACCTTCAGACACTGTGAAATCCCTCGGTTTCTTTAAATCTATCCATCATTGCGCGCAGCTATTTGAGCTGCCTGCAGGCTGGCATCGGTCACACGCTGCTCCTCATATCGAGAGTATGCCTTTCTCGAGCAAGACGGTTCTAGTGGACAGGCAGGTCCTCCAAAGGGGCTTTCTCTTCCTCTTTGTTCATTGGTTTAATGAGGGTTGTTGTGTTGAAGGGGGGAGATAGTGAAGAGGTCCATTCTGTGAGAAAAGTAACCAAGAAAGGTGTTTATGAAAGGTGTGCTAACCTTAACCCCCTTACCCTAAGGAGGACGACGACCAGACAGACACCTAAAATATTATACACTACTTCGTACCCGTGACCTTCGGACACTGTGACATATGACATCACTTTCTCTTCTATTAACAATATTACGAACTGTATACATAACAAAACAACATAATTCAAAATGTTTATTTTTGAAAAAAGGTGTAATTTGCAAGTCTAAGTTCAAATAATTTTCTGAAAATTTCAACAAACCTTGTGATACTTGCAATATAAAAAAATTAAAAAATAAACTCATGAACATGTGTGAAAACTAAATCCTTAAAAATAAATATATTGATTATTTGATAATTACTTGCTGAACCCAATCACAGCCTATGATATATCATCCCTCCCCAAAATTACACATTCGTTGTTGTTCCTGACTCGTTGTTCCTGACAACGAAAACAGGCCTCAATAGGCCTGCCTAAACCTGACTCGTTGTTGTTCCTGAATCGTTGTTGTTCCTGACAACGAAAACAGGCCTCAATAGGCCTGCCTAAACCTGACTCGTTGTTGTTCCTGAATCGTTGTTGTTCCTGACAACGAAAACAGGCCTCAATAGGCCTGCCCAAACCTGACTCGTTGTTATTCCTGACAACGAAAACAGGTCTCAATAGGCCTGCCTAAACCTGACTCGTTGTTGTTCCTGACAACGAAAACAGGCCTCAATAGGCCTGCCTAAACCTGACTCGTTGTTGTTCGTGAATCGTTCAGGTTGAGATCAGGTCGTCGCTGGCATTCGTAATAAAACTGAGGATATGAACCTGACAAGACTCAGATAGGGCCTATTCGCCTTGTGCTCAAGCAATTAGTCCTCAAACAACTCTCTCCACATGACACATGACCTTTATGCGAAGTAATTTGCTTAGCTGATCATGTGTGGTTTGTTGTGATGATCCCAGGGAGTTTGGTGAAAGAAAAACGTTTCTAAAGTACCATCATATGTGTATCATCAAAAAAAGTGTAAACAAATTTGTGACACAAATGCACTAAGCATTTGGTGCAAGTTTGTCTTTCTTTGTTTGTACAAGTTTGCCTCCACCAAAACAGACTTAATGGCTAGAAGTTTTCATAATTATAATCTTGAATGCTACAAGCTCAAAACGATCTTGTCCAGAGAGTTGTGTTGGAATATGTCTGTGAAAAAGAAATTCCTCAAACCCAAAACTGCTTTTGCAGCAAAATTATCATCAAATTTGCAAGTGTTTCTTTCTACCACATGAAATGCCACATTCAAGTTGATGCAAAACTTCAAAACTGTGTCCTCTTTGGAATTGATAAGCAAGTAGCTCTCTTGGGATTTGATCCTTACTGAAGTGCTACTACTCTGAACAACCAAAAGAGAAGGAAACCTTTGAAGCTCATAGACTGGACTAGGACCATAACTCCCATCTTCTTGTTGTTGCCATTCTCAAGTTCCAATTCTGTGGAACAAGCAGCCATGACCTCAGGTTCTTAAGTTCTCATTTTGGTTCAAGGTGCAGTCATGCCTCTCTCATTCATTATCTGTTCCGACATTAGCTAACATCAAGACTACTTCCATGTTGGGGCTATGGTTTCTCCATCTCACAGGAACCTTCAGGTGTTCAGTATCAGCAGGCATTTTTGCCTCATGTTTGTGGAATGGTATATATTGAGACTGTCACCTTTCCAGCTCTGTCATCTCTGACTTTAACCATGCAGCACTCAAATTTCTACCCACAAACGTCTTGGAATCAATTGGTGTCATCCTGGTGGAGGGATATCATGCATAGACCTGGCAAAGAAGGCACATAATAGGTGCAATGCACTTATCTTTGCTGCATTTTCAGCTGATATTTAAGCAATCTGACTGTTTTGTCATGGACTTTGTAAGCCTCTGTATGTATGTATGTTGGTGCTTACAAACTCCACACCATTTCATTTTTCCAATTGCCTTCAGCCAACTTCTCTTGCCTAAAAACATCTTATTTGTGATTGACTATTGTTTGTGACAACTTTCTAATATTGTGAGTGAAGTTAGAGGCAGCCTACCAGTTTTGTGGTTTGTGTGATGCTGAGATGAGTTTCTATCTCCCCAAGTTGAACCAACAGCTGGTTGTGTTCAACTGTCATTGTTGCGAACAGTGTGTTCCTTTCCTTCAGTTTCTGTAATTGTTCACAGAAAAAGATTTTAGTTGCAAAATTGTTTCTGAACATACAAGGGCACTTCTTTCCATGTCATCATCTTCCACTCTGATAAAGAGTGAGTTGGACACGCATTCTCACAAGTTTTATTCACCACGATTTGGCTTTGGTGACAGTTACATAGACTGGAATTGAAAACAAGGGATGTGAAGATCAGGGCCACACAACTCTTTCAAATAATGGTTCTTGTGTGATAGCTTCTTCCTATGCTCATCAGCAGCAATCCCTTCTTTGGACTTAAGTTCTCCCTTTTCAGCTTCCCACATCCTCTGGTTCCCTGCCCCTCACAAAGTAAAGTCAAACATTGCAAATCATGGACTCAATTGCTGAATGGCAAGTGGATTTTGCAGCAATTGAGCATTTTTTGCTTCTAATAGAAACTTTGTACACCAATTATGCCAATGGATCCAGACTCCAAAAGTAGGTGGAGAGCAGTTTCCATATGATCACTCTGTCTCTGGGATGCAACCTGAGAACATGAACCATGACAATTCCAAGTAGCTATAAAATGAGACTCCTCTAGAATTCTTGAAGATATTGCAGTGAAAACAATATGGCAAGGTTTATGAAGAGATAGATGTGATAACCTTGGCATCCTCCAGGCGATTTCCCTCATCAATGCGGTCTTTCTCCTGTTGACTTCTAAGCTTGTGACTGTTTTTCAATTGCTCCACCTGCTTCTCATACTCATTTTGCATCTCTGTTGGCAATTCCCTTCAGGTTATTGCAGATGCGCTCAAGGTTTGGAATAGTTTGACATTGCTAGAAAGCATAAGCAATTTTTATGGGTCTTCTAGTTTATTACTGGATGGGTCCATGCATCTAATATTCTAGAGGTTGAAAATGCTCACAATTTTGAAGAGTAGAGATGATAGAATATTCAAACATGATTTTCGCTATGCTGGTAGATATTAGCTGGACAAAGCCAAGTTCGTGAAAGTTTCATGGTTCCTGTTCACTGCATCATTTAGCTGTGTGTGGAGGCCCTCAACCTCTGTCGTCAGATCCAAATACTCTTTCTGTAGGATTATTAGGATGACACAATAGATTGGGAAAAACACAGTATTAATACAGATTCGAATTATTAATACTCTTCCATGACTGTGAACACAAGCTGCATCTCAATTTTCAAGACCTAGGATATCAAGCTCAAAGATTTGTTTTGTGTCAGAATATCAGGAAAAGGAACTTGAGGTCATTCCAAGTAAAAATCATGTGTTAATGACAAGACTACACCAATAGAGAGAGATGAAGAGATTGAAGTACTAGTGATTGAGGGAGGATGAGAAGAAAATTACAAGTTCTTCCATGCTTGCAAGCAGCTGCACCATATCTTGCTTTAAATCACCAGCCTGAATGGCTGCTTTCACAAATGCTTCCTAGGTCATGACCAAATCCATAGCCCATAAGATGACAGAATAAATAGCTGGTTTTGTGACCAACTTTGTAAATACAAAGCAATGTTAGGGTGCACATTCTATGGCAATGTATAACTGTAAATTTCAAAGCGTCAAGCTCAGCATCACATGGGAATAATATCACACCACAAAGTAGGACATTTGATTGCCTTAAAAGGGCTATAGGAAGGAAGAAAATATACATTGATTTCCAATGAAAGATGGAACTGGGAGGATCATGAGCATGGACTTGTATGCTCACCCTATAATGCCCCAATAGATTCTTCTACAAGAAGAAGCTTGAAATCAGAAAAGGGACACAACAATTGCACTTGGAAGAAAGAGAAATACAACAAAAAGGGTATCAAGAAGCTTGAAATCAGAAAAAGAACAGAACAGTCCCACCTCCAAAGAGAAAAGAAATCAAACAAAAGATATATAATTTTGGGGAGATGTTTGTAAACAAATGAGGTGCAAATGGGGTTTGGTATTGCCTAGGGTATTCCCGCTTAGTGCCTTCTCTTCTTGGAGGCCCAAGAAGGCATCCTGAAGTTGCATTCAACTCCGTGAGGTGTAAATGCAGATGCTTCAACTGCCACACTCCAGACAGACACAAACAAAGAAAGAAGCAAAAAATCTTTCAGAATCTCTTCCTGGAGAAGAGATTGTCAGAGACTTGGTGCAGACAGGGAAATTCTTCCAAGGGCAATCAAATCCAATGCTTGTGCGTCTTGAAGAACAAGAACAAGCATACTAGCCATTGGCATTTCTGTCATGAACAAAATTACTCTTGGCCATGTTGAAGCTCAGCTGGAAAATGCAAAGTAGGTTGAAGCTTAGGGAAATGCAGCAAGAAGGATCACATGCACATCATCAAATTGCGACGAAGAGCAATATTATGTACCAACACTTGTTGTACGTTGTTTTGGTTGAAATTCTCCGTTGGCACTTGATCCCCGATGGAAAGCTCACGCATCATTTGCTCTGGTTCGTCGTCGTCGTGTTGCATGGAAGAAGCATCAACCAAGCTCATGAACGGAAGGGTTTTCGCTAGAGCTGCTGGCTCTGACGATGCTGCCTTCCTCACCATCTTCCTGCCGAACGGCACAAACGCCATATCCAGAGCTCGTGAAGAAGACCGGCAACCCCTTTTTCTTTCTTTCTCGACATTTAGCAATCTACTGCTCCACCACGCACAACTCCAATTGCTGGTTTCGTAGAGAACAAGAACGACGAAAACATTGTATCCATCGAGACGAGAAACTGAGAACACATCTTCAACTTCTGAAGTGACAGAGAATTGCGCTACTCCTTGTGCTCCTCCTCTTCTGCATGATGAAGAAAACGTGAAATCGTTTTTTTTTTTTTCATTTTCTTCGAAGGTGCAAATCTGAACTGACCAGTATATTATAAATTATTTTCTCTCTTACGTTGCTCTGATCAGTAGTACTAGGTGAAGAGGAAGAACCTTACAAATCCTACAGCATGCAGACGTTAGGATTGCAGGTTCGCAGATTTTCTTGGAATGCGAAAAGGATGCAGGGAGAGTACACCTTTGACCTTGAAACACATAGGTACATTGCAAGCCTCTTGGATCTGAGAATTACGCGAACAAGAATACAGTCATTGGAGAGAACAAACTCTTCACTACAATTCATGCATCGCCGGTCTATAATTATTATCATATGCAAGCCGCAATCTCCATGATGATGAAGCTCATCATCAAGGATCCAACCAAAGATATATAATATCCAGTCCTCAACATTCCATGTCTTCAATAATGAGCAAGTCTTGCAGGAATCAATCACAAAATGGAATACAGAGACATCATACCAGACTCCTGATCTGAGGCTGAGCAACTCAGTATGTAGAAGTTTGTTGCAATTAATTGAGCACGTCCAGGAAAGATCTGTCTTCCGTTGCAATGATCAATTACTCCATAACAATCTCCGTGATGATGATGATGATGAAGCTCATCAAGGATCGAAGAAAACTTGAAATATTATATAATATCCAGTCCTCTAGATTCCATGTCTTCAATAATGAGCAAGACTTCTTGCAGGAATCGATCAGAATGGAAGACAGATATAGAACATACCTGGAGATTCCCGACTTGCGGCTCAGCAACTCAGCTTGGAGAAGTTTGTTGCAACTTCAGCACTTCCAAGATTTTGTCTGTCTTGCATTGCAATGAGCAAGTCTTCCAGGAATCACATTTCAATTCAATTTTCATCACAAAAATCTCTCTCTCTCTCTCTCTCTCTCTCTCTCTCTCTCTCTCTCTCAATTCACTTGAATGGTATTTCCAAAATTTGGTTATGGAGTTACCTTGAATTTTTTAATACAAGATGTTAACATTGAGTTACAGAGCTCTTTTATGGGTTGTTGGCTAATATGACCATTTTAATTAGAAATCTAATTTTTTGCAAGATTTAGTGTTAAGTTACCATGCTTCTAACATTTGTTTTACATTCTTTTGACACCAATTGTCACGTAAGTAGTCAAATCATAATTGATCTTAGCCTAACAATTTATGTGTGAATCTTACAAATTTTGAAGTTTTTTTAACATTGAGTTATAGGAATGCTATCAATTTGCAACATTATTTTGAAAATTCTAAGGACGCTTGACAAATTGCAAATTTCACAATGCAATCACAAACAACCAACATTGTAACTTCATGTGTGTTTTACAAAAGTTACTATGAATAATTTATTGTGAAGAGTGAATCCTTTTTAGAACCCATATTTTATTTTATTTCAATTTTGTGATGTTGTGCCAATCATCCATAAATATATTCAACCAAATTTGGTGATATTCAAACTATGCAAGAAGACTCTCTCAAGCACTTTTTGACATTGTAGGCAATAGTGGTGATTTTTAATGAAAATTTCTTTTTTTCAATGTGATTTTTCTCCATGGTTTTTATTACAATGACCAAAACAAATTCATTAGAAAAATGTTAAATTATGATGTTATGTAAAAATGTGGATTATAACTATTACACATGATTGTAATTGTGAAGGCATTTCAAATCATTTACTAGATGAAAAATTAGGAAAATTTTATTTATAATGCAAATTAGAAACTTTTTAAAATATTTTTCAATCATTACATCAATAAAATAAAATAAAATAAAGAAAATTTCCTTTTGTTCTCTTCATTAAGTGTGACCTTGTGTAGGATCTTACAACCCACATAAGATCTCATGTTGAGTAATCCACAAGGCCTTACAATTTTCATAAACATCTTATTTTCAAACATTTTAGTGTATTATTTTCTTCTTTTTACATCCTACTTCTTTACAAAACATTTCAAAATAGAATAAAAGAAACATTTTGGGGTTTTTCAGCTCGGTTCAAAATTTATATGGTCAACACTATTTGTCAAAAGGCATTACTGCACATTTCTATGTAGCAAATATGTTTGTTTTCTCATTACAGGCTGGTTACATTGCCCTAATTTTTCTAATGTATTTAGACAACCATTTTCAGGTGCAAGAACTAACCAACTATCTTCCAAATTCGAATTAGACGTGCTCTGAAAATTAGCACAGGTTTTTACACAAAAGAAGGGTAGCGGCTTTGGCCCTTCCTTTGTTTTCCAGTGCCCAACACTTGGGCTACCGCCCTTGTGCCTAGGGACCTAACAGCAAGGACACACCTGTGGTGCTACCCTTCTCCTATACAAAGGGGATAGCAACCCTAAAGTTCTCTATCACGAGAATAAAATGTCATTCAACAAGAGAAACACAGACATTCAAAGAAATTTATCATCTATTGGGTTTTTTGTCCATGAAAACATCACACAAACTGTATGCCATGTATGTGCCACTGTCCCTGCCCACTGACATGGTTCAGTTGTTCCTAGTAATGAAAATATTAGCACATGTGCAAAAACCCAGAAGCTTCAAATTCATTGTCTTCAATGGCAAATCCTTTTCTTGTGAGAAAGACACTAAACAGTCTAGTCTTCACTCTTCATGGATATTGAAAAACAATGCAGATCAGTTATTGAACATCTGACTTTATAAGTAAAGCACCCACAAAATTCAAATACACAGTTCACAATTTCTTTTGCACATCCAAATTGTTGTCCCAGAGATATTTGAGTTTAGCCAGAGACCAAATGCAAATGCTTCTACCTGAATGCACATAATGATCACTCTCTCATCTCCTGTACCTGGTATGGTCAAAATGAATCTACTAGCCTAGAGAGAATGTAGATTGCTAACAGTAACACATGTACCTGCTTGAGCCACTTAAGTTGGAAAACCAAAGTTGCATTCAATTTCATTGTGAATTTCAGAATTTGCTATTTTCCACCAGCTCTGTATCTTTCAGGATGCTTGATGAACAAGACAACTAATCTCTGATTGTTGCTTTGGAAAATTATTCCAAGATATGCTTTGCCACAAGCAGCACCAACCACTCGAACAGTGGAGATCAGTTAATCCACACCATGATTCCTCTTCTTGAAGCATTCTAACCTCAGTTGATCCATGCACAAAGCAATGTTCCAACAATCAATATACTACAGCTCAGTGGCTAAGTAGCAAAATAATCAAAGTGCTAATCCTGACATCAAAAGCCATCAACTTGCTGTTTCAAGTTCATGTCTATATATCAAGATGTGAACCAGTGTGCCGAGTCAGGTCTTAACACAATCCCCCAAAAAATGCTGCAATGGAGACCACAAGGATGCCAACAGACATGGAAAATTGCTGCTTGATCAATTTCATGTGATTTCTTTGCCAGATTTCTTCCATGGAGCAACAGCAACCTCCTGTTCAAATATAACCTGGTTTAAAACAAATCCTTGGTATCTTGCTATTGAGTCCCCTCATATCAACTAGAGCATGTATTTCATAACTGATGGATATCATTAGGTCAGATAATGGCAGAACTTGAAAACCAGTCAACAAACTGTGCAGAGCACCAAGTCCTCACAGTATCATGGGGGTAGAGGATGCCAAGAAGAGCACTAGCAGATCTGTGGGTTCAATATTGCATCACCCACACCCCATGATGAAATTGCCAGACCCACAAGCATAGTGTAGTGAGTCCACCAAGTCATGTACCTGTATTGGATGCAAAGGAAGTTGAATTGTACTTGCAACCTACTCATGTGTCTCCATGTGAATGTCTCATGGCCTTGCCTGCAAAGTAGCCCTTGATGAATAAGTAGGTTCGTGCTAAGCTAGTAAACACAGTCCATATATAAAGAGAATGTCAAATATTGAAGCTTCAAGAGTCTTACTCCTGTTTGCAAAAGGATATGTTCCAAACAAGGGCCTGCCCAATTGCACCCACACATATGTGATGAGGCGATTGACATCGGAGCCCTGGTGAATACTTGCCCAAGCTACCAATGATAGTACCTGCCCACCTCTACCAAGGGTCAACAGACATGCCCCAAGATGTACAGAATCTACTTAGAATCTACTACAGTCACCTTCAACAATTGATAAAGTCTATATTTTGTAAACTCAGCTGTCAGAAGGAAATCAGGAAAAACAAAATTGAATCAAATTGCTGAACAAGCTGAAAAACAATTGAAGGAAGAGTTAGATTACAATGGGATCAGCAGCACCATGAACAGCCATCACACCTTGTAGCCATGACATACCAAAAACTGGAATGATTATGTTCCTGGTGGAATCACCCCTGTAGCAGCTTGTAGGAGTAAGCAAGGTGGACAATGCAGACAACACAAGCCTAAACTGTTTAAATATAAATCCATAGGGCAGTTTCAGGTGAAAGAAGTTTGAAAGCCAAGCAGAGGGCAGACACAAACAACACTTACCAGACAATAGGTCTCTTGGAAACATTCTATATGATGAACAATATGAACAGCAGCATCTTCTTTTCCAATAGCAGTGAGAAAGTGCTCTATCATTAGAGGAATCCTGCCATGCTTCAAACCTTCCAAGCACTACTGCTGCAGTGCCCACTGTAGAGATAGGGGGGAGAGAGATTGAGCTCTGCAGACACACTTTGGCTGCTGCTGCAACATTTGCAGCTGCAGCACTAGCTTCTGTTGATGCTGCTGCTACTAGATCAGGACATCTCCAGCAGCAGCAAGTACACCAACGGAGCTTGTGACAGAACCTCCTTCAAAAAACCGTGGCGAAGAACCGTCGCGCGCGCGTCAGACGAAGTGAACGTAGAGTGGTCACTAAGCGCGCCAAAATGTAGAACGGTCACAAAGCGCGCCAAAAAATATAGAACGGTCACTGAGGCACATCGTGAGTGTCAGCCCTAGTTGAGCTTGACATCTCAACACTCCCCCTCAAGCTCAACTCCAACTCCATCACTCCAAGCATGCTGCGGAATCGACGATGCTTCTCAGCTCCCAAGACCTTGGTGAAGATGTCAGCAACCTGATCCTCTGAGCTGACATAAATAAGATCAATCTCACCTGCCAAGACCTTCTCCCTGATGAAGTGATAATGAACCTCAATGTGTTTCATCCGCGCATGAAACACTGGGTTCCTAGCCAGCTGAATACTACTAAGGTTATCACAATATATGACAACTTGTCTGTCCACATGCAGCCCCAAATCTCCAAGTAGCTTGCGGAGCCAAGCTACCTCACATGCAACCATCGCAGCACCCCTGTACTTTGCCTCTATGCTCGACAAGGCAACTATCGGCTGCCTCTTGCTACTCCAAGTAACAGCAGCACTCCCAAAAGAAAACATAAAACTGCTAATAGATCTCCTGTCTGAGATGCTACCAGCCCAATCAACATCTACATATCCATGCACCTGCAACTCCGTGCTAGCTTCATAAAGGAGACCATAATTTGCTGTGGCACTCACATAGCGTAGTGTGTGCCTCACACCATCCAAATGTGGCTTCCAAGGAACCTGCATAAACTGGCTCTCCAACCCAACTGTGTAGTTTAAGTCCGATCTGGTGATCGTCATGTAGATAAGGCTGCCCACTATCTTCCTGTACATAGTGGCATCCTTTAAAACCTCACCTGCATCTGCATTCAGCTTGCCATTCTAATTCAATGGTACAAAAATGGGCTTACAACCACCCATACCATATTTGGACAGCATGTCCAATGCATACTGTCGCTGTGACAACCATATACCCTCAGGCGTCCTAATGACCTCAATGCCTAGGAAGATTTTGAGCTCACCCAAATCCTTCATGTCAAACTTCTGCTTAAGGAGACGTTTTACATGCTCAACTTCCTTTTCATTCTCACCCCCAACAATCAAATCATCCACATAAATAGTGATGACCACAATACCCTCATCACTTTTACGCACATAGAGTGAATGATCTGCATCTGACATACGAAAGCCAATGGTGACAAGAGACTGTGCAATTTTGTCATGCCATGCTCTTAGTGCCTATTTCAGTCCATACAAGGCTTTACACAGCCTGCACACATAATTTGGGTGACTCATATCCTCATATCCAGGTGGTTGGTCCAAATACACTTCTTCTTGCAACTCGCCATGCAAGAAGGCATTTTTTACATCCATTTGATGTAATAGCCAACCTCTTGATGCAACCACTGCAATCACAACTCTCACTGTTGCCATCTTTGCAACAGGAGCAAATGTCTCCTCATAATCAATGCCATGTGTGTGGGCATATCCTTTGGCTACTAATCTAGCCTTATACCTGCTTATGCTTCCATCCGAGTTGTGCTTCACCTTGTACACCCACTTACATCCAATAGCCTTTTTTCCTTCCGGCAAAGGCACCAACTCCCATGTCCTATTTGCATCCAATGCAGCCATCTCCTCATCCATGGCTTTATCCCAAAGTGCATGCCCAATGGCATCCTCGAAATAAATGTGTTCAGCATCCTGCACAACCTTTGCCATATATGCATAATGGCGAGCTACATAACCATCATATATCAATCTCTGGATTGGTCGTCTTTCTCTGGTAGACCTACGAGGACCTGGATCTATCGGTGGTGTCCTATTTGCTACATTAGTTTTTTTCACACCAGGTGTCTTGATAGTTGGAATCCCAAATTCCTCATCAAGGCTCTGCTCAAAGCCACTAGACTCTCCATCTACATGTGAATATCCTACAGAAATGTTAGGCATATCAAGGACCTCACCAACCTTCTCTTTTCCTTTATATGATGAATCACCTGTATTTGTAGGACTACTGTTATGACGCAGCCTACCGCTCCATGGTCTAATAGTAGATCCTCTAGGAGGGGACTCTCGTGGTCCACTCAATGTTTGTGATTGCTGACCTGCATTCCTCACAGCCACATGTTCATTTGCATCAGCCCCAATGGTGTCTTTCACATCAGCATACCAGCTGCTCATTTCATCAAACACAACATCCCTGCTCACCTTCATCTTACGTGTGACAGGGTTATAACATCTATACCCTTTCTACTCAAGTGAGTACCCAATGAAAACACATTTTTCAGCCTTCGGATCCAGCTTAGTCCGTAGCTCATCTGGTACATGTACATATGCAATGCACCCAAACACCTTCAAGTGTGACAAATCTGGTTTTCTGCCACTGTACTTCTCCTCTGGAGTCATACCATGCACGGTTGCTGTGGGGGTCCTGTTCATGATGTAGACTACAATCGCAACTGCTTCAGCCCAATAATGATGTGGCATGCTCTTGTCAGCCATTAATGCACGAGCAACCTCTGCAATGTGCCTATTCTTTCTTTCAGCAACTCCATTTTGCTGCGGAGTATACCTGCATGTGAATTGCCTCTAAATTCCATGAATTTTCAGATATGTAGTAAACTCATTGGAGAAGTATTCTCCCCCTCCATCTGACCTTAGGCACTTAACTTGCAACCCTGTTTGCTTTTCAGCCAACATTTTGAAATTCTGAAAGTGAGTGAACACTTCACTTTTTTCCTTCATGAAGTACACCCACACTCTTCTTGTGTGGTCATCAATGAATGACACATAGTAGCGACATCCTCCCATTGACGCTGTCTTGGTTAGCCCCCATACATCTAAGTGCACTACATCAAGTGCTCTCTTACTTACATTCTTGTCATGAGGAAACGCATTCTTTGTTTGTTTCCCAAATTGACATGCTTCACATACCTTATGCATTCCATCCACCTTAAACTTTGGCAGACCTGTGACAATTTTTTAACTCTGCATAGACTTCAATCGCTGCTCATTTACATGACTAATGCGCTTATGCCATATGTCCATATCATCCACAACTCCTGCACCTTGTGCAAACATAGCAGCTTCCACCTCAGGCATGCTTACATCCAATGTAAACATTCTGCCCACTCTTTCGCCCTTAGCAACTAATTGACACTTGTCTTTGAAGTCTTCAACATAGCAGCCATTAAGGTTGAACCGAACTTGCAAACCCTGCTCAATCATTTGCCCGACAAAAACCAAGTTCTTTGTGATATTGGGCACATGAAGTACATCAAACAAGTACTTTATCTTGCCATCTTGCATAGCTAATGGCACATTCCCGATATGAGCAATGGGATGGGCTGTATCATCTCCCGTCTCTACATAACCTGGTTTTTCCAGATTCTTGACATCCCTAAACCACTCACCATCATAGGTCATGTGGTTAGAGGCTCCCGAATCCACATACCATAGATTATCAACATTTGTGGATGCATTTGCAGCCACTGTATTTAGCATGTGATGCACAACAAATAGATGCTCATACCTATCTTCAGCCTGCTTGCTTGAGGATGCATAATTATTCTGCTGTAGTCTTCCATTCCTCATGTCACTGTCCTTCTTCCTACATTTTCTGGCCCAATGGCCTGGTTTGCCACAATAATGACAGTCTCTGATCCAGATTGTTGTCTGTTTGAATTGCCACGTCCTCTTTGGCCCCCCCTGCCTTGAGACTGACCTCTTCCACCACCTCTGTATGACTGTTGTTGATGTGAATCATTTGACTGTCGTTGTCTAGAACTCTGATTTCCAAAACGGCCACCACCTTGGCCCTGACCACGATCTCTTCCTCTGCCTCTACTTGTATTTGAGTAGAAGGCCTACTACTCTACATTGTTCTTGTTTTGTGTAGAACAATCTTCATTTAAAGTTTTCTCTTCTACAATCAGCATTGAAACAAGATCTCGAAAGTTGGGAACATTCTCCCTAACAATTATGGATGTCTTGAAAGGTTTGTATTCCTTTCCAAGTCCATTTAGATAGACGCTGACCAAATCATCATCATCCACAAATAATTAATAGATGCAAGGCATTCAACAATACCTTTGATCTTCAATGAATACTCATTGATAAACATGTTCTTCTTCTCCACAGTGTGCAGCTCTTGCTTTAGCTGCAGCTTCCTTGCCTTTGTATTTGTCTGGAACATTTGCAACATTTGCACCAAGTTTTGCCATGCTTCTGCTGGAGTGTGAGCATTCTGTATGTGCCCAATCATAGTGTTTGTAACACTGACAGACAGCCAATACATGACCTTGCGTGCACCCTGGTTCCAATCCTTGAATGCCTTTATCTCTACTGCAGAGGCATTTTCCTCAGGCAGCTCTGGAGGGTCTTCATTCTCACCTTCCACATAGTCCCAAAATCCTTTTCCCATAAGGAAATTGGTCATCCTGAACTTCCAAGCATGGAAGTTGTTCTTGTCAAGCTTCTCACTAACAATTTGATTGATGCCGTCTAACATCTTGTCCGAATAGCACACGAACGCCTCTTGCTGCCTTACCGCCTCCTTTGCTTCTTGTGCTTGCTGCTCCTGTGGCTGAATCGGTCTGCTCCTTTGCTGACTTCAAAGTCGAATCGGCTGTATCTTGTGCAGTTGCAGCTGTGTTAGAAGCTTTGTCCTTTGTTGAATTCCAAGTGCATATGGCACTGTCCTTAGCTTGTTCAGATTTCTCCTCAGCTGCTCCAGCAGTTTCATTTGCTTTGTCTTAAGCTGTACCCAAGAACCCAGAAGCATTCTGCTTCACTTGATCCGATGTCAAGTCTGCAGTTCTCTGGTAATCCCCACCTTTGTCCTCAGCAGCATTTGGAGTCCCGGTTGCTTTCTCTTGTGCTGCTCCAACTGCATCAGAAGGTCTATCCTTTGCAGCACCCCAACCGACAGCTGCAGAATCTGTAACTTCACGCGCTTTCTCCTGGGCAGAACTTGCTGTCTCAGAAGCAGTCTCCTTTGTACTCTCCCATGTGTCTCCTATCGTCTGGGCAGCGGCATCCGTTGTGCCTCCAACCTTTTTCTTCGTGGACTCTGCAGTTTGGTCCGCCTTCTCCTTCGTGGTCTCCTTCGCACTCTGAGCAGTATCTGCTACTGCTGCTGTCGCCGCTGATCCGTGGGAAGCTCCACATCCCTGTGCCCCGCCACTGCGCTGGTCGTCCCCCCAAAAGCCCCTCTTTGCCTGTACCAGGCACTGATACCATGTAAAGATTTCTAGACTCTATCATTAGAGGAATCCTGCCATGCTTCAAAACTTCCAAGCACTACTGCTGCAGTGCCCACTGTAGAGATAGGGGGGAGAGAGCTTGAGCTCTGCAGACACACTTTGGCTGCTGCTGCAACATTTGCAGCTGCAGCACTAGCTTCTGTTGATGCTGCTGCTACTAGATCAGGACATCTCCGGCAGCAGCAAGTACACCGACGGAGCTTGTTACAGAACCTCCTTCAAAAAACCGTGGCGAAGAACCGTCGCGCGCGCGTCAGACGAAGTGAACGTAGAGTGGTCACTAAGCGCGCCAAAATGTAGAACGGTCACAAAGCGCGCCAAAAAATATAGAACGGTCACTGAGGCACATCATGAGCGTCAGCCCTAGTTGAGCTTGACATCTCAACACTCTTGACAAATGTATATGTATGTGGCTTGGTTATATATGTGCAACCACGAGTCATGTATGTACCCTGTAAATGCCCAACACAATCTTTATATTATGAGCAATTTACCTCCCAGTCCATGCTTGTCACAGTACCTTCTTTCACCATAATCACACTCCTCCACTACGGATGTGAATTCCCAAGCTCGACTGACGTCACACAACGGCTCTCACAGACATATATGATGCAATCAAAGGAACACTGAGTCCAAATCAAAAGCAACATTATCATGTTCCTGCATTGCATAGAGAGGAGATGCCACCTCTACAACCCACAGGATGGAGGCCGTGAAACTGAGAGAATACAGAAGCAGGAATCATGGTGTACATGGCAGTGAAAAAATGCAACAGGGTTCTCTGGGATGAAGTTAAGTGAACTTGACTACTTCTAACACTTCAATCTGAGACTCTTCACTACAGAGAACCAGGTATGTTCTAATTTCACCTTATGATTTCAGTGGAAACCACATCCATGAAGGGCCGTTATAAGAATTCCAAAATTTCCAGTCATTTCAATGTTGTATAGCATCAGTTTTAGCAACAATATGTATTTCAGTATTTTTCCCATTATAAGTGGCATAGCTATGTGAGCACATTCACTTACAATCTACAACCGAAAACCCAATGAATGTTTTTGTAAACTTGAACTCAGGAGCACTTGGAGGGACAAATAAGTCAGCGACTAATAATGCACAGAATTTGACCAATCGTTCTGAGATAGCTAGGACAGCACTTGTGTTGATGTTTGGTAATTGAAATTTATGCATTTTGGATGGAGAGTCACCGACACTCTTGACTCTTCACTCATCCAAGCTACAATGTTTAACAGGAACGAAAGCCGGGGATAGGGAAGTCTGTTAGTGCGAAAATGAATGCTAAATTGGTGATAAAACTGCTCATAGATAGATCGTCAAAAGGCTGGAACCAATTCCATATTATAGAACCGCCCTCAGTGACAGATTCTGACAGGAAAGTGGTCACTAGCGAGTCTCGTGAGCGCGGGCTTCGCAAAATCGGTTACCAACAGTGGGTTCTGTGGCGTAAAGAGCAGGTTACCCGCGTTCAAAAGTCACAGGAACACCCTTGACAGGGTCGTTCCATTTCATTGTGCAATTCTGCTTGAAGAATCGCGCCGCAGGGGCGGCGGAATTCTGTCCTGAATTTTACGAAGAAGAGAGAGCGAGAGAAGAACGATGAGTGAAGACGTCAAGGAAATCAAAGACTCTCGGGATGCTAGCCTATGACGCAAGATCAGAGAATTGAAACAAATATCTCTGATCCAGCAAGAGACAACCAGGGACAACTCTAGCCGAGCGCACTTCGATTTTCACATTTGTACATGGACGCTCGCTTTAGTATTTCCATACGCAGAACAGTCTAAGAAGTGGTGAACTAGACTAATCAAAATATATGCATATAAGCAGGTGTGGCCCATTAGCTCTCCGCATGCCTCAGACATGAAGGAAGAGATATGCTTATTTCCAACAGCCAAAAAGGAAGCCCTTTAATAAGTGAAGTTCCGACCCATCAAAACACAAGGGTTATTTAAACACAGTCAGTTACCCTCTGGTTTGAATACACATGAAAACAAATTACGGTCGGAGCAAATTACACGAGCTCGTTTAGGAAGCATTAAGAGCCATGGCAGCTACATCAAGCAGCACGGTATTTGCTGCGGACGGCGTAGATGCAGCAACATCACAAGTTACAGAAGGTCTTCCAGTTGTTGCCGGTAGTATAGAATCGCCCGCTGAATGTAAATTGTTCATGTCGATCCCTTCCTGTGGATGTTCTCCTGTGTCTATAGTTCCAACCCCATCAAAACGCAAGGAATTATTTCAACACAGTTAGCAATCTCTGGTTTCCATAGACAGAACAAGGATGTATACGAAAGTCTCGTTCACAATGAGTAGCAAGCAAAATAACTTAGATTCAAGATAATCAGGCCAGTTCTGCACTGGGAGTTTTTTATTTTGTAGCATACCATCGGTGGTGGTTGTAGGCCGAATTCGTGCCGATGGAGGGCCCGATACTGATGAGCAGTTCCGCATGTTGAGACGCAAGCCACAGCCAGCGATGGTGACGACAATGAAGAAAACGACCAGCCTTAATATTAGCGTGGCAGAATCTGAAGCAAAACTTGAAGCTACTGCCTGCCATCCGCTCGTCGGTGGTGAAGCAACATCGAAACTCACGATTAGATGCCTCATTCTTGCAATCTGTTCTAGAAATTTAAGGAGAAGTCTCTTTCAGAAACTCTCAACTCACGAGACCGTGAAGAAATCGCCCACAAGGAATTTCTCAATGTACACCATACTCATCACCTCACCGCATTTCTACTTATACTAGTCATAAAATTACTACCGGAGGCGGAGCAACGACCTCCACGCAGAAAAAAAAGTGCGTAGGAGCAGTCCTCAACGCAGAAAAAAGTGTGGCGAGCAGTGCCGAGAGGAACACAGTGGGTAGGAAACCAGGGTGAGTTCTCAAGGCAGAAAAAAGTGTGGCGAGCAGTGCCGAGAGGAACACAGTGGGTAGGAAGACCGTGTGAGTCCTCAACGCAGAAAAAAGTGTGGCGAGCAGTGCCGAGAGGAGCACAGTGGGTAGGAAAACACAG
Organism: Sphagnum tenellum; assembly: GCA_963921925.1. Lineage (NCBI taxonomy): Eukaryota > Viridiplantae > Streptophyta > Sphagnopsida > Sphagnales > Sphagnaceae > Sphagnum > Sphagnum tenellum. The sequence goes on along the minus strand of OY998149.1, from coordinate 19,133,490 downwards.
TGGGTAGGAAGACCGTGTGAGTCCTCAACGCAGAAAAAAGTGTGGCGAGCAGTGCCGAGAGGAGCACAGTGGGTAGGAAAACACAGTGGGTAGGAAGACCGGGTGAGTCCTCAACGCAGAAAAAAGTGTGGCGAGCAGTGCCGAGAGGAACACAAACACCGCTCGCGGAACGGCCTCAACGCAGAAAAAAAATTGCGTAGGAGTGTGGCGTGCAGTGGTTAGAGGAACACTGCTCGCGGAACGGCCTCAACGCAGAAAAAAAGGGTGAGTTGGTACACCCACACAACTCTTTGCCATTAATGGTTCTTCCTATGCTCATCAGCAGCAATCCATTCTTTGGACTTGAGTTCTCCTTTTTCAGCTTCCCACATCCTCTGGTTCCCTGCCCCTCACAAAGTAAAGTCAAACATCGCAAATCATGGACTCAATTGCTAAATCGCAAGTAGATTTTGCAGCAATTGAGCATTTTTTGCTTCTAATAGAAACTTCGTACACCAATTATGCCAATGGATCCAAAAGTAGGTGGAGAGCAGTTTCCATATGATCACCCTGTCTCTGGGATGCAACCTGAGGACAATGCCAATTCCAAGTACCTATAAAATGAGACTCCTCTACAATTCTTCAAGATATTGCAGTGAAACGTAGCAAGGTTTATGAAGAGATAGATGTGACAACGTTGGCATCCTCCAGGTGACTTCCCTCATCAAAGCAGTCCTCTTGTTGACTTCTAAGCTTCTTGAACTGTATTTTTCAATTGCTCCAGCTGCTTCTCATACTCATTTTGCATCTCTGTTGGCAATTCCCTTCAGCTTATTGATGTGCTCAAGGTCTGGAATAGTTTGACATTGTTAGAAATCATAAGCAATTTTTATGGGTCTTCTAGTTTATTCCTGGATGGGTCCGTGCATCTAATATTCTAGAGGTTGAAAATGCTCTGCTATTTTGAAGAAGACTAGAGATGATAGAATATTCAAACATGATTTTCACTATGCCCGTAGACGTTACCTGGACAAAGCCAAGTTGGTGAAAGTTTCATGGTTCCTGTTCAGTGCATCATTTAGCTCTGTGTGGAGGCCCTCAACCTCTGTCATCAGATCCAAATACTCTTTCTGTAGGATTATTAGGATGACACAATAGATTGGGAAAAAGGCAGTATTAATACAGATCCAACTTATTAATATTGTATTATTAATGTCTTTTTCTATAAAAGACACGACAGAATCTTTTATAGGAAAAGACATTATTAATACTCTTCCAAGACTGTGAGCACAAGCTGCATCTCAATTTTCAAGACCTAAGATATCAAGCTCAAAGATTTCTTTTGTGTCAGAACATCAGGCAAAGGAACTTGAGGTCATTCTAAGGAAAAATCATGTGTGCTAATGACAAGACTACACCAATAGACAGAGATGAAGAGATTGAAGTACTAGTGATTGAGGGAGGCTGAAAAGAAAATTACAAGTTCTTCAATGCTTGCAAGCAGCTGCACCATGTCTTGCTTTAATTCACCAGCCTGAATGTCTGCTTTCACAAATGCTTCCTAGGTCATGACCAAATCCATAGCCCATAAGATGACACAATCAACAGCTGTTTTTGTGACCAACCTTGTAAAAACAAAGCAATGTTAGGGTGCACATTCTATGGCTATGTGTAACTGTAATTACATAAATTTCAAAGCTTCAAGCTCAGCATCATATGGAAATAATATCACACCACAAAGTAGGACATTTGATTGCCTTCAAAAGGCTATAGGAAGGAAGAAAATACACATTAATTTCCATTGAAAGATGGAGCTGGGAGGATCATGAGCATGGACTTGTATGCTCACCCTATAATGCCCCCATAGATTCTTCTACAAGAAGAAGTTTGAAATCAGAAAAAGAACAGAACAGTCCCACCTCCAAAGAGAAAAGAAATCAAACAAAAGATATATAATGTTGGGGAGATGTTTGTCAACAAATGAGGTGCAAATGGGGTTTGGTATTGCCTAGGGTATTCCCGCTTAGTACCTTCTCTTCTTGGAGGCACAAGAAGGCATCCTGAAGTTGCATTCAACTCCGTGAGCTGTAAATGCAGATGCTTCAACTGCCACACTCCAGACAGACACAAACAAACAAACAAGCAAAAATCTTTCAGAATCTCTTCCTGGAGAAGAGATTGTCATAGACTTGGTGCAGACAGGGAAATTCTTCCAAGGGCAATCAAATCCAATGCTTGTGCATCTTGAACAACAAGAACAAGCATAGTAGCCATTGGCATTTCTGTGATGAACAAAAATTACTCTTGGCCATGTTGAAGCTCAAGAAATGCAAGAAGGTTTGAAGATCAGCTGGAAAATGCAAAGTAGGTTGAAGCTTAGGGAAATGCAGCAAGAAGGATCACACGCACATCATCAAGTTGCGACGAAGAGCAATATTATGTACCAACACTCGTTGTACGTTGTTTTGGTTGAAATTTTCCGTTTGCACTTGATCCCCGATGGAAAAGCTCACGCATCATTTGCTCTGGTTCATCCTCCTCGTGTTGCATGTAAGAAGCGTCAACCAAGCTCATGAACGGAAGGCTTTTCGCTTGAGCTGCTGGCTCTGATGATGCTGCCGTCCTCACCATCTTCCTGTTGAACGGCACAAACGCCATATGCAGAGCTCACGACTCACGAGTGAAGAAGGCCGGCAAACCCTTTCTCTTTCTTTCTCAATACTTAGCAATCTACTGCTCCACCACGCACAACTCCAAGTGCTGCTTTCTAAAGAACAATGACGACGACGACGACAACATTGTGTCCATCGAGACGAGCAACTGCGAACACATCTTCAACTTCTCACGTGGCAGAGAATTGCGCTACTCCTTGTGCTGCTCCTTTCCTACATGATGAAGAAAACGAGAAATCTTTTTTTTCCTTTCCTTTTCTTCGAAGCTGCAAAACTGAACCGGTATATTATTTTCTCTCTTATCTTGCTCTGAATCAGTAGCGTACTAGGTGAAGAAGAAGAACCTTACAAATCCTCCAGCATCCAGACGTTAGGGTTGCAGGTTCGCAGATTTTCTTGGAATGCGAAAAGGATGCAGGGAGAGTACACCTTTGATCTTGAAACACATAGGTACATTGCAAACGTCTTGGACCTTAAGAGTTACGCGAACAAGAATACAGTCATTGGACAGAACAAACTCTTCACTACAAATCATGCATCGGAGGTCTATAATTGTTATCAAATGCAAGCACCAAACTCCATGATGATGAAGCTCATCATCAGGGATTGAACCAAAAATTAGGTTAATATGGTTTTTATGTTTTGAATTTTAAGAATCAAGAATCACAAGAACTTTGTAACCTATTGGAGCAAACTTACAATTTGAAAAATGAAACCAAATTTGATATCACCTTTAGAAAGCACAATAGATCCTCACAAAAACATTCTGAAAACCCCTTCAAATCACACTTACAATTGAACAAGAAAAAAGCTACAAAGGTTCCAAAAAGAGAATCCAACCACTACAAAATTTGGAATACAAGGTCAAATTGAAAATTAAAAACATCTACAAACTTGCCATGGTGAAGTGCTTAAAATTATCATACCATCAATCAAGAAAAATGAAAAGAAATTTTTTTTTTCTTTGAATCTACACACCTTTTAATGGAAAGCTCTCATGTTCTATTAGTTCAAGGCAAAAAATATTTAGTAGATATATAACCAAAAGGAAATCAATAAAAAATCTCCGCTTCAATTCTCTATGTAAATGAAAGGTTTGCTTTTAGACCCTTTTGAAAATTGAAACTTCCATCATGAGACCAATAGGTTGAATGAAAAGGCCAAAATTTCAAGAAGGGTATAAAAGCAAACCCTTTTCATGTACCAACTTGTTCCACGTGTTCCCATAACATATTTAAAACATTTTCATGTACATTAAACAGGAAAAACCAAACATGAGTTGCACTTGTTGCGGCTCATATAATGTGCTTGATTACACTCAACATTGTTATTTGATAAAAGCCTATTTTGGATCTATGGCATGATCAATTGAGTGCAAGTAAGGAAATAGATCCCAAAACCATGTCGAATAGTGGTGAAAACTATGAACAATTATACATATGTTTTTTTTCTTGACATTTAAAAATTATGTTAATCATTCCAAGTTGTGCTAAATGATTAATATGAAAATTAAAAAATTCAAATTAAAAATTCATTAAATCAAATTTTGGGTTTTGATTTTTTTTTAAAAACATTTGAACTTGAATAGATGTTGCATGAACTGTGGTTAATTTTACAAAGGAGTAGGTGAAGGACTATTGTAATAACATAATTTTGATGGTAAAAAGATTTAAACAATAGCAACCTACTACCCAAGTTCAAAAATCACTCACAATTTAAAAGATATGGAATTTTCAAATTTTAAAAATTCAAAGTATTTTCAAATTTTCAAATTTTCAAGAGTCTTTTACCACATGTAAATGGGGTATAATGTGCATGACATACAAAAAAAAGTTGTAGTTTATGATAAAAAGGTAAAATAGTTAACATATTTTGGTACAATTCAAAATTATGATAAATTTTCAAGATGAAATGCTATGGCAAAAATTTACACATTTTGCAAAGTTCATATTTATTAAACAATGATTAACACAAAACATGTGATCTATTGGGGCAACTATATGTATTATTAATTAAAAATTGCAAAATATTTCATTCAAAAAATTTTTAATGTGAAAAAATGAAAAAATATTAAAAAGGACTCACATTCCTTTTGTAAAGTAATCCCATCGGCTCCTATCTACATATTTGCACCCAATTGATTCGTCACATAATGTTAATTAAAACAAGTTGATAAAACTTTTTTTTTTTTCTACAAGGACCCCATCACAAACTTGCCCCCTCTTTGTATGAGTGCTTTTACAACACCTTAACAATAGGTTCAACGTTCAATGTTGATACAATCATTGATATGATGTTAAGGTGACATTGTAACAACATGTCTTGAAATGACATTGATATAATACTAAAATATTTGACATCTTATCAATATTAGTCCAATGAAAAAAATATGACCAACATTGGCACAACATACATTAATAAGTCATCAAATTGATGATTATATGTTGAAGATTCAATACTGATATGGTAATTGATACAATATGTTGATGGCATCATAACAATATGTATTGAGTTAACATTGGGATTGCTTTGACATAATTTACATTTTTTCAACACACATTCAATGAATAAGATTTTATCAATGCTAAGACAACACAAATTAATTAGCTATTGAATTGTCGTTGTTACAACCTTTATAAAGGTGAATTTTCAATGTTGTTGCATATCACATAAAATCAACACATTAAAAATGTTAAAACAATGGTACTCATTGTCACAACATTAATATAATCCTATGAAATGTTGCAATATCAAATGAGCAAATAACATCATTTTAATCCTGAGTTTTAACATTTCATGCCTTAAACAAGGTCATTTATCATCATTTATTTCCACTTTTGACTTGGCACATGGGTTGAAAGTTGGAACCTCAGTTAGTAAGCAAGAAAGAAGAAGGAGGAGGAGGAGGAGGACCTGAGGAAGACTTGAAAAAGAAGAGAGGTGAAGGTGTGTTGAGTGGTAATTATTTGCGTTGTGTTTTGGTTTTTTGTTGTTGTTGTTGGTGTTTTTCACTTGGAGAGAGTTGTTGTTGTTGGTGTTTTCATTGGAGAAAATGTCTCTTTTATGCATCAATTTTGAACAACCTTTGGTTACTCGTGGCAAGCGATTGAATCTTTTTGTTTTGTGAAAAAGGTTCTGGCAAGCATTGGAGTTGCTCCACAGAAGGAGGAGGATTAAGAGAAAAAGCGAAAGATTGATTGAATTTCCAAGTGTTCGAGTCAAGCAAGAGGAGGAGGAGGAGGAGCAGAAGAAGAAGAGAGGATTTGCTTATGAAGAGAAGAGGAGGAGAGAGGATTTGTTTTTGAGAAGAAGAGGAGGAGACCTGCTTGTTGCTAGTAAAGGAAGGAAGAAGCAAGAGGAGGAGGAGGAGGAGGAGAAGAAGAAGAAGAAGAGAAGAATATAACCTGGTGGAATTTGATTGTGTTGGTGCTCTGCTTAACATATAAGGAAGCAAAATTTGTTAGGGACGCGTGCACTGTCGAAGAGGACAAAAACCGGACGTGCAGAGGCATTGCACTGGAAACAAGAAGGTCATAGACAAATTTTCAAGAGCAGCTGCCTGGTGGCTGGTGTATCGTCTAGGATACATTATCAAGGTATAGTAATATCGGTTCCTTGTTTTCCTGGAATTGCCAAACTCCAAGAATGTGAGAAGAGAGATGATATCTGAATAGCAATAGATCCTCCTCTTCGGCATTGAACTCTTCTAACGAAGAAGAACTTTTTTTCTGTTTTTTCTGCATAATTCGACTGTTGCATTGTGTTAGCCGGAGTGATGAAAAGTCGAGATGTAAATTTCTGTACATGCTAACTACGATGCATCTGGAACTGTCAGATTTGTTGCGTGTAGACAACAAATCGTGTGAGAGCATGGCTGCAGGAGATAGATCACCATGTGTTTCCTTGAAAATCTTGTGATGTCAAATGCCGCATTGTGCAATTCCCCCCGTGGTTACGCATCTATTTGATTCTTGCTCCTTCAGATGCTGCTGCAGCGTCACCTAGGAAGAGCATGAAGGATGCTGCTGCAATCGAAACCAAATTTAATATCACCTTTAAAAAGCACAATAAATCCTCACAAAAAAAATTCAAAAAGCCCTTTCAAATCACCTTTACAATTGAACAAGAAAAAAACTACAAAGGTTCCAAAAACATAATCCAACCACTACAAAATTTGAAATGCAACACCAAATTGAAAAGTAAAAGCATCTACATGCTTGCCATGGTGAACTGCTTAAGATTATCATACCATTAATCAAGAAACATGAAGAGAAAACTTTTTTTTTCTTTGAATCTACACACCTTTTAATTGAGACCTTTCATGTTCGATTGGTTCAAGGCAGAACATATATTTAGTATATATATAATCAAAAGCAAATTAAGAAAAATCTACACCTCAATATTTTATGTTAGTGAAAGGTTTGCTTTTAGACCCTTTTGAAAAAAACCTTCCATCATGAGACCAATAGGCTAAATGAAGGGGCCAAGACTCCTAGAAGGGTTTAATAGCAAACCTTTTGCATGTACCAAGTTGTTCCATATGTTCCCATAACATATTTAAAACATTTTCATGTACATTAAACATGAAAAACCAAACATGGGTTACATTTGTTGTGGCTCATATTAGTGCTTGATTACACTCAACATTGTTATTTTATGAAAGCCTATTTTGGATATATGGCATGATGAATTGGGTGCAAATATGGAGATAGGAGCCAAAAACCATGTCAAATAGTGGTGAAAATTATGAACATTTTTACATATGTTTTTTTCTTAACATTTAAAAATTATTGTAATCATTCTAGGTTGTGCTAAATGATTAATATGAAAACTAAAGAATTCAAATTAAAAATTCCTTAAACTAAATTTTGGGTTTTGGTTTAGGGTTTAGTTTGAACTTCAATAGGTCTTGCATTAGATGTGGTTAATTTTATAAAAGACTAAATAAAGGACTATTATAATAACATAGTTTTGATGGCAAAAAAATTTAGATGATAGCAACCTTTTACCCAAGTTAAAAAATCACTCACAATTTAAAAGATATGGAATTTAAAAAATTAAAAAATTCAAAGTATTTTCAAATTTTAAAAATTTCAAGAAACATTTACGACATGTAAATGAGGTGTAATGTGCATGACATACAAAAATCATTTGTATTTAATGATATAAGAAAAAAAAAAGCTAAAGTAGTTAACATATTTTGGTATCATTCAAAATTATGATAAATTTTCAAGATGAAATGTAGAATTTGGCAAAATTTACACACTTTGAAATTTTCATATTTATTAAACAATGGTTAACACAAGACATGTGCTCTATTGGGGAAACTATATATATTTTGAATAACAAGTTGCAAAGATTTCATTCCAAAATTCTTTAATACGAAAAAGTGAAAAAGGATTAAAAAGGACTCAAAGTCCTTTTGTAAAGCAATCATATCAGCTCTTATCTACATACTTGCACCCAATTGCTTCATCACATAATGTTACTTAAAACAAGTTGATAAAACACATATTTTGTTTGTAAGGAATATAAAAAGGTATCTTCAAATTGGGTGGTGTTATTGTATTGTAAAAATACATTTATAATTACAAGCATTACAAATTCATCTATGGCCATGGAGACAAAATGAAAGGTAATTTATTAAGATTTTGTTATGAACTTGGAACCAACTATAACAAAATCTATGAAATGTAAATGAATTTGGTGGGGCATACAACTCTAATAGTGATGGTTAACCTAACCTTAATTTACTACAATGGTTTTAATTTCAAATTTAGATGAAGGTTTTAAACAATGTTCAAAACCATGTATATGTGTTACTGTAATATTGTAGATCATCTACTTGACTTGAAGGCCTCTTTGTCTCATTTGAAATATCCATAATGTGGATTGGGTGTTCAAAATTTCTGTAATAGTGTCGAACCATAAATCCAAAAGTATGGGCCTTTAGGGTTAGGTGATGTAAAAATCATCACATATATGGTCGTTGGTGTGTGGTTCAATATTATTTTAATTTCCAACTAGACATGATGTGTCCCCTTTATGCAATAGAAACTTTAACTAAATAATGGTATTTGAATACTTCAAAATTGACATATAGATATATAGTTAGTAATTATAATGTATTTGTGAAATATTAGTATATAGAAATATGTACAAAAATTTAGAGTAAGTATATTATATTCTCCATTTTCCCATTTCAATATTTAAAATTTTGAATTGTTGTGCCTTATTAGAACTCTTTATTTCAATGTGAAATAATTATTAATAATAGTTGATAAACATGTGAACTTGACTATGGTAGCAGACTTTTTTGTGATTAACACACATAATAATAACTTATAATAATATTTTTAAATTTAATATTGTCACATCATATTATAAATGACATTACAGTCACAGCAGTCTTCGTTTGATGACTAATTTTAGGCACGTTAATCATATCAATCAACATAGACAACACATTGGCGCCATCTTCGCCACGTGTGAAATATGTTGTCCGATTTGACTACAATGCAAGTTTTTGTAGTCAAAATGCCTTGTTACTTTTCATGTTAGCCATAATTGACATCCCTTAGTCACTTCATACTATTACTCTATTTATATCATGATTATATAATCATTTTAGTCACAATGTTAATAGCAAAAAAAATCATACTTTGGTAGTAATGATATTTGGGGTATTCTTTATCTGTTTTTCCCTATCCAAATTATTACTTCTCAAAGCAATGCAATAGCCTTCATTTATATATGTACTATAATGGTAAAAAAAACTAGTGCAATATGAGTGTAGATAAGCATTTAGTAGGAAAGGTCATAATGATCATTGGTTTACAATTTGTGTTCCATGTCTCTTCTTTTCTAACCTATCCAAGTTGAATATAATGCAAGAAATGCAAGGACTGAAAATTCTTATTTAGGGTTTGTGAGAATTTTTTACATCAATGAAAGGAAAAATGTTTGTGCATGAGAATTGCAACTTTGAGAGGTCTTTGAGAATGAATATACGTTGTTTGGTGTGTGAGGTTGGATGCAATATATTGGGAATTTAGTTTTTCATGTGAATTTATAATTATTTTGGTCTTTCTAAAGTGCTTTATAAAAATTGGTTAGTGTCACAAAAAAGCATTGAAGATAATGACCTTATGAATTAAAGCACATGTTATAAGTTTTGATGAAGAAATTGTCATTCAAATGACAAAATATTGGGAGGTGCTAGAATTGTAGAATCACAAGTCAAATTCAAGGATTTGTTTGATGGATCTAACATCTAACAATGTTGTTGAAGTTTTGTGTGTTTGCACGGCCTGAAGGTATGGTGAACATATGAACAAGGATTGATTCAGCAACAAGCAGGGGGGCAAAACAAATATAATTGAAACCAAACTGGAACATTTTATCTTCTTGATAAAAGCTTGTGGTTTTTTATTTTTAATTTTGCCAACTATACAACTATTCAGTAGATGTTTAATGCAATTATTTCTAACATTGTCAGTATGATGCATAGGATTTAGCCATTTGATGGCGCTTCTTGACATCTAGTTGCGAGGCAATGAATTCAAATTAGTGTTGTTTAAGGTTTAAGTTGTTGACTTCAAGGATACATTATGCATTTTTCATGTCATTTACTAAATAAGCTTCATTTGAGTTTTAGGAATATTTTTCATTGTTTGCAACATTGTGCAATGTGTGCAATAAAACCATCGATCAAGTTCCTGTTTGATGCTTGGAAGTTCAATGTAAAAAATGTGACAAATGAACATATAATCAATGGGGGAAAAAATTCTAACATAAAATACTTTACAGGAACCGGCCTTGACAAATATTAAATGGGTCTAGGTGGGTATCCAGTAGGGTATTCTAAAATTTTACCATTATGCACAACAAGTGAATATTGCATGAACCATCCATAGGAAAATTAATAACTAGTGGGTTTTGTTGAGATAAACAAAATATAATAAACGTGTCCTGAAAGTTTCCAAAAAAACCAAGTATGTGATACATTATGTGTTAATGAGATTTTCATTTTGCAAAATACCCTTGCCCTGGAATATTGGAAAAAAGTGATATCCAGCCAACACCAATCTCCCCAACAACTCACAAAAATTTAACCACAAAAAAAAACCCAACCTAGAAATGGTCTCCCTATCAACAACCACTGAGCTCAATATGATAATAGCTTGAACTATCTACAGAGCCACCCAATGCAGTTAACATTTGGGTTGTATCATTTAATAAGATAGATAGTTGACACAATATTTACTTGGAAGTAGCATTATTGAAGAAAAGAAATCATTCCTTGAATATATATCAGTACAAGTTTGGGACCAGCTTATTGTACTCCATCATTAATATTGTGATTCTGGCAATGAGAAACTTGATCCACTTCGAGTTTGTCTCAATGGTTTTCTTAGGGGTTGTCTTTTCACAATTGGGCATTGGGTTTTCTTTTCAATTTGTTATAAATGTTTTTGGCAAATTTCCAAGTAAACATTAAAATTAGGTGAATTCGCTTGATTGTCAAGGTCTTATTTACACTTGTAGTTACATAGTTTGTTCACACTTGGACCACCAGCACAAGATATACTAAAAAAATTAAGATTCTAAAAGGATTTCAAAGAGAGGAATTGCACATGGGGAAATACCAATTTTTGTATGGAATTTAAAACAAAATTTGACTACAAAATTTATATGGTCAACATTATGTGTCAAAAGGCACTGCTGCACATTTCTATGTAGGAAATATGCTTGTTTTCTCATCACAGGCTAGTTACAATCTGTGTTAAAAACTGCCCTAATTTTTATAGTGTATATAGACAACCATTGTCAGGTGCAAGAACAGACCCACTATATTCCAGGACCTTACTAAATGGAAGAAATCCTTTGCAGTGGAAGTGCATGTCCTCTGAAAATGAGGGCAGACTTTTACACCAGAGAAGGGTAAAGCCTTGGGCCCGCCCATATTTCAGGGCCCATCTCTTGGACTATCACCCTTTTGCCAGGGCACCTCAAAACAAGGAAGGACTTCTGGCCGCACCCTTCTCCTATTCAAAGGGGTAGCAACTAGCAACCCTAAACTTCTCTTTCACGAGAACAATATCTCTTTCATTTCCGAGAGAAACACAGACATTCAAAGAAATTGGTCTTGTATTGGGTTATTGGGTCTTTGTCCATGAGAAGATCACACAAATCGGATGTCATGTATTAGAGACTGTCCCTGGCACTAATATCGTTCAAGTTGTTCCTAGTCATGAAAATATTGGGATGTGTGCATAAACCAGGAAGTGTCAAATTCATTGTCTTTAATGTCCAATCCTTTTCTTGTGAGAAAGACACTAATCAGTCTACTTTTGACTCTTGATCGAGATTGAAAAACAATGCAGATCTGTTCGTGAACTTCCGACTTTGTCAGTAAAGCTCCCACAAAATTCAAATACACTCACAGTTCATGATTTCTCCTTGCACATGCAAACTGTTGTCCCAGAGATATTTGTGTTGAGCCAGAGACCAAAGGCAAATGCTTCTACCTGAATGTGCATAATGATCACTCTCTCACCTACTGTCCCTGGTATGGTCAAAATGGATCTAGTAGCCAAGAGAGAAGGTAGATTGCTAACAGAACACAAGTATGTGCTTGAGGCACTTGTGTTGGAAGAACAAGGTTGCACTCAATTTCATTGTGAATTTCACAATTTGCTATTTTCCACTGGCTCTCTAGCTTTGGGTGTGCTTGATGAACAAGACAACTGATCTCTGATTTGATGTTTTGGAAAATCATTGCGAGATATGCTTTGCCACAAACAGCACCAACCACTCGACAATGCAGATCAGTTAATCCATCATGATTCCTCTTCTTGAACCATTCTAATCTCAGTTGATCCATGAGCATAGCAATGTTCCAATGATCAATATAGTACAACTCAATGGCTAAGTAGAAAAATAAAAACTTCTGTTAATCCTCACACCAAAGGCCTAACACACCCTAGAGTCTGAAGGTGGGGTTTCAAATTGCTGTGAAGTTGTTGTTTCAAGTCGATGTCTATGAAGATGTGAACCAGTGTGCCTGGTCAGGTCTTCACACCATTACCCAAAAAATGCTGCAATGGAGACCACAAGGATGCCAACAGACATTGGAGCATTGCTGCTAGATCAATGTCCCGTGTGCTTGCCAAGAAAGCAGCTGAAGTTGCAACACTTTGCCAAATTTCTTCCATGCAGCAACAGCAGCCTCCTGTTCACATATAACTTGGCTTAAAATAAATCCTTGGTATCTTGCAAAAGAGTTCCCTCATATCAACTGGAGGATGAATTTCATAATTCACAGATATCATTAGGTCAGATGATGGCATAACTTGAAAACCAGTAAACAAACTGTGCAGAGCCCCAAGTCCTCACAGTATCATGGGGGTACAGGATGCCAAGAAAAGCACTATCAGATCTGTGGGTTCAATGTAGCATCACCCACACCCCATGATGAAATTGCCAGACCCACAAGCATAGTGTAGTGAGTCCACCAAGTCATGTACCTGTATTGGATGCAGAGGAAGTTGAATTGTACTTGCACCCTCCTCATGTGTCTCCATGTCAATGTCTCATGGCCATGCCTGCGAAATAGGCCTTGATGAATGAGTAGGTTCCTGGTTAGCTAGTAAACAGAGCACATATTTAAAGAGAATGTCAAATTTTGAAGCTTCAAGCATCTTACTCCTGTTTGCACAAGGGCCTGTACAATTGCACCCACACATATGTGATGAGGCGATTGACCTTGGAGCCCTGGTGAATACTTGCCCAAGCTACCAATGACAGTACCTGCCCACCTCTACCAAGGGTCACCAGACATCCCCCAAGATGTACAGAATCTACTTAGAATCTACTACAGGCACCTTCAACAATTGATAAAGTCTATATTTTCTAAACCCAGCTGTCACAAGGAAATCAGGAAAAAGAAAATTGAATAAGATTACTGAACAAGCTGAAACACAATTTTGAGGGAAGAGTTAGTTTACAATGGGATCAGCAGCACCATGAACAGCCATCACACCTTGTAGCCATGACATACCAAAAACTGGAATGATTATGTTCCTGGTGGAATCACCCCTGTAGCAGCTTGTATGTGTAAGGAAGGTGGACAACGCAGACAACACAAGCCTAAGCTGTTTAGATATAAATCCATAGGGCAGTTACTGGTGAAAGAAATTTGAAAGCCAAGCAGAGGACAGATACAAACAGCACTTACCGGAGAATAGGCCTCCTGGAAACATTCTATATGATGAACAATATCAACAGCAGCAGCTTCTTTTTCAATAGCAGTGAGAAAGTGCTCGTGACAAATGTATATGTATTTGGCTTTGTTATATATGTGCAACCAAGAGTCATGTAAGTACCCTGTCAATGCCCAACACAATCTATATATTATGATCAATTTACCTCCCAGTCCATGCTTGTCACAGTACCTTCTTTCATAAAAATCACACTACTACACTACGGATGTGAATACCCAAGGACGAAAGAGGTCACACAACGGCTCTCACAGACATATATGATGCAATCAAAGGAACACAGAGTCCAAATCAAAAGCAACATTATCATGTTCCTGCGTTGCATAGAGAGGAGATGCCACCTCTACAACCCACAGGATGGAGGCGGTAAAACCCAGAAAATACAGATGCAGGAATCATGGTGTACATGGCAGTGAAAAAATGCAACAGGGTTTTCCGTGAAGAAGTTTAGTGAACTTGACTACTTCTAACACTTCAATCTGAGACTCTTCACTATAGAGAACCAGGTATGTACTAATGTCACCTGATGATTTCACTGGAAACCGCATCCAGGAAGGGCCGTTATAAGAATTCCAAAATCTCCGTGATTTCAATGTTGTATAGTATCAGTTTTAGCAGCAATATGTATTTCAGTATTTTCCCATTATAAGTGACATAGCTCTTTGAGCACATTGACTTACAATCTACAACCGAAAACCTAATGAATGTTTTTGTAAACTTGAACTCAGGAGCTACGATGTTTAACAGGAAGGAAAGCCGGGGAGAGGGAAGTCTGTTAGTGCGAAAATTAATGCTAAATTGGTGATTAAGCCGCTCATGGATAGATCCTCACAAGGCTGGAACGAATTCCGTGTTACAGAACCGCCTTCGGTGGCAGATTCTGACAGGAAAGTGGTCACTGGCGAGTCTCGTGACCGCGGGCTTCGCAAAATCGGTTACCAACGGTGCGTTCTGTGGCGTTAAAAGCAGGTTACCCGCGTTCAAAAGTCACAGGAACACCCTTAACAGGGTCGTTCCATTTCACTGCGCAATTTTGCGTGAAGAATCGCACCCCAGGGGCTGCGGAATTCTCTCGTGAATTTTACGAAGAAGAGAGGCCAAGAGAAGAACCACGAGTGAAGACGTCAAGGAAATCAAAGACTCTTGCGATGCGAGCCTATGACGTAAGATCAGAAAATTGAAACAAATATCACAAATATCCAGATACCAAAAGCATGAATCTAGAGATGGGTAAATTACACGTATAAAAAACTCCCTTCATTTTTCAGAAAATCCAGCAGGAGACAACCAGAGACAACTCTAGCCGAGCACACTTTGATTTTCACATTTGTACATGAACGCTTGCTTTAGTATTTCAATACGCAGAACAGTCTAAGAAGTGGTGAAGGAGACTAATCAAAATATATGCATATAAGCAGGTGTGGCCCCTTAGCTCTCCTCATGCCTCAGACATGAAGGAAGAGACATGCTTATTTCCAACAGCCAAAAAGGAAGCCCTTTAATAAGTGAAGTTCCAACGCATCAAAACACAAGGGTTATCTAAACACAGTCAGTTACCCTCTGGTTTAAATACACATGAAAACAAATTACGGTCGGAGCAAATTACACGAGCTCGTTTAGGAAGCATTAAGAGCCATGGCAGCGACATCAAGCAGCATGGTATTTGCTGCGGACGACGTAGATGCAGCAACATCACAAGTTACAGAAGGTCCTCCAGTTGTTCCGGGTAGTATAGGATCGCCAGCTGAATGTAAATTGTTCATGTCGATCCCTTCCTGTGGATGTTCTCCTGTGCCTATAGTTCCAACCCCATCAAAACGCAAGGAAGGTTTTCAACACAGTTAGCAACCTCTGGTTTCCATAGAC
This sequence comes from Sphagnum tenellum, assembly GCA_963921925.1. NCBI lineage: Eukaryota > Viridiplantae > Streptophyta > Sphagnopsida > Sphagnales > Sphagnaceae > Sphagnum > Sphagnum tenellum. The sequence goes on along the minus strand of OY998149.1, from coordinate 19,117,691 downwards.
AGAACAAGGATGTATACGAAAGTCTCGTTCACAATGAGTAGCTAGCAAAATCACTCATATTCAAGATAATCGGGCCAGTTCTGGAGTGGGAGTTTTTCATTTTGTAACATACCATCGCTGGCGCTTGTAGCCGGAATTCGTGCCGATGCAGGGACCGATACTGATGACGAGTTCCGCATGATGAGACGCAAACCAGAGCCAGCGATAGTGATGAAAATGAAGAAAAGGACCAGCCTTAATATTAGCGTGGCAGAATCTGAAGCAAAGGTTGATGCTAGTGCCTGCCATCCGCTCGTTGGTGCCGAAGCAACATCTACACTCATGACTAGATGCCTCATTCTTGCGATCTGTTCTAGAAATTTAAGCAGAACTCTCTTTCACAAACTGTCAACTCACGAGGCCGTGAAGAAATCTTCCACAAGAAATTATCAATCTACACCATACTCATAACCTCACCGCATTTCTACAAGTACTAATACCACTCATACAATTACTAAAGAAGGCCGAAGAGTTTATGTACCACTCACGGCCGCCGAGGGGGGCTGGCTTTCGCCGGCTTTGGACGCGAAAGCCAGGCCATCGGTCGCGCGATGGCCTGGCTTTCGCGTCCAAAGCCAGCCGGTCCAGCCGGTTGCGCGCATCGCCTGGTTCCCTGCCCCTCACAAAGTAAAGACAAACATTGCAAATCATGAACTCAATTGCTGAATGGCAAGTGGATTTTTGAAGAAATTGAGCATCTTTTGCTTCTAATAGAAACTTTGTACACCAATTATGCCAATGGATCCAGACTCCAAAAGTAGGTGGAGAGCAGTTTCCATATGATCACTCTCTCTCTCGGATGCAACCTGAAGACATGAACCATGACAATTCCAAGTAGCTATAAAATGAGAGTCCTCTAGAATTCTTGAAGATATTGCAGTGAAAACAATATGGCAAGGTTTATGAACAGATAGTTACGATCACCTTTGCATCCTCCAGGCGATTTCCCTCATCAATGCGGTCCTTCTCCTGTTGACTTCTAAGTTGTGAACTGTATTTTTCAATTGCTCCAACTGCTTCTCATACTCATTTTGCATCTCTGTTGGCAATTCCCTTTAGGTTATTGCAAATGTGCTCAAGGTCTGGAATATTTGACATTGTTAGAAAGCATAAGCAATTTTTATGGGTCTTCTAGTTTATTCCTGGATGGGTCCGTGCATCTAATATTTTAGACGTTGAAAATGCTCTGCTATTTTGAAGAAGACTAAAGATGATAGAATATTCAAACATGATTTTCACTATGCCCGTAGATGTCACCTGGACAAAGCCAAGTTGGTGAAAGTTTCATGGTTCCTGTTCACTGCATCATTTAGGTGTGTGTGGAGGCCCTCAACCTCTGTCAACAGATCCAAATACTCTTTCTGTAGGAATATTTGGATGACACAATAGATTCGGAAAAAAGACAGTATTAATACAGATCCGAATTATTAATACTCTTCCAAGATTGTGAACACAAGCTGCATCTCAATTTTCAAGACCTAGGATATCAAGCTCAAAGATTTGTTTTCTGTCAGAACATCAGGCAAAGGAACTTGAAGTCGTTCCAAGAAAAAATCATGTGTGCTAATAACAAGACTACACCAATAGAGAAAGGTCAAGAGATTGAAGTAATAGTGATTGAGGGAGGATGGAAGGAAAATTACAAGTTCTTCCATGCTTGCGACCAGCTGCACCCTGTGTTGCTTTAATTCACCAGCCTGAATGGCTGCTTTTGCAAATGCTTCCTAGGTCATGACCAAATCCATAGCCCATAAGATGACAGAATCAACACCTGTTTTTGTGACCAACCTTGTAAATTCAAAGCAATGTTAAAGTGCACATTCTATGGCAATGTATAACTCTAATATGGGAAGTTTGTAGCACATATTGAGTTATAGGAATGCTACAAATTTGCAACATTATTTTCAAAATTTTAAGGATGCATGACAAATTGCAAATTTCACAATGCAATCACAAACAACCAACGTCATAACTTCTTGTGTGTTTTACAAAAACATTTATGAATTATTTATTGTCTAGAGTGAATCCTTTTTGGAACCCATATTTTATTTTATTTTGAATTTTGTGATGTTGTGCCAATCATCCATAAATATATTTAACCAAATTTGCTGATATTTAAAATATGCAAGAAGATTGTTTCAAGCACCTTATCACATTGTAGGTAATAGTGGTGATTTTTAATGAAAATGTCTTTTTCTTGATGTGTTCTTTTTTCAAACATGAAATTTGTGATAAAATCATGAAAAAGTCTCAAAACAATAACTATTTGCTTTTGCATCTTGACACCAAGTTGTTTCATCTCGGTGCACATATCCATGTCCTTCACAACATCCACCTTTGCCCACGACTCTAAAATATTCTTAGAAAGTTGCACATACAACTTGATTGTTGAAACAAGAACATCATACAATAGCCAATACCCATGAAATTGGTCAACTACACATGTAGTTACAACAAGAGAAAGTATATCACAATTACCTTAGCCATGGCCTAAACATGTGTTGAAGGAATTTAGTTAGTTTATGCATTTCTCTAACAACTATAATCAATTAAAAATTACAACTTGATAGGTTAGGCACTACCTAAACATGACAACCTTGGATGCAAAGCATGTTTTAATCAAAATTGTCAATTTGCACTAAAATAAACTAGAACCACCAAATTTTCACCTCCATTTTTTTGCCCCTTTATTTATAATGCACAATGAAAATGAAGGATCAATTTTATTATACATTTCACAACCTATAAATGCTTGCATTGCAAAAATCACGATTGTCAATATACTTGATTTTTTTGGTGATGTGATGGAAGCTTGGAGGGATGCTTGGGTAGATTTCATATTAATTAGGTCAAGGTCCTTGAAAATATTATGATCATTCATTGCATATTGAATTGTTTTGCTCATAACATGTTCAAAAATATGCACCATCAAATGGAGTCTATAAACTTAATGCCTGGTATGGAATTACCAACTTTAAGGCCATGGTCAAGCTCCCCAAATTGGTGTCTTCATTTTCAGTAGCACAAGATTTTGGAAATGAAACCAAACTTTTCAAATATGACCTTCAATTTCCTTACCAACCCATCCCCAATAGTATCATTGGCTTTAAAAGAACCTATTGTAACATGATGAGGCTTCCAATCTACAAATAGAAAGTTCATGACAAAAGCAAAGATATCTTACTAAACCCCTACTCATCCATAAATCAAATGTAATCGTGCTTGTAAATGTGGCATCAAGATGAGGTTACATATGCAAATCTAATTATGAGCAACCATGGTTAAAAGGATTTTCTTCAACAATGTCCTTTGAAAAGGGAAAACAAATTTGCCAATCAAGCTTCAAAACCAACATATGCATCCATACATTCTCACGAATGCTTATAGGGAAAAACCCTTAGCCACAAACAACAATAAGTCCCCCAAAAAAACATTACATCAGCCTCATCTTGTTTCTTGTAAGGAGTTTTCTGTTCAAAAAAGAAAAATTTGCACTTGGTGCTACTTTAGGGTGTCCCTTAGTTTAATGCATAACTAACTACCCTCATCACTCCTTCCCAAAATACCATGAATAGTAGTAACAACTTCCAAAAGGTATGTGGATAGAAACTCCAAATGTTCAACACTGGTGTGATGATTCATAAACCATGGACCCTATACGATTTGTTATATCTAATGACCTCCTTCTTTTCCTTTGTTTTTTTTTCAATCAATGCAAATTCACTTAATGAAAAGAAAAAGGCAATTACCTTGGAACTTTTGACCATGACCATGAAGTTCTCTAGCTACTCCTTGCACTTGAAATGATGAGGAGCGGGAGCAAAACATAATGAAAAATGTCAACCACAATCCACCACACACACAAATAATAATTAAAAAAACAAAAAACATCTACAAGCCACAAGAGGGGGTTGCTTTTGTCTTGCTCACATAAAAAACACAATGAATTCACAATGGTGATGGCCAAAGTACAAATGCAAAAGCCCATCCTAAAATTTAAAACTCCAAAACCTTAAGTGTTGGATAATTAAAGAGGTTTTTTCAATGGTCATGCATTAACAACAATGCCATGCAAACCTAAATATTAACACCTACATGCAACTCTTCATAACCTTTTTATGCTAACAAGTTCATTGTAATCTCTCAATAGATATATTTTTATAGAACAATTAAGATGGTTTCCAAATTTGTTTGGACAAACAACTAATGAAACAATTTTTTTAACATATGTCAAGAAAATGATTTGCTAAATTGATTGACTAACAATATGTTTATGTATATCGTAACTGCAACTCATGTTTGACACAAAATAATTCACAAAAGGTCAATCCAATCAAAAGAGGAACTTTTATTAATTCTAAAGTTCTTGAAAATCACAAATGGTCCCAACTTGTGGTAGGTTGTCAATTGTTCCAACCATTATGATATTGTTACAAATACTAACTATAAAGGGCATTTTGTGTTATTTTTCTTCAACCATCAAAATTTTAAAATATTGAATCTGGGATTGTCATTGAAAAACATAAATACTTCGGCAAAGAACTATCAAATGTCAATTGTAAATATGATACATTATGGACATAATAGTTATAAAAGTTAAATTATTTTGGATATGGTCAAAATAAAATTTTAACTCACTTCAAATTTATGAGAAAATAAGTATGTGTTACCTGTAAGATTGTATTACCCCAAAGTTAGGAAGAACTATACCATTATTCAATTATAAACACACACCCATATGATATACCTTATTTGTCAAAGGCTTTTATGATATGTGGTCATTGAACAAACTTGGTGTGCTTAGAAACCCAAACACCACATCCAATCAATACATCACTTACATTAAAAACTCCATTTAAATGGTGTGGCTCCAAAGTTAAATATTTTTTTGTATAATGGAAGTCATATTAAATGAAATCAAATACAAATCTCAATATCATTTTGGTGCAAATGACTCATTTATTGAAAAAGCAAGCACATAATCACAACATGTAGATTTTTAAAATGTTCACAAAAATTTGTTAGTATTACATTTTTAGTTCATCAAAAAATAATTTTCACTAGATTTTCATATTGAAACGTTAGTTTTTTCATTAATGTTTGTTAGTTTAGTTGAAAGAATGGGATGCTAAAAAGTGTTATTTTGATGCCCAACACATTGTTAATTATCTTTAAAAGAAAGTGGAAATTTTTTCTATGCAATAAATGATTATTGCAATTTGGTCTACAAAGGGGTATAGACTTGTCTTATAACTAAATATTATTTTTAAAACATGTTATTTATCATTCTATACCTTGGAACTGCATAGTTCACTTTTGGTGTCATAGGACACTAAAAATATATTTCTTAAGGTGCAAATAGGTTAACAAAAGCCAACCCTATCCATTAAAGTGCCTACTTAAAAAGTAAATAATGGTGAAAATCATGAACATTTTTTCATATGTTTTTGTTTTTGACATCTTAAAATTATGTTAATCATTCCAAGTTGTGCTAAATGATGAATATGAAAATTGAAGAATTCAAATTAAAAATTCATTAAATTAACTTTTGGGTTTTTTTTTTTCTAAAAGGACATTTGAACTTGAATAGATGTTGCATCATATGTGGTTAATGTTACAAAGAACTACGTAAAGGACTATTGTAATAACATAATTTTGATCGTAAAAAAATTTAGACTTACCAATCAAAGGATGTTTCAAAACAACTTTAGAATTTCAAAGCTTCAAAAGTCCTTTACCACATATAAAAGGTTATAATGTACATAATATATGAAGAAAAGTTATAGCTTAAAGTATAATAAAACTAAAGAATGTGAAATTTTAATTTTTGGTGATGATTTAAAATTTTGGTCATTTTTCAAAATGAAACATTGAATTTGTAAGGAATCTACACATTTTTTAAAATTCATATTTACTCAATAATGACTAAAAAAAAACATGATGTGTTGGGAAACATTTAAATATTTTTTAGAACAAGTTACAAAAAAATCATTCAAAAAATCATTTGCATGTAAAAGCTTTTTTGGGGGAAAAAATATGTAATCCTTTTCCAAAGTAATGCCTTTAGCTCCCAGTTACAAGTTTTGACCCTTCCATTATAGTTGATCCACTTGGTTCAATCTATAGAATGTTTGTGATGATTTATGGCCTAGTTTATCAAAGCTTTTAGTCTATAATACTAAATGTATTTTATGTACACCAATAGTGCATGAAACCTAAACGAGATTTTTTTTGAAAGAATGGTCTTTGTTTAAACTTTGCCAAACTTGAATGAAGTGAAAGCAAATTACAAAGGTGGGAGGTGAGGGTGGGGCATTGTATTATTTTTCAAGCTACCTATGTTTGAACACATTTTGAGAGATGCATACTATGTATGATGCATGTTGCAAAGAGCTTGACTTGGCTTCTCACAATGTGCTTTCATCCCTTGGATAAAACTTACATGATTGCATAATTAATATGTAACAATTATTTTAATATTGTGATATATTATACAAAGTTTGATATGATCAATTATAAAAATCTAAAGGTGATCAAATTAATGGCCTTAAGCATATGGTAGAATATATTTTTTGTTGAAATTATCCCTTTCAATAACTAATTTTTTGAAAAACTCTTATGTTGAGTTTACATTTTTATTCAAAATACACATGTTGATGGTTTTTTGTAACTGATTAAATTAATGACGAACATATTTTCTATTTTAAATCAAGAATAACAAATTGGTTCTTGTAAAATGACCAAATTGAATGTGTGCGTGTGTGTGTAATTAAATAAATCTTTTTTGTGTTTTCAGTAGTAGAAATTAGTCAAAATGTAACCATTCCATTTACTACTACATGCGATTTGTAATTGTTTGTGACTAGATTTGGGTATGTTTGCAATTACAAGACCAAATTTCAACTATTTTGATCATTTTAACAACTATGATGCAATTATAGGAATTTCATCCTATTGGTTGGATCAATTACATTTATTTTCATCCATTAATAAGTTGATATGTCCCATTAGTCGTAATCATCACCAACTTAATTATCCTAAAGGTATTTTACAATGACATAGGGGTGTATTTTAATGTATGTATTATATATATATATATATTATGCATACGTATGTATATTATTCATATAATGAATCTGAAAATGAATATTTGAATTTGAAATTTTTCATTTGAATATGACATTTTCAATTTAAATTCAAAAAGGCTTATTTGATCTAAAAATTGATATTTGAATTCTAAATTAATATTTTCAGATCCAAAAATTAGTATTCCAATTCAGGAAATTGTTAATTGAGTATAAAAATGGACAATTTGATTTTGAATACTTTTATATGAATATGAAAACTTATATTTCAACTCTGAAATTTTTTCATTTCAATGTTAAATAATCATTTGATTTGAACTTGAAGTTTCAATTCCAAATTACTATTTTGAATTCTCAAAATTAATACTTCATGTCTGATAATTCTCAATCGAGTCTAAAAATGGACATTTCAATTTTGAATATTGTTATTTCAATATGAAAATTGACATTTCAATTCTGATAATTGTTATTTAAATTTTTAACAAAAATTGATCTAAAATTTGATATTTGAATTCTAAATTATTATTTTGAAATCTAAAAAGTAGTATTTCAATTCAAAAAACTTTATTGAGTTTTAAAATTGACATTATGATTTTAAATATTTCTATGTGAACTTGAAATTCTATATTTGAATTCGGAAGTTTTAAATTAAAATTTTAAGAAATTATTTAACTTGAAGGTTGAAATTTGAATTCCAAATTATTGTTTTGCATTCTCGAAATTAATATTTCAATTCAGAAAATTATTAATCAAGTCCTAAAATGGACATTTTAATTTTGAATATTATTATTTGAATCTGAAAATTGACATTTCAATTCTGAAATTTTTTATTTAAATTCAAAAATCTTATTTGATCTAAAATTTGATATTTTAATTCTGAATTACTATTTTGGAGTCTTAAATTTATATTTTAATTCAAGAAATTATTGATTGAGTTTTAAATTTTTTTTCCTATTAGTGCTATCTATAATAAATAACTTTTATAAATAATTATAAATGATTATGTTTATTAAATATAAATTACACTAAATATTTATTGTTATAACATAGATTTTTATATTATATAATTTATATTCTTATATTAGATTAAATAACTTAATGTAATTAATGTGACATTACTTTAAAAACATTGTAATTACTTCAAATAAAAATTAATTAGTATGTGCATAATTACTTTTTAATTGAACATAATTATTCACACTTTATAATTTATAACTTCAAACCTAAATTAAATATTTTGGAAAAATTATAGTGTAGTTAAAATAATTATCTTACTGATTTTAATTTCAAGAATTATCATATAATAATATTATTTAAAAACATTCTGTGATTAATCATCTATGATAAAAATTTTATAGTAATTTTATAGTAATTATGAAAATTAATGTTATGTTCAACAAATTATTGTATTTATAGTTAACAATTACCAAGGGAAAAACATTACTTGACCTATAATAAATTTTACAACAATTAATGTTATTATACATTAATTAATGTAATTAGTTAAATAATAAATTCTAAAAATTTCGTGTAAATATTTACTTTTTAATAGAAATTATTAATTCATGACTTATAATTTTAAAATAAATGTTTAAAATGTTTAAATCTAAAATTATAGTCATTAAATTAATTTTACATTAATTATATTATATATAATTCGATCAGATTCTAAGAAGTAATAAAGTATTTTTAAATATTTTAGGTTTTTAATTATTTATGAGTTATGTATTAATAACTTGTGAATAATTAAATAGTTAGTTTGTTAAATATTAAAAAATATTTTTTATTTAAGTAACTGATAATGAATATTGAGTATTTGTAGTGTATAGTTTATAATTTAAATATATGTAAATCTAATCATTATTAATTAAACGATTATTTAATTATTTATTATTTGACTTGTTTAAAAATTTAAAACCTAAAAAAGTAAAGCATGAAAAAAAATTTGAACAATTTAGTTTGTGAGGAAGCTTATCCCATATTGTTTTCCATTCTTGTATTGAACGTTATATAAACAAAGGGGTGTGGTTATCCAATTTCACATTAAAAAATTTGTGCACATGGGATGAACTAATGAAAAGGTTCAACCCAAAACAAAAAAATAAATAATGCACAATTATAAAATATTTGCCTCCCCAACCTACTTATCTACCTAGTTAGGTAGGTACCTAGGTTGACCTATGTACCTACCAACCTAATATTAATATTTTATTAAATTGTTTTTGTTAATGTCATGTGGCATATTTACATTGGCCACGTGTCATAATATAAAACATCCAAGTATTTGAATTGAATGCCCTAGATTATTTCAAAATAATAATAATAATAATATTTTAAATGATCAAATATTAAAACACCTAGCAACACATCATTTGCCTTCAATTGTGACCAAAATAGTTACATATTAATCGCATGTGACAATATGTATACAATGGAGTCAAAGGATGAATTTGTATTTGATGATTTTTTCTTTCATACAATACCCTTTGTCATTTGTGACTAATTTATCACATGCAACTTGTCTTAGGTGACTAAAGGGATATTAGTTGCAAATGTTTCTTACGACTAAAATTTAGTCGCAAAGACTAGTCAAAAATACATTTTTTCTTCAAATGTTTCTCATTTGTAATGTCTATCATGATCAAAATGAGGGAAGCCACTTTATGTTCCAAATGGTTGGAAAGGCCTATGAATGTGAACACAATGTCATTATGGTATTAAGGTAGTTGCAATTGAAGGTTCTTGGAATTGCTTACATGATAGAATCACAACTTTGTTCATCCTAGTGAATGCATGTTTGAACAATTGAGTTGAATAAGCAAATGTTTTATTTAGATGCAATCTCCTTTAAGGCAAAATTTAATTCTATAATTCAAAATTCAAATGGTAGCAATTGTAATTCAAATGTTGCACCTTTGTTCACGAATGTAACATTGTTATGGTTGCAACATTTGAGTGGAAAATAGTTTTAGTCACCATCCAATATCAAGATTATTTTTGGTCACCATGCAATATTGGAGATAATTTCTGGTAACAAAATATGCCATGAAGTTTATGAAATTGTAAATTTGTGCACAAAATATGTATCATTGTTAAGAATTGCATAAAGATTTATATTATATGACTAGATGTTGAACAATAAATTGTATGTTCTTATTTTGTATATGTGTGTGGCAAAACTTATATTTAGAAATAAGCCAAAGATGCGTACTTGTTTGCCCACTCCATGTTTTGTGAATGAAGTTGGGAGTTACATGTAATAGGTTTGTAATAAGGAAGGGTATGTTTTTAGGTAATTACATAGAGGAAAAAACATAGGTATGGAAAAAAATTAGACAAATGTATATCATTATTTTTAATTATATAAATATATGACATATTTTTAAATGCATTCGCAAAATTGATCCAGTGATTTGAAATTACAAAGTTGGATTTCAATTAGACCTCATTTAAAAACTACTTCACATTATATTGTGTGAAGATTAAATATTGTGAAAGGGAGGCACTTTTTGTATTTTTTAGGAACACTTGAAGTAGAAGGGTATTTTTTGGTATGTTATGAAATAATAAAATATTGAAGGAATGTTTTATAAAAATATTTTAGTTATAATTTAAATATATATATATAATCAATTATAAGCACATTTAAATAAATTATTTATATTTCTTTATAATGAATTACTAGCACCTTGTTTTTTTTTGCGCACCATTTGGAAAAAATAGAATTGACCTCCCTAGGGTTAAAGTTTTAACTTTGATATTTCCTTTGAAATTCTTCAATATATTCTTAAAGCACAAGATGGTAATTTGTAATTTGAGGTCATTACAACAACCAAATTCATTTCAAATTGGGGCAATGGGTGGAATTATTACATGATGATATTGTGGGATTGTACATGGCAATGAATTACATGCCAAAAAAATGGGATTTTTTGCTTGACATTTAAATGGTTTGGTGGTGATTCATAACAAATAACAATAGTGAATAACTAGTCTTGAGTTCATTTCCAATCTAACAATTTTTTACAACACAAAATTTGAAACATCTTGGTGGTTGTTAAAAATTGTTTTTTGGTGATTTTTTTTCTCAAAAACATCAAATTTTAAAAATTCAGAAAATAAGTGATCAAAAAAAGTTGCTAGAAGTGAAAAAAAGAATGAAAGTCTCTACATTTGTATATTTGCTTTTCATTGCATATCCAAAAATATATAATAATTATTAACGATCTATACATTACTTTTGGTTTATAACCAAATTTGGCTAAATTTTCCTAAAGATTATTGCCATTTTTTAACATCTTCCTAGGGGTGATCATCATTTGTTATATCTTCACCCAAATGACAACGATTTTGGCAAACAAAGATTCCTAAAAAACATGTTGGTGGTGGTAGCTTCCTTTTAATGTGTACACCCAAGACATGTACCATTACCTTATCATCAATGATTGGACAAAAGTCATCCCATGATGAATGAAGATAAAATTATATCTATAAGACTTTAAATGACTTTTTATATTTTATACTTGGATCACATAGAATTGATGTTTGTTAAATGAATGTGGGGGCCAATACTTTATTACATGTTATAGGACATGTGATTGGTACATTGCAAATAGTTATGGGTTCAATTCACCACTAATGCAATTGGAATTATAAGAAGAGAAAAAATAGCTAAATTTCATTATTTTTTCACATTCAAGAAATTTAAATGCTATGAACAATGTGTTTGTGGGGCATTTGGATGTCAAAGAAATTTGAAGGTCCTCCCAACTTTTAAACCAATTTATCAAAGAAATTGAAGGGTGTAAGCAACTTCAAGCTTCAATGTATCCAACTAACCTTCTTGTTACAAGGAAAACAATCTTTCCATTTGCTTGGAACTTGACAATTTCTAAATTTTTCTCAGATTTTTCTTTGGATAGATCACTAACTCCTAGAACCCTATAGCCAATTCTATTGAACAATTCCAACATTAAATGATGTATACATTTTTAAAACTAACCTTTCATGATTTACGTGATATAAATAAGGTTGTATAGTGACTTCATATGCTGCTACTTCTAAAATGTTTTAAATAACTAAAGTAGGTACAAGAATGTCACCATTTCAAAATTCAAAGTCCCTCTTTTAGGGTTGACATCACTTTTTACACCAAATAGAACATCTTTTGAGAAAGTGAATAATTGACCTATGTGGCCAAGTTTTTGGCCAAGTTTTTGGCCAATTGAACCATCAAACTTTAGTCCCAATGTACCTTTTACATTTTGGGGGAACTTTTGGCACAAAATTCTTTCATTTGTCAAATTTTTAAGGCATTTATGGATTTTTTACAATATTGGGTTTGTAGGTAGGCATCTGCTTTGGATCCAAACATGTCCAATTGTCAAAAGTAGAAGAAAAGATCCAAGAAGGACTTCACCTCACATAGTCCACATAAAAGAACCACATAAAGTTTTCATCCCTTCTCATTTGTAAGCTTCTTTAAACTTATGTGTGATAACACAAACCTTCTATCAAGTGCTAATTTTTGTACCATACATGAATTGAATTACTCCATGATAGGACCTCACAAGCACAAAAATGCAAGCTTGGTAAGCTTGGTCAAAGTAGGACCCGTAGGACCCAAAGTGTTAATCCCTAATTGTATGTGGCATTTAACATGCTATGTAAAGGATTAGTTCTCATGACAAAAGTGTTCCCTTTATGTGCGTTATGTGACCCATCAAACATTTTGTAAATGATTGGTTTTCATGACAAAAGTGGTATCTTAATGCACGTTACAAGGTGTTTAATGTGCTTCATAAAAGATTGGTTCTTGTGATTAAAATGATTTGTTGACGTTTGTTGCATCTAATGTGTTTTGTTAAATATTGAGTCTCATGATAAAAGTGATCCCTTCATGTGCATTATATGGCATCTAATGTAGTTCATAAAGGCGAGTTTGGTGCTATTAACAAAAGGTGATCACCATGATACACATTCCATCTACCATCCTATAAACTATGTTTCTCATAAAATGTTCTTGAGTTAACCATTTATCTACGCATGAGATGGATGAGCATAGACTTTTTTTTTCTTTCTAGAGAAGTATTTTTATGGTGCTAGACTAGGAAAACACAATATCAATTAACTTTAAGTTTTATTATTATGTTTGGAATCAAAAGATGAGACAGTTTCATTCCAAGCCATGCATTTATCCAATGATTTTAAGAACAAAAATGAAAGAAAGGGTTGGTGTTCCACATTCACTTGTGATACCCAACTTTATCACAAAGTTATTAATTTGTTTCTAGGCCACTTAACAACCAATTGGTTTTTTGGAGTTTCAATTTTTTCTAATGTTGCATTGCCATTTTACAAGGTTATAAAAAAATTCATTCAAGTTAATTGGAAAAAAAAATATTTATGTAATCACTTCATCACTCCACACAAGATCTCTTTGCATGGGTCTTTCTTATGGAGTTAAAATAAAATCCACTTACAATATTAATCTATTTTCAAGTTTGTCATTGGTTTAAAACATGAATATCTCCACTAGGCCATTGTTGTATTTATCCAACTATCAAGGGATCATTAGGTGAAACAACTTTCCAAAATGGGAAAACTTATCAAGCTTTTGGAATCTAGGGTGGGATGGGAAGGAGAATAGCAATTAGCATTGGCCTAGATTCACTATTGAAATTAACTTTTTATGAAACTAGGTATCATTAGTTTCCCACAATAGAGGGTAAAGACATTTGGCTTGATGATTTTTGCACAAGAAAAAATACATAAGCATTTTGCCAAAATAGTTCCAAAGTTTACCTTGAACTTGATATGAAATATGTATTTGATAGATCATAAACTTTTCATGATGATTTTAGATCCTGAAGATTGAAGAGCTTCAAAATACATTGCAAAAGGAACAACTTACTTCATGTGGGCCTTTTAGTGATGAATTGTCAAACTTGAATAAGATTAAAATATTTATCACAAGATTGAATATGACTTGTGAGGTCACATATGGATTTTGGTTATTCAAATTCAAGTTTTTCTAAAAATTTGTCACATTTCCTTCTACGTTTTTAAAAACAACAATTTCATAGGTAATAGATTTACATGATATTAAATGGTTGATACTTTCAAAGGATTTGAATGAATGTCAAGTGATGGACACAATGGCAAATGGACAATGATGAACTTGGGTTAGATACAATTTTATCAACCATTATTCAAATTTTATTTATCTTCAAATTTTATGTTTATATATGTAATAAAATCACCATTTGAGAAGTATTGAGATTGTTATAGAATATAGGGATCATTTGGGAATGACATGGTTTCAATTTTGCCTTGAAACCTAAACCATAGAAGTTGTTAGAACAAGCTTGAAGAGACTTGTGCTGATTTGAGTAGTAGTGTAGTTGGAGGGCACATGATAGGCTTAAAAAATTTCCTCGGTGACAGGTAGGGTAGGCATTTCATATTTTTAAATTGCTCGCTTTCAATTTTTAATTTCCTTTAGCAAATTTGTGAGGTAGGTGGGTTGCTCATAACTATTTTATGATTTTTGTAAAAGAATTCCGTCAAAATATAAAAGGCAAGCAAGCTACAAGCAAGGGGTCTATGCGTGTTTTGGCTTACCAAGTTCCTTTTGTTGGCGTTGGCTACCAAGGCAAGGATATTGTGTTTGGATTCATTATAGAGTATAGTAGCTTAAGGGATTTTGGCCCCTACTAGGTAATAATAATAATAGGTCTATATTTTATATGAGGGTTTTTGAAAGATGATATCTTGGCTTGTGTTGGAACTTGAGATTAGTTATAGAGTTATAATATATCTTGAAGGATTTTGGTTTCTTTTAGAGAATTTTTTTTGGAAGATTAGGTCTATTTTGGGATGGTGAAATAGGTGTTTGAGTTTCCATAATTCTTCTTTTGCCTTAAGATACTTTTTATTGTAAATGGCAAGGCCACAAATGTGACACACCCATTGTACATGCTTGAGGAATAAGATACAAACATTATCATGATCCAACATTGTCAATTCAAATAAAACATTAAAGTAGTGCACAAAATGTGCAAGGATCCGTATTTGGTAATGGGTATGGAGAGTTCATTTTGTTTGAACAATGAAATGATTTAACCCTAATAATTTAGTCATTTTTAGATTGTTAGTTTAGGGTTGTGTTTTTGTGAAGAAAAACCTTGTTGGAATAATAATGGAAATGAAATCATGTCGACACCTTGAAATCATGTCGACAAGGTGTCATTCGTGGCCATTAAAACATTGGGTTCTAACTCCATGTTGTTTCATGTAGGACTCCAGGGCCCCATTGGCCTGGAACATGTCATTTAACATGGGGAGAATGCGCCGTCTTAGAGGACGTATTAGACCACCCTTGGTCCAAAACAAGAGCGGAGTCTATGCGGACGACATCTTCCCTTGAGTTATTGAAAAAGAAATTGTGATCCGGCCGTGGCAGCCCAGAGTGTTTTTCTTTGGAACAAATTTTCCCACCCTAGTGAGACCACAAAAAAGGAAAATAAAAATTGGTTTTTTTTTGGTGTTAATTCGGATTAAATTGCTTAAATTTGGGAAAAATTAGCCAAACTTTGGAAACCAGAAAAATTTCTTCAGATGAATTTTCCCACCCTAGTGAGACCGCAAAAAATCGTTTTTTCTGTGTTAATCTGGATTAGATTGCTTAAATTTGGGAAACGTTAGCCAAACTTTGGAAACCGGAAAACCGAGAAAAACAAACACTGGTTGGCTGGGCCCACAAGATAAGCCTTTTAGTTTGTTCGTCACCATTACCTTATCCACTCCCACATGAGAAACAAAAAAATCCCCTTTGAATTAAATGGAGTTCACTCTCAAGTTTCTTTCTTCAGCCCCCACCTCGCCTACCAAAGCTTCTTCTTCGTCCTATCCAAAACAAAGGAACATGCGAAGTCCTCAAAGATGCAAGGGGGTTTTCAAGATCAAGAAGAGGCATTGGAGGATGTTTAAAACAAGCCCGTAAGAACTTTAAGGGCTGCGTCGTGCTTGACGGCCTTATGATGCATCATCAGCATTATGCTTGATTGGTGAGAAACAAGGCGGTGCTTATGAACTAAATCTCAAGTTACTCGGGCGCCTCTCTATTTTAGAACAAGAATTAATAGTTCAAAAAATTGTTGGCCCCCCCCCCCCCCAACCCAAAGTTTCCAGCCACAAGAAATAAATTTTATAAAGTAATCCAATAGGAATTTTAAAAAGAATTTTCCCCTTTCGTTACGTACAGGTCCCACGAAAAGGGCGACCGCAGCCCCGACGGCGGCGGCGGTCAGGGCGGTGGACCGTGGGGCTGCTGCTGCAAATAATGTAACCAATCGTTTGCACGGAATTGACTTGACCGGAACGTTTTCACCGACCCGCGTGGCTACCACGAAAACGCCTGCGCGGTCCCAATTGATCCAACCAAGTCCTGCCCTTTTTTACCCGGTAGCGCCCCCCTGCCCCCGCCCCGATTTCTTCTACTGGGTTGGTCGTCACCCGAGTTTTCTTCGGGTGGGTCCTACGCGAGTAGCCAAAAGAGTCTTGACATGTGGCTGAAAAACTTGTGGGCCACAGAACAGGTCCCGAAAACCAAAGTCCAGGTCTCATCCTCCGCCGCCTCGTCCCCTCGCCCACAAGTTTGAGATATGGACGAGGACGACGACTGAGGCTGATCCGTTATCCGGTAAATTAAGTGAAAACCAAACGCCAAAAAGTGGCGGTAAAAAGTGAAAAAGAAACAAAAGACAAGAAGGAAAAATACAGTTGCAACACAGCTAGTGGTTGACAACGCACAGTTAATGACGGGTAATAAAGTAAAAACGGTTAAAGCAACTAAAGTGTCCAAAAAGGTTTAAAAAAGAGTAGCCGTATTTCTTCTAGGAAATTTTTATGTATCCCTTTAAGTGGAAATATGGGAAAAAAATGGCGATTCACCCTAAAGGAGGATGATTTAGCCAAATCTGGCTATAAACAAGATATCAAAAACAAATCTTTTAATCAAGCTTCTTTATATTTATGGCTACACAATGAAAACCAAATAAAGATATTTGACAATTTATACTACCATGTTACAGGGGCAGTTTCAGTACATGTTCGCAGAATAATCAATTAATTATGAAGATTCCACATTCTGGGATAATTCAAAAGATTCTTCTATTTTCCTTCACGAAAATTTGTTCTTTGAAAAAAGTAGATATAAGCATATATTTATATTTCTTATTTCTGGCGATTGAAACCCTCCAAAAATCAATACATTTTTGGATTCTTTACTTTTTTGTTTCCTTTTAGGCGAAATTTCGCCAGGATAAAAAAAAGGGGGCTAGTAGGTACTAGGTACGTACTTAGGTACCTATTCTCGTTCTCGTTTCTTTTTGTTCTCTTGTTCTCGTAATGCGTCACCTGGAATTTCAGGACCAGTACGGGATGTGACGAACCAATCAGGTTGTGTAAATCCACGTCCTCTTAGCCCTCGCGACGCCGTGTAAAGAGCGGATTCGAGGTCCCATTCGAGCGAGCTCGCGTCGTCTTGTTGCAGAAGCGAGGTCCCAATAGCGCAAGCTCGCTCGCGGCGTGTTCGTGCAGAAGCGTATATAGTGAGAGCTTGCTCGTCTCTCGGAGCTGAGTCTGCTGCTCGCGAAAGAAATCCAACTGCGATGCGATTGATCCGAGCAGCAATTTTGATTTGGAGATTAGAACTGCTAGCAAACTCGACAGAACGGTGTTTTCTTCCCCGTTTTTGATAAAGTTTTCACACTTATTATAAGCTTTTGGTGGAGAAAATCTTTTGTTGGAGGTGCAATCGGCTTGTAATATCCCGGGAAATTCAAGAGAAGTACTGTGTTTTGTTGAGAATTTGATGCGTCGGCGAAGAAAAGTTGTGCAGGAATTTTCTTTGCCGTCGTCGCACGTGGTTACGTTTTCCAGAAGCTTCTTTGCTTGCGGGGAGGGGAGCTCTTGGAAGAGTTTTTGTTGGGACAAGGGTTTCATTGCCTGATTGTTGTTGTGGAAGAAATTCTTCTAAGGGGATTATTATCATCGTCGTGAAGTTTTGCTTTTAGAGTCTTTGAAAAGAGGTTGTTGCGAAGGATTTTCCTGGTTGCAAGAGCTTCTTGCGAGTGTAATAGCAGTCTTTATATAGTTTTTTTCTTGAGTCTTCCTGCTGCTTTAAGAATCGGGACGGATCATGGGATCGATCTTCATCACCAGTTGCTATAACCCCGTATTGCTGCCTACAAGCGGCTTTGCGGAGCGGAGCCTCTGCTCGGAGAATTCGCAGGCGGAAGCGTCTTCCAGCAACAGACCACAGGCGGATGGAGGAGGAGCGCGTTTGCTGTGTATACAGCAACCACGCTATTTGGCAGGGCCAAAGCAGATCTTGCACAGACATAATAACCATGAGCAGGAAGCTCCTTGCTCTTCTTCTTCCGCGTTTGCCTCTTCGTTTGCTATATCTGTCGATGGCTGCAGGAGAAGTCCAAGGTTGTCATCGAGCAGCGGGAGAAGGGGCCACGGAGCCGTGGAGGAAACCACGGAGCTCAGAGTTTGCAAGGTCGACACTAGTGCAACAGACACTGAATATTTCGGGGAGTCCATCCTCGACTGGCAGACACAGCTTGGGGCGTGGAAGGAGTATACCTTCCAGGAGACCGCGACTAGCAAAGGTGCCGGAGGTGGCGTGCCCGTGTTCATCATGCTGCCGTTGGACAGCGTGAGCATGAACAACACCGTGACCAGGCGACGGGCTCTCAACGCAAGCCTGGTGGCGCTCAAGAGCGCGGGTGTGGAGGGCGTCATGATGGACATTTGGTGGGGAATTGTGGAGAAGGACGGACCGCGAAACTATAACTGGTCGGCGTACAAGGAGATTATAGAGATGGTGAGGAAGAGCGGCCTCAAAGTTCAGGCTGTGATGTCCTTCCATCAGTGCGGAGCCAACGTTGGCGATTCTTGCAAGTAAGCCAATCCTCCCTCCCTCCCTTCCTCTGCCCTAGCCCTGCCTGCAAATGGGTGGAAGCAGTTTTGTAGGTTTCTTGTATCTTTTGTGTTGTGGGTGACATGGCGATTGACCAGAGATGCACCCACCTTGTGTTCTTGCAGGATTCCCCTACCTCCATGGGTGACTGAGGAGATGCAAAGAAATCCAGATATTGCATACACTGACAAAGCTGGCAGGCGGAATCACGAGTATGTGTCACTAGGGTGTGACACACTACCTGTCTTGAAGGGCAGAACACCCATCCAAGTTTATGCGGATTTTATGAGGAGTTTCCGGGACACATTTGAAGACCTTCTTGGTGATGTGATTGTGGTATGTCCTTGATCTTGATAGACCATCACTTTGCAACCTGCTGTGGGATTTTGCTTGAAGATCATGGATTTGTTGTGGTGTATATATCCCCATAGTTTTGTTCTGACCTGCATTACCAGATGTGACTGTTTTTGTCTTTCTACTTTTCTGCAAATTTGTTTCTTTCTTTATTGTATCAAAATTTGTGGCATTTCATTCAATTCACTGAACTTTGGCTTGTATGGGTTTTTGTTCCACAGGAGATTCAGTGTGGCCTGGGTCCTGCTGGAGAAATGCGGTATCCATCTTACCCTGAAGACCAAGGGAAGTGGCGTTTCCCTGGGATTGGCGAGTTCCAATGCTATGATAAATACATGATGGCAAGCTTGAAAGCAAATGCATACTCTCAAGGGAAACCTCACTGGGGGCTTGGAGGACCTCATGATGCAGGACACTACAACCAGATGCCAGAGGAGACCGGCTTTTTCCGGAGAGATGGATCCTGGCAGTCAGAATATGGTCAGTTCTTTCTCGAATGGTACTCTCAAATGTTGCTTGCACATGGTGAGCGAGTGTTGTCTGCTGCTTGTGGCATTTTCTGTGGCACAGGAGTGACGATCTCAGGGAAAATTGCTGGTATTCATTGGCACTATGGTACTCGCTCTCATGCCGCAGAGCTGACTGCTGGATACTACAACACACGGTCAAGAGATGGATACTTACCCATAGCTCAGATGTTTGCCAAGCATGGTATCACCTTAAACTTCACTTGTATTGAAATGAAGGACATAGAACAACCTGCGAATGCTGTCTGCAGCCCGGAAAATTTGGTCAAACAAGTTGCTATTGCTAGCCGGAAAGCTGGGATCAGGATGGCTGGAGAGAATGCGCTGCCCAGGTTTGACGCCGGTGCACACCACCAGATTGTGAAGAAATCAAGACTGCAAATGAGTGAGAAAGGGGACCACATGACAAACCTTAAAGAGTTTGAACCCCTCAGTGCTTTCACCTTCCTGCGGATGTGTGAAACCCTGTTCAGAAGTGAGAACTGGAGCCTATTTGTGTCATTTGTGAGGCACATGGAGGAAGGAAGAACTTTCCATCCTTGGGAGGAGGATGCTCGCACTGCTGAAATCCGTGTACATGCTACTAGACCCTTCGTCCAGGAAGCAGCTTCCTTGATGTACCACTAGTTTACAACACTGCTTTAAAAACCTGCTTAGCAGAATATACTCTATTTGATGACATGAACCTTCAGAAACAAAAGCTTCAAAAACACATTTCTGCTCAAGAGACTTGTTTCACTCAAGATTTTGTTTGGGGTAGCTCACATGAAAGGAGTGAAAGACTCTACAATTCAGAGTGAAACAAGCCTCCAGAAGAAAAATAAATGTAGGTTGGGAGGGTCTGCAACACTTTTAGTGTATTTTATGTTCAATGACTCAGGATTTAGAAAAAAGTGTTGCAGATACTTACATCATAGCTCAGACACACATTTTTACTGCAGGCTGATGATGATACTACAAGAGCCGTGCAAGTGTTTCATTATGTTTCATCATCTTCAGATTAGTGATATGAATTCAACCAAGTATTTTGGTATATCTCTGTGTACTTTAGAATTGAGTGTCATTTTTCTCACTATATGACAGGCTTTTTTTCTTTATGAGGGCTGTATTATCCATACTGGATGGTGCATACTCTACTCCCTGGAGAATTTGGTACTCCTCTGTCTACTTTTGAGCTCCTTTTGTGGCCTTTCTTCTTCTTCTTCATTGAATTTGGTAGCTTTTTCTGATGTGTTTGTGTCTGGGAGTTTTGCTTCTTGTGCTCTTCTTCAGCATCTTCTGCCCAGTGATCCTTGATGCTTCCTTTCTTTTGTGTGCTTTTGAAAGATATTTTCAAGGGTTTATTGTGGTGGGTGGATCCCACCTTGCTACTTTCTACTTCCTTGTACTGCCACTCCTGAGACTCATCCTACTATTTCATTCGGGCTAAAACCTTTTTCATCTCTAGTTCCCGCGTTTGGCTCTTGTGCATATTCTTCTTCTGTTGACAGTCTCTGTATTTTGTAATCAGCAAGTTGTATTCATCACCAGTCTGTTCCAGAGCTCAGTGGATAGCATTGACTATAATCATGTTTTTCATACAGCAAGAGATTGTTGCTACTCTGAGTCCTGATTTTGGAGACAGAGGTTGACAAGAAACTCTTCTGGAAAGCAACAGTGGTGGCCTTGCTTCCTGTGCCCTAAAGATCAATTGTCATTCCTTCACCAAATTGATCTCTGTACACTATGCAGAATTTCCAGCAGACTTCAGTTTGGCAGAGTCTTGACACTGCATAGGATATTAGTTTGAGGATGATCAGGAAAGCATTACTATTTAGGGCTTAAAGAAAATTGTAGAGTTTTATTCTTGAAGAACTGTATTGTTGTATGTCAGTGTTTGTATGACTTCCTTCCTGTCTACCAGTGAACATTGTTTGTTGTGGTCAAGGTATGTGTTCACCAGGACCTCTACAAATACTCCACTCAAATTTCATGTCATTGCCATCATCATCAGAATGAAGTACCTCCTCACTGTTGCGATGTCTGAAGCAATACTGTCTGAAATTTATGAGAGAATGTATGTTGCATTCGTGCTCTATCGACATCAAGTTGTGAGTTGAGGCTGAGCTCTAATTGCACTTCTCGCACATGTAATTAATGTTGGTTGTAAGGAGAGGTGCTGTGATATTTCAATGTCTGTAGGCAACCTTGGCATCATGGACTATGGAATGGTCAGCCCCTGCCCATTATGTTGGGTAAGGTGCAAGGCAAGCCTGTTATGGCAAGCTCGGTGACACATCCAACATAATGGGAAGGGTGATGCCATTCCATGACATTAAGGTCGGGTGGTAGATCCAACAATTTTCAAAGAAAAACTCATGTTCAACAGGCACAACATTTGGGTCACTACTATGAGTGGACAATCATCACCAGAAGATTATGTCACCAGATTCTGCCAAGTTGCCAGGTCTGGGGTGGCAGATTCAACAAGCTTTTTTAAATTTCATGTTCAACAGAGATTTTAGTCATTCACTCATTTTATAGTGACCAAAATCTCTGTTGAACATGAATTTACTTAAAAACTTGTTGAATCTGCCATCTCAGACCTTAAATGTCATGAAATGGTCTCACTTTTGCACATTGCCAAGCTCACCCTAAGGAGCTTGCCCAATGCCTTGCCTTACCCAACATAATGGGCAGGTGCTCGATCATTCTGGAGTACAGAAATGTCTCAGTATTTGATTCACCAACAGCAGAACTGGCCACTCAAAAGCTGTTAACTTTCTGGAATGGGCCTTGACCTTAGACTTAAAATGTCAGTTACGGGGACCAAGATCACCTCCAGTCTCATTCAGCCGTGACATCGCCAATTGCTGTCGATTATGCATTTGAAAACCGGAATTTCTCCCAAAATTCCGCCAAGTTGCCCCCTTACAATACACTCACGGTTCACCCTTTTTGGGCTTGCCTGGGGAAGTCGTGGCCCCTGTTCTAGTCTGTAATAAGCCGAAGTCTTGGTCCTTTCTTACCGTAATGGCCTAGAAAGAATAGTTACACAATTTCTTGTCTTCTTTGCCTTCTGGCCACGTCTACCTAGCCATTACGCCCACATCTATCTAGCCATTACGCGCATTACAAAGCAGGACAGAAGCGACGGTCAGGATCACAGGCGCCGCAATCCAGATTTTAGGGTTTGGTGGAGCTCCGTTGGGGTAGTGGTTAGTGTAATTGTCTGCGCGTATCCTCTTCTTCTCTTTGCTTTTGACGACGCCGCAGATCTCACGCTCCTTACGAGAGGGCGGGAGGGGAGGAGGAAGACCGACGGCGGACGGGCGACTGACTGAAGGACGCCATGGTGTCCCTCAAGCTGCAGAAGAGGTTGGCAGCCAGTGTCCTCAAGTGTGGGGAACGGAAGGTGTGGCTGGACCCTAATGAGGTCAATGAAATCTCCATGGCGAACAGCCGGCAGAACATCCGGAAGCTGGTCAAGGATGGGTTTGTGATCAGGAAGCCGCAGAAGATACACTCGCGTGCTCGTGCTCGCCGTGCATTGGAGGCCAAGAGGAAGGGTCGTCATTCCGGCTACGGCAAGCGACGTGGTACCAGAGAGGCCAGGCTCCCTACTAAGGTCAGTACCTCTCTCTCTGTGCTCTCCTCTCTCGCATCTGGACGTTTGTCGCGACTTTGTGGTTGTGAGAGCATGTAGAGGTTGTTTACGTTGTACCTTAAGGTTGATTTTCGTTGCTCTGGAGCGAGGTCTCCTGAGATTGAGGGTTTTGTCCTCGCCAAACACTAGATTCTGCTTGCGAAACTAGGGGTTTTGGCTTCTGATTCTCTGGTTTGATGCACTCTGTAAAAGGTGCTATGGCTGCGGCGCTTGCGAGTACTGAGGCGGCTTCTGCGGAAGTACCGGGATGCGAAGAAGATTGACAAACACATGTACCACGACATGTACATGAAGGTGAAGGGTAACGTGTTCAAAAACAAGCGTGTGCTAATGGAGAGCATCCATAAATCGAAGGCTGAGAAGGCACGTGAAAAGACTCTCTCTGACCAATTTGAGGCAAGGCGGGCAAAGAACAAGGCCACTAGAGAGCGCAAGATTGCAAGAAGAGAAGAGAGGCTGGCACAGGGATTGGATGGAGAAGTTGCACCAGCTGCCGCAGCCTCAGATGCTCCCATGACTGATGTACCCCAGAAGAAATCAAAGAAATGATAAGAAGTTGGCCAGACACCATTGGTGGATTAGGATTTAATGCTATTGGAACCCTATCTCGAGGTGGCAGGCAAGCCTTCAATTATCTTTGCTGTAAATCAGGCTGATTGCAGCTTTTTTTTGATATATCTGGAATGAGAGTATATTTCAACACACTTGCTCTAAACTCTAAATATTTTTGTTTCTTTCAGATCATTGCACTAAGAAGTGGTTTTTCTTCTGCTCCCACATAACAATGGATGTTCTTGTTGTGCTTTTTGGGTTTGATTGTGACTATGGAAGGTCTGGCTGTGTTTTCCAGTTCCTGGTTTCCTAATCTGCTTCTCTGGGTCATGTTTTCAATCTGTGAAGTTCTCAAAGCCTAATGACGGATGTAAGACATTTAGCTCAAGTTTTGTAGAGTCCTTCACATGATTAAGTCGGTTGGGTGATCTCCATCATCATCTCCTCCAATTAGTAGAGTTAGCTATCAGAAGGTGCTGTGGCTGTGTACTGACTGTAGGGAGCTGATGATGTCAGTAGGTAAGTTATGATAGTTAAGTTGCTATCATACATGTTACTGTAGATGGTCCCTGAACAAGTGAGAGACTGTCATTTTTCTTCATGTTGTTTGTTTTATTGTTTCTTTGTTTTAATTCTTCCCTCCCATGTTGCGACCTCCTGCTTCTGAAAGTCCTTATCTGGAAGTTTTTCTTTGTCTTCAAGGAAAAACTTTAACCTTGTTCTGTCTTTCTTAATTGCCAGTGTGGAGGTTTGATGAGAGTTACCACTCTGCTAACCTCTAGCCATCCATGTTTCTTGGTAAATCTGTAAGCATCTGGTTTCTGAATGCAAGATAATAAAGTACAGAACTTGGCACAATCTGTATCTCTTGTTTTGAGGAATGGAGCTTGGTGTTCACTATATGATTGTTGTGGGTACCATAGTGGCTTGAAACTGCATGGAGCATCTACAATTCACCACCCACTATCACTGTCATTACAGATTGGGTGGCTTTTTACTGGAAATTGCTGGACCCAATGGTCTATGCTCTCTCTCACTCAAATATTTTCATTTTGTCTTGCATCATTGATAAAGTGATCCATAGACACTTTTCCTCACTGAAAATAGTGTAATTGTTTGGGTGTTTGCTTTGATGGAAAACAATGCTAGAGAATGGTTAATTGATGGGTGGACATATGTAATAACTATCTGATATGACTTGTTTTGTTTGGGTGTGGCTTATCTGTATTGTCTGCAACCATTTGGTGTATCCAGTGGCACATCTTGTTGGCTTCTGCCAAAGGAAACTTGTGCAGCAACCCAGTTCACAAAACTCACTCTGTGCAGGACTCGCTGTGTGTTCCATTTTCATGTAGAATTATGTGCCAATTGATAATATGCAGACATAGCTGAAGGTCATGAAACTTGAAATGGAAGGTGGCAACTGTCTCATGTGGATGTGCTCTTGGGTTTATGGTTTAGGGTGTTTTAGTTTTGGGGAAGATTAGGAAGGAGTGTTTATTGTTGTGTTTGTTATTTGTTGGTTTCACCCTTGTGTGTTTGGCACATCAAACACTTATCTGTTTTGTGTTTACTTGCTGGAGGAATTTGAATAATTAGTTTTGCAGGTTCCAGAAGTTTGGGTAGTCTCATTTTTGCTCCACTAGCTCTTTGGCTTTGCATAATCTACCACTTCGCAAGCCACCTGATGAATCCACACCGGTTGATCAGGATACAAAAATTCTGACAAGGATTTGACATCTTATTATGTGCTTGTGTAGCTGGTGGTCTTTATTCATAGGAAGCCAACGTGGGTTTATTGTTGTGGATGTGATATTTTACATGGGACCACGGGACCAAAATTCTGGTAACTTTTGTTCCACAGGCACCTTCAATAAGGAGCCATGTTATATTGTTTGTGGTGAAGAATCAACTGATGACAGCAGAAGAAGCTCTAGTAGAGTAGGGCCTGTCTGAAGGAAATGTATGCTGCTGAACATCACTATCCCTTTTGAGTTACAGAATACTTGCAAAGCAGAGCTGATAACCTTTTGCATGTGGGGTTTGCAAATAAACCATTCACTTAGGCATAATGAATGTTGACAATGTGCTTCACTTCTTCATTGCTATTCTTCTCCAAGTCATGTGCTTTTTCGGTGCCAACAAGTAGGCATTGTTCCTTTAGGCTTTTGCTATGCTTGCACACTGGTAAATTATGCATATGTCATGTGCAGCAATTTTCACATTTAACCATTTGCAAGCATGATTTAATGAGATAGAAACTCAGGCTGCATGTGTTTGTGGTATAATTTGCCGAAAACTCTGGGCACACAAAATGTATGCTTATCTACAGCCCAGTGTCAGGATGTGATGAAGTCAGTGAGGAGTTCTGGCAGAAGTTTGCCTCATCTAGATCTTCCAAGACAAGCTTGTTTGTTACAATCATCCACCGGGTAAGGTTGAATTTCATGTCATTTATTTGTTTGCATTATGTGTGATGCTGTTAGATCAAGAAGACTAGATTAATGAAAAACTTTTCAACTCTGTTCAAGCTGCAAATTGGTTTGAATTTATTTTAAAATGGAGCAAGAAGGGTGTGATTTGCATGCAATTGTGCATTCCAAAATATGATGGCAAAATACTTCATTTGTTTCAGGGGACAGAGACCTTTTTGGCGAGTTCATCAAGGCAACAACAAATAGTAAAGCCCTTACAAACACATTAGCACATTCTAGTCATATTTGCACTAGTTGAGTTCACATTGTGATTGGAAATGATTGTATTGTTGAACAACCATGTTTCCAGCACCTCTCTTATCTGCAAGCTAGTAGCAAACATTATGCCTTCAACATGCTACTTTGAAGTCATTTCAAGTCATCACTCCTCAAACAAACCATTTTCTGATTGGCAGGCGTTCAGGTATTTTCAGAGTGGCTCAGTATGTTCAGGGAGAGACTGACTATAGAATGCTGTAGTTTTTCCTTTGATCCCAAATTTTGAGGAATGTTCACCAGGTATTTCTGTTAAGTGCGAGTCCTTTTTTGTTGAGAAGTTCATGGAACATTTCCTATAAATCATGGGCATAAACCCAGTCAATACCATAATAACCTAATCTCATGTGTCTGATTATCTAAGTAAGCTATGTTGTTGAACATAATCATCCTATTTACAGCTACAAAGTCTTGTGTTTCACTATCTCATAAGCTAGGTTGTAAAATTTAATCAAACCATTTTCAACTACAAAAGGATTTCCCTCTCAACATGCAGACATCTATCCATCTTCTTAATTCCCTGTACCAGCTGCAATCCAAGGTCAAAAAATTGTTAGTTGCATGCCTAAGTTCAAAAAATTATTTGTTAGCTGCCATCCAACTACCAAAAACTTTATTAGTTCCTACACATATTTGAGTCTCGGAAAAATGCTCACTATCTGATTTGAGGTTTGTTGTAAATTTTGATTAAAGAAATCGGAAACCCACTTTGTCATCACACACAGATAATATGCAAAGTATTGATTACTATATAATATG
The DNA here is from genome assembly GCA_963921925.1 of Sphagnum tenellum. Lineage (NCBI taxonomy): Eukaryota > Viridiplantae > Streptophyta > Sphagnopsida > Sphagnales > Sphagnaceae > Sphagnum > Sphagnum tenellum. The sequence continues at coordinate 19,089,987 of OY998149.1, read as the reverse complement.
GTTTCCATCTGGAAATTTTTCTTCTTGACCTGAAATGAAACACTCGCTACTATAGCACACAAAACCCATCAATTGGACATGTCTATAAACCATCAATTTGGACAAATCCATCCATTGGACGTGTCTAAAAAACCATCAATTTGGACAGGTCTAAGTTACTCAAGGAAAAAAGGGTGGTTGCAAGTTTTGGGTACCTGCAAATTTAGTGCATTCATTGATGGGCCGTGCGATCAGTCCTGCATTTTCAGGACACAGAGATTGAGGAGGCGGAAGCTGACAATTGTATTGTACACACACAGCCACAGTGGGTGGGATGCTAGCAGTTGCTAAACTCCCAAAACTCGAGAGGTAGTTGTGTTGAAGGTAGAGTGACTGCAGTGTTGATGCTTCCAAGCTTGCCACAAATTCCTGCACCCCAAAAAAGAAAAAAATCCATCAAACAATGGCCCCCCCCACTCTTTGAGACCAATGTTCAAAGTCTTGCAAGAAATTTTTTGCGAGAGTTTGCATTACTTGGCAATAATTTTGCAGGAAACTTTGCAAGAAGGTGCACAATTTTGCAAAATAAATTGCAAGAAACATGGCAAGAGTTTGCAATGTTTTGCCAACAAATTTTGCAAAAAATCTTTTGCAATGATTTTGCATCTGATGATACTTAGCTTAAGATCTGGAATTTGACTTCCATGCTTCAATGATCAAGTGAAGTAGTTGTATGGCAACAAGGAATCAAAGACTTTATGGAATGAAGAAATTTGAGGAAGAGGGATGTAGCAGCTACTGCAATGTACAATGGAATGCTCAAGCCCCTGCATTACATTCAAACCCAACGTAATGGGCAAGGACAAGATCATTCCTGCATGATATTAAGTTGTGGAGTGACAGATTCAACAATATTTTGATTTGTTTTCTAAAATCATGTTTCAACAGACACAGGTTTGGTCACTATTCCAAGTATATGATCATCGGAAGAAGATTATGTTGCATAATGCAATCAAGAAAATGACAGAATCTGCCACCCTAGACTTCAATGCAAAGAGAAGAAGCAAACAAAGCCCTAAAGAAAAAACAAGCAAGCAAGCAAAAAGTTGAGGAGGTAGCAAGGAAACAAGCAACAAGCTGAGGAACCCGTCTTTGATCTAGACCATCCAAGGTCAACTAGATTTGATCTGGACCGTCCATGGACAAGCTAGCAAGCAAAGAGCTGAGGAACAGAGGATGACCGGGTGTGATGTGAACCGTCTGAGGTCAACTGGATTTGATCTGGACTGTCCATGGACAAGCAAGCAAAGAGCTAAGGAACAAGCAAACAAGCAAGCAAAGAGTTGAGGGACCGAAGGCAACCCAGTTTGATCTGAACCATCCAAGGTCCACTGGATTTGATCTCGACTGTCAAAGGGCAAGCAAGCAAAGAGCTGAGAAACAAGCAAGCAAGCAAATAACTGAGAAACAAGCAAAGACGGAAGAAGAGAGACCTGAGGAACAGTGCCAATGAAGAGATTGTTGTTTAAGTACAAGCTTTGAACACCAGCAAGGAAAGCCGGAATGTTTCCTTGAAGCAGGTTGAAGCTGAGGTCCACCTCTTGGATGGTGACAAGCTGCTGATCAGAGTTGAGGGGCAATGTCATGGGGAGGGGACCTGAGAGCTGGTTCCTGTTGAGCAACAAGTAAGAAAGCCCTGAAATTCCAAACAAAGAGCTTGGGATGGCACCACTGAATTGGTTGAAGCTAAAGTCCAAGTAGTTGAGCTTACTCAAGCTACCCACAGCCCCAATCCCTCCACTCAACTGGTTCTTGGACAGTGATAGAAACTCCAGAGAATCCGGCAACATGAAGCTCACAAGCTCCCCTACAAGCTCATTGTGTCTGAGATCCAAGTGAGTGAGATGGGTGTTGTTGGAGAGCACGGGAATGTTGCCAGAAAGAAGGTTATCTGACAGGACAAGAAACTCCAGAGCTTGCAAGGAAGAAATCTCAGCTGGTATGACTCCTTCCAATCTGTTCATGCTCAGTTGCAGTACCTGAAGCTTACTCAAAGCTCCAATGGTGGGCGGGATGGAACCCGTGAGCAAGTTCTGTGCACAAGAGAATTCCTCCAGGTATGTCAGGCTTCCAAGGCCAGGAGGAATGGATCCACTGACTGCACCTGGTGAGATGGATAGCTGCTGCAAAAAAGGTAGGTCTGCGAGCTCCGGAGGTAGTGGTCCCCACAGTCCTGGTTCTCCGGCTTCTTCAGGTCCCAGAGAGAGGAGATTCACTCTGCTGTATCCTTGCACACTGATGCAGCTCACTCCCGTGAAGATTTGGCATGGGTCTATCCCTGGGGCGAATTCCCAGCTAGCGAAGAAGCTCCCTCCCGGTAGATCAGCCATGGCGTTCTTCACTGCTCTCAAAACTGCGAGATCGGATGGATGCAAAGGTGGAGAAAGATTCACCACCTCCTGAGCTTGAAGAAACCCAATGCCAATCCGCGTTTCAGCGACGATCAAGAGCATGATCATGAGCTGCTGCAGGAAGCCATGAATCTGCAATCTCCATGACCCAGCTGATCGTGAACCAAGCCCCATTCTTCCAACTCCGGCAGCTTCACAGCAGCTTGCAGTGGTTCTGGAAATCTTCTTCCAAGCTCTCAGAGCTGGTGCTGCTAGCTGATGAAATCGAGTTGTACTAAAAATGTGAAGCTGCTCTAGATGTGCTGATGATCAGGAAATTCATTCCCAACTTCATGTTCTTCTCACAGAATGCAGTTGATCTCTCAACAAAAACAAACAGTAGATAGAAATGCTGAAAACAAGTTCAAGAACGCATTGAATCTGGTAGTTATCCCAAGTACTACAAGACAGGGATAGAACACTGACCCCAACTCTCAAGACTAAAATCTTTTGAGGAATAATAATATAAGAGACTAGAAGAGCACCAGAAATTTTGTTTGTAACAACAAGCGAGCTCAACAATTACTGCAAACTCACAAGCTTCTTGCTCTTTCTTTTTACAGCAAGCAAGCTCAATAATTACTGCAAACTCACAAGCTACTTCAAACTTGAGTTCACCTTGAGTTGCAGCAGCTCTAGAGGAGCAAACTCAG